>CM056200.1:14459040-15659040 GCA_029692085.1 Gymnothorax javanicus | reverse complement strand
CACGAAAGCTCGGGCAGTTGATACGGGACAACCGAATTTGTGAGGGGAAAAAGAGGAAGAACAATATATGGCTTGCCTTCGGCCTCTGCTTGCCTGTGGCACATAACTAGAACTGCGTTTCGTCAGGACGAACCTCAAGAATGTTCTTGCTAAAATGTTGACGCTGAATTGTTTAATTGACAAATTTCAGAGCGCTTCAGAGCGCATGTATAATGCCTTCATAAATGAGACATAATGTCTTCATAAATGATACATTAGCAGATGTCATGCTTTGTAAAGGGTGAAATAACACATCCTTATTCACCATGTGATGCCAGATGTGACAATGACAATGTCACTTCGCTGACAATGTCACCCCTTATAGAATTTAGCCACTAGATAAGTGAAATTGTCAGTTATATCACATCTGGCATCACATGCTGAATAAAATGTGTTATTTCACCCTTTATAAAGCATGACATTTGCTTATGTATGATTCATTAAGACATTATGTCTCATTTATGAAGGCATTATACATGCTGTATAAAGCCTTTATGAGCAACACTTCATCTAAAGTGTGACCGAAAGTGAATATATGTCCTGAAAGTAGACTATTTGAAGGACCACTTCATGTTCTTACCTCAAAACTAAAATTTTGAACCAAAATTGGCATTTTGCGTTCCCTTAACAAGAAACAACATGAAATGTAATCAAAAAGACACAAAACAAATTTAAATTAAATACAAAAAACTTGAGTAATGCCTCTCTAAAATGTTCAAGGTCAACCATGAGGAAAAGTGTCCATCACCCATCATATACTAACTTCAGTCTCTGAATTCAGCAGGATGCTGTAGTTTGGTGTGAGTTTAGCTGTTAGTTACAGCTCTGGGGAACAAAGGGAGACACTGGGGTTTGTGATCAGAGACAAGGCCAACTTTGTTTCGATAATGGTGTCGGTCAATTCCATGCAAAATGATACCTCAGGGGCAAATTTTTTTTGTCATATATTTTGAATAATTTTTGTTTTGCAATAATTTACTACTATTAGTACCATAGACTGTATAAAAAGATGGACAAAGCAACCGTAACGTCACCCATTGGTTTCAGCATACCATTGAGGAAGCCTCGATTTTTTTTTTTTTTAAAGATTTTTTTTGGGGAATTTTTCCTTTATTCGATAGTTATACAGTGTAGAGAGACAGGAAGGTTGGGGAGAAGAATGGGGGAAGACATGCAGCAAATGACCCGAGCCGGATTCGAACCCAGGTCGCTGCGGGAAGGACACAGCCTTTGTGGTACGCGCACTTAGACCGATGAGCCACCGGGGCGCAGGAAGCCTCAATTTTGGCAATTTGAATTGCGCCATTTTGTCATTTTGAAATCGGATGTGATTCCTATTGGACGAGAGCGTGAATTGAATATCCGGGGAGAAGCGAAGGGTGGATCTACGTGTGGATCTGACCGTATCAGACGAGGACCAGAGGATAGCCACGCCCCTAAAGCATATTCTGGCTTTATCCTTTATTCTAGTCTATTTGGGACCATAATTTACAAAAATTAACATCATGATATATTGAAGGAGACTTGAAACTTGCGATAGACACAGTAATGTGGAAAATCATTATTTAAATAATCAATCAGGTGGAAGAGTGGGGTCATTTTCTCATAGACTTCTATAGAACTGAACTTCTTTCTGTTTTTTTTGTCAGTGAAACATGCTTACGCTCCTTCCTCAGAATTATATGCCACAGAAAAGTCAACGAAGCTCAGTTTTCTCATTTAGTCCCAAACATGTTACGTCAGTTACTCTACTTTTTGACTCAGAAAATATAATTCAGCCAACGTAAACACTTTCTTCATTCTGATTGCTGGAGAAGTGACTGTCAACCTTCTTTTGACAGAGAGACTAAGATGATTGAAGGAAAGAATTCAGAGAAATCTTCAATTTAAAAAAGCATGTAAAAATTGAGGTATCTTTTCATGTTAAATCAGTTACCCTGTAAAATGACGAACTGTGGGATAGTGAGATATGTCAAATAAAATCTATTAAATGGGTTCTCACGCACCAACAAATATTTGAATACCTCTGATATTTTGTAGTGATCCACCATGTAATTACAAAGTAATGAAGTTGAAGTTGTTCTAAGTGTTACGTCAGTTACCGTGGAATTGACCTGTACGGTTTTTTTTGAAACTGGTTGACACATGAATTGATTCAATGCTGTAGTGATTTCTGGAGCTGTAATTTACTGGTTATTAGCAACTATCCAGCAAAAATGTTTTTCGTGCTGCTAAAATTATGCCCTTCAGAAGTAAAGTGGGCTATCGCACATCTTGGTCAAAATGAGTTGGGTGCACTACTGCGTATTAAAGGTCAACGCAACTTCTCATGATACCAGCATTTTCAGGAAAGTCATAGAAAAAGTCATAGAAAGCCCCGATGCTGACTGCAGCTGAGGCAGTTTTGGAGAAGATTTTTGAGTCTGAAAGTGACCCCAACCCTCAGTGGAAGCCTACAGGTGAATCTAGTGACGACTCTTCTGCAGGTAATAACTGTCCAGTTTCCAGGATTTAATTTTATGCCCGGATAAAATAAGTTTTTCCTGGCAATGAGGAGGTGTCACCAGCGTTATGATGGTTTTGAGGTTTTTGAGCCTTTCTCCGACCAAGAAAGTTAAAGTTAAAGTGGTCTATTCCACATTTCGACCATTTTCCTTAATTCAGTAAAAAGCTGTCCTGCACAAATTTTCCACAAACTAAGTTTCACTTGGACAATTATGTAAACATGTATAATTTTCATGGAGACGCATCCTGAATTTTCAAACTTTTTTAACTTCAAATCTCATTTTCTCAAAACAATGGATCTGTGGGATAGCCCACTTTACCTCTCAAAGGCCCAATTAACGATGTAGTTTTTTTGCTAAATTAAAGAGCTGTTTCTGACATCAACACACAAGCAAATTGTGCTCCAGCAAATTTACCCTTTTTGGTTTGAACCCCATTGATGTTTTTATTATTATTATTATTATTATTATTAGTATGTCCCCGCCTCAAATGAGCAGGGGGAATTATGTCAACGCCCCTTCCGTCCGGGCGTCCGGCCGTAAACTTCTCGATTCCATGCAATAACTAAAAAATGTCTCCTCCAATCCATCTCATTTCTAGGTGGTGTGTGCGGGGTGGGTAGAGGAAGGTTCCTTTCGAAAACCAGCGCCGTGCGATATCCAATATGGCCGCCATGGCGGCCATCTTCATTTCAGTTTCCACGCAATAACTAAAGATCGCCTTGCCTGATCCATCTCATTTCTTGGTGGTGTATGCGGGGTGGGTAGAGGAAGGTTCCTTTCGAAAACCAGCGCCGTGCGATATCCAATATGGCTGCTACGGCAGCCATCTTGATTTCAGTATCCATGCAATAACTAAAGAACTCCTCATCTTCATTCCAAAACCAGTTTTCTTTTAACAGGTCTAGCTTTCAGTATTATTCACTCTCAATATTCACCATGCTAAACTAGCAACCTATTCAATCTTAACCCCAATTAAACATACAGGCAGGGGCATACGCCACGCTCCGCTTTGCTCTTATTGAGACTTATCTTGCAAAGTACTGCTGGTTTGTCCTCTGTTAAACACACCCCTACAGCTGATAGTATTTATATTAATAGGAATGACACTGGCTTGTTCAGCAATCAAGCTTTGAGTCTTCAAATTTAAAGCCTTTTTTCAAGGGGACTTCAATATTTTGTCCATCCCCAATATCTGCAGTTAAAAGCTGAGAGGGGACTTCATACAGGATTGAAGTACACTGATATAAATTTAGCATGTTTCACAGTCCAAATTCAACCTTATCATTAGGTACATTCACATTGCAAGTGAAACTTCACAAAGTTAGAAAATTTGCGAAGTTAGGGTGAAAGTTGCCAAGCAACCGTGCCAAAAGCCGTCTGAAACTTCGCAAGAAAAATCTCAAGCCAGAGTGCGAAGTTTCGCGCTCCGTGCAAAAACTTCGCAAGAAGTTTTGTAATGAGAACGCACGCATTTGAAACTTCGCGAAGTTACTTACATGACTTGTGTTACTCCTCTAGGTTGAATGCTTGAATTCATGGTTGAATGACATAGCAGAGCATGCGCACTACTTCCTGAAACTTGGCGATTTTTTCCAACAGAGCTACCTTCGCGAGTTTTCGTGCCAGTGAGAACAGCAGGGTAAAATTTCGCGATTTTTAACTTAGCGATTTTTTGCAATGTGAATGCACCTATTGTTGATACTCTATCTCTGCAGTCAGGCACACAATGGCTGTTTAAATTTAGTAAATATCATTCCCCATCCATAGGCCATTAATTATATGAATTGGTTGGTTAAACCCAGGTGGGCTTATGGTCTTTTGATCAGATCTGTGTGCCTATTTTACCCATCTTGCTGTTTTTGTGTCTGAGTGACTTAAAAATTTATAGCATGGAAAATCCTTAGTGGCATTGTGGTGTATTCATAATTACAAGCATTGCAATTAACAACTTAATACATCATTTAAGTAAAAATTTAATTCCACTGGGAATCAAGTGTTGACAGGCTTCCACTTTTCTGTTTCTGACAGAAGACTGTTTCTGTTTTAAAAAAAAAAAAAAAATTGACTGCATCTTGTTTGGACGCGGTGCATCGCTATTGATTCAAAAGTAACACAGCATAGCTCAAGTTTACAAGCACTTAGTTAATGTTCTGGTCTTTCAGAAAAAATCTTGAAAATGCTTTGTTAATCTTAATGTTGTGCTTTGTAAAATAGATATTAAACATTTCAAAACATGTAAAAGCCTTGAGGCATGCAATGTAGAGCATCTGTGATTGCTTTCAATTTCCCAAACGGTGAGCTGTTGCACGATGGCGGAATTCATAATTCCAGGAAGACTGAGAAAGCAAGGCTTGACCCATTCTACTCCGTGCATCCTGGCTTAATCCTTTGGTCGTTTGCTAAGCCGGGCTGAGGAGCGGCTATGTCAAGCACCTGTCTGGCTTGATGCATGCAAGAAAGTCTGCTGGCTTGGCTAACTAACCACAACTTCAGACAGCGAATGTAATGTAGCAAACTGTAAGTTAGAAGTACAGAAATTTTGTGTTGGCTAGGTCAAACAGCGAACATTTTTCCCTTTTTGTCTTCATTCGTGAAACCTTGCTTTACTTATTGCCGATAAAACTTACATTTTCTGTCAAATGTGTGTGTGTCTCTGTTTGCCATGGTATACCTGCTTCGTCTAAACATTGTAGCTGGCAAGGTGTTCATAATAACCAGGTGATATAGATCTCTGAGGAAAAGCAAGGAACTTCATAAGCTCGGGGTCAACTAGAAAGTGTTTTTACTCGTAAAAACAGATGTCTCCCCCCTTTCCACCATGTAATCCCTAAGCACACAACAAATCTACATATCAAACACATATCAATGATATTAAATTATTTGTGTTTGTAAATTATAGTTGATTGCCTAAGAACAATTTCACTGTTATATTGCATATGAAATGCATGAATGAATGAATAATGAATCCCAGAGTTTTGTCTGGTAAATAAAGATTGTAACAAAGGCTAAATCCTAGAAAACATACATAATATACAAAGAAAATTCATGGTGTTTTATGAACTGTACACACGGAAAGTCTAAAGTGTTGCCATGGAAAAGGAAAAATTAAAATTGAAAATATGTAAAACCAAGAAAAGGCATGTGCACATCTGCAAGATAAAGAGAAGCATTATAGCAAATTTCATTGAAATGGGTTGTTTGAGTGTTCTGCTCTAGAAACCAAAAAAGTACCCCTCAAAATGACAGTCGAAGTCATTTCAAGTCGAAGTTGTTGCCATGGTTTCAGCAAAAAAATAAAATTGACAGTAAATCAAACTCCCAAAAGGCACATCTAGATGATATAGAGAAGCTTTATACCAAATTTGGTTGAAATCGGTTGAGTAGTTTGAGAGTTATGCTCCGGAAACGAACCCTACCCTTCAAAAAGACTAAGTCCAAATCGTTGCCATGGAAACAGAAAAAAATATATAATTCATTATATCTGAAACCCCCAAAAGGCACATTTGCATGATATAGAGAAGATTTATACCAAGTTTGGTTTAAATCGGAGAGGTAGTTTTAGAGTTATGCTCCGGAAATGAGCCCAACCCTTCAAAAAGACTAAGTCCAACTTGTTGGCATGGAAACAGAAAAAAAACAAAATTCAGAAAAATCTCAAACTCCCAAAAGGCACATCTACATGTTATAGAGAAAATTTGGTTGAAATTGGACCAGTAGTTTTTGAGTTATGGTCCGGAAACAATGGGAACGCCGACGCCAACGCCGACGGGAACTCAACCAAAAACAATACGTCTCCCTCCCCAACCCTTCGGGGGGAGACATAATAAGTCTGCGATGTAAAATGTTTTCCTGACATGTAAGTATTACTGGGTCATTCCATGTCAACTCGACCAATCAGTCCACCCGACCGACTCATAATTTTCTCATATTTATGCTGTGGATAGGTGCTGATATGAAACTAAAAATTCCCAAATATTTCGCGTCAACTTTAGTTATGAAGGAAGTTATGCACATTTGTTGCCAATGGCAACAGAAGTGTCACGCCCACACCTTCAAAAACACAAAAACCGTTATTTCTCCGCTACCAGATATGCTACAATTTCCAAAATTGGTGTCTTACAGTGATTTTTCGCGTAGATTCTGAATCTGAAATTGAAAATTTCCGATCTTTTGAGGTTTGAGAAATATTTGGTGGTTATCCCTTTTTTGAGACCTTTTTTAGGCCCTTGGTACCCAATGAGTCTCTGAATTGATTTTTTTTTTTTTTTCATTTTTGTTGTGCTGATGTATGGAGGATGATTTGTGCCATATTAATTAATAAATCTTTCAATAAATCAATAAATATATCCTTCAATATATCATTCATTTAATAAATAAATACATCCATAAATAAAACATAAATTAATGCATATATAAATCCATAAATAAATATTTTAATATATACATAAATAAATGCATCAATAATTAAATACATAAATGCTTAAATAAATGCATCAATAAATAAATACATAAATACATCAATAAATGTTTTTATTTATTTATTGATGGATATATTTCACATTTTATTTCAAGATTTATTTAAGGATATATTTATAGATTTGTTGAAGATTTATTGACGCTTTTATTTATTCACGCTTTTATTGACGGATTTCAGGATCTGTAAATGCAAATGAGGGGTGGGTTTCAGTTGGTCTAGCTGTTCTGATTGGTCGGCAGTTGCGTGTGTATATATAGCTCAGTGACGAATGCGATAGCTTATCCCCGTTCAAAAAATATCGAAATTCGAAATGGAGTTCATGGCGGAGCTAAGAGAGGAAATGTTGACTCTTGCGGATGACATTGATAGTGGCAATGTTGTACCACCTGAAAGTGTAATAGAAAGAGTCGAAGGCCTTTTAGACACCGTTGTTGAAATCGCAGTGCTGACTGATTCCGATGTGGACGAGTTCGTGTGAAGCAACCAGCAGACGATCCTGCGTCGAGCTGCATTTGAAAATTTTCACGGGAGACATGGAGTAGGATGACCCGCCTGTGAGATCCCTCCTGAAGCTTTAGAAGCTTATATATTGAGTGGCGTTAAACCGGCAGATGTTGCTTGTCTCTTCGGGGTGTCTTTACGGACCATCAGAAGGAGGATGGAACAGCACGGCCTAAGGTGAGAGCACGAAAACAAAACATCGGCCAGTTTTCTCTTTTCGCAAAACTGGCCAGACAAGAACGTAATTTGACATAAAATTATTTAGAAAACATTTCTTGTTCTATTCAGCGGCTACCTATTTCAGCTTAAAGCCATTTTACACAATACGGATGGGTAATTCACAGACATCCTGTTTGGTTGGAGGTGGAGATTACGTTTTATCCCTATTTGGCACCAATTGCTTTATGCATATTTTGGTGCTATTTCTGTTGAGGCTATATCAGTGTCTGTGTGATTTATATGACATTACGCTATACGATCTTCGCATACAGCACCCTCCATAATTATTGGCACCCCTGGTTAAGATGTGTTAAAGCTATAGTACACGATCTGAGAATCAGTTGCGAAAGATTGAGACGTTGAGAAAAATTTGAAAAAAGCATCCTGCCCCCACACACACACCCCTCCCCTCTGTGCTCCCTGATCCTTCCCACAGAGCACGTGTGGCCGTCCGCGTGGAGACTCCCAGACACACCCCCTCTACCAGAGCAACAAGCCGGCCGGCAGTTTATAACGCGGAAGGGGGCGGGGACGAAGCGGAACACGGAGCACAGGGAATCAGAGCAAGCTCTTGGGGGAGTGTCAAATAGAGCGAGGGGACTGGATGAGAGTAGGAGAGAGACGTTAACCAATGTAAGCCATCCGGCCGGATGGCTTACATTGGTCAACGTCTCTGCAGCCCTGCAGCCACTAGAGTGAATGGATTTTTTTCGTTTTTTTTCTCTTTACATTGTGTAGATTGTACTATAGGACCATATCCACCATCTAAATGAGGTTATTAATCATGATCAAACTTTCAAATCGTATACTACAGCTTTAAAAGCCTTAAAATAAATTCAATTTTTATTGCAGAAGCATACTCTCACACTGAAAATTGTAGAAAGCTGTAACCTTCAACTCAAGTGAATTTTAAGGGAAAAAAAAAATCCCTGACTAAGAAATAATTATTTTTCATAAAATCACCTGTTCCACAATTATTGGCACCCCTAACAATTCCTAGGAAATAAATGTAATTGAAGTATTTCTGTCATTTCTACAGTAGTTTACAAAGTTGATCAGAGTATCTAGGAACATTTAATTAGTAATTCATCACTTCCTGTTTCCCTGGGGTATAAATATGACGTGACACAGAGGCCATTTCTCTTATCCACTCTTCAACATGGGAAAGACAAAGGTACACACCATTCAAGTAAGGCAGATGTGTGTCGACCTTCACAAGTCAGGCAATGGCTACAAGAAAATAGCCACTCGCCTGCACCTGCCCATATCTACTGTCAGAGGAATCATTGAGAAGTTTAAAACAACTGGAACAGTGGTAAACAAGCCTGGACGAGGACGCAAGGTTATTTTGCCACCACGCACAGTGAGGAGGATGGTAAGAGAAATGAAAAGTTCTCCAAAGCTCACTGTTAAAGAATTGCAACAAATGGTAGCATCTTGGGGTCACAAAGTCTCCAAAACAACCATCAGGCGCTATCTACATGCCAACAAGCTGTTTGGGAGGCATGCACGGAAAAAACCTTTTCTCACTCACAATCATAAACGCAAATGTCTGGAGTTCGCTAAACGGTACTGGGACTTCAACTGGGACCGTGTGCTTTGGTCAGATGAGACCAAGATGGAGCTTTTTGGCAACAAACACACTAAGTGGGTCTGGCGGAACACAAAAGATGAGTATGCAGAAAAGCACCTCATGCCAACTGTGAAGTATGGAGGAGGATCGGTGATGCTGTGGGCCGGTTTCTCTTCCAGAGGCCCTGGGAACCTTGTTAGGGTGCATGGCATCATGAACGCTTTGAAATACCAGGACATTTTAAATCAAAATCTGGTGGCCTCTGCCCGAAAGCTGAAGATGGGTCGTCACTGGGTCTTTCAGCAAGATAATGACCCCAAACATGTGGCCAAATCTACACAGAAATGGTTCACCAGACACAGAATCAAGCTCCTCCCATGACCATCTCAGTCCCCAGACCTCAACCCCATTGAAAACCTGTGGAGTGAGCTGAAGAGGGGAGTGCAGAGGAGAGGACCCAGGTCGCTGGATGATTTAGAGAGATTGTGCAAAGAGGAATGGTCGAAGATCCCTCTTTCTGTATTCTCCCATCTTGTGAAACATTATAGGAGAAGATTAGGTGCTGTTTTGTTGGCAAAAGGGGATTGTACAAAGTATTAACATCAGGGGTGCTAATAATTGTGGCACACATGATTTGATGTAAAAGAATTATTTCTTAATGTGGGATTTTTTTCCCACTGAATAAATGCACTTGAATTAAAGGTTGGATTTTCCTCTTTTTTTCACTGTAGTCCTATATTATTTAGAAAAAAAACTGAATTTATTAGAAGCTAAAGAACACATCTTAACCAGGGGTGCCAATAATTATGGAGGGCAGTGTATGTCCTAATTATCGCATGGTTTCAACTGTGGTGCTAGATGGGCTAATTGCTTGGTTTGTATATCCCCCTAGAATATAAGAATTGTACTCTGAGATTACGGACGAGCAACTCGATGAACTTGTTTTGGCAAATCATCGACATTTCCCTAATGCGGGGTACAAAATGATGTTGGGATGTTTGAAGGCCCAAGGGGTTCGAATTCAGTGTAAGTTTCTTCTTTAATTTTGTGCAATTTATAAGTTGCATCAACCTTTAGAAATCAATGAAATCTTAGCATTTGGCATTTGTTCTCCAGCGCATCGTGTGCAAGAGTCTCTGAGACGAGTGGATCCCGAGGGAACGCTTGCACGTCGGCTCTCAATACGTACCCTCCGATGTAGGCAGTACCATGTTCCAGCCCCCAACAGCCTGTGGCACATTGATGGAAACCATAAATTGATAAGGTAGGAACTGGCAGATGACTTTATTATTCTTTAACTTCCTTCATCATTATACCTGTTGAGAACAAACATGTCAACATCAAGCTGTCTTAGAAAAACAATGCTTAGAGTAGACAATAGAATCATTGTTATAACTGAGGTGTACACATCGAGTCTTCAGAACAATTAAATAGTGATGGTGGTTGGTAGAAGATTTGAATGTTGCAAATACGTATGTTCATTAATAAGTTATTTCCTTATTCTGATCAGATGGCGAGTCATCGTACACGGAGGTGTGGATGGATTTAGTAGACTGATTGTCTATTTAAATGCTGCAACCAACAATCGTGCTACAACTGTTTTGGAGAGCTTCTTGGGGGCTGTGCAGGAATATGGCCTACCCTCTCAGGTGAGATCTGATAAGGGCGGGGAGAATGTTGAGGTGTCCAGATTCATGGTGAGCTGAAGAGGACTAAACCGCTGTTCTCACATCACCGGGCGAAGCGTTCACAACCAAAGGTACTGCAGCAATCTGCATAATGCAATAAGCATATTAAAATATTTTGTTGTCAGAATTAATTTCAGTTATCAAGCAATATCACACGGGAGAGTGATGTTAAACTGGATATCAGCACCGGCTGTGATTCAGTCGGCCTCATGCCTGAGATCATTACAAGTGCATCCCAAAAAATTTGAATATCTCAAAAAAATTCTTTTTTTCTCAGTAATTCAGTTACAAAAGTGAAACTCATTTGTTAGATTCATTACACAAAGTGAAATATTTCAAGCCTTCATTTGTTTTGATTTTGACGATGATGACTTGCAGCTTATGAAAACCCAAAATCCAGTATCTAAAAAAATTAGAATATTGTCTGATCAAATAAATAATGGTATTTTCATCCAAATCAGATTAACTGTTCAGAAATAACAGCCCTCATTATACATGTTCCCTCATTTTCAGGCTCTACAAGCACATTTTCAGGCTCTACAAGCAATACTAAAACTCCTTGATTTGAATGAATCTCTATGGGAATTGGGGTGGGACTAGATTCAGCTGAAAATTATTCTGTTACGGTATGGAAAATATTTGTTTGTTAAATGGCGTTAAGTCAACAAGTGTCGAAGGTATCAGATGAGCCTCAAACCACCATGCTGGGGCCGGATATGCAGTAGATGATGTGTTTCTCCTGGCAAATTTTCCTATAAAACTCGATAGAAAAAATGTCAGAAGAAACAAATACTTTGTATCTATTGCATATCTGGTACCAGCATGGTAGTTCAATGCTCATATGATGCCTTCGACCCTTATTGCCTTAAAGCCATTCAACCAAAAAATGTTTTCCATACCATAACAACTGCAGCAATATTAAGACTGTTGATTGTAATCGTCACTGATAAAACATACGATTGCGAAAAAAAAAAAAATACGCGGAGGCATGCGGTTAATTTCAACGGAGTAGATTCCGGCCAACTTTTACTTAAACAAATAAACAGGACGTACCATGGTTAATTAACATACTTTTCTCCATATTCATGTCATAAGTTTTTCCCTCTGGAAGGAGTACAATATTCAGCCTCCACGAATATCGAATGAAATCAGTTCTTCTTTCGGCTTCACTGAATGTTTGGTTACCAAGTGAACCACCCGGTTGTTTAAACGTCAAGCGCACATCCAACTGAGAAAATTTAGAGTTTGATTTCTCCTGCCACTGTACATGGTAATGGTAAATAACCGGGGCAGGCATATTATAGATGACACACCACGCTGCTAGCTAGCCCTCCGAAATACATTTGTGCCCCCATTTAAAATCGTTCCAGCAAATGACAAGCCGAAAAAAGTGTAGATTGCTTACTGAACTCTTTCCTTTATGGTTACCGATATTCGATGGTGCTGCAAGTTCCCTGCTGGCTTGTCTCTCGTGGCAGTACAGGCATTCTTTCTCCTGAGCCAACCAGGTACGTGCGCACCCGTTACAACGGCACCAGTTGACATTTCCCATTCGACCCTCATCCAATTTCAACTCCTGTTCATATTTGTTGTCTTCACTCGTATCGCTGTCCCCTACGTCGCATTTAGGCTCAAACTGGTATCCCTGCAACCCGGTCACATCAAAGTCTGTCTGAGCTAGACAAATGATCATCAACGTACTCTTCGCTACTGATGACACACATGATTGTAAGTTGTTGTAAGCGGTGACAGACCTTTGTTACAAGAGAGCGCTTAAGTGACGTGACGTCACCGCTTGGGTGACAGGCAGCAAATATGGCGGCTTTGGAGAACAACAGTTGGAGCAATATTTGTCTGTTTATTACTCGGTTGACACAAATTGTAAAAAAAAATTTTGATGCATATTTTACACTCCTCTGACATAGTTTTTACATTGTATCACCACATTCAAAATCCCTTCACGTTTCCTTTAAAGGCACAGTCCACCCAAAAATGAAAAATCGGTCATTCCCCCTCATGCTGATGAAATGCCGGTGAAGTGTTATAATCCATAGAACACAACTTGAGTTATCCAGGATCAACACAATGCTGTAGGGGCTGGAGATGCTGCAGCTGCTGGTCACCTTTCACTTCCATTCATTGCAGCATTGTGTTGATCCTGGATAACTTGTGTTCTGTGGATTATAAACCTTTACCCGGCATTTCATCAGCATGAGGGTGAGTAGATTTTTTTCATTTTTGGGTGGACTGTTCCTTTAAACCAACATGCTGATATAAGATCTCCAATAGTTACTTGCAAATGTTCCAATTGAACTGAGTTAAAATCTAAAATGTTAAATAATTATTGTGTGGACCCAAATAGAATATCTGTATTCATGACTAAAATAATGAAAATGGCATACCCTTTTTCTATAAAATGTACTGATTCTAATATGGGTCATTTTTTAACCATTTGCAAAAGAATGTAGGGTCTAATCACTTATGCATACAGAGGGCAATAATATGCAATTAATTTGTATGTGCTTTATGACTAATCTGCAGGTTGATGACTACTATGGAGTGGATTGGGCTGGACCCAACTATCACCATCCAGAGGGAGTCATTGTTCCAGAGATTCAACTGCCCCGTCCTCTCTCTGCCGATGAAATGCAGCTGCTTTCCAATCCGAGGGTTCCACTGTCTGAGGCTTTGTCTTTGTACCAAAATGCGATTAATATCCTAAAAGACATCCTGAACTAGACATTTTCACCTGCTCTTGTTCTAAAACAAGGAAAGACAGTCTAATCACGGGGTGGCCTTTGTGTGTTACCTCCGCCACCTTTGCAGTCAATGTGCTTTTTTTTTTTGACATTTCATAATTTTTTTTTCCCAATGTGGTCTTGTGCTGCATACCACCACCCACTGTAGGAGAGAATGCGGTCATTAGTTAGGTTGTCTACAGCAGTTCCGTGACCGTGGAGAGTGAAGGTTCCTTTCTCACTGGATTTGTTATCTATAAAGGTTAAAGAAAAAAATTTGCTGGGGTGCCCCTCACAAAAATTTGGGGAAATTTTGTGAGAGCCCTATATCCAAAATGGCTACCGTCAGCCAAGCTGGGAATTCTTTTTAATGGTTTGGCCCACAGTGCTGCCTAATACATGGTTTCTGAGACTATTTGGGTCAAGAAATTCATAAATGATGTAGATTTATTGATTTGACCTATTTTTGACCTTCAAATTCAAGATGGCCGCCAATTTTTGGCTCTAAATGTCAGTTTTTCTAAATCGTCCAAGTTCAAAACTTCACAAAAAGTGTAATATTCATAAAAATGCTGATGTACTTTCAGAAGGGTATAAATAAACTGCATATGGAAGAAATGACCGAGATTAATTTTGTGCACTATTTTTTGAATTAATTTTGTGAATCTGTCATCACTGCAATTAACAGTCATATAGGTCAATGGCTTTATCAGTTGGCACATTTACTATCAATGTCATCTGCAAGATTTAACATTTCCCTTTTAGCTAGAGTACAAATCAGGTAGAAAACAAATAGTCCTCCATAGTTATAAAATGTTGATAAGGACGTTTCTAAACCAGTCCAAAGCCATGATCCCAAGTGCCGATACATGATCGCATGTCTGAATCAAAGGAATTGTAATCGCTGTAGTGAGCTGGTAGTTTCAGTATTTCAAAACATGTTGCAGCTGTTGGAAGCCCTTGATTAATGACGACCACATTCAGCTCTCTCGGGAGGATCTCCCACGTGACCCAAAACTTCAGCAGGTCAGTCAGCTGCTGTGGGGAGGCTAAATGACAGAGAACAAGGAAAGAATACAAAGTCTAATCACATGAAAATGATGCCTGCTACACTCTCCATAAAAGTTGGGACAGGTGCAAAATAAGACAATTATTCCAATTATTACAGTTTCCAAACCCTTGCATTTGATGTCCTGATGTCTGTGACGTATCAGCATAATTTGAGTCTGGATATATGATTTTCAGGTTGCTTTCCAGGTAATATAAAAACTCTTTGGATTTGAATGGATCCCTATGGGAACTGGGGGTGGGACTAGATTCAGCTGTACATTTCTCTGGTACAGTATGGAACACATTGTTGGTGAAATGGCGACAAGTTCTTCTGACAAATGTTTTAATAAAGTCTCCATTGAACTCTATTGAAAAATTTGTCAGAAGAAATAACTGCTGAAATGATGCATGTGTCATTATGGCATATCTGGCAGCAGCATGATGGTTCAAGGCTTATTTGATACCTTAAACCCTTGCTGACTTGTCGCCATTTCACCAACAATGTGTTCCATACAGACATCAGGACATCAAATGCAAGGGTTTGGAAACTGTAATAATTGGAAAAATTGTCTTATTTTGCACCTGTCTGAACTTTTATGGAGTGCGTAGCAGGCATCATTTTCTAAATTTGTTAATATTTAAAAAATAGTTAATCAGTGTAAACTCTGAAAATCTTTTCTTTGTCTTTTTGTCTGCTAAATAAAGGTACAAGTAAATGAACAAATTACAGATTTTAGTTTTTATAGCAGTTTTACAAAGTGTCCTAACTTTTATGGATTTGGGGTTGTACATAATTAAACAACCAACCTGTTTCAATAAATCTTCTCAGGTACCCTGCAATACGGCACTTTATCTCCAAAGGACAGTCCTCGTCATCGCTGTCCCCTGAGTTGTCAACCGGCCAATTGATTCTTTCAAGAATCATCTAAAACCACAAAAGATAAGAGGGTTAACTGTTCCTCATGATCAGACCATGATAAAATATACTGGACAAATAAAATATTTTGTCCATACTCAAATTTCCAGTCTTCTCGGTCAATTTTTCAATTTGACATCTCAGTTCAAATAGTTAGATGTTTATTATGTGAATAAATGGTTTTAAAATCATACTGTTAAAAGAATCAGGCTCCTCCAGACATGCAATTCCTCATTATACTCTGACAGTAATTGACAGGAAGCAATAAAATAAGACATTTGACACCTAAATGAACAAGTGGCGTGATATTCAACAAATCATTTTGGTTCTAAAATATTTCCTGGGGAAGTGTCCAGTGGGGTGCAGTCAGTGTACCTGTGGGGTGTACACCGTGGGAATATCACATCAATGACATCAGCCCTTTCAGCTAGAAGTGGCCAGACCTTGGTCTCTTTCAAGCCCCTGCGTAGCTGCTTCACCTGTTTTACTGTTCTTCCAAGTACCTAAAATGAGACAAAAAAAGGCACTGATCACATCACATCAGGTTCTTCCTGTAAACAGGGAGCTTTCCCTTCCCATTGTCACCGTAGGCTTGCTCGGACAGAAACCTGGATACTGGTTTACATGTAAAGCTACTTTGACAACGCTTGTAAAAAGCGCTAAACAAGTATATTTTAACTTGAAAAAGGTACAGATTCAGTACATGAACACAGCCCAGTACATGAACATAGCAACAACGTACTACGTGAACAAGGAGTTTCTCCATTAGCCACCTCCTGTTTGCTCGTGTTGGACCTGGGAGATCCCATGACAGTGCAAGATCAGTTTTTGTAGAAACGAAATGTCATCGGTTTAGTTGTAACGACAGATACAGATAAAATGCATGCATTCAGTGTTCTAGAAATTATCTGGATAAAAGCAACAAAAGTGATCATTATTTAGAACAAATGCTTTCTTCAAGCACTGTAGGTTTAATTTTGCACTAGCTGTACTTCTCAGCTAAATGACAACAGCAGCATATATGTTCAACCTTACGAGGTGGCAAAATGTTACCAATTCAATTGTGGCTCTGATGTCCATGTCCACGCAGTCCTCCATTGTTAAAGTGGCAGTCTCGGGTGGATTTGCAAGCAACACATGCAATATAGCAGGACTGACCCCTGCCAGTCCAGGGCCATCATGCAGAAAACTGTGACCAATCATCCTTCCAGCCACCTTAAACAACTCATTCTCAAGAAGGATCTGAGCAGTTGAGGGAGTAAGATGCCCTGGCTTCCCCTCAAACAACAATGTTTTTCCAGTGTTTCCTGGGCACAAAATAAGCAAGCCATTAGATTTAAACCAGTGATAAGTGTAAATGGCAAAGCATGTTTTGTTTCTGAAAGTTTATGCCAAAAATGTCAAGTCAACCAGAAGTCTTGCAGTACAAAAATATGACCAATAATTTCCCTGCAAGTCATTTCACAGATAATGAGGACATTCAATGCATCACTGTACCAAGATTGAGCTCAAATCCATTCCTCAGTTTTGACATGATTGTGGACATAAAGTGCGGGTCACCCCATCACCAACCGCAGCATCACCTGTTACAGAGGGAACAGTAGAAAGGGTCAGTGCTAGGGCTGGGTGATTCATAGAATCAAGATGGAGATTATGATTCAGGCCTCCCATTATCATGAAATCAAGATAATTGCTACATTGATTCTACTGTGCCATCTTAAATTAAGGGTACCCTTCCTTCAAAGTAGTGTGCTCTAACCCCCCCCAGCCAAACAGTAGTGAAGCATAACTGAAGAGGAAACCACAGAAAATTTTTTCCGATTGTCTTGATACTGTATGTTATCTAGTGATCACGAACAACTAGGCAGTGTCGTATCCTAGTGTCCATAATAACGATTTGTGAAAATAAGATGTACCATCCAGAGTACACTTGAGAGGGCATGCCCACTCCATATTCGGTGCCTTATAAAAACTTAGCAAAGCCTTCTCTCGGTCCTCAATGCTCTCTCTCAAAGCCATGTGCAGAAACAATGATTTTCCTGTTTCATGCTCTCTGAGAAGGTGGTTCTTGTACAGGTTCGCTGCCATTTTTGGGGATGACATATATTTCCAATCTATAAGAAAAATAAAAGAGAATTGAATGTTTAAAGAGTATTTCTTAATTTTCCCCTGCATCTTGAAAAACTGCAATCCCCTAGACTGCTGGCCATGACTTTGCCAGTTGTGCATTGATGAAGGTAACTTGATTAAACTGCAATGACTGCAAAATTTGAATATTCTATGAACTTAAGACTCAAAAAAATTAACTTTCAAATGGTCACAAACCATTGACAGATGAGTCGCCGTCAGTCAAATCATCAGCAGGCTCCTGTCTCCGGCTTCCCTGCTGCCCTGATTGTGGTACTTCTAAAGACTGTGTGTGAACCTGTCTCACTCTTTCCTCAGAAAAGCCACCACCTTCCTCCACCAGGTCTTCTGTATCGGTCTGTGACTCAACTGTTGACCTTGTTTAAGCCATGTGCAAACAGCTTTACCTTTACTTTATTGGCATTTAGCAGACGACCTTGTCCAGAGCGACGTACAACAGTGCAGTAAGTAGAGAACAATGCTAACGCAATCCCTAGAACAACAGGATTCAGAATTGAAATAGGTAGCAGAGAACCGAAGTTGTCACACACAGGTAAATTAAGCTAAAACTGCCAGTACAAGTACAAAGACACAGCAAAAATTACAGAGCAAGTGCAATAGTAATGTCCCATGATAAACTGTAGTCTAGTCAGTACAGTCTGATGTTAATAAGTGCCTCAGTCGGAGAGTCACAATCTGCTATGAAGATAATGGCATAGACATACAGTGATATCAACAAAGGTGCACACGTGTGCCAGGAGGATACTCCAAAAAGATTGAGTCCTACCGTGCAACAGGTATTTGGTGCCCCTGTGACCCACTAATCCCTTCGTGATCTTGCCTGACCAATGGCTGAGAGGGTGACCTTGAACACATGTGCATAAGGAACTGATGCAGGCATACAGACAGTATTAGGAAAGAAGTAATGGATTGATAGCCTCAATCAGATATGCCATCTACGACTACATTGTTCTTCCCTTCCTCTGACTTACGGAATGACAAATGAGCTTCGGAAACACAAAAGAAAAATACATTCTCAAGTACGAGTGAATGAAATACCTTTCGCAATTTTCCATGTGGGTTCTCATGGAGCAAAACTGCACAAACTGACCACATGACAAACATTTCACCATGGGCCCAGTCCCAGTGGCTGGTTCAGATTCCTGGACAGACACCCAGTGTGGCTGAGTTACTACCAGTGACTAGGTTTACACGGACTGCGATACTCCGATATTGAATCAAGAACAAAATCTGATTAAGAAATTTGCTTGTAAAAAGCATTTTACGTTGACATTAGTTGAAACTATGTCATAGCTCAAATAAGCCACAGTCCTTAAGAGGTTTTCTGATTTTTGTTGCACATTATTACAGCACATTTTATACCCATGTATACATTTAAATCATAGTATACTATGCCTTTCTCCAAACAATGTGAAAATGTCAAAATGAAAAGATACTTGCTTTTGATGCGTCCACATCCAACTGTAAAGGCCGAATATAGATAACCGCCTGTCCTATAGATGCCTCGGTACTTTAAGTGTCTCACAGTGTACCCTACATTTGGGCATGGAATGACTGCCAGGCTCCTGTTCCGGGTAGAACCCCTTATCTTCAGCAGCTCAAATCCAGCACATGGGGAAAGCTTTGGATATGCTTCATAAAGAAACATTTTCAGCTCCTCAGAGCTATTTTCATTTCCTGCAATAACAAGATGAAGTCAAAAATATTCATACTGTACAGTAATTATGTAATTATGTGATTATGTAAATTATGTGACCTGCTCAGTGGCCTTGTGGTTAGAGTGTCCGCCCTGAGACAGAGGTCGTGGGCTCGTGCACTGGCCGGGTCATACCAATGACTATAAAAATGGGACCTATGGCCTCCCTGTTTGGCACTCAGCATCAAGGGTTGGAATTTACTCTGCTGCTCTGGCCTCATCCCCTCCAACTGCACCTCCGACGAACTTCCCATAACGGACCATTTCCTCCTCACATTCAGAGCTGCACTCTGCCTCTCTGCAATCAAACCTCCACGTCTCATCTCATTCAGGAATTTAAAGGACATTAATGTTGACACTCTCTGCTCCAAAATTGACAGTATCTCAATCCCGGATTTTCTTTCCAACCCTGATGATCTTACAGCGCTCTACAACAATGGTTTAAACAACATCCTCAACTCTCTTGCCCCACTGAAAACTCGGACTGTTTTCTTTTCATCATCTGCACCTTGGTATGCCCCTGAACTCCGGACAGTGAAAACTAAAGGACGCCAACTGGAACGGCTCTATAAAAAAACTGGACTCATAATACACAAAAACATAATAGTAATAATAATAATAAATTTTATTGAAATTGCACTTTACATTTTAACAATCTCAAAGTGCTACAGAGCAAAAAAGAAAAGAAACACAGTACACTTATAAAATTTTAAAAGGAAGAACCAATAAAAGACATTTAATAAAATGCTTTTTTAAAAAGATGTGTTTTTAAGTCCCGTTTAAAAGCAGCTGTAGTCTGTGGGGCCCTCAGGTGGTCAGGGAGGGCGTTCCACAGCCTCGGAGCTGCCGAGCAAAAAGCCCGATCGCCCATAGTGCGGAGCTTGGTTCTGAGTTTGGCGATGTTCCTAAGGTGGTAGAATGACGTTTTACAGAGGTGTTTGATGTGGGTGTCAAAGGTGAGTTGATGATCCACTTTAACACCCAAGTTGGTGACAGATGTGGAAAGGGGGATGTTTTGGCCAGAGAATGTGATACTGGTGATGCTGGAAGAGCGGAGCTGATGTGGTGTACCAACTAGGATGGCTTCCGTTTTAGAACTGTTCAGCTGAAGAAAGTTGAGCTTCATCCACGCCTCTATCTCCTCCAGGCAGGTGGTCAGTATGGATGTTGGCAGGGGGGCAGAAGAGGTGGGGGTTGTCCTTAGGTAAAGCTGTGTATCATCAGCATAACAATGGTAGGATATCCCATGTCTGCTGATGAGTTTGCCCAGGGGGAGCAGATAGAGGGTGAAGAGGGTGGGGCCCAGCACCGAGCCCTGAGGGACACCACAGGTGACGTTGTGGGTGTATGATTTTGCTTTGCCCAGGGCGACGTGCTCAGTTCTGTTGGTTAAATAAGAAGTGAACCAGTTGAGTACTTTTCCTGAGAGTCCAATGGTGTATTGCAGACGGTGGAGGAGGATATTATGGTCAACTGTGTCAAAGGCAGCTGTTAAGTCTAGGACGATGAGTAAAGATGGGGAACCGGTATCTGCTGCCATCAGGAGGTCATTGGTGACCCTGACCAAGGCTGTTTCTGTGCAATGGCCAGGGCGAAAGCCAGACTGAAACTTCTCAAAAAGGTTGTTGTGTTTGAGGTGATCCAGTAGTTGTGCTGCAACTGTTTTTTCCAGAACTTTAGCCAGAAATGGAAGGTTGGAGATGGGCCTGTAGTTGGCGAGGAGTTCTGGATCCAGGGTGGGTTTTTCAGTAGTGGTCTGATGACAGCAGTTTTAATGCAGATGGGATTTGGCCGGACAGGAGGGAGTGGTTGATGATCTTGGTGATGAATGGAGAGATGGCAGAGATGTTGGCCTTCAGCAGGGCTGAAGGGAAAGGGTCCAGGCCACAGGTCATCGGCTGCATTTTTCTGATGACGTCCTCCACCTCCTCCTTTGTGACATCGGAGAAGGAGCAGAGAGGCTGGACAAACTCAGATGGTGGGTCGGCTATTGGGGGGCAGGACAGCAGTGGTGGAGAAGCGTGAGCGGATGTTATCAACTTTTTGTCTGAAAAAAGTGATGTACATGTTGCACTTCTCCTCGGTGATCTCAGAGTGGGAGAGTGAAGGGGGTTTGAGAAGGTGATTTATTGTTGAAAAGAGTTTTTTGGAGTTGCCGGGGCTGTTGTTGATAATGGTGGAATAAAAGCTGGACCGTGCATTCCTCAGAGCTTCTGCATATGCCTTCCTGTGTTCACTGTATGCCTGTTTGTGAACAGACAGCCCAGAGGCCTTGAGCCGCCCGCTCAGGACACGCCCAGCCGCCTTCATCTTTCGCAGCTCGGGTGTACCAGGGTGCTGAGCGTGAGAAGGAGACTGACCTGGATGTTAAGGGGCGTGGAGGTCCAGAAGACTGCTCAGGGACTGGTTGTAGGAGCTCTACTGAGTCAGCAACAGAGTAGAAGTCAGTAGAGCCAGAGGAGAGATGTTGAAGGTCCAGGGCCAGGGCATCGGGCGTTTATGTTTTCAGATTTCTGAAGTGGATCTGCCGCTTGGGTTTGATGTGGGGGAAGGGAGCGGCAGCTCCACAGACACAACCATGTGATCTGACACGCCAAGATCGTAAACATGTAGGTTGCTAATGGGGGCGGAGCCAGAGATGACCAGATCAAGTGTGTGTCCCTGGAGTGTGTGGGGACATCAACATGCTGTTGTAGGTTGAGGGAGTCCAGTAGCTGCAGGAAATCGGCAGCGAGTGGCATGAGGGGGTGTCGACATGAATATTTAAATCTCCCAGGATTATGGTACAAATCCTGTACAAAAAAAATCCTGTACATGTACAAAACCCACATTCTTCATTACAAAGACTCCATTACACATACTAAATCTGCTTATTACTCCAGTCTCATCACATCCAATGAAAGAAATACCAATCACTTTTTTTTTTCACTACTCAACAAGATCCTCCAGCCTCCCCTCCCTTACCCCCCACTTTCACTCTATTGATATCTGTAACTCCCTGATGCTATTCTTTAATGATAAAAATCAACTCCATTCACCAGCACCTCTGTTCACACCCTCCTCCTCTCTCCACACCTGAACCCTTCCTCTACAGTCAGCCCTTTTCCTCCTTTCAACTCCCAAATGCCTCTGAAATATCCGACCTCATCCAAGAAATCTAAGCCCTCCACATGCCTGCTGGACCCTATCCCTACAACCCTGGTCAAATCCTGCCTCTCTCTCTGCTTCTCCTCATTTCTGCCATTATCCACTCTTCACTGTCCACCGGTATTGTCCCTTCAGCTTTCAAAACTGCTGCTGTCACCCCAATCCTGAAAAGACCTGGTTCAGATCCCAACAACTTCAATAATCTCCGCCCCATCTCCAACTTACCTTTCATCTCCAAAATTCTTGAAAAATAGTCTCCTCCCAACTTAACGACATCTCACTCTAAACAGTCTGTATGAACCCTTCCAGTCTGGTTTCCGTCCCACGCCACAGCTCTGAAACTGCACTTATCAAAATCACCAATGATCTCCTCACTGCAGCTGACACCGGTTCACTCTCCATTCTCATCCTCCTCGACCTGAGTGCGGCCTTTGACACCATCTCACACCCCATCCTCCTCAGTAGACTCTCCTCAATTGGCATCACCCACACCCCCCTTCACTGGTTCCATTCTGATCTCACAGACCGCACTCAGTTCATACAGCTTAAGTCTTTCTCCTCCGACCCCTCCCAGTCATCACAGGTGTGCCCCAGGGCTCTGTCCTGGGGCCCCTCCTCTTCATAACCCACCTCCTCCCCCTTGGCCATATCTTCCGCAAATTTAACATTTATTTCCACTGCTTCACGGATGACACCCAGCTCTGCCTCTCTTGCAAACCTAACTCCACACTCCCACCCCCCTCCCTCACCTCCTGTCTTTCTGAAATAAAATCATGGTTCACCTCTAACTTTTTAAAATTAAACAGCAATAAAACTGAATTCCTACTCATTGGCACCAAATCCACCCTATCTAAAGTTGACACCTTCTCTTTCTCCATCGACAGCTCCTTAGTCTCCCCCTCCCCTCAGGTTAAGAGTCTGGGTGTCATCCTCGACAGTACAATATCTTTTCAATGTCACATTAATAACATCACCCGGTCTGCTTACTTCCACCTGTGCTCCATCAATCGTCTCCGCCCCTCCCTCACCCCCCACACCACCGCCATCCTCGTCCATAGCCTTGTCACCTCCCGCCTTGACTATCGTGGATTCCTCCTCTTCGGCCTCCCTCATAAGTCCCTCCATAAAAATTCAGCTGGTTCAGAACTCTGCTGCCCGGATCATCACCAAAACCCCTCATCCCACCACATCACCCCCGTCCTTCAGCAACTCCACTGGCTCCCGGTAAATCAAAGGATCACTTATAAAATCCTTCTGCACACCCTACAAGTCTATCCATAACCATGCCCTCCTTATCTCTCTGACCTCCTGCACGCATTGTCACTCCATCCTGTGCCCTCAGATCTTCCTCCTCCCTCCATCTCCTGTACCCGCTGCCCGCCTTAGCTCTATGGGGAGCAGAGCTTTCAGCCCGCTCTGCTCCCAAACTCTGAACTCACTGCCACCTGACCTCCGTACTCTGCCACCCTGCCCATCTTCAAATCTAAACTCAAAACACATCTGTTCAGACTTGCTTACTCTCTCTAAACTGCTTCACACAGTCCCCCCTTCCTATTAACAGTATGTTGTCTTTTATCTTGTATTTCATATTTTTGTTTTTATATTTTCTGTTCAGTGACCTTGGGTGTCCTGAAAGGCACTTTCAAATAAAATGTATTATTATTATTATTATTATTAAATGATTCGAAGGCTGCACGCTGCTACTCACCGCCTCCCTCAGGGATGGGTCAAATGCGGAGAACAAATTTCACACACTCAGTTGTGTGCAAAATCAGTGGGACTTTAACCTTTGACTTTAGCCTTTAACCTTAAACTAGTCGATACCCATTGAGTTCACATTGCGCGTAATCTGTGCCACCTACTGTGCCGGAGTGTGCAACAAACCCATATTTTTTTGCTTATTTATGCTCATAAACAGTGTTTAATTTGGGAAATTTGAAAAATCAGCTCCATCACGCTCTGCCAATGCCAGTGCTCAATGCTCATATGCAGTTTCAGATGGATTGGCCAGCCCATTGAGGAGAAAACGGATTCAGACACACACACACATGCACGCACACACACACACGCACACATACACACGCGGCCCTTATTACACCTGCCTTTACACACACACACACGCACACACATACGCCATGCGAGCGCACACACACACACGCACACACACACAGACTTTGTGATTATATAGTAAGATGTTTTGACAAATCTAACAATGTATATAGATTTTTAAAAAAATATATATGCAGTATACAGTATTAGTCTGATTATACTGCCTAAAAGCACTTAGTTTTTTTTAATTATTTATCCTTTAATCAAGAAGAACCCATGGAGGCCCATGTGTTTTTTGCGAGGTAGGGTAACATATTTAGAGTAATAATATAGACATGTATACGTAGAACATACATTCTCAAATACACAGAGTTGTAGCTTACCATGAAAGACTAATCTTTTTTCACCGAATCCCACAGTTTGAAGTCTGTCCTTTTCATTTCTGTCAGGAACAGTGCCTGCTGACTTGCTGGCCAGGCAGCAGATCGTGCGTGTGTAAGATGACTGGCGGGTTCGGGGCTGAACATGCTTGACCTCCTTGAGGTGACAGTGCTGGGTGGCATGGCATGGCATGTACATTCTCCTCACCTCAGCTATAAAAAAATGGTTTTTTTAAATGGTGTGGCCATGATTACAAAAATGAAACTACAAATTCACATATCAGTTACCCTTTTTCACTGCTATGGCGCCGGTGGACATGAGGGACTGTAGAGATGGAAGTTTGTGTGAGCCATTGGCTTGTCTCTGTTAGATGGGTAGGACTTAGCGATATGTCCATTGGTCGCACAGCTTTTTCTGTCGTGATACTCTGGACGTTCAGGAACTTGAAACTCCACTTTCCCCAGTGTACATGCAAACATGCAAACTGTGAGTTTTCAAGTGTCCGCTTTGGCCAGACTTTCCCGAAATAATCCTTTTCAGTGATTTAAACCTCAGTTTTCATAACAAACTTATAAAACTTTGCTTTGTTTAAGTATAGTAAGTGGATATTTGACCGCTCATTCTCCTATATTTGACCTAAAATATATATTTTTTTTTTTATGATTAAGGGTTGTAAACCTGCTCAAGATTCAGAGTAACTCAAAGGCTATGCATTTTTGTAAAATACATTTGCACTAGTCCATACTAATTGATTTCACAGTTGTTCGTAATCTGTGCAACACTTGCCACCTACTGCAAAGGGAGCGTGTAACAAACTCTAAACAACAAAATAAAAAATTTTTTTCTCAATTATGCTCATTAACTGTGTTTAATTTGGGAAATTTGAAAAAAGAAGCTCTGTCACGCTCTGCCAATGCTAGTAGCAATGCTCGTGGTGCAGATTCAGATGGATTAACCAGCCCATTGAGGAGAAAAATGGATTCAGACACACAAACACCGACAGACAGACAGACAGACACAGACTTTTCGTGATTAATCAGTGAGATGACTGATGACATTTTCAGAGATGTTGGTAACCCCAAAACAGACACTCAGAATGTTTACTTTGGTTTTAAATCAGAGACCGCCTAATAATTTTAATAATAATTTCAATCCACATCAATTCTACCCAGAACCGCGAGGCATTACTCTCAAACAAATGAAAAACGCCCAACAAACAACCACATGACTATTACGCCTGCAACGTTGGCCTTTAGTGAAACTGTAGGCCTAACTTACACAGTTATAAGGTATCCTAACTTTTGCGTGGTTGCAAACGCATAATAATGGCTCACTGCAAAACCGGCTGGTCGTCTCACAGGCTAACACTTTATTTCGACATCCATTCGCCAAACATTACAACAGCACGTCAGGGCTATTTATTCGCGTTTTCATCAGCCAGATCGTTCAAAATTGGTGGGCTAGGGAGAGTTTTATGGTGCCCTGACTCTAGACAACCTGCCAGGCATTATCACAAATTTTAGCCAAACTTTTTATTACTATTTTAAGCATCATTCATCTGATGGCGTGGCCAATCTCGGCAGATAATTACAGAATGTGTTTAATGATGAGTAGGCGATAACGACGTTGCCTAGCCAAGGCCTACTTACCATCAACCGGTGCAACGGAGTGGGGGAGATCGGTTCCTCTGAACACTACCAGAATAACGGCGATCATCTGCTGTTTCCCTCGATCACCGTCACGCCCACAGTTGGTTCGGCCTTAACCACCGCCAGAATCATCGACGGTCTACTCAACAGTGGTTAAAATATTGGATTAACGCTCACGATGGCTATTTTTGCTTCATTAACGCAGTATTTTGGTCGCGATTAGCTTAGGCCTACTCACCGACTTCTAGATTGACGACGCTCAATTTGGTCCGCCAGTTTCACACGAGCAAGTCTGCAATGCTTTCTCAGCCATCTTTATTCAAAATGTGCTCACAGCTCAGTTGCATCCAAGGCGCACAACCTCCTTGCTTGCTCCTGCAACTGTAATGCTGTGCTGTCCAATCAGAACACGCCCAGAACACCTTCATTTGCATTTACATATCATGAAATCCATCAATAAAAGCGTCAATAAATAAAAGCGTCACTATATCCTTCAACAAATCTATATGATTCAGCTGTACATTTCTCTGGTACAGTATGGAACACATTGTTGGTGAAATGGCGATAGTTCTTCTGACAAATGTTTTAATAAAGTCTCCATTGAACTCTATTGAAAAATTTGTCAGAAGAAATAACTGCTGAAATGATGCATGTGTCATTATGGCATATCTGGCAGCAGCATGATGGTTCAAGGCTTATTTGATACCTTAAACCCTTGCTGACTTGTCGCCATTTCACCAACAATGTGTTCCATACAGACATCAGGACATCAAATGCAAGGGTTTGGAAACTGTAATAATTGGAAAAATTGTCTTATTTTGCACCTGTCTGAACTTTTATGGAGTGCGAGAGGCATCATTTTCTAAATTTGTTAATATTTAAAAATAGTTAATCAGTGTAAACTCTGAAAATCTTTTCTTTTGTCTTTTTTGTCTGCTAAATAAAGGTACAAGTAAATGAACAAATTACAGATTTTAGTTTTTATAGCAGTTTTACAAAGTGTCCTAACTTTTATGGATTTGGGGTTGTACATAATTAAACAACCAACCTGTTTCAATAAATCTTCTCAGGTACCCTGCAATACGGCACTTTATCTCCAAAGGACAGTCCTCGCCATCGCTGTCCCCTGAGTTGTCAATCGCCAATTGATTCTTTCAAGAATCATCTAAAACCACAAAAGATAAGAGGGTTAACTGTTCCTCATGATCAGACCATGATAAAAATATACTGGACAAATAAAATATTTTGTCCATACTCAAATTTCCAGTCTTCTCGGTCAATTTTTCAATTTGACATCTCAGTTCAAATAGTTAGATGTTTATTATGTGAATAAATGGTTTTAAAATCATACTGTTAAAAGAATCAGGCCTCCAGACATGCAATTCCTCATTATACTCTGACAGTAATTGACAGGAAGCAATAAAATAAGACATTTGACACCTAAATGAACAAGTGGCGGATATTCAACAAATCATTTTGGTTCTAAAATATTTCCTGGGGAAGTGTCCAGTGGGGTGCAGTCAGTGTACCTGTGGG
Source organism: Gymnothorax javanicus (assembly GCA_029692085.1). Classification (NCBI taxonomy): domain Eukaryota; kingdom Metazoa; phylum Chordata; class Actinopteri; order Anguilliformes; family Muraenidae; genus Gymnothorax; species Gymnothorax javanicus. The sequence goes on along the minus strand of CM056200.1, from coordinate 15,630,726 downwards.
GTGTACACCGTGGGAATATCACATCAATGACATCAGCCCTTTCAGCTAGAAGTGGCCAGACCTTGGTCTCTTTCAAGCCCCTGCGTAGCTGCTTCACCTGTTTTACTGTTCTTCCAAGTACCTAAAATGAGACAAAAAAAAGGCACTGATCACATCGCATCAGGTTCTTCCTGTAAACAGGAGCTTTTCCTTCCCATTGTCACCGTGAGGGCTTGCTCGGACAGAAACCTGGATACTGGTTTACATGTAAAGTTACTTTGACAACGCTTTGTAAAAAGCGCTAAACAAGTATATTTTTAACTTGAAAAGGTACAGATTCAGTACATGAACACAGCCCAGTACATGAACATAGCAACAACGTACTTCACGTGAACAAGGAGTTTCTCCATTAGCCACCTCCTGTTTGCTCGTGTTGGACCTGGGAGATCCCATGACAGTGCAAGATCAGTTTTTGTAGAAACGAAATGTCATCGGTTTAGTTGTAACGACAGATACAGATAAAATGCATGCATTCAGTGTTCTAGAAATTATCTGGATAAAAAGCAACAAAAGTGATCATTATTTAGAACAAATGCTTTCTTCAAGCACTGTAGGTTTAATTTTGCACTAGCTGTACTTCTCAGCTAAATGACAACAGCAGCATATATGTTCAACCTACGAGGTGGCAAAATGTTACCAATTCAATTGTGGCTCTGATGTCCATGTCCACGCAGTCCTCCATTGTTAAAGTGGCAGTCTCGGGTGGATTTGCAAGCAACACATGCAATATAGCAGGACTGACCCCTGCCAGTCCAGGGCCATCATGCAGAAAACTGTGACCAATCATCCTTCCAGCCACCTTAAACAACTCATTCTCAAGAAGGATCTGAGCAGTTGAGGGAGTAAGATGCCCTGGCTTCCCCTCAAACAACAATGTTTTTCCAGTGTTTCCTGGGCACAAAATAAGCAAGCCATTAGATTTAAACCAGTGATAAGTGTAAATGGCAAAGCATGTTTTGTTTCTGAAAGTTTATGCCAAAAATGTCAAGTCAACCAGAAGTCTTGCAGTACAAAAAATATGACCAATAATTTCCCTGCAAGTCATTTCACAGATAATGAGGACATTCAATGCATCACTGTACCAAGATTGAGCTCAAATCCATTCCTCAGTTTTGACATGATTGTGGACATAAAGTGCCGGGTCACCCCATCACCAACCGCAGCATCACCTGTTACAGAGGGAACAGTAGAAAGGGTCAGTGCTAGGGCTGGGTGATTCATAGAATCAAGATGGAGATTATGATTCAGGCCTCCCATTATCATGAAATCAAGATAATTGCTACATTGATTCTACTGTGCCATCTTAAATTAAGGGTACCCTTCCTTCAAAGTAGTGTGCTCTAACCCCCCCCAGCCAAACAGTAGTGAAGCATAACTGAAGAGGAAACCACAGAAAATTTTTTCCGATTGTCTTGATACTGTATGTTATCTAGTGATCACGAACAACTAGGCAGTGTCGTATCCTAGTGTCCATAATAACGATTTAGAAAATAAGATGTACCATCCAGAGTACACTTGAGAGGGCATGCCCACTCCATATTCGGTGCCTTATAAAAACTTAGCAAAGCCTTCTTCGGTCCTCAATGCTCTCTCAAAGCCATGTGCAGAAACAATGATTTTCCTGTTTCATGCTCTCTGAGAAGGTGGTTCTGTACAGGTTCGCTGCCATTTTTGGGGATGACATATATTTCCAATCTATAAGAAAAATAAAAGAGAATTGAATGTTTAAAGAGTATTTCTTAATTTTCCCCTGCATCTTGAAAAACTGCAATCCCTAGACTGCTGGCCATGACTTTGCCAGTTGTGCATTGATGAAGGTAACTTGATTAAACTGCAATGACTGCAAAATTTGAATATTCTATGAACTTAAGACTCAAAAAATTAACTTTCAAATGGTCACAAACCATTGACAGATGAGTCGCCACCAGTCAAATCATCAGCAGGCTCCTGTCTCCGGCTTCCCTGCTGCCCTGATTGTGGTACTTCTAAAGACTGTGTGTGAACCTGTCTCACTCTTTTCCTCAGAAAAAGCCACCACCTTCCTCCACCAGGTCTTCTGTATCGGGTCTGTGACTCAACTGTTGACCTTGTTTAAGCCATGTGCAAACAGCTTTACCTTTACTTTATTGGCATTTAGCAGACGACCTTGTCCAGAGCGACGCACAACAGTGCAGTAAGTAGAGAACAATGCTAACGCAATCCCTAGAACAACAGGATTCAGAATTGAAATAGGTAGCAGAGAACCGAAGTTGTCACACACAGGTAAATTAAGCTAAAACTGCCAGTACAAGTACAAAGACACAGCAAAAATTACAGAGCAAGTGCAATAGTAATGTCCCATGATAAACTGTAGTCTAGTCAGTACAGTCTGATGTTAATAAGTGCCTCAGTCGGAGAGTCACAATCTGCTATGAAGATAATGGCATAGACATACAGTGATATCAACAAAGGTGCACACGTGTGCCAGGAGGATACTCCAAAAAGATTGAGTCCTACCGTGCAACAGGTATTTGGTGCCCCTGACCCACTAATCCCTTCGTGATCTTGCCTGACCAATGGCTGAGAGGGTGACCTTGAACACATGTGCATAAGGAACTGATGCAGGCATACAGACAGTATTAGGAAAGAAGTAATGGATTGATAGCCTCAATCAGATATGCCATCTACGACTACATTGTTCTTCCCTTCCTCTGACTTACGGAATGACAAATGAGCTTCGGAAACACAAAAGAAAAATACATTCTCAAGTACGAGTGAATGAAATACCTTTCGCAATTTTCCATGTGGGTTCTCATGGAGCAAAAACTGCACAAACTGACCACATGACAAACATTTCACCATGGGCCCAGTCCCAGTGGCTGGTTCAGATTCCTGGACAGACACCCAGTGTGGCTGAGTTACTACCAGTGACTAGGTTTACACGGACTGACATCTCCGATATTGAATCAAGAACAAAATCTGATTAAGAAATTTGCTTGTAAAAAGCATTTTACGCTGACATTAGTTGAAACTATGTCATAGCTCAAATAAGCCACAGTCCTTAAGAGGTTTTCTGATTTTTGTTGCACATTATTACAGCACATTTTATACCCATGTATACATTTAAATCATAGTATACTATGCCTTTCTCCAAACAATGTGAAAATGTCAAAATGAAAAGATACTTGCTTTTGATGCGTCCACATCCAACTGTAAAGGCCGAATATAGATAACCGCCTGTCCTATAGATGCCTCGGTACTTTAAGTGTCTCACAGTGTACCCTACATTTGGGCATGGAATGACTGCCAGGCTCCTGTTCCGGGTAGAACCCCTTATCTTCAGCAGCTCAAATCCAGCACATGGGGAAAGCTTTGGATATGCTTCATAAAGAAACATTTTCAGCCCTCAGAGCTATTTTCATTTCCTGCAATAACAAGATGAAGTCAAAAAATATTCATACTGTACAGTAATTATGTAATTATGTGATTATGTAAATTATGTGACCTGCTCAGTGGCCTTGTGGTTAGAGTGTCCGCCCTGAGACAGAGGTCGTGGGCTCGTGCACTGGCCGGGTCATACCAATGACTATAAAAATGGGACCTATGGCCTCCTGTTTGGCACTCAGCATCAAGGGTTGGAATTTACTCTGCTGCTCTGGCCTCATCCCCTCCAACTGCACCTCCGACGAACTTCCCATAACGGACCATTTCCTCCTCACATTCAGAGCTGCACTCTGCCTCTCTGCAATCAAACCTCCACGTCTCATCTCATTCAGGAATTTAAAGGACATTAATGTTGACACTCTCTGCTCCAAAATTGACAGTATCTCAATCCCGGATTTTCTTTCCAACCCCGATGATCTTACAGCTTCTACAACAATGGTTTAAACAACATCCTCAACTCTCTTGCCCCACTGAAAACTCGGACTGTTTTTTTTCATCATCTGCACCTTGGTATGCCCCTGAACTCCGGACAGTGAAAACTAAAGGACGCCAACTGGAACGGCTCTATAAAAAAACTGGACTCATAATACACAAAAACATAATAGTAATAATAATAATAAATTTTATTGAAATTGCACTTTACATTTTAACAATCTCAAAGTGCTACAGAGCAAAAAAGAAAAGAAACACAGTACACTTATAAAATTTTAAAAGGAAGAACCAATAAAAGACATTTAATAAAATGCTTTTTTAAAAAGATGTGTTTTTAAGTCCTGCTTAAAAGCAGCTGTAGTCTGTGGGGCCCTCAGGTGGTCAGGAGGGCGTTCCACAGCCTCGAGCTGCCGAGCAAAGCCCGACGCCCATAGTGCGGAGCTTGGTTCTGAGTTTGGCGATGTTCCTAAGGTGGTAGAATGACGTTTTACAGAGGTGTTTGATGTGGGTGTCAAAGGTGAGTTGATGATCCACTTTAACACCCAAGTTGGTGACAGATGTGGAAAGGGGGATGTTTTGGCCAGAGAATGTGATACTGGTGATGCTGGAAGAGCGGAGCTGATGTGGTGTACCAACCAGGATGGCTTCCGCTTTTTTAGAACTGTTCAGCTGAAGAAAGTTGAGCTTCATCCACGCCTCTATCTCCTCCAGGCAGGTGGTCAGTATGGATGTTGGCAGGGGGCAGAAGAGGTGGGGGTTGTCCTTAGGTAAAAGTTGTGTATCATCAGCATAACAATGGTAGGATATCCCATGTCTGCTGATGAGTTTGCCCAGGGGAGCAGATAGAGGGTGAAGAGGGTGGGGCCCAGCACCGAGCCCTGAGGGACACCACAGGTGACGCTGTGGGTGTATGATTTTGCTTTTGCCCAGGGCGACGTGCTCAGTTCTGTTGGTTAAATAAGAAGTGAACCAGTTGAGTACTTTTCCTGAGAGTCCAATGGTGTATTGCAGACGGTGGAGGAGGATATTATGGTCAACTGTGTCAAAGGCAGCTGTTAAGTCTAGGACGATGAGTAAAGATGGGGAACCAGTATCTGCTGCCATCAGGAGGTCATTGGTGACCCTGACCAAGGCTGTTTCTGTGCAATGGCCAGGGCGAAAGCCAGACTGAAACTTCTCAAAAAGGTTGTTGTGTTTGAGGTGATCCAGTAGTTGTGCTGCAACTGTTTTTTCCAGAACTTTAGCCAGAAATGGAAGGTTGGAGATGGGCCTGTAGTTGGCGAGGAGTTCTGGATCCAGGGTGGGTTTTTTCAGTAGTGGTCTGATGACAGCAGTTTTTAATGCAGATGGGATTTGGCCGGACAGGAGGGAGTGGTTGATGATCTTGGTGATGAATGGAGAGATGGCAGAGATGTTGGCCTTCAGCAGGGCTGAAGGGAAAGGGTCCAGGCCACAGGTCATCGGCTGCATTTTTCTGATGACGTCCTCCACCTCCTCCTTTGTGACATCGGAGAAGGAGCAGAGAGGCTGGACAAACTCAGATGGTGGGTCGGCTATTGGGGGGGCAGGACAGCAGTGGTGGAGAAGCGTGAGCGGATGTTATCAACTTTTTGTCTGAAAAAAGTGATGTACATGTTGCACTTCTCCTCGGTGATCTCAGAGTGGGAGAGTGAAGGGGGTTTGAGAAGGTGATTTATTGTTGAAAAGAGTTTTTTGGAGTTGCCGGGGCTGTTGTTGATAATGGTGGAATAAAAGCTGGACCGTGCATTCCTCAGAGCTTCTGCATATGCCTTCCTGTGTTCACTGTATGCCTGTTTGTGAACAGACAGCCCAGAGGCCTTGAGCCGCCGCTCAAGGACACGCCCAGCCGCCTTCATCTTTCGCAGCTCGCAGGTGTACCAGGGTGCTGAGCGTGAGAAGGAGACTGACCTGGATGTTAAGGGGGCGTGGAGGTCCAGAAGACTGCTCAGGGACTGGTTGTAGGAGTCTACTGAGTCAGCAACAGAGTAGAAGTCAGTAGAGCCAGAGGAGAGATGTTGAAGGTCCAGGGCCAGGGCATCGGCGTTTATGTTTTTCAGATTTCTGAAGTGGATCTGCCGCTTGGGTTTGATGTGGGGGGAAGGGAACGGCAGCTCCACAGACACAACCATGTGATCTGACACGCCAAGATCGTAAACATGTAGGTTGCTAATGGGGGCGGAGTCAGAGATGACCAGATCAAGTGTGTGTCCCCTGGAGTGTGTGGGGACATCAACATGCTGTTGTAGGTTGAGGGAGTCCAGTAGCTGCAGGAAATCGGCAGCGGAGTGGCATGAGGGGGTGTCGACATGAATATTTAAATCTCCCAGGATTATGGTACAAATCCTGTACAAAAAAAATCCTGTACATGTACAAAACCCACATTCTTCATTACAAAGACTCCATTACACATACTAAATCTGCTTATTACTCCAGTCTCATCACATCCAATGAAAGAAATACCAATCACTTTTTTCACTACTCAACAAGATCCTCCAGCCTCCCCACTCCTTACCCCCCCACTTTCACTCTATTGATATCTGTAACTCCCTGATGCTATTCTTTAATGATAAAATCAACTCCATTCACCAGCACCTCTGTTCACACCCTCCTCCTCTCTCCACACCTGAACCCTTCCTCTACAGTCAGCCCTTTTCCTCCTTTCAACTCCCAAATGCCTCTGAAATATCCGACCTCATCCGCAAATCTAAGCCCTCCACATGCCTGCTGGACCCTATCCCTACAACCCTGGTCAAATCCTGCCTCTCCTCTCTGCTTCTCCTCATTTCTGCCATTATCCACTCTTCACTGTCCACCGGTATTGTCCCTTCAGCTTTCAAAACTGCTGCTGTCACCCCAATCCTGAAAAGACCTGGTTCAGATCCCAACAACTTCAATAATCTCCGCCCCATCTCCAACTTACCTTTCATCTCCAAAATTCTTGAAAAAATAGTCTCCTCCCAACTTAACGCACATCTCACTCTAAACAGTCTGTATGAACCCTTCCAGTCTGGTTTCCGTCCACGTCACAGCTCTGAAACTGCACTTATCAAAATCACCAATGATCTCCTCACTGCAGCTGACACCGGTTCACTCTCCATTCTCATCCTCGTCGACCTGAGTGCGGCCTTTGACACCATCTCACACCCCATCCTCCTCAGTAGACTCTCCTCAATTGGCATCACCCACACCCCCCTTCACTGGTTCCATTCTGATCTCACAGACCGCACTCAGTTCATACAGCTTAAGTCTTTCTCCTCCGACCCCTCCCCAGTCATCACAGGTGTGCCCCAGGGCTCTGTCCTGGGGCCCCTCCTCTTCATAACCCACCTCCTCCCCCTTGGCCATATCTTCCGCAAATTTAACATTTATTTCCACTGCTTCACGGATGACACCCAGCTCTGCCTCTCTTGCAAACCTAACTCCACACTCCCACCCCCCTCCCTCACCTCCTGTCTTTCTGAAATAAAATCATGGTTCACCTCTAACTTTTTAAAATTAAACAGCAATAAAACTGAATTCCTACTCATTGGCACCAAATCCAATTCTATCTAAAGTTGACACCTTCTCTCTCTCCATCGACAGCTCCTTAGTCTCCCCCTCCCCTCAGGTTAAGAGTCTGGGTGTCATCCTCGACAGTACAATATCTTTTCAATGTCACATTAATAACATCACCCGGTCTGCTTACTTCCACCTGTGCTCCATCAATCGTCTCCGCCCCTCCCTCACCCCCCACACCACCGCCATCCTCGTCCATAGCCTTGTCACCTCCCGCCTTGACTATCGTGATTCACTCCTCTTCGGCCTCCCTCATAAGTCCCTCCATAAAATTCAGCTGGTTCAGAACTCTGCTGCCCGGATCATCACCAAAACCCCCTCATCCCACCACATCACCCCCGTCCTTCAGCAACTCCACTGGCTCCCGGTAAATCAAAGGATCACTTATAAAATCCTTCTGCACACCTACAAGTCTATCCATAACCATGCCCCTCCTTATCTCTCTGACCTCCTGCACGTTGTCACTCCATCCTGTGCCCTCAGATCTTCCTCCTCCCTCCATCTCACTGTACCCGCTGCCCGCCTTAGCTCTATGGGGAGCAGAGCTTTCAGCCGCTCTGCTCCCAAACTCTGGAACTCACTGCCACCTGACCTCCGTAACTCTGCCACCCTGCCCATCTTCAAATCTAAACTCAAAACACATCTGTTCAGACTTGCTTACTCTCTCTAAACTGCTTCACACAGTCCCCCCTTCCTATTAACAGTATGTTGTCTTTTATCTTGTATTTCATATTTTTGTTTTTATATTTTCTGTACAGTGACCTTGGGTGTCCTGAAAGGCACTTTCAAATAAAATGTATTATTATTATTATTATTATTAAATGATTCGAGCGCGGCACCGCTGCTACTCACCGCTCCCTCAGGGATGGGTCAAATGCGGAGAACAAATTTCACACACTCAGTTGTGTGCAAAATCAGTGGGACTTTAACCTTGACTTTAGCCTTTAACCTTAAACTAGTCGATACCCATTGAGTTCACATTGCGCGTAATCTGTGCCACCTACTGTGCCGGAGTGTGCAACAAACCCATATTTTTTTGCTTATTTATGCTCATAAACAGTGTTTAATTTGGGAAATTTGAAAAATCAGCTCCATCACGCTCTGCCAATGCCAGTGCTCAATGCTCATATGCAGTTTCAGATGGATTGGCCAGCCCATTGAGGAGAAAAACGGATTCAGACACACACACATGCACGCACACACACACGCACACGCACACACACACACACACACACACACGCACACACACACACACACACACACGCACACACACACACACTGAAGCACACACACACACACGCACACACACACAGACTTTGTGATTATATAGTAAGATGTTTTGACAAATCTAACAATGTATATAGATTTTTAAAAAAATATATATGCAGTATACAGTATTAGTCTGATTATACTGCCTAAAAGCACTTAGTTTTTTTTAATTATTTATCCTTTAATCAAGAAGAACCCATGGAGGCCCATGTGTTTTTTGCGAGGTAGGGTAACATATTTAGAGTAATAATATAGACATGTATACGTAGAACATACATTCTCAAATACACAGAGTTGTAGCTTACCATGAAAGACTAATCTTTTTTCACCGAATCCCACAGTTTGAAGTCTGTCCTTTTCATTTCTGTCAGGAACAGTGCCTGCTGACTTGCTGGCCAGGCAGCAGATCGTGCGTGTGTAAGATGACTGGCGGGTTCGGGGCTGGAACATGCTTGACCTCCTTGAGGTGACAGTGCTGGGTGGCATGGCATACGGCATGTACATTCTCCTCACCTCAGCTATAAAAAAATGGTTTAAATGGTGTGGCCATGATTACAAAATGAAACTACAAATTCACATATCAGTTACCCTTTTCACTGCTATGGCGCCGGTGGACATGAGGGACTGTAGAGATGGAAGTTTGTGTGAGCCATTGGCTTGTCTCTGTTAGATGGGTAGGACTTAGCGATATGTCCATTGGTCGCACAGCTTTTCTGTCGCATACTCTGACGTTCAGGAACTTGAAACTCCACTTTCCCCAGTGTACATGCAAACATGCAAACTGAGTTTTTCCAAGTGTCCACTTTGGCCAGACTTTCCCGAAATAATCCTTTTCAGTGATTTAAACCTCAGTTTTCATAACAAGCTTATAAAACTTTGCTTTGTTTAAGTATAGTAAGTGGATATTTGACCGTCTATTCTCCTATATTTGACCTAAAATATATATTTTTTTTATGATTAAGGGTTGTAAACCTGCTCAAGATTCAGAGTAACTCAAAGGCTATGCATTTTTGTAAAATACATTTGCACTAGTCCATACTAATTGATTTCACAGTTGCCCGTAATCTGTGCAACACTTGCCACCTACTGTGCGGGAGCGTGCAACAAACTCTAAACAACAAAAATAAAAAATATTTTTTTCCTCAATTATGCTCATTAACTGTGTTTAATTTGGGAAATTTGAAAAAGCAGCTCTGTCACGCTCTGCCAATGCCAGTGCTAAATGCTCGTGTGCAGATTCAGATGGATTAACCAGCCCATTGAGGAGAAAAATGGATTCAGACACACAAACACCGACAGACAGACAGACAGACACAGACTTTTCGTGATTAATCAGTGAGATGACTGATGACATTTTCAGAGATGTTGGTAACCCCCAAAACAGACACTCAGAATGTTTACTTTGGTTTTAATCAGAGACCGCCTAATAATTTTAATAATAATTTCAATCCACATCAATTCTACCCAGAACCGCGAGGCATTACTCTCAAACAAATGAAAAAACGCTCCAACAAACGACCACATGACTATTACGTCTGCAACGTTGGCCTTTAGTGAAACTGTAGGCCTAACTTACACAGTTATATGGCAGGTATCCTAACCTTTGCGTGGTTGCAAACGTGGCTAATAATGGCTCACTGCAAACCGGCTGGTCGTCTCACAGGCGAACACTTTATTTCGACATCCATTCGTCAAAACATTACAACAGCACGTCGGGGCTATTTATTCGCGTTTTTCATCAGCCAGATCGTTCAAAATTGGTGTGGCTAGGGAGAGTTTTATGGTGCCCCGACTCTAGACAACCTGCCAGGCATTATCACAGAATTTTAGCCAAACTTTTTATTACTATTTTAAGCATCATTCATCTGATGGCGTGGCCAATCTCGAAGCAGATAATTACAGAATGTGTTTAATGATGAGTAGGCGATAACGACGTTGCCTAGCCAAGGCCTACTTACCATCAACCGGGTGCAACGGAGTGGGGGAGATCGGTTCCCTCTGAACACCACCAGAATAACGACGATCATCTGCTGTTTCCCTTCGATCACCGTCACGGCCCACAGTTGGTTCGCTCCAACCACCGCCAGAATCACGACGGTCTACTCAACAGTGGTTAAAATATTGGATTAACGTTACGATGGCTATTTTTGCTTCATTAACGCAGTATTTTGGTGCGATTAGCTTAGGCCTACTCACCGACTTCTCGTTGACGACGTTCAATTTGGTCCGCAGTTTCACGCAGCAAGTCTGCAATGCTTTTCTCAGCCATCTTTATTCAAAATGTGCTCACAGCTCAGTTGCATCCAAGGCGTTACAACCTCCTTGCTTGCTCCTGCAACTGTAATGCTGTGCTGTCCAATCAGAACACGCCCAGAACACCTTCATTTGCATTTACATATCATGAAATCCATCAATAAAAGCGTCAATAAATAAAAGCGTCACTATATCCTTCAACAAATCTATATATATATATATCCTTAAATAAATCTTGAAATAAAATGTGAAAAATATCCATCAAAAAATAAAAAAAAACATTTATTGATGTATTTATGTATTTATTTATTGATGCATTTATTTATGTATATATTAAAATATTTATTTATGAATTTATTTATTTATGCATTAATTTATGTTTTTATTTATGGATGTATTTATTTATTTAATGAATGATATATTGAAGGATATATTAATTGATTTATTGAAAGATTTATTTATTAATATGGCACAAATCGTCCTCCATAGGTGCCATCCTCTCGCATGAAATGCCAGACGGCTCTAAACGTCCCATAGCCTTCGCCTCTGGATCTTTGAGTGTGGCTGAAAAGAATTATGCGCAAATTGATAGAGAGGGGCTTAGCCTTGTTTGGGGTGTGAAGAAATTTAACCAGTAACTATATGGGAAACGCTTCACACTGATAACAGACCATCAACCCCTAGTGGCCATATTCAACCCACGAAAATCCATCCCTGCCATGACTGCAGCGCGCTTACAGAGGTGGGCATTGTTCTTAGGTGGACATGACTGTGATTGAGTACAAGGAGACAACACAGCATAGCAATGCTGATGGACTCTCACGTTTGCCATGTGAACCAGAGGACAATACTTCAGACCCAGCGGAGTTGTTTTACTTGACCCATATGGAGAACTTACCTGTCACTAGCGCACAGGTGAAACAAAAGACCAGTCGAGATCCAACTATGGCAAAGGTACTTGAGCTAACGGTGAAGGGGTGACCAGCCAAAAACACAGTAGGCTTGCCCGAATACTTCAGCAGGCGTGAGCAACTATCCGTGTGTCATAGGTGCATCATGTGGGGCACGAGAGTTGTAGTGCCACCAAAGCTACGCTCCCGAGTCCTTGAAGCACTCCATGAGGGGCACATGGGTGTCGTAAAGATGAAGAGCCTTGCTAGGAGCTACATATGGTGGCCCGGCATTGATCACCAGATAGAGGACTTAGCTAAGATGTGTTCTGGATGTCAGCTGATGCAAAAGCAGCCTCCACTTGCCCATGTCCACAGTTGGGAGTGTGGTGGAAATTTTAATTTATTCCTGTGAGAAACACTCAGAGACAGAGATAGTAAATAGGAACCAGTCTTTACTAAATGCATATAGGGCACAGGTTACATGCAGGAACAAGGACAAAGGGACTCCCCTTTGCTTGGATATTTGTACAATATAAGCTCAATGCCTTAAATTTACGCCCCTGCGGCAAATTTCCCCCAATAGTTTATTACTCTCTTCCTTTCTATTAACATTTCTTAATCCACGCACATCACCTAAAACCAAGCACACGCACGCCACCTAAAACTTCTGTTGCAATCTCATCCAAGGTCTCAGAGGAACACAATGTTCAGTAAACACACTTCATGACACTTCTACATAGGGACAAGCTAGATTGCAAGAATTACCAATTACGCACAACCTAGATTACTCAAGGATAAGCAATTTATAACTAAATAAGCAATTTACAACTAAATTTATCTCATAGGGAGTAGCCAACCGCTCCGTGGCAAAGGATCCACGTTGACTATGCGGGGCCATAATTGGATATAATGACTATTGTGGTCATTGACGCATATTCAAAGTGGCCTGAAGTCTTCACAGTGAAAAATGGCACATCCGCTAAAACAGTGGAAAACCTGCGAACACTCTTTGCCAGAACAGGATTGCCTGAACAACTTGTCAGTGACAATGGCAGTCAATTCACTTCAGAGGAGTTCCAATCATTCATCCGAAAGAATGGCATCAAGCATACAACTGCTGTCCCCTACCATCCTGCCACAAACGGGCTTGCTGAGCGGTTTGTCCAGTGAAAACAATGACAAATGCTCAGATGTCCTTGACAGAGAAAATGGCAAAGTACCTTCATGCACACAGGAATACTGACCATGCCACAACAGGTCAAGCTCCAGCTGTACTGTTCATGGAAAGGCGACTGAGGTCACGCCTGGATCTGCTGAAGCCTGACTTGCGTAGAGATGTACTGCAGAAACAATCCATCAAAGCTGCAGCACGTCCTGTGAGAAACTTTGTAATCAGACAAGAAGTGTTGTCAAGAGATTACCGTCAGCCAAAGCAGAAATGGCAGCGTGGCAAGATTCTGTCTAAGACAAGACCTCTGACATACACCGTGAAGATTGAACGTGAAGTCATCTGGCGACGTCATGTTGATCAACTGTTCGATGCAACAGCTCACAATGCGACCAACATGAGCACTGAGGATGATGTTCCTGAGAATTCTGATGAACTCATGTTCCCGGCTTCGGACACACCTCCTGATGATGATGAACACACACCTGCTAGTGTGGATAACCCCGAGGTTCCTGTTCAGGGCTCTGAGCCTCAAGAGAGACGCTATCCTGAAAGAGTTCACCTGCTAGTGTGGATAACCCCGCGGTTCCTGTTCAGGGCTCTGAGCCTCAAGAGAGACGCTATCCTGAAAGAGTTCACCTGCTAGTGTGGATAACCCTGAGGCTCCTGTTCAGGGCTCTGAGCCTCAAGAGAGACGCTATCCTGAAAGAGTTCACCTGCTAGTGTGGATAACCCCGAGGTTCCTGTTCAGGGCTCTGAGCCTCAAGAGAGACGCTATCCTGAAAGAGTTCACCTGCTAGTGTGGATAACCCCGCGGTTCCTGTTCAGGGCTCTGAGCCTCAAGAGAGACGCTATCCTGAAAGAGTTCACCTGCTAGTGTGGATAACCCTGAGGCTCCTGTTCAGGGCTCTGAGCCTCAAGAGAGACGCTATCCTGAAAGAGTTCACCGTCCTCCTCAAAGGCTTTACTTGTTAAAAAAAAAAAAAAAAGATCATACACTGTAATCGTCTAATGTTGACATGTTGAATGTGTGTGAGTGGTTAAGCCTAGTGTTTAGAGTTCAATATGTTTTGATGTGAAGATTTGATATAACTATTTACTTGCTTTAAGGATAGGCCTATGGGTTTTCCATCATTAAGACTCGGCCGTGATTTTTCTGTTGAGACATGGACATCAGTGCTGCAAGGGAGAAAATGATATGTTCACATAAATATGGGAACTACTTTTAGTTTAGTTAAGAATCATAAGTCATGCGCATGATACATTGACATGTAGTGCTAAGTGACGCATTGATCCAGTGTAGTAGAATGGCGTGCACATGTTAAATAATGGAATGTATTGCTAACAGAAAAACCCAGTAAAGCATCATTAACTTTACTCCGGTGTCCATTGGATGTATGTTGTGAAAGTGTGAAAACACAACAAGCAGCAGGTTGAATGCATCACTTGAATGACATGCAAGTGCAAAGCAAGACATTGGCCGCATAAAAGGCACAGTGGTTCATCCCCATCAGCATCAGTGTCAGAATGCCACAGCTTACAGAACAGCAGAGGGAGTGAGCTTTGGGGATGCTGCTTGGGGGAACATCTCAAAGAGAGGTTGCCCACCGGTTCAGGGTCAGTTCTTCCACCATCAACAGACTGAAGCATCGCTACCAACAGACAGGAAGCGTTAACCACCGCCTCCGACCAGGAAAACATCCGGTTACGACGGCACGTCAGGATCGACACATCCGGCGGATCGATCAGAGGAACCGGTTTCAAACAGCAGCAGTCACGGCGCAGAACACGATAGGATGCCACAGACGCCCCATCCATGTCATGACTGTGATTCGTCGACTGCGAACTGTGGGGTTAAAGTGCCGAAGGCCGCATCAAGGCAATATCATGACACTACGTCACAGTGACAACAGACTCCAATTTGCTCGACGTCATCATGTTCAGCCTCCACGAGTCTTCCACCGTTGGATTTTTCAGATGAATCAAGGTTCTGTGAGTCATTTGCTAACGGCTGACAACGGCTGTAAAGGAGGCAATATAAACAGCATTAAGACAGGTATTTTCTGGAGAGAGATCAGTTTGGTGGGGGTAGTGTGTTCCAACACGACAACGCCCATCCCCATACTGCACGCCTCACCAGAGACTTTCTCCAACAAGCAGGGGTTGATGTTCTGCCTTAGCCATCCGTTTCACCCGATGTTAACCCAATTGAACACGTGGGATGAACTGGGTTGTTGTGTGCGCCAGGGTCAACGTCAACCACAAAACGTCGCTGAGTTCACAGCAGCACTACTGGAGGAGTGGAGGAACTTTCCCCAAGCAACTGTGCGACGTTTGTGTGAATCGATGCCTCGCCGTTTATGCGCATGTGTGCAAACACAGGGAGGACACACTCGCTACTGAGTTTGTGGAGGGTCTGCGCATTCACAATGGCATATCGAAAACATTTGTTGAGATAATGTGATGAAACTTTACAGTGTTATGGACAATGAAATACTTTTTCTATTCGTATTAAAATTGAATCGAAAAACATTGGTTCCTTCTTCTTTTTGGTTATTAAATTGGGTGTTGTGTTTTCACTGTGTGTCAGTATAGTTATTCATAGCTAGGGTGGGGCTTTCTCCCAAATTTCTGATTAAAGAAATAAAGCAAGGTAAATTTGCTTGATCGCGGAGAGTCAGAAAGCGTAATTGTATGTAATTATGTGTGAATGACATGCAACATTACTGGTTTGCCTCACTTACATACAACCCCAATTCCGAAATAGTTATAATAGGGACAAAGTGTAAATTGTGAATAAAATCAAAACGCAATGACTTTCAAATCACACCAGCCAGTATTTTATTCACAATAGAACAGATATAACGTAGCAAATGTTGAAACTGAGAAATTTTACAATTTTATCCACAAAATTAGCTCATTTCAAATTTGATGGCTGCTACAGGTCTCAAAAAAGTTGGGACAGGGGCCTGTTTACCATAGTGTAGAATCCCCTCTTCTTTTTAACACATAGTTGAGGCGTCTGGGCATTGAGGAGACTCAAGTTTCTTGAGTTTAGCCATTGGAATTTGATCCCACTCTTGTTTAATACAGGCTTCCAGCTGTTGGAGATTTTGGGTCTCCTTTGACGGACTTTTCGCTTAATTATGCGCCAAATGTTCTCAATTGGTGAAAGATCAGGACTGTAGCCAGGCCAGTTCAGCACACGGACTCTTCTACTATGAAGCCATGCTGTTGTAATAGCTGCAGTATGTGGCTTTGCATTGTCCTGCTGAAATACACAAGGCCTTTCCTGGAATAGATGTCATCTGGAGGGGAGCATATGTTGCTCCAAAACCTTTATATACCTTTTAGCATTCATGGTGCTTTTCAAAACATGCAAGTGTCCCACACCATATGCACTAATGCATCCCCATACCATCAGAGATGCTAACTTTTGAACTGAACGCTGATAACAGGAGGGGTAGTCTTTATCCTCTTTAACCTGGAGGACACGACGCTGATGATTTCCAACAATAATGTCAAATTTGGACTCGTCTGACCACAGGACACTTTGCCACTTTGCTACAGTCCATTTTAAATGAGCCTTGGCCCACAGAACACGGCGGCGCTTCTGGATCATGCTCAACAATGGCTTCCTTTTTGCATGATAGAGTTTTAGGTGGCATCTGTGGATGGCACAGCGGACTGTGTTTACAGACAGTGGTTTCTTGAAGTATTCCCAGCTAGCAGGGAACGTTCCCACAACATTGGCTAACATTCCCTACAAGTTCTGATTATGTTTTTAAGAAAATATTTTTATCTAATGTTCAAAGAATGTTTCAAGGATGTTCATAATGTCAAAAATGTTCCTAAAATGTTATATGTTAACAAAGGAAGAATGTTTTAGGTGCAGCATTCTGAGGATGTTTTGGGGATGTCGTTGAGGTAACAGATGATAGAATGGTCTTCTATAAAACATTCCCACAATGTTCCATGATAACAAAGGAAGAACATTCTCGAAGCAACATTTTGAAAATGTTGTCAGGATGTCATTGATGCCTCAGATCATGAAAAGTTTTTCATAAAACATTGCCACAATGTTACATGATAATAAAGGAAAAACATTCTTGAAGCAACATTTTGAAAATGTTGTCAGGATGTTATTGATGCATCAGATCACGAAATGTTTTTCATAAAACATTCCTACAATGTTACATGATAACAAAGGAAGAGCATTGTCAAAGCAACATTTTGAAAATGTTGTCAGGATGTTATCGAGGCCTCAGATCACAAAACGTTTTCATTAAACATTGCTACAATGTTACATGATAACAAAGGAAAAACATTCTTGAAGCAACATTTTGAAAATGTTGTCAGGATGTTATCGAGGCCTCAGATCACAACACGTTTTAATAAAACATTGCCACAATGTTACATGATAACAAAGGAAGAACATTCTCGAAGCAACAGTTTGAAAATGTTGTCAGGATGTTATTGAGGCCTCAGATCACAAAACGTTATTCATAAAATATTCCTGTAATATGATATGTTAGCAAAGGTAGAACATTTTGTCTGCAACATTCTGAGGATGTTTTGGGGATGTTGTTGAGGTAACAGATGATAGAATGGTCTTCTATAAAACATTCCCACAATGTTACATGATAACAAAGGAAGAACAAAGTAACATTTGGAAAATGTTCTCAGGATGTTTTCATGTTATTTAGGCCTCAGATGACAGATGACAGAACTTTTTTTTAATATAAAATGTCCCAACCCACACCAGCTCCAGGGAAGCAGCCTATGTTACCTCCCCAAAGCCAACCAAGACACGACCAAACACAGCACAATAACATCTGCTAATCCATCCAGACTCCCAGCCATCCTGGGGCTGATAAACTGGCACGCACGCACGCACACACACACACACACACACACACGCACACACACGCACACACACACACACACACACACACACACACACGCACATACACACACACACACACACACACACACACACACACACACACACACACACACACACATATACACGCACACACACACGCACACATGCACACACGCACACACAGACACGCACACACACAGACACGCACACGCACACACACACACGCACACACACACACACACACACACAAACATATACATGCATACATACATACAGACATACATACATATGTCATGGTTATGGTTTTTGTCATGTTTATGTTCATGTTTATGTTCAGGATCTGTGTTCATGATTTTGTTTTTTACTTATTCTTTTTGGTTATTGTAATCCTCAGGTTTTTAGTTCGTTCTATTTCTCAGTTCCATTGCACTTGTCTCCCCTGTCTTGTGATCTAGTTGGTTCAGTCCGTCTTCCCGGTCTGTGTGCCCACGTACTTCGGGTGATTTAAATGTATTCTGGTGTTTAACGTATTCCTTCCATTCTCGTTTACTTCCTTCGTCTTACTGTTCTGATTACTAACAAAACTAACATTTGTATTTTGTATCATAGTCTACTAACACAACTAATCCATGTATATAGATTACTAACTTACTAATGAGCACTCTAGTTAAATCTGTAAAGTTGCACCGCTACTAATTTATGCTAATTCCCTCTCAGCAATCGCCCTGTTCTAGTCTCCACCTCTTGCTCAGCTGTACCTGTCTCCCCCTGCGTTTCTGCGAGATCTCTCGCACGTGCTTAATTACTTTCCTGCACTCGTTATCTGTGCACTTAGAACTCCTTGACCGGAGCTGTTTAAATGTCATAGGCTGTCTGTGTGATTCCCGTCCGTGTCTTGGCTTTCGCCAATTTTCGTGGTTAGGGTTTCCCTCGTGTGATTCTCCCGTTGTAATTAGTCTGATCCATCTCACCTGCTTCCCGCATAGCATGTGACTTTCCTCCCGTCTATTTAAGCAGTCTTTTCACAGCCAGCTCCTTGTCAGAACGTTGATCAATATTTCTTTGTGCAGAGCGCCTTGTATGCCATTGAGTGTTGGTTTTCTTCGACTGGTTTGTCCGACTTCCATTCTTGCCATAGCCCTTCTTGTATTGTTTTGTCTTTCTGGATTTCGACCTATTTTTTGTATGACCACGATTTCTGTGTTTGGATGCCCTGTGTATGACCCTTGGCTTTGTTCATCGACTACGACTTTTTGCCTACCGTCTATGTACCTTTGCTCATCTGTTTTACTGGTTCTGACCCCTGTCTAGTCGACACTGTTTTTGGATTTCGTATTGTGGCTTGGCAATTGTGTTTTTTGGCTTTGACTCGGACTTCATTAAAGGCATACCTTTTTTTTGGATTTCCCCTCTTTGCGTGTGGTTCCTGAACGCTACGTCACAACATACATAAAATTACCCCCAAAATATGATAATGTAGGTGTGTATTTTTGTCCTTACCCTTGATAAAGGAAGGTGGAAAATGTTGACAATAATCAGTGTAGGGCCTCATCTTCCATGGGGGGCCACATTTTGCGCGAGGGGACGCATTTGAGCATAGTGCGTATCCATTGCGCATAGTGCGCATCCATGAGCCGCACGTGGAGCACAATCGGCTCAAGGAGAGAAAGAGACCTGTGATCTGACTGCGCATGCGTCGCTGCAATGATTAGTCAGATGTCAAGTGCTGTCAGAGGGCTGTGCCGGCAGGCACTTGCAGAGATGCAGCAGGTGAAGAGATGTCGGCATAAAGACGAGTCAGGAGCATACATCCATGGTCAGGAGCGAGCAAGAGAGGGGGGAAAAAAGGCAAAACAAGAGGAAACTCGTGCTTCACTTGAAGGTGGGTCTGTTGAAAAAACTTTGTGGCACAAACACCTAAGCTGCTACTCATTAGGATCTGTCTCCAGTCTCTGCCTAGACTGGGGGGAGGAAAAAAAAAAAATCAGCTGATTAACATTTATTGAATGTCCAGTTAACGCCCAATGCATTCACCTCTGTGAATTTTACCCCACCCCCTGAGGTAAAATGACCAGTTGGTGGTCGTACATATTGAGAGGCTATAAACTCAGTCTGTTTGATCCTGGATTAGTATGTTTTCTTAGGACTGTAGACTATACATACAATAATAGTAATGCAATAATAGATCGCAATAGTTTTTTGGTAGTAGTACTACCAGACCAGGGGCCTATTGCACAAAAGTCGGATCCTGAGATCCTGGATCAACGCCAGAGCGAGGATTGCCATATCCCTAACAGCGCGTCGCTGGCTTAATTGATTGCACAAAGCCAACAACGGGTGGAGGAGAATTGGCTAAGTGAAGCCCAGTGCCGCTAATCCTGCTGAGTCTTGCCGCGACTGCTACCTCAAATAGACCCCGAGATCGATCACAGAATCGCTGATCATCACCATGGGCACTAAGTAGCTGCAGCAAACGCATGCGCGAGAAACACTCAAAGACCACGTTCGAACAGAGGGACGATGGGATCGCTGAAATGCTTCTGCTTGCTATTCCTTTAGTTTCTGTCTGAATGGTGCGAGACGTTTGAGAGGAGTATTAAAGTGAGCTAAACTCAAGTGATAGTAAATTCGGGTGGTGACTCAGCGCTGTCAAAAAGGAGTTGCTGATGCATTTCAGCGTTACCGTGAACGAGATAAGCCGTCGCTGTCAGACATACTTATGGTGTCGCGAAGACAAAAAACAGTATGTGAGTGATAAAGAAGACTGTTTTTGATGGCAGGAATATATTATAGATACCTACGAAAATGTGCATATGTATCAATTATGTATCGCAAACACGCTGTAGGTCTGTTTTTTTTTTTTTTTTTTTTTTTTTTTTTTTTTTTGTCCTGTACAAACTGAACCAAAGTCCGATCTAGAAGACGTTGTCAGATTAGTTGAGTTTACTTGCTATTAAACACCTCTGATGAAGACATACTCAAATTTAAAAGTGGAGTGTTAGCGTCAGAAAATTACGTCAAGGAGCCTCCTGAAAATGTTTGATTCCAGTATCGCGAAGCGAGCGACATTGCATTCGTGTCCAGCATTGAGGCAACGACTCTACCTTGCCCGTCGCAGTCGGAATAAAGACGGAGAAAAGTAACAGCAGTGCTGTTTATAGGGGGTTACCGCAGCGATTTAAGACCGCGCTGAAACACGGTAACCTACTTCATTCAGCACTGCTCATTTTCTACTCTGATGGAAGTCTCAACTTGGGGAATAAGGGCAAATCTGACAATGACGGATTCTAAATATGGTTAAAATGTGACATGGAAGGGGGACTGATTGAACTGTGATGGTCACTATCACATGGATACTTGAATATAATGATCGAATATTGGCTATTTTACTGACATCAATGGTCACAAGTTTCTATCCAATTACTCTGGTCCTATTATAATTGAGATAGCAATGTGTAGTGGACAATTCAGAATGACTGTTAAGGACGTTGATTTTCAATTTGGGTGATGCAGAATGAGGTGAGGTGAAATTGGCTGCAGACAAGAGCTTAGCTAGTTCGTAAGCTTGCTCCGGTGCTGGCTAGCTCCACAGACTTTGTTACCATAGTTACTAGTGCCATGGCTTAGCTCACACGCTCTGTGCAACCGAAATGGGGCTTGAGATCAGGCTAATCCCGTGCCGATCCTGGGCTAATCCCTTATCCTGCCTTTGTGCAATAGGCCCCAGTAGGGTAGTAGTATTTTGCATTAGTTTATAATAATAGATAGTCGTAACAGTAGCCTAGTAGTTTATTTATTTGTTGTTGTAGTAGTATTTGCATTGATTGCATTTAATTCTTTTTGAGGCTAGTATTAACATGAATTTAATTTTGTAGTTTACCATTAAGACCAAAACACATCTTAATCTGCTTGTATGATGGATTTCTTGTCTGGATTTCTTACCATAACAGGGTCAGTGCTGAAAATTGTCAGCACATCGCCAGGGCTAAGATACTAACTTTATTTACTTTTATTTTGTAAAACCTCTTTTGTACCTCTTGAGCTCCCGTAGTTCTGTTGGGGGTAAGAGTACCATACACAACCTCCAGCAAAATAAAAAAAAAATCAACTTTTTCGGCTTACCTTAATGTTTAGATACCAAGTGAAGTATTCGGGTGTGGAAAAACGTCGGCCATACATCCAGTAAAGACAATTTACACTTTAATTTCCACAGCGGCTATAGGTGCTACTAGCTTACAAAGGTGGCAGCCATGACACTGTTGACAATACTGGAACATGCGCAGCGCATGCATAGTTCGAGCCCTTTCCTTGCAGAATTGTATCGTGGACTCTGGAGTCCGCAGCTGCCGAGACAGCCGCTACAAATTCCATACATCTTGCACCGTGCAATCACTCATTTTTCTTCTTGTTTGTCGCTGATTACTACACGACCCTTTATAGTCACGAAACTAATTCTGTGCACGTATGACCAATTTTAGCACGCCTTTTATTTCCATTCGAAATAGAAAACACGCGAGTACATTTAAGGCTTCCCATTTACATGACGTTAACAACAATAAGTTATTAAGAAAGAAAAGAACCATATATATATATATATATATATATATGATATATATATGATTATGTTATCCATTATGTTATCCATGTCTCACCCAAAAATTTATCTGCCTCCTAACTTGAGCTGCAAGACTTTGGCACTGCGTCACAAGATTTTTCTTTAATTTGTCGCGACACTGATCTATTGTTCTGTCATAAGCACGCGAATGTGACCTAACTCACAGGGAATGCTATCCCTACCCCTATCCCTAACCCTAACCTTAACCTAATCCATAGGGAATGCTATCCCTACTCCTATCCCTAACCCTAACCTTAACCTAACCCATAGGGAATGCTATCCCTACCCCTATCCCAAACCCTAACCTTAACCTAACCCATAGGGAATGCTATCCCTATCCCTAACCCTAACCTTAACCTAACCCATATGGAATGCTATCCCTAACCTTAACCCAACTCAGGCACAAACAATGGCTTGTTCTCCTCAAATTATTCTAGCCAGTGTCAACAAATCAGCCAACTCACCAGCATGAAAGACATCAAAATGGATATTCACTCGACATCTCCTCATTGACAACAATAAATAAAAGAAAAAAAGAATATATTATTTCTTTTTATTTATATATATATATATATATATATATATATATATATATATATATATAACTTTCAGTTCTCTTTCACCCTTCAGTGATGAATGGAAACTAATGGCGCTGAGCTGGCAACAAACTCAGTTGGTGTAGTGGTTAAGGCCACAGTGAATGGTGTGATTAACATTGCTTTCTCCACAGGTTTCCTGGTTTGAATCCCACTACAGACACTAATGTAATGTCTAACTTAACATGTAAACCTTTGTTCACAGTTCATCAATGGAGGAAAGAAAAAACATAAAAAAAGAGGACAGAAGTAGTTCAAGAGATAGGACTTAGAGTGAATGACACGAGGGATCAATACAGATGTGATAAGCGGAATAACCGCAAATATTTTTTTTACTCGCGCCGCATCTACCCCTTCCTTTTAAAATCTTTCCCCCATCATTCTAAACCCCCTTCTCACTCATAAAAACCCCCAAAAATATTTGTGCCCCCTTTTGAAATCATTCTGGCCAAAAAAACCCCAAAAAAAGTGGAGGTTGTGTATGGTACTCATGCCCTGTTGGGCTTCCGTAGCCCCTCCCTTCTTTCCCTCACTGCGCTGTTAAGCACTGTGGAGGGTAAGTTGTGTTCAAAACGCTGCTCCGTGATTTTACTGTTTTCTTTGAAATTTAAATAATTTATGTTAAAACGTTTGATGCACGTTGTTTATCATTTCCGATACATTACCTGGCTGTTTTTGTGCCATTTTTAACCACTTAAAAGTTTTGTGGATATTTTTATTTGAAGTTTTGGCGCCAGCAAGGCTGCCCTTGTGTAACGTGACCAACGTAATGCTGCAGCGGCTCAGTTTTCCTTATATGAAAATTGTTATTTTGTGTGTTCAGGAGTTAAGTGCAGTAGAGCCAAGTCAGAAGACAATTAATGAATTAATTGTCTTTATGACGGCTGAGGTTTGATGTGTTATGGCCCCAATTTGTTATGGCGTCACGGACAGCAAGGGATGACAGACAAAATCCTTTAAGTTCAACAGATTTAATTAAACAAACACACAGAACTAATCTACACCCTACGCTACTGACCAAGATAGAAAAGAAAATAAAAAAAATGAGATATTTACAATTCCCTGTAATGGAGATGGGCTGCTATGTTGTGATGTCCTGGGACAGGAAAATGCTCCAACACAGGCAAAAATCCACAAAAAGCTTAACAGGTCTTGAAAAGAGTGACAGGTCTGGTCAAATGTATCCTTCTTGGAATTTCTCCTACCTACCTACTCTCTCGATTTTTCTCCTTATATACTCCTTTCCAGCCCCCTCTGAGGCATGCCTGGGACATGCCCAAACCTAGTTTTAGATTGCTTAACAAAAAACATGTCAATACTGCCATCTAGTGGCTTTTTACCACATTACAGATGTCACCCCAAGCACACAATTTGTGATGAGCTGTGAGCAGATATTACATGTTTGCTAGAGGTTAGGGCTGGGTTTAAAAAATCCACTGACAGACATTACAGCAGTAACATCAACACTTAACATCAACAAGACAGAGCAACGTCATGAAATACAGAGACTTGAGTTATTGAGCTACATGAGCCTGACTGCAGCGCTGTGCCTGACCCACTGACCTGAGTATCCCCCCTAAAACCAATGGTAGGGGAAACGCTGAAGAAGTACATGATTAATGCAACTGCTTGGGGTAAATAATTAACATAAACATTGATATTTTTAATAATGCACCAGGTTAGAGGGTCCCTTGCACAATTTACGGCACTATTTCTATGAGAATATTTCATATTGTGTGTGTGTGTGTGTGTGTGTGTGTGTGTGTGTGTGTGTGTGTGTTATGACTTGAAAATCACAACAAAGAAAACCAGCAATGACAACTTAAACAAATTTATTCTTCACTGCTAAAAAAAAAAAACTTCTACAAATAATCCACTGTTCAATCCTCTAATAACACTCTAATGCCACTATGTAACTCTGTTGCCAAAACAAAAACTCTGCTCCTACTGACCAAAATCACAGCATTTATATAGACTAGCAACATTCTGGAAAGATCTGCAGGATTCCTGGGTAATCCCGCTCCCTCCAGGCAGTAAGATGCCAGAAGCTTCTAGAGAGCACTGGTCTATTTCATCACAAACAAGTGGTATTGCATCAGATCATCTTTTTCTACAGACATACCACCAGAGGGTGCCAAATGATTAACAAAATAAACAAATAGCTGACCAGTAAGGCAGCACAAATAGTATGTAACAAATCTCCATTTACAAATGATATACAGTGCTTTACATAAAACACTCATACATAACAGTGTGTGTATATACAGTAGCGCTCGAAAGTTTGTGAACCCTTTAGTATTTTCTAGAATTTCTGAATAAATATGACTTAAAACATCATCAGATTTTCACACAAGTCCTAAAAGTCGATGAAGATAACCCAGTTAAACAAATGAGACAAAAATATTATACCTGGTCATTTATTTATTGAGGAAAATGATCCAATATTACATATCTGTGAGTGGCAAAAGTATGTGAACCTTTGCTTTCAGTATCTGGTGTGACCCCCTTGTGCAGCAATAACTGCAACTAAACGTATCCGGTAACTGTTGATCAGTCCTGCACATCGGCTTGGAGGAATTTTGGCCCATTCCTCCATACAGAACAGCTTCAACTCTGGGATGTTGGTGGGTTTCCTCACATGAACTGCTCACTTCAGGTCCTTCCACAACATTTCGATTGGATTAAGGTCAGGACTTTTACGTGGCCATTCCAAAACATTAACTTTATTCTTCTTCAACCATTCTTTGGTAGAACAACTTGTGTGCTTAGGGTCGTTGTCTTGTTGCATGACCCACCTTCTCTTGAGATTCTGTTCATGGACAGATGTCCTGACATTTTCCTTTTGAATTTGCTGGTATAATTCAGAATGCATAGTTCCATCAATGATGGCAAGCCGTCCTAGCCCAGATGCAGCAAAACAGGCCCAAACCATGATAATACCACCACCATGTTTCACAGATGGGATAAGGTTCTTATGCTGGAATGCAGTGTTTTCCTTTCTCCAAACACAACGCTTCTCATTGAAACCAAAAAGTTCTATTTTGGTCTCATCCGTCCACAAAACATTTTACCAATAGCCTTCTGGCTTGTCCATGTGATCTTTAGCAAACTGCAGATGAGCAGCAATGTTCTTTTTGGAGAGCAGTGGCTTTCTCCTTGCAACCCTGCCATGCACACCATTGTTGTTCAGTGTTCTCCTGATGGTGGACTCATGAACATTAACAGTAGCCAATGTGAGAGAGGCCTTCAGTTGCTTAGAAGTTACCCTGGGGTCCTTTGTGACCTCGCCGACTATTACACGCCTTGCTCTTGGAGTGATCTTTGTTGGTCGACCACTCCTGGGGAGAATAACAATGGTCTTGAATTTCGTCCATTTGTACACAATCTGTCTGACTGTGGATTGGTGGAGTCCAAACTCCTTAGAGTTGGTTTTGTAACCTTTTCCAGCCTGATGAGCATCAACAACGCTTTTTCTGAGGTCCTCAGAAATCTCCTTTGTTCGTGCCAAGATACACTTCCACGAACATGTATTGTGAAGATCAGACTGATAAATCCCTGTCCTTTAAATAAAACAGGGTGCCCACTCACACCTGATTGTCATCCCATTGATTGAAAACACCTGACTCTAATTTCACCTTCAAATTAATCACTAATCCTAGAGGTTCACATACTTTTGCCACTCACAGATATGTAATATTGGATCATTTTCCTCAATAAATAAATGACCAAGTATTATAATCTTGTCTCATCAGTTTAAGTGGGTTTTCTTTATCTACTTTTAGGACTTGTGTGAAAATCCGATGATGTTTTAGGTCATATTTATGCAGAAATATAAAAAATTTTAAAGGGTTCACAAACTTTCAAGCGCCATTATATATATATATATATATATATATAATGAAATATATATACACACACAATACTTACAATATTATACATATAGTATTGTAACTGAAATATCCCTAATCGAATCAATCAATTTGGGAAATCTGAATAGATACCCTGCCCTACTAGAGGTGGTATGTGTGTGTTATGATGCACATTGAGAAGTCTTTCTGTCATTAGGCTTATGTTTGGGCTAGTATTGTATGAATTCTAGCTAAAATTAGATATTTGAGCATATTGATGTGCAACAAATAACAATGTATGCAATGGTGCAGTCGAGTTATTTGTTTGGAGGGAAGTTGTGTGTTTGCGGGATCATTGCTGCTTCACTTGCACATAATTTCCAACGAAACTACTCCATTTTCATTAAAATTTACATCAAAGCCACCTTGCCTGGGACTAGAATGGAGGTACTAGTTTTAACTGAAGTAATCAAGATAGAATCAAATAATGACGTGGCCTCCAGGCTTTAGCTATGGATATAACAAATTACTAGGTGTATAGTATGTGAACGAAGTGAGCCTGCAGGGGGAGGTCACATCTGACTGTCTTGTTTACTTTATATACCAATTTTTGTGCTATTACTAGATATTATATCTATTTTACTTGGATGTTCCTTGGTTATTTCCAGTGATTAAAACCTAATTAATGGCCTGTAATTTAAAGGGTTACCAAAACGGCTTCTGATGAATCTGAGACAATTCTGGTTTTCAGTACTATATTTGTTATAATGCAGGTGGATAATGCAGGTGGACCCTCTCTGGCTGAGGACACAAGTCTGTCAACTGTCCAGAGGGAGGGAAACAGAAGCCCCACATTGTTATCTGAGGACTGGGACTAAATCTTTTTTTTTTTTTTTTTTTAACTTTGAAAAATATATGTATATATTATTATTTATTTACAAAACTGAAACACTTGTTCACTTTGCCAGTTTTTGTGGTTTGGATGTTTTTGTGGTTATAACAGAATGTTGGTATGTTAAGTAAGTAAATAAAAAGTGTTAAAGCATTAATTAAAGGAAGAAGTAATTCTGCTGAAAGACTGTTGAATATTGATATCACTTTTACATGTGTTAATAGTCCAATTCCAATAGTTAAATAAATTATCAGTGATCCTAGTAATCAGTAATCAGTCAGGAAATTTTAGGCTAAAGATGGAATGGGAATGTTGCCATAATGTTTAAATATTTTGATGAGGTTACTACAAAACCTTTTTTTTTTTTTTTAAAAAGTATGTTATCCAAAATAAAATGGCATCATTCTGTGAACATTACAAACTTTCAGCTGTAAACATTTCAAGAATGTTGGGGGATAATGTTCTAGCAGGGTTTTCTGTAAACATTCTAAGGATGTTATCACACACAACATTTCTAGAATGTTTTTAGAGAATGTAATCCTAGAACATTCTAGAAACTTAAAACTTCCCGCTGAAACGTTTCAAAAACGTTAGGGCATAATGTTTTAGCAATGTTGTCACTTAACATTCTAAGGATGTTATCACACACAACATTTCTAGAATTATTTTAGAAAATGTTATCCTAGAACATTCTGGGAACTTAAAAAAAACTTCCCGCTGAATATGTTTCAAAAACGTTAGGGCGTAATGTTATAGCAATGTTGTCACCTAACATTCTAAGGAGGTTATGACAACATTTCTCGAATGTTTTTAGAGAATGTTATCCTAGAACATTCTGGGAACTTAAAACTTCTGCTGAAAACATTACGAGAACATTCAAAGTAACATTCTCAGAACATTTTGGGAACAAAAAATTGCTAGCTGGGTATATGCATCTGTGATTTTAACAGATGTTAACAGATCACCAAGTTCCCCCCCTCCCCCAAAGTCCCTAAACCAGGATTAGTAACATAACATCCTCAACAGCTTGTAAAAAAGTTGGTAAAATGCTGTGATGGTCTTTTTTCTGAATGTTTCTGAAAGATGAGGTTTCAATGCTTCAGAAACACTCCAAGTTTGTTGGGGGGGTACTGTCCTAAAACAAACAAATCCTATTTTTATTAAAGATCCTATTTATCCTAAAGATGCCTTGAAGTAAATTAAATACAATGATGCTGTCCTAACTTTAAAAACATAAAATTGTCAACATACAAACTTTTTTTACTGAATTATTTTATTATTATTACATGAATGAATGTGAAAAAGAAATGTGACTTTAGGGCCATTTAGATTTTTTTCAATAAGACCATTGCATGATTTGGATCGATTCGTACTTAGTGTTTTTAAAATAACGTTGCATATCTTACAGTCTCTAAAGGGCATAGCATAGTCCACTAGCTTCAGAACCATAGCACTCGCTGGTTGCAAGTCTAATGACAGGTGATTCTGAACCTCAAGACAGGGCTTTGGAGAGGAAAGTTGGGAGAGTCTTACTGTATTCCAGGACCAAGTTCATTTGGCACCGTAAAACAATGCATCAATATGCATTAAATAGTAGGCTAATAAATCTGTGATGGAGCGTTCAGGAACCACACGCGAGAACCGAAATTCCAAAAATCATAAGCCATTATTGCAAAAATGGGTTGAGACCAGAAGACACAGGGATTGCCAAGCCAAAATCAGAATCCAAAAAGCGAAGTCAAAATAACAGGCAGGGGCCAGAACCAGAGAAGCAGATGTGCAACGGTACATAAACAGTAATCCAAAATTGTAGTCAGAATCCAGAAGGGTGGGTCATACTATGGGCATCAAAAACAGGAATCATGGTCGTACAAAAATAGGTCGAAATCCAAACAGGCACAAACAAGAATAGCAAGGGCAAGGCAATCTCAAGGTGGTACAAAAATAGTCGTGGGAGAAGCAATAAACAAAAGGCATACGAGGAGCTCTGCACAAGTGAATATTGATCAACGTTCTGACGAGGAATAAACTGCAGTGAGGACTTAAAATAGACAAGAGGAAAGTCACATGTTATGCAGGAACAGGTGAATTGGATAAGACTAATTACAAAGGGAAGCACACACGGGGAGGTCCTAAACCACAAATAATTGGCAAAAGCCAAGACACGGACAGGATCCACGCAGACAACCTATGACAGATAAACAGCTCCGGTCAAGGAGTTCTAAGTGCACAGACAAAGAGTGCAGGATAGCAATTAAGCACGTGCGAGAGATCTCGCGGAAACGCAGAAAGAAGCAGAGAAAGCAAAGCAAGAGGCGGAGACTAGAACAGGACGATAGCTGAGATTGCATTAGTGGTAATTAGTAGCGGTGCAACTTTACAAATTAACTTAAGTGTTCATTAGTTAGTTAGTAATATGTACATGGATTAGTTTAGGTTAGTAAACTATGATACAAATATAAATGTTAGTATTATTAGTAAACAAGGAAAGCAAGGCGAAGGAAGTAAACGAGAATTGAAATAATAATATGAAACACCGGAAACCATTGAAATCACCCGAAGTAGGTGAGCACACAGACTGGGAAGACGGACTGAACCAACTGATCACAAGACAGGGGTGACAAGTGCAATGAAACTTAAAATGGCATAAACAGAAAACCAGGATGTATAATAAGCAAAATGAATAAAGAAAAGACATGGCAACAAACACAGAATCATGGCAGCAAAACACCGAACCATAACAAAATCGTCCATCAGTGGGGTTGTTTTGTAAGCACAAGCAAATTTGAAATGAACACATACTTGCGATAGCCTATTAATTTAACATCAATCTTACTGCTTCCGTGTCTCCCTCCAAATGAAAACTGCTTGCCACATGAGGATCATCATGGCCAAGCAAGTCAATTTTTTGTCTTTGAAAGCCAGAGCCTCAAATGCCCACTTTCTTTACTATCTAAGCTTTTCAGCTCCTCCGTTGCTTTTAAAGGAGACATATTATGCTGATCCATGCTTTTTGACATTCTGACAATTCTAGAAGCTTCCACCTCCATGCGGAATGTCGAAAGAGTTGTCAAAAATGACACATAGGGGTTCTGCCATAATTCTCAAACGGGAATTCACGTGATTTCCTACCTCTCGGAACGCCTCGTAACGAGAACTTTGCGAGATCTGTTGAAATTCTTTTGTCACGATTTCAAGCCAATCAAGAGGAATGTATAAAACCTGTGATGAATCAGGAAGAATCCGCTCTCAACACGCCCACGACGCCCGCCCCTAAACCGCCGAGAAACACACGAGAAGCAGACCGAGTCAGCGTCTCTACCCAGACAGCAGTGATCAAGGCCTCTATAGGCACGCAGTTTACACTGTCAGGTTGCATCAGCAGATCCATACCGACCCAGTTGGCTTATGGCAAGTAGAAACAACATGTGCAAAGTAAAGGTATGTCTGGAAACTTGTAACTTACTCACAGGTGTCTATTTGCTAAATCCAAAATCGTTGTTGGCTACTACACTTGATATAGCAGGGCTTTCAAGTTTTACAAGCATTACATACCAATCTTGACTTATAGCTGTTTAAATCATTTCATTGTAAGTCATTTATTCATTTGAAGATCTCCATGGACTCTCACTGACTAAAATTATCAACAAAACCCAATAATTGAAAATTTTACCAGCGTGAATTTTTGACAGACACACATAATGCACGTAAAACACTAAAACACTAAAAACACTAAAAACAATAATTCATAATAAAGTGTGTGTTTATATTTTATTTCCAAATCCTGTAATTTAATCAATTTAATTTATATGACCTTATGTCCACTGATTCAATTTTGGATGAACAGAAGTCTGATTTTCTGGTGGCTGAAGATGCCATGTAACAAATGTCACAAATTGATGTCACTGGAAATGCATAATTTGACTATGAATGTAAAGAGAAAGTAGAATAAAAGTTCATTTGTGATAGTTATCTTGATACTACTGTTTATTAATGCCATTAGTCTTCACATAATGGGGTTAAGAAATTATTGATATGAATTTTTTTTTTTCGTAGGCATTAATAATTTTGGTGGATTTGTAACACGTTGGCAAATTGTGACTCAGATTTCTCAGCTTTGATTATGTTCTCCTCTCTGAGGATCGGCATGGAAACCTACAGGACAATAGACCTCCTGGAACAGATGCCAGGCTTTTGTGAAGTCTATGTAGCGAAAGTAAAGAAAAGTACTTGTCAACTGCAACCTCCTTATTGCCAAACATTTTAATGAAAGTCAAACTGTCGCAAATGTACCTAATATTATCTGCAGAAATACATTTACTGTAACTGAGTGCTGAATTTCTTTTCTTTGTGAGGATGAAAGAGAATTGTTTGAGTGTGCTTTGATGAACCTTGTGGTTTCATGTGTAAGACCTTACACCAGGTTACAGTCTCACTTGTGCACCAGCTGGCTGACTGCATTGCGTCACTTGTTTGTCTGGGATGCACTTCTTGGATTGCATCACTGACGAATAATATATTGTTAGAACAGGGATAGGGGGGCACTCATCTACCCCTCCTTTTAGCCCCTCCTCTGTTTTACTGCAGATCTGTTTGTCACATCACAAACCCACTGCAAACCCAACCCCCTCTTGCACACCCACCCATCCTTAAATATGATCCTGTGGTGACAGGGTATTGTACAGTCACTCCAAGTGCTGTTGCTTCCTCAATGGATTTGTGACTGGCTGTCATCTGCCCTGCTTACATACCACTCAGATTGTTTTATTTTCCGAAGTGGAATGATACTGAATAAAAACATAATCCTCCTGGAAACAGGTGATCAGGATACAGACCTTGAGGAGTGTGTGTCGCGCTATTGCAGTTACTCAGGTAAGTTACTAATTCTTTCTTTCAATCTGATGAACCACTCTTTCATTTCTTAAGCTGTGCTTGAGTGAGAGATTGTTGCAGACTGTAAAACAATAGGGCAATTCCACATGAGAGTTGCCAAAACAGTAATTTTTAAAAAGTGTTTTATATTA
Source organism: Gymnothorax javanicus (assembly GCA_029692085.1). Lineage (NCBI taxonomy): Eukaryota > Metazoa > Chordata > Actinopteri > Anguilliformes > Muraenidae > Gymnothorax > Gymnothorax javanicus. The sequence goes on along the minus strand of CM056200.1, from coordinate 15,597,813 downwards.
GAAATATATAGGTTTTCATGTAGATGACTCATTACCAAATCACACTGAAACCCGTTTTGAAATATCTTTGATGGTCTTCTCAAAATTTAGATTTGAATTTTGTAATTTTTTTTTAGCTCCAGGACAAGTATCATAGGTTATTTTTCCAAAGCTGACAACTCCTAAAAGATATTTAGCTATTTCCTGGTATTTACTGAATTTCCATACATTGGTAGCCGAAGTATTTGAGACTGTAAGTCATTGCAGGAAATTGAAACACAATTACAGTGGCTCATTGTGAAATTTGTCATTTTTCAGCATAATTCCGTTACCGAAATTGCAGTATAGTTCTCTTCATCATCTTATTTCTGCATTTATTTTATTGTTATTAAGAATTATCTTCCTTCTTATGTCTATACTGAATTTCAGACATTAACCTCTCTAATACTTAGCTGTAATCCTGGAAAATTTGTGGTAACGGAATTACACCAGTAATGGAATTACAGAATTATTCTGAAAGCCAGTGAAAAACAGAAGATAGCACAAGGTGGCATGAGGACTTTATGGAGCATAGTGGTTCATTGTTTTGCACATCTATAGTTGAGTGTTTCTTCCAGTGAGTTAAGTTTCCATAACCAGCTCATGAATTATACCACGGCCTAGCGGCAATTGTGTGGTTGCCCCCCTGTGTGGCCGCCCCCCTGTGTGGCCGTCGTGGCCGACTGCCCAAACGGCGAGTTTGGCTTGCCTTTTTTTCAAGTGGTCGTGGTGCCCAAACATTACCCAAAGTGGCGATTTTCGACACAGCGACTGAGCTGTGCGGCTCCCGTTGTCACGTTGCGCTAGACTTCTGAGCACAAAGAGCCACAGATGGATAGAAGAGACAAGACTACATTTGTATAAACAGTGTTTGTCTTCTGCCAATAATGGATAATACTTATGCTTCATTTACTAGTGTTTAATGATAACATGTTCATTTTGAGCTTTGCAAGTTTCAGGAGTTGAGTAATTGATATTTTATACATTTTCTTTTGTGTGAAGAGACTGCCACTCATGACTGCGAAAAGTTAGAAAGAATATAGATAATGCAAGCAATGATACATTTGAGATGTGCACAGTGCTTTTGACATTGGCTGTGTTGCCGACTTCATTACTCACAATATTTACCCATTGAATGATGCTGGAACACTGTTACAAAGTAAAAACAAATGTTTCAGGATCCAGTCAGTGAAAGAGCAACAATTTTCATGCATGTGATGTCTGATATTCATTATAAGCTCACATTTTGGTTCAGAAATGAGTTATTTTAATCAATATAATATACTATTCAAAAATAGTAGGGGATATTTTATTTTGAGATCAAAATTTTCACATATACAAAGGGATACGAAACCATGTTGTATAGTTCCTTACTGAGGAAGCATTTCCAAAGAAATTCATCACCCAAACACATCAATGACACTCTCACGATCTGCACGGGATGCTATTGATGATCAAGGGGGTTGTGCCACAAATTTGCATGACTCTGAATTGGAAGGTTAGAGCCACTGTAAAGGAAGATTTTGAAGAGAAAGCATCAGATTATCAGTGGTTGAAGTCGTTAATTAAACAGAGACCATGCGCCGTCTAACACAGGAGGAGAGGTTACGTGCCCTTGGCATGCTACAGGTTGGCACAAGACAGGTCGTTGTGGCAAGGGCAATGAATGTTTCCCAGTCTGTCATCAGCAGATTATGGTCCAGACATCGTGCTACAGGGTCTGTTCAGGATAGACCACGATCCGGTCGACCAAGGGCAACAACTCAGGCTCAGGACAGATTCATCCGCACTATTGTCTTGAGAAATCGTATGGTAACAGCAAATCAGATAAGGTCTCAACTTCAAAGGGATACTGGCTTAGTAGTGAATGGCCAGACCATCAGGAATCGTCTGCACAGATTTCACTTACACGCCCGACGTCCTCGTGTCATTCCCTGTTTGAGGGATTGTCACATTAGGGCCAGACTCCAATGGTGTCGTCATCATCAACGCTGGGATAATCGCCGATGGAACAACGTAATGTTCTCAGATGAGTCGAGGTTGACTGTGGACTTCCTTGACAGACGCAGGAGGGTTTGGCGCCGACGTAACGAATGTTTCCATGACGTTAACATCATTAGACATGATCCGTATGGGGGTGGATCTGTAATGGTGTGGGGAGGCATCACTGCTGCCGGCAGAACAGACTTGCATGTTGTTGCTGGACGTGTCACAGGGCAGTACTACCGGGACAACATCTTGGCACCCCATGTTGTGCCGTTTGCACGTCGTTATGGCCGCCGTTTCATTTTCCAAGATGACAATGCCAGATGTCATAGGGCCAGGATCGTTACAGATTACCTCCAGCAGCAGAATATCACCACATTACCATGGCCAGCACTCAGTCCGGACCTTTCCACCATCGAGCATGTCTGGGACATGCTTGGACAGCGGCTACGCCAAACGTCAACAACCTCCTGCCAATGTCCAAGAACTTGCTGCAGCATTGCAACAGGAATGGAATAACGTTCCCCAAAATGACCTGGGATGTCTCGTTAGGAGTATGCCACGCCGGTTCGAGCTTGTCTAGCCAACCGAGGGGTTTTACCCGTTACTGACTCTGTTTCACAATGGTGGTAAATTTGCTGTGTGACCCTGTGTTTGTGTCGACCCTTATTCTGGAGAATCTGTCCTTTACTGACTGTACACAGGGTTTCGAATAAATTGACAAATGTTTCCTTAATGTTTTTATGTCATTTGTTTCCTTCCTGACCTCATGATCTGCATTTCATGGTACTTGTAAATCCAATATCCCCTACTTTTTTTGAATAGTATATATTATGTATTGCCTTCCTTTTGCCCAGACTTGTTGATCAAAATTTTAGTTCAACAGGAGGTCAGCAACACAAACATCATTTATGATACCAATTTTCAATTGCTTTGTTGTTTTGAGTATAATAAATTTAGATTATCAGAAAATGTAATTCCGTTACCATTTTGTAATTCTGTTACCGCTGTCTTTCTCATAAATGGCATCCTACAAAATATCTGTGAACATACCAGTCAATATAAACTTACCATGGCCTGGTCAACATCCTAGGCCACAAATTTAAGCTTAAACCTACTGCCCATCATTGCCAGATTTCAGAGAAATGCCTGTCAAAGTAAAGGCAAAAATAATGGCATTTTTTCTGCCGTAATTTAGTTACCGACACTTTCACCTTCGTATAGCCTTCTACAAAATAGATTACCCTAAACTTTGTGTTATACAGCTCAGTAGGCATGCCAGTGGAACTGATAAAAGCACAGGCAAGTAGCAACTGCATTAGAGTAATAGATGGCAGGTAAAAATGACATGAAAATTACTCTTGGCCTAATAGAACCAAAGGGCAAACTCTGTCTTCTGGGAACACTGTCTCCACCTCGGGAAGCTGTCTGAACTTGAGGAGTGTATGTCAAGCTATAGCAGTTACTCAGGTAAGTTATTCATTTTTTCAATTTGATAAACCACTCTTTCATTTCTTATGTTGTGCTTGAGTGAAAGGCTTTCGCAGACAGTAAAATATAGACCCAAAGGGCAAACTCTGTCTTCTGGGAACACTGTCTCCACCTCGGGAAGCTCCAGTGCAGTTTCAAAGAGTAAAGCTGGTGTCTCAGAGGAGAGAGTTTTCTCTGGACGGAGGTCATCTTCCCAGAAAACAAAAACTATCCTTCAGTGTAACAATGCAACAAAATTTTCCAGGTCTTCTTTGACATGAATAACTTCTCAAAAGAGAGAGCTTAACTTTGTGCAAAATAGGCCAGAATAAGTGTTTCCATCTCTATTATGCAGTAAATGTGTTATGATGAGGAATACTTCGGAGAGAAGAATAATGTAAAATGCAGGAATCAGCTTAAGAACAGAATTTAGCCTCGCAGTCAGTTTAAGTGGTGAGTTCAGTTAGGCTTGACCATGTAACTTACATTCACTCTCTTTTCTAAGGATCATCAACCCTCAAACCTGCTAGATAAAATAAAACCAAAATGAACAGCTCTGTCAATTCTACCCTACCCTTCAACCACTCCTCTTCAGGATCCAGTCCCCAACTCTCGGACATATTACCTCCCTGCACATACCACCCTGCTGAGGTTGTGTTTCTGTTTATTGAAAAGAGCATCAAACTTGTAGTGGGTTACCCTGCCAAAATCATGGTAATGTGGCTGGTGGCCAGAGAGAAGAGTGACTCTTCCACCTCCAATAACTTTATCTTCAGCCTGGCCCTCGCTGATGCATGGTTTTGCGTGATGCTCCCCATCTCCGGCTTAGGTTACATTATACTCGAAATCGGATATTTCGATTATATAAATTACTTCACGACTGGGATCAAAAACGGCTCCCCACTCTTTCTCGCCTGCATTTGCCTGTACCGCTACGTGGCTGTGGTTCACCCCATTGTGTTCACCAGCATCAAGCATAAAAAGATCAGAGTTGCTATTTCCATGTTTGTTTGGGGGCTCATGATAGCCTATGCCCTCTGCAGGTCAGTGCTCACACGCACATCCTTCATCCAAAATCAAATCTTCATTGGGCTGATCCTAGCCGCCTTCACCATTATGGTTTACTGCAACGTTTCTATCATACGAAGTCTGAGGACGTCGGTCTTGGGCAAGGAGAAGATGCACCCCATGAAAAAGAAAGCTCTCAGAACTGTGCGAATCTATCTGGGCATCATAGTGTTTCATTACCTGCCTACAGTTCTTATCAGTCTTGCGCGTTATAATCCTAATCCCCCAAAAATCACTTTCTGCACAATTGAATCGATTATATTCATCCTTATGACCTACAGTTCCATCACTCACCCTCTTCTCTACATCTCCCTGATTAAGCAGCTGCCATGGCTGAAAGAATTGCTCTGCATCTGCTGCCGAAACCCTTCCCCTGAGCCACATAATGTAAGCACGAGATGTATGCTTGTGATCGACTGTTACATTACATTTACTATCGACATAAATTCGTGGAAATGAGTTCATGAAACAAAGCAAGAATGTTATCTGAGGTATAGGCAAATATATTATCTTTAATTTGTCTGTAATTAGGAAAGAGATGACAATTAACACAACTATAACCATATGCATTGATTAAAAAGTGAAAATTATTTGAATTACCGACATGTCTAGATCACCATATATTCATATTATGCGAATTAAACTTTTTTTTAATTATTTAAAAATGAGCATGTATGATCAATCAAAGAGACCAATTTTTTATGTCATGTGTAAATGATACTTATCTCCATACTTCCGAGGCTGTTTTATTATGTCCATTTAATTTCATTATGCCAGCATGGGGTCTAGTTTTGCCCAGGAAACACCTACAGTGACTACAGATTTTCTGGGAGCACAGCATATACGCAAATAAAAATGATTGTTTAGGATATTCCTGTGCTTAATGCAGACAATCAGTGAGCAAGTACCACATTCAAAGTATTTCTGACCACAAAATGATAAAATGCATTTAAGGGGACCTACAGTTTAGCAGATATTTTCCCAAGATATTTACTTTTAAACTAAGAATTATTATCAAAATAATTCTATTAGAAATTAAATTTAAAACACTGAGTTTCTGTCGCGTCACATCAGTGGTTGCCATGGCAACGGCTGTTTTAATGAATATGTAGATACTTAGAGAAACACAGTTATTGAGATAAATAAACAGCACAATGCATCTCTCCTGGCTTTATTCAAGGTTAATGTTTTTAATTCTGCGCTGTCCCTGTTTTAAAAAAAATAAATTACGAAAATTACAACTCTACTATTGATTTTGACCCCCCTAAATCAATTTCAGTAGGAAACGGCTAATTAAATATGCATATTTTGATTTACTCATATTCAGAGGTACATATTGCAAAAAGAGCTCTGTACAGACATAGAACATCACAAAATGAAGAAAACTGCCAAATATGAAGACTTGACGTAAGTTGTGATAGGCCATGGAGTCAAGCCTGCTAACAGAGGAGCAGCTTCTACCTGAGTGCACATGACTGTCATCTGACCTAGCTGCCTGATGATTGCTTGGCTGGTAACATGCTACTCTACTTAAGCTCGCCTCGGGAAGCTGCTCCTCAGTGCGCTCGCTCAACAACCCTCCTCCACCCCAGCTCCACCGATCTATTGTATTCATTTACCCGGCTCTTTTTGTCTACATTTTCGTTCTATAGCAATGTCTCTTTCGTGAGGTCATTGTTGCTGTTGGCTCTGTTCCTTGGAGGGGGATTACTAGCAGCTCCCTGCCTTCGGTTCCTCGTTCGGACAGGCAGGGATCTCTCATAACAGAGCCATGTTGCCAAACTCAATGTATGATTGTATGCCTGTATGTTGCAATAAATATTTTTTTTTGACGAAGTGGTCCTATCAGAAATGAAGTTAATTGGATGTTCAGTTGCTGAGAAATCTGTATTTTCTTGCTGAGAATCATCTGTATTTTTATAAAGGTTTTAAAGTTATCTTTAGTGTAAAAGAGTAATTTCAGAGCAATTTTAGTGCAAGTTTAAGACTAATTAGGCAGAAAGTGAATATATGTCCTGAAAGTAGACTATTTGAAGGACCACTTCATGTTCTTACCTCAGAACCAAAATTTTGAACCAAAATTGGCATTTTGCTGAGCTATAGGTCCCCTTAACAAGAAACAATGTGAACTGTAACCAAAAAGACACAAAACGAATTTAAATTAAATATAAAGAACTTGAGTAATGCCTCTCTAAAATGTTCAAGGTCAACCTGTCATGGTTTGTGAGGTGTGCGTGTTGTTTGGAATTTTCTTTGCGGCTCTCGTCCCAGGACGATATCGAATTCCTGGGCCATCGAATTCTTTACCCAGCTGGTTGATTGAGCTGGGGCGGCGCTTCCCCAGAATCTATATAAGCAGGAAGTCCGGCATGCTAGCTTCGCACTATAGCTGAAGAAATCTGTAGTCAGGTTTTGTATGACTTTCTATCTTCTTATTGTTGGAGTTTCTTCTCCCTTTTTCTATCTCGCTTTGCTTCCGTGGTTCGGACTATTATACATCCGTTGGAAGCGCGAGTACTTGCGTTTGGTCTATATTATTCTCTGTGTTTGTACTGTGTTCGTGTTACTCTCTTTCTCTCTGTTGTTGCGCTTGGCCTCCGTATACTACTGGCCTTACAGAACACTCTAGTCTACATGGAGTTGTCAGCAACTGCTGCGTTAGAGAAAGTTGTGGCCAACCAAAAAGTGGCTCTCTCTGGTTATGGCAAGGGTCTTGTTAGCCTGAACAATCAGCAGGCAGAGAGTCCGAAAAGAGTCCGCCTTCAGGCGAATGCCATGGAGAGACAGGAGAATGTTCTGTTAACTCTCACTGAGAGTATTAGAGCCTTGTCCACGCAAATCACACAAAATCTTGCACAAGCACAATCTGTACATCTTCCCCGAGAGCCAAAGCTTCAATTACCCCCAAGATATGGAGGTGAGGCAGGAAGATGTAAAGATTTCATTGCCAAATGTGAGATATTTTTTAAAGCGCAGCCTTCACGGTTCGTGAATGAAGAGTCTCGGGTTTCATTTATTTTATCCCTGTTAACCGACACAGCACTCACTTGGGTCGGCCCACTTATTCGATCTAATTCATCGGTAATGAATACTGTGGAGACTCTTGTTAGAGAAATGGTATCGGTGTTTGATGCATGTACTCGTTTCATGCATCTAAGGCAGGGCTCTGAGAGTGTCGCTGCGTTTTCAATCACATTTCGCTCCTTGGCGACAGAGACAGGCTGGCCAGAAGCGCCTCTTATGACCGTGTTCATTCACGCTTTGGCTGAGGATGTTAAGGACGATCTGGCTACATTGGAGCCTTGTTTGTCTCTAGATTCGCTGGTTCGCACTGTGGTGCGAACTGATAATCGCATCTGTGAACGTAACAGGGAGAAATGTTCTGCATTGACTCTTGCTGGCAACGAGGCTAATGCTACTAGCAGCATGCATAAAGCTCCCATTCCGCCTACTGAAAATTCCACTCCTGGTGAGCTTATGCAGGTTGATGGCTCATGAGAGCCGGGCTTGTAAGCCTGTTCGGAAACGTATAATCTGCTATAATTGTAACAAACCGGGACATATCTGTCCACGCTGCCCTGAGCTTCAGGGAAACGGGAAGTCCCTCTAGCGGTATGGGGGGCGCTAGAGGGACAGACCCAATTTTTCTTCCGAACTTTAATCCCCGTAGAATTGACTGTGGGGAGACAGAGAATATTTATCAAAGCTTTTGTGGACTCTGGCGCTGTGGATTGTTTTATGGATGCAGAGTGGGCTAGGAGACATTCCATTCCTATCTGCCCTCTTTTACATTCACGCTCTGTTAGATCTTTGGACAGTCGCCCGCTGGGAACTGGATTTATAAACGAAGTTTCTGAATCATTGACTATGTTCATCTCTTTTGGTGGCCATTCTGAGGAGGTCCGGTTTTTTATTATTTATTATTATCAGTTCTCCTGTTTTCCCTGTCGTTTTAGGACACTCCTCGCTACGGGAACATAGGCCTCATATCATTTGGGGAAGTCAGGATAACCCGATCGTCCAGTGGGGGACTGATTGTAGGTCCCACTGTAGGGAGAGTTTGGCGTGTCATCCCGGGCATCAACCTATGGGGGAGGCTGACTCCTGGAGTGATTCTGAGGAGTTTGCCTCACACAACCCTCCTAATCTACAGAAAGGGGCAGAGGAGGGGTTGGAGTGGGATCCTCAATTTGACTGGTGGCAGCCAGAGGAGGATTGCTATTTGGAGGATTTCTCTGACTCAGAATCTGACTTAGAGGGGGCAGGTTCCGAACAGGGTGAGAATTTGGGGGCTGCCCTGAACTTTTCTCTGCCTCCTAATGTTCCTGATGATTATGCTGATCTCTCAGAGGTTTTTAGCAGGCAACGGGCCTCGATTTTACCTCCTCATCGCATGTTCGATTGCAAGCTCAATCTCCACCTGGGTACCACTCCCCCCAGGGGTTCATTATACTCGCTGTCAGGGCCTGAACGGAAGGCTATGCGAGAATATATTAAGGAGGCTCTGGCTAATGGATTTATTCGACCCTACACGTCTCCTGCCGGAGCGGGGTTCTTTTTTGTGGGCAAAAAGGATGGTGGCCTGAGACCCTGTATTGATTACAGGGGCTTGAATAATATCACGATTAAAAACCGATAGCCACTTCCGTTGATGAACTCCGCATTTGAACGGCTGCAGGAGGCATCGTTTTTTACCAAGCTAGACCTCCGGAATGCTTATAACTTGGTCCAGATCCGTGAGGGGGACGAGTGGAAAACGGCATTTAATATGCATGACGAGCACTACGAATATTTGGTCAGGCCGTTTGGATTGGTTAACGCCCCCTCTGTGTTCCAGGCACTCATTAATAACGTCCTCCGAGAGATGTTGGAGAGATTCGTCTTTGTCTACCTTGACGATATTCTGATTTTCTCTTCGACTCTCTCGGAGCAAAAACAACACGTCAGACAAGTGCTTGAGGCCCTCCTCAAAGCCAAGCTTTTTGTCAAGGCTGAGAAATGTGTTTTTCATGCCAAGACAGTTTCGTTTCTTGGCTTCATTATTTCGGAAGGGTCGGTCCGCATGGATCCTGACAAAGTGTCAGCGGTCAGGGATTGGCCTGCCCCTCAAAATGTTAAAGAGGTGCAACGGTTTTTGGGGTTTGCTAATTTTTATGGGAGGTTTATCCATAATTTTAGCATGGTAGCTGCCCCCATTATCATGCTCACTAAGAAGAATACCTCCTCGTCATTTGCTTAGTCTCCAGCAGCTGAGGCTGCTTTTCAGGAGTTAAACAATTTAGCTCAGAACCCATTCTCGTTTTGCCTGACCCCTCCCTCCCATTTGTTGAGGAGGTGGATGCGTCGGAAGTCGGGGTAGGTGCCATTTTGTCCCAACGCCCCCTTTGGGACAATAAGTTGCACCCATGTACCTACTTCTCCCGGTCATTGTCGGCGGCCGAACGGAATTACAGCATTGGTGACCGGGAGTTGTTGGCCGTCAAGCTGGCATTAGAAGAGTGGCGCCATTGGTTGGAGGGGGCTGAACAGCCGTTTGTGGTTTGGACAGATCATAAAAATCTCCAATACATCCAACAGACTAAACGACGTAATTCTCGGCAGGCGCGATGGTCGTTGTTTTTCATCGCTTTAACTTTACGTTAACCTATCGCCCGGGGTCTAAAAACATCAAGCCTGACGCTTTGTCGCGATTCACGACTGCTCCGGTCGTGACCCCATTCCTGAGCCGGTTATTCCAGCAGCTCAGATTGTGGCTCCCATTCAGTGGGACATTGAGTCTGTTGTGCGGGAGGCGTTGAAAAATGATCCCGGTCCTGGTGGGGAGCCACCTGGCAGTTTATTTGTTCCTTTGGCCGTGCGGTCCCAAGTTCTCCAGTGGGGGCACTCTTCCCGTCTGGCTGGTCACCGGGGGGTTCATCGGACCAAGCAGTTCTTAGCCCGATGTTTTTGGTGGCCCAGCATGATGGAGGACATCCGGGAGTTTGTAGCGCTCCCATATCGCTATTGATTTTGTTACGGGGCTGCCTGTTTCGGAAGGCAACACGGTCATCCTGGTCGTGGTTGACCGTTTTTCTAAGGCCGCCCACTTTATCGCTGCCCAAAGCTGCCTTGGCGCGAAACTGCCCTTCTTGTTGTGGACCATGTTTTCCGGCTGCATGGCATCCCTCAAGATGTGGTTTCTGACCGGGGTCCTCAATTTACGGCCAAATTCTGGCATGCGTTTTGCAACCAGTTGGGGGCCACCGTGAGCCTTTCCTCGAGTTTCCACCCAGAGACTGACGGGCAGACTGAGCGAACCAACCAGTCTTTGGAGAATACTCTTCGATGTTTGGCAACTGACAAACCATCTTTGTGGAGTCGATTTTTAGCATGGGCGGAATACTCCCACAATTCACTGGGTAACTCCTCCACAGGCCTTTCCCCGTTTGAGGCTCAGTTGGGTTATTAGCCTCCACTGTTTCCTGAGACTGACAGGGATTCAGAGGTTCCTTCGATTAATTACTTTGTTGGGTATTGTCGGTCAGTTTGGGCCAGGGTCCGTTCCTCCTTGTTGCGCTCTGGACGGAAACAAAAGACCGCCGCAGATAGAAAGCGCCGTTCAGCCCCATCTTATCGGGTTGGCCAAAGGGTCTGGCTTTCCACGCGGGACCTGCCTTTGAGAGTGGAGTCACAGAAATTGGCTCCCCGCTTTATTAGTCCTTTTAAGATTGTGCGAAGGATCAATCCGGTCACAGTCCGGTTGAAGCTCCCTAGATCCTTACGGATCCACCCTTCTTTTCATGTCTCCAGGCTCAAACTGGTCAGCACTTGCATCCTGTCTCTGGTTGACAAACCCCCGCTGCCGCCGCGGATGATTGACGGAGGGCCGGATTACACTGTGCGTCGTATTTTAGCCGAGAGGCGTGTGGGTCGTGGAGCTCAGTTTTTAGTAGATTGGGAGGGTTATGGTCCTGAGGAGCGGTGCTGGGTCCCTTCTCGGGATATCCTGGATTCTACCCTTATTTCTGAATTTCGTGTGGGGGCTCTCTGGGAACTTCTAGGGCTGTTCCTTAGAGGGGGGGGTCCTGTCATGGTTTGTTAGGTGTGCGTGTTGTTTGGACTTTTCTTTGCGGCTCTCGTCCCGGGACGATATCGAACTCCTGGGCCATCAAATTCTTTACCCAGCTGGTTGATTGAGCTGGGGTGGCGCTTCCTCAGAATCTATATAAGCAGGATGTCCACCACGCCTCCTTCGCTAGTGTTTCTGTGTTTAGCTTCACACTATAGCCGAAGATATCTGTAGTCAGGTTTTGTATGACTTTCTATCTTCTTATTGTTGGAGTTTCTTCTGCCTTTTTATATCTCGCTTTGCTTCCGTGGTTCAGACTATTATACGTCCTTTGGAAGCGCGAGTACTTGTGTTTTGTCTATATTATTCTCTGTGTTTGTGCTGTGTTCGTGCTATTCTCTTTCTCTCTGTCATTGCGCTTGGCCTCCGTATACTACCGGCCATTACACAACCATGAGGAAAAGTGTCCATCACCTATCATATACTAACCTCAGTCTCTGAATTCAGCAGGATGCTGTAGTTTGGTGTGAGTTTAGCTGTTACTTACAGCTCTGGGGAACAAAGGGAAGCTCTGGGGTTTGTCATCAGAGACAAGGCCAGCTTTGTTTCGATAATGGCGTACAGTTTTTGTTGAAACTGTTTGAGACATGAATTGATTCAATGCTGAAGTGATTTCTGGAGCTGTAATTCACTGGTTATGAGCAACTATCCAACAAAAATGTTTTTCGTGCTGCCATAATTGTGCTCTTCAGAAGTAAAGTGGGCTTTCCCACATCTTGGTCAAAATGAGTTGGGTGCGCTACAGCGTATTAAAGGTCAATGCAACTTCCGCAACTCTCCAGCCAAGAATGTTAAAGTGGTCTATTCCACATTTCGGGCATTTTCCTTAATTCAGTAAAAAGCTGTCTTGCACAAATTTTCCGCAAACTAAGTTTCACTTGGACAATTATGTAAACATGTATAATTATCATGGAGACGGCATCCTGAATTTTTCAAACTGTTTGAACTTCAAATCTCATTTTCTCAAAACAATGGATTTGTGGGATAGCCCACTTTACCTCTCAAAGGCACAATTGTTGATGCAGTTCTTTTGCCAAATTAAAAAGCTTTTTCTGACAACAACACACAAGCAAATTGGGCTCCAGCAAATTTACCCTTTTTGGTTTGAACCCCAATGATGTTTTTATTATTATTATTATTATTATTATTATTATTATGCCCCTGCCTCAAATGAGCAGGGGGCATTATGTCAAGGCCCCTTCTGTCCGTCCGTCCGTCCGTCCGGGTGTCCGGCCGCAAACTTTTCGTTTCCACGCAATAACTAAAGAACACCTCATCTGATCCATCTCATTTCTTGGTGGTGTATGCGGGTGGGTAGAGAAAGGTTACTTTCGAAAACCAGTGCTGTGCGATATCCAATATGGCCGCCATGGCAGCCATCTTGATTTCAGTTTCCACGCAATAACTAAAGAACGCCTTGTCTGATCCATCTCATTTCTTGGTGGTGTGTGGGGGGTGGGTAGAGGAAGGTTCTTTTTGAAAACCAGTGCCGTGCGATATCCAATATGGCCCCTACAGCAGCCATCTTGATTTTACTTTCCACGCAATAACTAAAGAACTCCTCATCTTCATTCCAAAACCAGTTTTCTTTTAACATGTTTAACTTTCAGTATTATTCACTCTCACTATTCACCATGCTAAACTAGCAACCTACTCAATCTTAACCCCAATTAAACATACGGGCGGGGGCATATGCCACGCTCCGCGTTGCTCTTGTTGAGACTTATCTTGCAAAGTACTGCTGGTTTGTCCTCTGTTAAACACACCCTTACTGCTAATAATATTTATATTAATAGGAATGACACTGGCTTGTTCAGTAATTAGGTTTTGAGTCTTCAAATTTAAAGCCTTTTTTCAGGGGGACTTCAATATTTTGTCCATCCCCAATATCTGCAGTTAAAAGCTGAGGGGGGACTTCATACAGGATTGCAGTACACTGATAAAAATTTAGCATGTTTCACAGTCCAAATTCAACCTTATCATTGTTGATACTCTATCTCTGCAGTCAGGCACACAATGGCTGTTTAAATTATGTAAATATCATTCCCCATCCATAGGGGTCAGTCCATATCTTAGCATCCAGACCCTCCCAGATGACCCCCTCAGAAATTTCTCAAAAAATTCATATGGGTACCTCTGGTGGACTTATGAAATAATACCAAGTATTAGACCAATATCCCTAATAGTTTTGAAGTGATGGCCTGTCACAATTTTAAGTTTTTTTTTTTTTTTTAATTTTGACGAAAGTGTGTTTCGTCCAAATTTGGGCTTCCACTGCTCCTTTATTATTTAACCTACAGATCAGATTTTTGGTTTCTCTGGCCAACTTTTCCCCTAGAATCAGAATTTCTGGTCAGATTAGGTGCATCTACCTTGGTTGCTCCACAATAGGGCTCCAAAGTTGGCCGAAAAGCCAAAAATTGCAAAAATTGCTGTACTTTTTAAATGCTACAGATCAGAAAGTTTAGGGAATTCAAGCTTGAAATTTTTTTTGTGACCATTCCTGATACGTCTCATGGGTAATCCACTTTAATCTTGTTTGTATCTTGGCAGGAATGAGAAGAAAATTTTTTTTTATTTTGCTCGTTTTTCATTTTACGGAAAAAATAGCAATTTTGAAGTCCATGGTTCACCATGTGCGCAAATGACCGCATCCTTCAAATCTTTACCATAGATTGCTATAGTTGTCAACTTCATCTGACAAAAAAATTGGGATGGTGTTCAGCCTAGTTTATTTTATGTGAATTTTTCAATAGACACACCATATTGGCCATTTAAACGCACCATCGTACATCATAAAATGCTATAGATTTGTTGAAAGTATGAATATTAAGTAATGTTCAGTTCATCATGTTAAAACTTGAACAAATAATGAAATCTTGAGACAAGCACAAACTTGTTTCATCTTACATCATCATTAAATCTGCAATCTGAGGTAAGTGAAGTGTGATGACAATCCATAATTCGTCTGAAATCGTTTTGGTATTGCGTAATGATGACCTGTATAAAAGAGCTCCAATGATCAAATTATCATAATCACTCAAACCATGGAGGGTAAGAAGGATTTACCACAGTGTGACTTAGGCAGCAAATTGGGTGATGAATGTCACAATACACGTATGGCAAGAAAAACTGGCTTCGTCAGAGTGGATACCTTAAGCAATGAGGATCAAGAGTTGCTCGCCTGGAGATCTGGAGTTATGCTTGAGGAAATTGAACAAATTTGTTTTCATCATGAGAAGATGTTTTTATCTCGGTTCATGAGTGAACAGCATACATGTGCAGATCCAGGAAATAGTCATACCAAACAAATTTCACGTAAGTGTAATTTCCATGTTTTGATGTAGCAATTGTATAAGTTTATCCTGATTCCATTACAGATTTGCATAATGTGTGATTTTTAGTCCTCTAAGTTCCTGGCAGTGAATGTAAATTTGATAGTTAGCAATGTTAGCAAAAATTACATAATGAGATTAAAAGCAGCATTCTTATTGTCTCTAACAAAAACCACGTGAACCATTCCAATGTAGTAGTGAACCATTCCAATGTGGTAGTCGTACACGAAATCCATTGTTAAGCTTCAAATAAAACAATGATTTTGCTTGAAAAATTGTATTGAAGTTATTTTTTGCATGTATTTAGCTGTTTCAAAGAGCCTAGATGTGGCAAATGTGCTGAATTTGGCAATTGATGCTGCTACGATGCTGAATTTTCATCAATATCTGCTCAAAATAGGTAACATCATTCAAAAATTGCAGTAAAAAAACTAGGCTGAACACCATCCCAATTTTTTTTGTCAGATGAAGTTGATAACTATAGCAATCTATGGTAAAGATTTGAAGGATGTGGTCAATTGCGCACGTTGAACCATGGACTTCAAAATTGCTATTTTTTCCGTAAAATGAAAAACAAGCAAAATAAAAAAAAATTTTTTCTTCTCATTCCTGCCAAGATACAAACAAGATTAAAGCGGATTACCTCTGAGAGGTATCAGGACTGGTCACAAAAAAAATTAAGCTTAAATTCCCTAAACTTTCTGATCTGTAGCATTTAAAAAGTACAGCAATTTTTTCGATTTTTGGCTTTTCAGCCAAATTTGGAGCCCTATTGTGGAGCAACCAAGGTAGATACACCTAATCTGACCAGAAATTCTGATTCTAGGGGAAAAGTTGGCCGGGCAGACCAAAAATCTGATCTGTAGGTCAAATAATAGAGGAGCAGTTGAAGCCCAAAGTTGGACGGAACACAATTTCGTCAAAATAAAAAAAAATACTTAAAATTGTGACAGGCCATCACTTCAAAACTATTAGGGAAATTGGTCTATTACTTGGTATTATTTCATAAGTCCACCAGAGGTACCTATATGAATTTTTTGAGAAATTTCTGAGGGGGTGACCCAGGAATTTTCTGATTTTCTGGATGCCTTCACTTGGACTGACCCATAGGCCATTAATTATAGGAATTGGTTGGTTAAACCCAGGTGGGCTTATGGTCTTTTGATCAGATCTGTGTGCCTATTTTACCCATCTTGCTGTTTATGTGTCTGCGTGACTTAACACTGTATAGCATGGAAAATCCTAAGTGGCATTGTGGTATATTCAGCATTACAAGCACTGCAATTAACAACTAAATATATCATGTTTGTAAAAATTTAATTCCTCTGGGGATTATCAAGGGTTGACAGGCTTCCACTTTACTGCAAAGACTGTTTTTGTTTTTTTTTTAAAAAAAAATTGACAATGCATCTTGTTTGAACGCGGTGCATCGCTATTGATTTAAAAGTAACACAGCTTAGCTCAAGTTTACAAGCACTTAGTTAATGTTCTGGTCTTGCAGAAAAAATCTTGAAAATGTTTTGTTAATCTCAATATCATGCTTTGTAAAATAGATATTAAACATTTCAAAACATGTAAACGCTTTGAGTCATGCAATGTAGAGCATTTGTGATTGCTTTCTATTTCCCAGTCGGTGAGCTGTTGCACAAAAGCAGAATTCATAAATCCAGGAAGACTGAGAAAGCGAGACTTGACCCATTCTCCTCAGTGCATCCTGGCTTAATCCTTTGTATGTTTGCTAAGCCGGGCTGAGGAGCGGCTAAGTCAAGCCAGGTGAAACTTATTCCGATAAGTGCGTATTCACGACTTTGTGAAATAGGCCGCACAGTCGATAACAGATGTAATTTTTTTAGTTATAAGACTTTATTTCGAACAAATAAGAATAAATAACAATGAAAAAAAAATCATACAATATAATACAATATACAAAATAAGGTTCTGACAAACTAGTCAGAGATGCTGAGCCAAAAGGACAACATTTCCTTCCTCAGTGTCTGAAAAGGAGGTAGAAGAAGCAGAATGCTTTTCAAGTCTGACCCCTTATTACTATATCATTTGCCATTTAATGTTAATTTCATTTGTAATCAACTCGGAGTCCGTGTGGCTCCTAAGCCCCCCGGGGTCCCAGGTGGAGACTGTTTCTTGCTTCCTTCTTAGAGAGAGGAAGGGAGGGAGGGACGCAGAAACTGGGTCTCACCTGCGGTCAGATCTCCTGGCTGCGTCCCGAAGATATCGTGGCTCCCCGAACGGAGTCTGTCGTCACCACAGTTGGCTGTTACATTCGGCTGGCGACCGATGAAAACTCTCAGCCACCTCCTTGGCTGACCCGATTACCTCAGCCTCCGACTTTTGCTCTCTGCATGGGTTCTCCTCTCCGCCGACACCTGCTGTCCCCGGTTCACCTTCACTTCCCGTGCATTGTCCTGGTATGCATAACGGCTATCCATCTTCATGCAGCAAGCCTGCGGCTAACTGCTAATGCCAAGTCTCCAGCCACCACACTCGGCATCAAGATCCAATTTTCATCTCAGCAGCTGCTGAAACTCAAGACTTTCACCATCCCACCTTGCATCTCAGTCATCGAACAACTCGGACTCCTGCGTTGGCCCCACTACATGCACAGAGGCTGTGGTCGTAGGTTTGTCATCCAGCATGTACACTCCATACCATCCATCTGGTTCGCTGCGGGCACCGTTAAACCTCTGACGCGTCATCAGAGCACAGCTGTTACTGGAGCTAGTAACCGCAAAAACATAGTGAGACTACAACGCGCCAACATGGGAAACATCGTGAGATTGCAACTTGCCAGGCCAAACGGAAAACCTGGAGTGTACTTTAAAGGGGACCTATTATGCTGATCCTTCTTTTAAGACATAATAGTAATGTTATAATGTTGGTTGTCCATACTCAACCTCTGAAAAGTTTCTAAACATAAGATACAGGGGTTTTGCCGTAATCCAAGAACGTGATTTCGTGAACGTGATTTCCTCTCTGAACAGCTCCTCCCGAGATCTTTGCGAAATCTGGGCAAAACCTGACGTCAGGTTGTGCCGTCCAATTAGTACAGACCTAGTCAGAGCCAATCACGGCGCTGGACCTGCCCACACCGGAAACTATTCTAGCAGGCACTAACAACGGCAGATCATACTATGCCTTAGTAGCGTCTACACTTTTGGAAATACAAAAGAAGAACCGCAGATCATTTGAGGTGCAGTTTTGTCAGTATCTCTCCCAAAGCTGCCTGTCCGTTTACTTTTGGACGCAAAGAAAAACACCTATTTCTCTTCCAAAAGACGATGCCACCAGAAATCAGTGGGTAGCTTTTCTTGTTTGCTGGCAGCAAACAGCCACGGCCAAAGGGAACGTGAGCTGTTTGTGCTCAGCATTTCACCGAAGACAGCTTTGTCAATAAAGGATAATTCGACACAGGATAAGCGTTTCGCTGCTTCTCAAACCTGAAGCTGTTGCATCGATCAAGCGCTCGGAGCCACAAGGTGTAAGTAACGATATAACAGCAAATAACGTAAGTGAAGCTAACAAGTTACAGGTGGCTAGCAGGACCGTTAGCGATAGTTAGCACTAACAACTGGCCTCAAACGCAGTTTATTCGCGACTGTCCGTGACTCACAGACACAGAAGCTGTAAGTTGCTTTTACTGCATAAGCCAACCTGACGTGATAGCCAGTTGATTGTGGCTGTAGCACAGCGGCTAACGTAGCCAAGTTACTGTTACTAATGTTTGTGTCCTAAATATGCAAGAGTGATATCAGGGGAAATTATACAGAAGGTATGTGAACATAAACCTCATTTGAAGCTAACTTTTAATACTTTTTGTAATTGGGATGCTTGGTACAACTGTCCACGGTAACGGAACTTGCTGTCTGTAAAACCTGTACTGCAAGGGTTTTTCTCTGTGGTTATGACCGCTCGGTTACCAGCTACTGCATGTTAGTTTGCGTGCCGTGCTAATTAAAAATGCTCCTGGTTAACTTATATGCAGTAATTCTGATCGGTATACTTGTTACTTCGGTAAGCATCAATGTGGCAGTTTCATCATAACCTTGCCTGATTGTAGCCACTACAGTTGAAGCGGCTGCTTGTGATCGCTTCACTTATCCATGACCGGGATCAGCCGGATCCCTATCACAAATATCTGGCCTAGCTCTCTGATTCTACCGAGAAAGCAATCGCGAAACGCAGAAGCTCTAATGTGTCTGGTATAACAAAGAATTTCTCTGCACTACCGTGACATAATTTCATCCCCCTTTAGAAATTGTTGTGGGTAATAAAAAGCCGAAAAAGGCGGTGATTAAATAGGAAATTCTTTCCTGTAAAATTGATCGATTCGCTAGCTCCACATAAGCAACTTGTCCACGCTAACAGAACTTAAGGTCTGCAAAACCTGTATTATATTCAGAACATAACCGAGCTCTCTCTAGCTGTCGCGTACTATCCATAAAGCTGCTTTCACATCGGACGCGAAACTAATTTTTTTCGCGCGACAGATTACATTCAAAGTCAATGCAAAAACTCGAAAACACGCATAATGGGCATGTCAAGCCGCTTTCACACCGGACGCGAAACAAATTTTTCGCGCGACAGATTAGTTACATTCAAAGTCAATGCAAAGACGCGAATACACGCGTTATGGGCGCGTTAAGCAGCTTTCACACCGGACGCAAAACTAATTTTTCGCGCGACAAATGAGCTACATTCAAAGTCAATGCAAAGACTCAAATAGACGTGTTATGGGCGCGTTAAGCAGCTTTCACACCGGACGCGAAACTAATTTTTCAAGCGACAGATTAGCTACATTCAAAGTCAATGCAAAGACGCGAATACACTTGTTATGGGCGCATTAAGCAGCTTTCACACCGGACGTGAAATGATTTTTTTTCGCGCGAGAGATTACATTCAAAGTAAATGCAAAGACAATGCATTGACTTTGAATGTAATCTGTCGCGCGAAAAATTCGTTTTGCTTCCGGTGTGAAAGCGGCTTATTGCGCCCCTTTTTTGCGAGCAAACGCTGGTCATTCCGACGCAATAAGTAACCATTACCACGGGCAATTTCCGAAAAGGCCGTTTAGCCTGGCGCTTTCGCCCCTTCTTCATACACCGGCGCAGAAGCTGTTCGTTACTCCACGCTAACGACACACCACAGCTATGCACACGAACCAGCAGGTCCTTATAATCCACACCTACGCAGTCCCCAAGTTGTTGGTCCACTTTTTGCTGCTCCTCACTGTCCATGTTTCCCTCTTAACTCAGACCCACCGGATTTCTACGGTCTCCGGTCTTCACTTGGGTTTGTCGACCCGTTCTACAAATGTGTCTATATGGGGTGGATTCTAGCTTTCCCTCAATCCTAGCTATAGTGTAGAAACACCAGTGTACTCACCACTGTTGCCGTAGGTAGACTGCAAATTCGAGCTTGAACTGCCAGACATTCGCACTGCGTCCTCCACTTTCGCTGTTGCGTTTATTAGAACAAGTTAATTTCATTAGATCTTTACACATGTACTGCGTTTGATTGCGGAATATGCCGGTCGATTCCTTTGGGAGACGCGTCTCCGTTTCACTCCGAGGAGACGGACCCGGAATACTGCGTTCTGCTGCCTCGTCCCGCCTAGATCCACCCTCCACAGGGCTGGCCAATCAGAAGAAAGTGGGCACCGGGGGGTGGGGGCCATAGCGGAAGAGCCACCCCAATGAGGCGTTTCAGGCAGAGACTACAATGGACTACAAATCGGGTTTTTTTGAGGATGGCAGTATGAGCTAAATAAGGACCCTGTTTTGGACTTTGAACGATCAGGAGTACTCTAGGGGAGTCCAAGATCAAAATATAAATTTGGAAATATAGCAAAATAGGTCCCCTTTAATGGTCTCCAGCCTCTGTTAAAACACTCCAGCCCTTTAAACCTGAAAATGGAACTTTTCAACATTCAGTCACTCTCAAAGCCAGCTTTATACATGATTACATCCTGAAAAACTGGATTGATTTAATGTGCTTCACAGAAACCTGGCACCAACCTGAGGTGTACTCCTCACTAAATGAGGCCTGCCCGCCTGGTTTTAGCTATTTAGAGAAGGCTCGCACCTCTGGCCGTGGTGGGGGCCTGGCTGTCCTCTACGACAGCAAACTTGATCTATCCCCCCATGTCATTGCCTAAGCTGTCTTCATTTGAGTGCCTAGCATTTAAATGCATATTCCCACTCCCTACAACCTTGCTTCTCACCTACCGTCCACCAAACCAAACCCAGTTTTCATCTCTGAAATACTAGAGCTGCTTATGACAATTTGCACAACATCAGCCAATGTTGTCATTCTTGGAGATTTAAACATTCATGTTGACTCCCCCTCCTGTCATTCTGTATCAGAATTTCTTCAGCTTCTGGACTGTTTTCACCTCAAACAGCTTGTCGATGCCCCTACACACACTAGGGGGCATACCCTTGACCTGGTTATCACCAACTCTGACCATATCACCAACCTCCGCATCAACGACCTGGGTGTCTCTGATCACAGGGTCATCTCAATAGACCTGCTACTATTGTCCCCGCATATCAAGCCCAAATGCCAAATCAGTTTCTGAAACCTTGAAAATATAAACCCAGCCTCTCTAACCTCTGATCTTCAAAATCTTTATGGCTCCACAGAACTGCTTTCTACTTCTGACTCAGTGGATTATTACAATAACTGTCTTAAATTCATCTTGGATTTGTTAGAAATTAGGATTTTGTCTGCCTGTTATTTTTAGTTTTCATTATTGTTAGTTTTTATTTTCAGTTATGTACCTTTTGTTATTTTTCTGAGTGATTGTGTATTGTTCTGATTGATTGTCACTGTCAGTGTAATCCTTGTGTTCTTCCCTCCTGTCAGTCCTTGTTAACACACTAATTCCCCTGTTAATTTGGTGAGGTGATTCTAACTTCCTTCATTCTGTTCTTGCTGCCTGTCTGCACCTGAGAGTAGTTTAGAATCAGGGCCTGGGTGTGTAGAGCAGATTAGCATAGGTTTCCACGCCCTTTCCATTCTACTCGCCTATCCCTGTCCTGCTCTTCCTGGCTCCGCCCCTCTCTGGCTTCCTGCCACAGCTGTTCCCTATCTAGTCAGGCAATCACGTTAATTGTCTTGTGCTTAAATATCCCATTCCCCCTTTGTTCCAAGTCGATTCGTTCTTCCCTTGACTCTGTCTGGTTGGTTCGTCTCTGCGCTATTTGGTTTGTGATTGCTCTTTTGAAAGTATTTGTCTGTTTGTATCAGTCTATATATTTTAGTTTTGTGTTTGAAGTGAGATTGCAGTGTGATTGATAGGTCCTTGTATTCCCTTTGCCCTTGTGTTCCCAATTGTTTAGTTAGTTTCCCTAATCTCTCCTTCCCTATTTTCCCCTTACCCTTTTCCCCATTCCCTTCGTTCCTTTAGTTTATTTTCCCCCTTTTTGTTCATTGTCTTTGTGCGGACTGATTTCCTGGTTTCCTGATCTTGGCCTGTATTACTGATTACGATTCTGCTCACCTGTATCTATCTGTTTGCTGGCTTCTGACTATTTTCTGAACTGACCATGAGTAAGGGATCGAATCCCACGTCTTATAAACGCCCTGCTGAGTTTGATCTGCATTTGGAGTTTCCATCTGTTCTTAACAGGATTCCCATGCCCCTATTAAGACAAGGACTGTAACTTTCACATGCTCCGCCCCCTGGTTCACTCAGGAACTACGGAGAATGAAGGAAACAGGGCGTGTCCTTGAACGGTGCTTCAGAGGGTCCACAATCTGGTTTACCATGAGCATCAAAAAAATCTACTGCAAATCACTAGCAAATGCAAAATCACACAGTTTTACTCCTCCGTCATAGCAATAGCAACAATAGCCCTGGAAACTCCAAGCAACTTTTCTCTTCAGTTAATCATCTCCTAAAACCACACACCACCTGATTTTCTAACGCCACTGAGGAGCAATGCAATAACTTCATCTCTTCTTTCACCACAAAGGTGGACACCATCTGTTCTCCTTCTTCCCCCTCCAGCCTCCCACCTCTGCCTGTACTGGCCTCTGGAAACCCAGAGACAGTTTCTTCCCACATTTTCTCTGCTTTCATCGACACCACACAGCATGAGGTTGAAGCCGTCATCCGCAAGATCAAACCCACCACATGTATCCTGGAGCCCTTCCCCACATCTCTTCTAAAATCACATGTCCTGCCATAAGTCCCCTAATCATCAAAATCATCAACCACTCTCTCTAAGGTGGCCATCTTCCATCTGCCCTTAAAACTGCCATTATCAAACCCCTTCTCAAAAAGACCACTCTCGACCCCGATGATCTGATGAACTACAGACCCATCTTCAACCTCCCATTTCTTTCCAAGGTAATGGAAAAAATAGTCGCTGCTCAACTCCACGACCATCTCCATGCAAACCACCTTTTTGAAAAATTACAATCCGGTTTCCGCACAGCCCACAGCACCGAGACAGCGCTGGTCAGAGTCACAAACGACCTGCTGATGGCAGCAGATGCTGGGTCTCCATCCCTCCTTGTCCTCCTTGACCTCACCTCAGCATTTGATATCATTGACCACAACATCCTCTTACATTGTCTACAGTACACCCTTGGACTCTCTGGCGCCGTCCTAAAATGGTTGCACTCTTACCTTACTGGAAGAAAGGAGTTTGCACTGGGGAACGCCAAATCCAGCACACACAACATCACCTGTGGGGTCCCCCAAGGACCGGTGCTCGGTCCAACCCTTTTCACTGTTTACATCCTCGCCCTTGGCCACATCATCAGGAAACACAGACTTTCTTTTCACTGTTATGCTGACAACACTCAGATTTACGTTAAAACTGGTTCCACCCCCTCTGCAACCACACAATCACCATCTGCACTCTCTATCTGCCTGGAAGAGAAAAAAGCGTGGATGAATCACAACTTCCTACAGCTCAATAGTTCTAAAACCGAAGCCATTCTTGTCGGCACTCCCCACCAGATACATTCATCATCCATAACCAGCATTTCTTTCTCTGGGCACAACATCCCTCTCTCCAAAACAGTCACCAATCTGGGTGTTAAGCTTGACACCCACTTGACATTTGCATCCCACATTAAACACCTCTGCAAAACCTCCTTCTATCATTTACGAAATATCACCAAGCTCCGCCCCTCCCTCACCCTCCAAGATGCAAAAAAGCTCGTCCACGCCTTTGTCTCCACCAGGCTCGACTACTGCAGCGCACTCCTCATCGGGATCCCTGGCAAGAGCCTTCAAAAGCTCCAGTCTATACAAAACAGTGCTGCAGGATCCTGATTAGGGTGCGGAAACATGAACACATTACACCCATCCTCCGCACCCTCCACTGGCTTCCCATTCACCACCGAATAGACTATAAAATCTCTCTGCTCACCTACCAGTGTGTTCATGGAAATACCCCCGCCTACCTGAAGGACCTCATCTCACCCCAAATCTCTCAAAGAACCCTCCGCTCGGCAGACAAACATGACCTCAAACCCCCAGAACAAAGCTCCATACAATGAGAGATCGGTCATTTCGATCCGCTGCCCCAAGGACTTGGAACGCCCTCCCAGACCATCTGAGGACCCCCCAGACCATAGACTGTTTAAAAAGAAATCTTAAAACATTCCTGCTCAGAAAAGCCTACCCCTGATGTCCTAGTCTTTTAGAATGATCATTGATTCCTCCTCATGTTATGAGTCTGTCTGTTTTTAGCCTGTCTTTAGCCTCTTTTACATTTTTAATTTTTTATTATTTTTTTACTTTGCAATTTTTCTGTTAGCGCTTTGAGACTTGTTTTTCAGGTGAAAAGCGCTTTATAAATAAAATTTATTATTATTATTATTATTATTAAACGAGATGAGCGGGGATTGTGGGAATGTAGGCGGTATATATAGACGTAAGGATGAATAGGAAGGCGCATTGGGAGTGGTTCTCTTCATTAACCTACGTTATCGGGAACTCCCTAAAGTCAAAATACATAGTCCAATCAAAATATATCATCCATTATCAATATAATCTCCAAAATTCTTTAAACATTCAGTCATTTACAAATCAATCAATCAATCAAGGAACAGAAACCATCATATATCAATACTAGTCTACATTACATTCTCTTTCTTCTAGACTGTAATTCTCAAGCATAATTTGCTTGTACTTTAAAAAAAAAAATTGTGTCACACTTTTCCAGTATTTAATGTCATCAGGCAAACCATTGCACAATTTTACCCCACAGACAGAAAAACACATACTTTTGAGAGTGGTGTGAATGCTGGGTTGTTTTAACTTTATTTCACCCCTTAAATTGTACCCCATTCTCGTTCCCTGAAAAGTTTTTGTATGTTATTTGGTAGCAGATTATTCTTTTGCTTTAAACAGTATTTGTGCAGTTTTAAGTCAAACCAAATCCATAAATTTCAATGTCTGTAATTTTAAAAACAATGCATTAGTGTGGTCATAATAACCTACATTATTTATTATACTTATAGCTCTTTTTAGATTTGTGCATAATGTCTGCTGTGTACTCTTGTAGGTGTTGCCCCATACTTCAACACAGTAAATCAAATAAGACAGTCCAAGTGAACAATACAGGGCAGGGCCAGACTGGGAGACTTTTTCAGGCCAGGAGTCAGTCATGTAACCAGGCCACCCTGCCCACACGTTCATGCACACACATACATGCATGCGGGCCGCACGCGCGGCACACACACACACACACACACACACACACACACACACACACACACACACACACTCAGTAGTACATGTTGGATGAGGCAAAACAATGCACTTCAATAGAGGCGCTAGTATGGGGGTACTATTGCAGCAATACGATTTGCAAATGCGTATCTCAATCTGTGTGTACGTAATCAAATCTGTGTGTGTAATCAGATCTGTGTGTGCGTATCCAGATCTGTGTGTGCATGTTCAGGTCTGTGTGTGCATAATCAAATCTGTGTGTGTGTGTAATCAGATTTGTATGTGTGTAAAAAAATCTGTATGTCTGTATTCAGATTTGCAAGTGAAGACAAATCTGCAAATGCATGCAAAGATCTGTGAATGCGTACACAGATCTGTAAGTGTACATAAATCTGTAAATGTGTGAACAGATCTGTAAATGTGTACACAGATCTGTAAGTGCACATAAATTTGTAAATGTGTAAACAGATCTGTAAATGCGTACATAGATCTGTAAATGTCTGTCATCAGTTACAACTCAGGCAGGAGCTCTCGATTGGCTGTCAAATAAATAGAACTGTGTTTGTGAAAAGCGCACACATCCACTGCCCCAGACATAGGCCTATCACAGCTACACTAAAAAAGGAAAGATAAAAAATGTTGTTTACATTGTGCTGCCACACAAAGAGACGTGTGAAATCCCTGACTCAATGACTTCCGTTTTTATTGTACTGTAATGTCATTTAACAGTGATATGTCTCGGGAAATGGATGTTTGTTCTTTTCACGTACACGGTTTTATTGTTTGACTCACGTTAAGTTAATTAGCCGGTTAGCTAGCTGCTGTCCCGCAAGCTGGCAAACATTACGAACAACCGCTCTATAAAAGTTGCTTCACTTGATTTTATTTCTGTTTTCTGCACAAAAAGTGCAGGGAACAATTCGGCTGCTCAAGAAACGGGTAGCTATCGCTATCAAGTGGGTGAATCGCAGGCAGTATAGGAGTAAGCTGGGAGAAGACCAGAAACACATATCCTACTGCTTGCATCGCGCTGCTACAATTTTAGAGACCTGCGATATGCGTGTAGGCTGTACTGCGATTGCAGCCAGGCAGCGTGAGCCTGTGAGCCTGCGCTCGGGGGTGAAGTTACAGACAGGCAATTTTTTTCTACACATTTTTGGATTGCTGCACGCATTTGCAGATCTGCCACGGCAGAAGTGTAGCAAAACTGACGTGTAAAAAGACAGCCAATCGAGAGCTCCTGCCTGAGTTGTAACTGATGACAGACATTTACAGATCTATGTACGCATTTACAGATCTGTTCACACATTTATAGATTTATGTAGCCTACACTTACAGATTTGTGTACACATTTACAGTTTTATGTACACTTACAGATCTGTGTACGCATTCACAGATTTTTGCATGCATTTGCAGATTTGTCTTCACTTGCAAATCTGAATACAGACATACGGATTTTTTTTACACACACACAAATCTGATTACGCACACACAGACCTGAACATGCACACACAGATTTGATTACGCACACACAGATCTGAACATGCACACACAGATCTGGATACGCACACACAGATCTGATTGCACACACACAGATTTGATTACGCACACACAGATCTGAACATGCACACACAGATCTGGATACGCACACACAGTGTCATGGTTTAGGCGTGCGTTTATTGGACCTTTCTTTGTTCTATCGTCCGGGGCGATATCGGATTTCTTTTCCATCGAATTCCTGGCCCAGCTGGCTGATTGAGCTGGGGGGGAGTTTTCCGGACTCTATATATATGGCCGGGGGTTCGCCACGCCTATCGCTATAGTGTCTGTTTGTTTCTAGCACTTTGGCCGGAGAAAATCTCTAGTCAGATTTCCTAGTGATTTGTGATATTCCATTTATTGTTAGGAATTGCTTCTTTTAGAAATTTTTCTCTCTTCTCTCTTGTTGTTTATTCTCTCTCGCACTGCTTCCGCGTTGCGGACTTTTATTCATCCTTGGAAGCGCGAGCTTTTACCGGAGGTGTGTACCTCCTTTTGTGTTTGTCTTTTATCTGGACTGCTCTCAGTTCTTTCTCTCACTGGTCGCGGCACCTGGCGTCCTATCACCGCTCATTACACACATGTTCTGGCTGGCGACCTGTCTAAAAAAAACAAAAAAAAAAAAGACATGCAGGCCAGCAGCAGGCCAGTGACAGGCCGGCGCTTCGGGAATTCTCCTGGTACTCCCGATGTACTGTCCAGGCCTGGTACAGGGTGAACATTATCTTCTAGTTAAGAATGCTCCAAACTTTCCCTAAAACTCCAACGCTCCGAGTCAGCTTTAAATGCAGATACTTTACATGTGATTTCCAGCAGAGTTTGTGGTCAAGTATAACTCCCAAGAACTTTATTTCATGTACTCTTTCTATCTGTATATTATTAATCGTCACTTATATTTGTGTATTTATTTTCCAAATACCAAATAACATAAACTTAGTTTTGTCCAAATTCAATGACAATTTGTTTTTGTCAAACCATAATTTTAATTTACCCATTTCTTTTGTGACCACATCCAACAACTGTTGTAAATCTTCTCCACTACAAAAAATGTTGGTATCATCCGCAAATAGCACCAATTTCAGATGACTTGATATTTTACAAATGTCATTTATGAATAAAATAAACAATGCGGGACCTAAAACTGACCTCTGTGGGACTCCACATTGAATATCCAGTCTTTTTGACCAGAAGTCACCCACTTGCACAAACTGTTGTCTGTTTTTAATGAAACTACTGAACAAATTTAACACCAGCCCCTGGCACCGTAGTGCTCAAATTTTTCAGTAATATGTCATGATCTATTGTGTCAAATGCTTTCTTCAAGTCTTTGAACACTCCTACAGCATACTTCCTGTTAACAATACAACTGGTAATCACTTCAATTAAATCCATAAGTGCCATAGATGTTGATTGGTCTGTCCTAAACCCATACTAGCTGTCCATTTACAATTCATGTTTATCAATAAAACTGTCCAATCTCACAATCAAGAGTTTTTCCAAAATCTTGGAGATGCAGAAATGAAGAGGACGCGTGTAATATACTTTTCCCTGAGTGAGAAACAACTTCTCATGCAAAGGTGAAACATAAACAAGTAAAAAAAAAGGCATTAATTACATTAAAAAAAATAGTTGAACAGAGAGAGAAAGCCTGGCAGACAATAGTGGGCCAACTGAATGTGTAAGTAGTAAAAAGATATTGACTTACTAACCACTGCCTCACTGAGACTGTTGGAACTGTCATAATTGCAATTCAAAGAGTTACTTGTCATTTTCACAAACAGTTGTACGCTATGCCTTAAAAGTGAGCAGTGGATGTTAATTTTATGCTGGACATTTACCATGAACTACTAACCATATACCATATAGCATGTCAAATCTCTGTCTCTCTCTCTCTCTCTCTCTCTCTCTCTCTCTCTCATAGAGAACATTTGGCGCATCATAAAACGAAAAATCCGGCAAAGAAGACCCAGGACTGCAAAGAAGCCTGAATTCTACATCTGACAAGAGTGGGATAACACTCCTCTCGCAAAACTTCAGCAGTTGGTCTCCTCACTTCCCAGACATCTACAGAAGAGGGGATACAAAATTGTAAACACGGCCCTATCCCAACTTTTTTGAGATGTGTTGCTGCCATCAAATTCAAAATGAGCTAATATTATCAAATGTCTCGCTTTCAACATCTGATATATTGTTTATCACTTAATGATATATATATATATATATATATATATATATATATACAGTCATGCCCAAAATTATTCATACCCCTACCCATTTTTGGATTTTTTCGAGATATTTTTTGACAAATCAAATAATGACACAGTAAGTTGACATAAGGCTGTAAGGATTACAGGAAACAATTTTTCAAGAAATACAATACCTTTTGGTATTTTATTTGACAGATTTACAAAAAATGGCATGTCCAGAATTATTCATACCCTTTTCTCAGTAAATGATGGCAAAGCCTTTATTCACGATTACAGCCTCCAAACGCTTCCTGTGGTTGATCACAAGGTTTCTACACGTTTCCACGGGGATTTTGGCCCACTCCTCTTTGGCAAACTTCTCCAGGTCCTTAAAGTTTAAGGGTTTCCTTCCCATGACCTCGATCTTCACTTCCCTCCACAGATTCTCGATTGGATTGAGGTCAGTGCTCTGGCTTGGCCGCTCCAAAATGTTCACTTTGTTGTCCACTAACCATTTCTTGACAGATTTGGCCGTGTGTTTCAGATCATTTTCCTGTTGGAAGATCCATTCCTGCCCAAGACCAAGTTATTTGCCAGATTGCTTGATGTTTTCACTGAGGATCTAGATATACTGATCCTGTTTCATAATGCCATTCACTTTAACAAGGTTTCCGGGCCCATTCGCTGAAAAGCAACCCCAGGGAATGATACTCCCGCCATCTTGTTTGACCGTTGGGACCGTGTTTTTCAGGACGAACGCTTCACCTTTCTTACGCCAAACAAAAGCCCCATCTCTGTGCCTAAACAGCTCCATTTTTGTCTCATCCGTCCATAATATTGACAGCCAGAAGCTTGTATCTTCATCCAGGTGAGCTTTTGCGAAGGCTAGACGAGCTCTTGTGTGTCTGGGTTGGAGAAGTCTAAGTGGCGTAAGAAGGGTTAAGTATCTGTATCTCATCGAAAATTCAGTGCCTATGCTACCTTTTTGTATCCTTTTCCTTGTTTGTGCCAGGCAATGATCTCCTTTATTAGCTTTTTGGACAATTATGTTGACAGCCATATTTCTAATATGCAATCAAATGTCACTGTCAAAAAAACCCCAAGCGAGTGCAAGTGTCTGATGTGCTCTTTCTCAAGCAAACCTGATGCAACTAATTAAGCTCTTGATTAGCTGCATTTGGTGTGCTTGAGACAACACCTGATTTGCAAATATGCTCTTATGAGGGATTCTACCGAGGGGTTGAATAATGTTGAGGCTGCAGTAGTCATTAAAAATAGCATTTTGTGTTAAATTTGGAGAAATTTAATAATATAATTATTATAATTATAATTATTAATAATTTAGTAATATTAGTTGTGTTCAGCTATTTAAAATGTTCTTGTTGAATCTGTTTATCACTAACAGCTGAAAGTTTGTAAATTTTGCTTTTAAACACAATTTGCAATGGGGTTGAATAATTTTGATTGCAACTGTATATATTTATAAGTATATATTATATGTTATTAATTGCTTATTTCCGTATTGCCTTGGTATTGGCCTGAGGGTCGCCGTATTGGCCCGAGGCCGCAGGCCGAGTCCTATCATGTGCTATCATGGCAATATTTTGACTATGGTTTCTGAAGTACTCGACTTCAAGACTCATTAAAGAGCTAAATGCTAGGTCCGCGACTTTCATCTGCTTCTCTGAAGAGAGCGATTGCCACAATTACCACGACCGAAAGGCCAATACCGAGGCAATGCGAAAATAAGCAATTTATAGTACAACCCCAATTCTGAAATAGTTGGGACAAAGTGTAAATTGTGAATAAAATCAAAACGCAATGACTTTCAAATCACACCAGCCAGTATTTTATTCACGATAGAACAGAGATAACATAGCAAATGTTGAAACTGAGAAATTTTACAATTTTATCCACAAAATAAGCTCATTTCAAATTTGATGGCTGCTACAGGTCTCAAAAAAGTTGGGGGACAGGGGCCTGTTTACCATGGTGTAGCATCCCCTCTTCTTTTTAACACAGAGTGGAGGCGTTTGGGCATTGAGGAGACAAGTTTCTTGAGTTTAGCCATTGGAATTTGATCCCACTCTTGTTTAATACAGGCTTCCAGCTGCTGGAGAGTTTTGGGTCTCCTTTGACGGGCTTTTCGTTTAATTATTCGACAAATGTTCTCAATCGGTGAAAGATCAGGACTGCAGGCAGGCCAGTTCAGCACACGGACTCTTCTACTATGAAGCCATGCTGTTGTAATAGCTGCAGTATGTGGTTTTGCATTGTCCTGCTTAAATACACAAGGCCTTCCCTGGAATAGATGTTGTCTGGAGGGGAGCGTATGTTGCTCTAAAACCTTTATATACCTTTCAGCATTCATGATGCTTTTTGAAACATGCAAGTGTCCCACACCATATGCACTAATGCATCCCCATACCATCAGAGATGCTGGCATTTGAACTGAACGCTGATAACAGGAGGGGTGGTCTTTCTCCTCTTTAGCCCGGAGGACACAACGCCCATGATTTCCAACAAGAATGTCAAATTTGGTCTCCTCTGACCACAGGACACTTTGCCACTTTGCTACAGTCCATTTTAAATGAGCCTTGGCCCACAGAACATGGCGGCGCTTCTGGATCATGCTCAACAATGGCTTCCTTTTTGCATGATAGAGTTTTAGATGGCATCTGTAGATGGCACGGCAGACTGTGTTTCTTGTGTTTCTACAGACAGTGGTTTCTTGAAGTATTCCTGGGCCCATTTAGTAATGTCAATGACAGAATCATGCCGTGGCGTCTGAGAGCCCAAAGATCACGGGCATCCAGTAAAGGTCTTCAGCCTTGTCCCTTACGCACAGAGATTTTTCCAGTTTCTCTGAATCTTTTGATGATGTTATGCACTGTCGATGATGAGACCCTCAAAGCCTTTGCAATTTGACGTTGAGGAACATTGTTTTTAAAGTATTCCACAATTTTTTTACGCAAGCCTTCACAGGATGGAGAGTCTCTGGCCATCTTTACTTCTGAGAGACTCAGCCTCTCCAAAACATCCCTTTTATAGCCAATCATGTTACACACCCAATGCCAGTTAACTTAATTACTTGTTAAATGTTCTTTCAGCTGATTCTCTTATATATTAATTGTATTGTAAATCTTTATTGTCTCCGAAGGGCAATTCCGGTGCAGCACATAAAACCCACATGAAAAACAAGAAAAACACACAAATACACGGGTCCACAATGCAAGCCTACTGCAGAAAAATTGTGTTGGCAAACATCATAATCAATGACACAAAGATTAAAGAGAAAAGAAAAAAAAGCCATAAAAGAAATGCAAAGAATTAAAAGTGCTGGTAGAATCTGCCAAGTGAAAGAAAGGAAATCTAACCTATCTGAGTTGATTAATGGCTGCAATGGCCTTAGAAATAAAAGAGCGCTGAACTCTGGAACTCCTGGGCCCAGGCGCCCTATAGCG
This sequence comes from Gymnothorax javanicus, assembly GCA_029692085.1. NCBI lineage: Eukaryota > Metazoa > Chordata > Actinopteri > Anguilliformes > Muraenidae > Gymnothorax > Gymnothorax javanicus. The sequence goes on along the minus strand of CM056200.1, from coordinate 15,564,928 downwards.
CCGCCCAGAGGGCAGAAGATGAAACTCCTGGTGTAAAGGGTGCGATAGGTCAGCGAGGATAGAAGAGGCCTTTCTGACTAAGTGTTTGTTGTAAAGTGCAGACAGGCTAAGCTGGGGCTCCCCTATAATTTTAAAGCAGGTATTCACCACTCTCTGTAATTTGGCTTTACACCTTTCTTTAAGGTTACCAAACCAACAAGTTAAAGCAAAAGTTAAAATAGATTCAACATAGAATCTATAAAACAAGGTCAGAACTGGTTTGTGCACATTAAAAGAATTAAATTTCTTCAATAGGAACAGTCTTTGCTGTGCTTTGGAGTGGATGGAGTTAGAGTTTTCCTCCCACTGCAGTTTGTCATCGATAACTGTGCTCAGATATTTATAGGTGCTCACAATTTCGACAGACTTATTGGCTATAACTGACTGATGAGGAATAGGTGGATTTCTTCTAAGATCAATCAGCATATCCTTTGTTTTGCTTACATTAATCTTTAAGTAAGCTGCCTCACACCACTCAACGAAAAAATTGAAGACCCTCCCATGCCCGTCTTCATTTTGGAGCAGACTGACAATGACTGTATCATCCGCATATTTTATTATATGCCTATTGACGCGCGTCCAGATGAATGATTGTCGTCTTACCTAATCAGGGAGAACAAGCAGCACCTGTTAAGTGTGGAGTGCTCTCGGAGTGAACCTTTTGTTAATTATGAAAATGACTGAGAACAGGTCAGGACTAATAATTGTTTTAAACGGATGTTTTGTGCAACCCAATTCTCTGTTCTTGTTTTGCAACTGTACTGAATTTAGCCCATGATTTAATCGCTGTTAGATCGCATATGGAGAGAAACCGTGTCTTCGGTTGCCAATTACGATAATTGGACAACGCGTCAATAAAGGAAAATGATTGAGAACTACTAATTGCAGTCAAAAAGGGACATGTCTTAGCACCCCCGCTGGCTACGCCACTGAGTTCGCAACTGAGCGTGTCGATTCGTGGTGATTAGTGGTGATTCGTAATAGAGCGTGACAGCATTCATAGTGTATTCTTGCCATTCTTTGAGCCCATACTGTCACGCGTCTTTACGAATCGACACGAAAGCTGTCAAGAACTGAACTGAATGACGCGTGACGCCTCTGCCCCGAATCATCAAATTCAATTCAAATTCGTGATCGTCGGTCACAAATTTAGATTTGTGGCATTCGTGACTTTTCGTCGTTATGTGTAAACCCAGCATAAGTCCCTGATGATGCCAACTTCAGCACATTGTTGTTACATAATCAATCTTGACTTATAGCTGTTTAAATAATTTTATCACGTCATTGATTCATTTGCAAATCTCCATGGACTCTCACTGGCAAAAAGTATCAACAAAACCCAATAATTGAAAATTTCACCAGTGTACATTTCTGACAGACACACATAGTGCACGAAAACACTAAAAACAATAATTCATAATAAAGTGTGTTTATATTTTATTTCCAAATCCTGTGATTTCATAAATTTTATTTATATGCCCATGACATTATGTCCACTGATTCAATTTTGGATGAACATAAGTCTGATTTTCTGGTGGCTGAAGATGCCATGTAACACGTCACAAATTGATGTCACTGGAAATGCTAAATTTGACTATGAATGTATTGAGAAAGTAGAATAAAAGTTCCTTTGTGATAGTTATCTTGATATTACTGTTTATTACAGTTTTTTCTGATGGCTTAAGCACATTTTTAGTAACTATTGGCTATTTTTGCAAAACTCTTCACACAAATGAGAAAACCTTTCACCAAATCGGCAAAACATCGTAGTTCTCTTGCAAAAGCTAATAAGTCTTGCTTAACTCTTCAAACCTTCGTAAAAATGGTATTTTTGTATCAAACAATTAACACAAGCCATCACATTAGTAAGCACACAATGCGCCAACTACACACTGATGGTAAAAATGAAAAACACACCTGGCTTTTGCTTTCTCTGTGCACAAGGTAGGCTATGTCAGTTTGAGGTCACACTTTTATCATAGTTCTGTAAACACACAGGGATCCAAATTTCAAGTATTTTCAAGTATTTTTATTCAAGGTGTTTACTGTATTTACTGTGAACACATCAAAGCAAACACAAAACAGTGTTTTTTCCATGTCAAAACACACACACCAAAAAAAAAAAAACAGTATGAGAGATAGAGAGAGAGAGAGAAAAAAAAAAACAAAAACTCAGTCTACATCGTGTCGTCTCTCTGGGTCCGGCCACAAGATTTCGTCAACATCGCATACAATGTCTTCAAGTTCAAGGCACCAGGGAAAATACCTCCTGGAATGCCGTATCCAGGCCTGACATGACGCCTGGTCAATGTCCCCACATGCCTCCTCCATTGCCTGTAAAAGGGCCATGCGTTGATGGGGATGACGGTCATAGACCTTCCAGCGCCAGGCAGAGAAGAACTCTTCAATCGGGTTCAAGAATGGAGAGTATGGGGGGATGTAGAGAACAGTAAAGAGTGGGCGATCTATAAACCAGTTGCGGACCAAAGCAGCCCTATGGAAACTAACATTGTTCCATATGATGACATACCTGGTCTGCTCTGGTCTCTGAACATTAGTGAACATGCCATGTAAGGTGTCCAGGAATGTAATAATGTTTGCAGTGTTATATGGGCCCAGGGTTGCATGATGGTGAACAACACCATTCTGACTTATAGCTGCACACAGAGTTATGTTGCCACCGCGTTGTCCTGGGACATTGACCATGGCACGGTGTCCAACAATGTTCCTGCCACGTCTCCTCGTTTTAGTGAGGTTAAAACCTGCCTCATCTACAAAAATCAGCTCACGACCCATGGCATCTGCCTCTAGCTGCATGACTCTCTGGAAAAGACAAAACAAATTCAGCACAGCAGGCCCATGCACAGCGCTACAGAATGCACTTCCAGATCCAGTACCAATGATACTATAGCTTACCTGCACATATTCATATCGCAGTTGTTTCACAAGTTCACTGTTTCTTTCAAAAGGGACTGTAGATGTGCTTCATTCTGATTCTGTTGCGGGCAAGTACACGAGACAATACAGAAATGCTCACATCGTTTATTTCTTGGAAGGTGGTGTCATCCTCAGTTATGCGCTGCTGTATTTCTCGTAGTCTTATGGAATTATTTGCAATCACCATATTGACTATATGAGTCTCTTGTTCTGCAGTGAACATTCTTCCTCTGCCCCCAAATCCTGCGGCCTCATTTATCAACCTGTGCGTAGAAAGTGTTCTAAATTCTTTCGTAGGAATGAAACTTAGAATGTGTGTAAGTACAAAAATATCCGTATTTATCAAACGTGCGAACACTGGTCGTACGCACGCCAGTAAGAAGTATGTGATGATAAATCCCACCTGTTCTAAACTACCATGCTCGTGCATGGTTAGGCTCATTTGCATTCAGAAACGCCTCCAATTGACCATATATGGTACCAGCAATCCCTTTAAGAATGCGTGAATGGATTTTTTTCCCTCACCGAAATCATGGCAAAGAGGGCGAAGAAGAGGAATTTCTCCGACACAGAGATTGAGGTGCTTGTAGGAGAAGTTGAAACAAACCAAAAAAATACTGTTTGGAACACTCCATGCAGATGTGATCAACAAAAGGAAAAATGCTGCGTGGGAGAAGGTAACGACTGCTGTTAATTCTGTTGGGTCAGCGGAAAGAGCAGTCTCAGTCATTAGTCACGGCTTCAGTGGATATCCCCGATCACCTATAGAGATGTTGTCATAAACCATACGAGGCCCAGAAAATAATTTCGAAACTCTGTAACACTCACCAATAAGTCAGCCATCCTCAGCAGCTCCTGCTTGGAGGCGTACACCCACAGAGCTGTTCTGCAGAATGAATGAGTCGTGCGTTCCTCCAGGCCACCGGGCAACAAAGTTTAACAGAGACATATTTGTATCGCAGATTATTTGTGCATTGACTGAATGAAATCCTTTTCTGCTCACGTAACTGAAGTCATTGTGTGATGGTGCTTTTATTGCGATGTGAGTGCAATCTATGGCTCCAATTATATTTGGGAATCCGGCGATGGCATGAAATTCTCGTTTAATTTCGGCTTGTTGGTGATGTCTGTATGGGAACTGGATGTAAGTTGGGGCCAGAGAAATGATTGCATCCAGCACTGCCGGCATGATTCTGCTTAGTGTCGGCTGCGAAATGTCGCATATGTCTCCAATCTCTCGCTGAAATGTTCCGGTGGCCAAAAACCCCAGGGTGGACAGGAGCTGGATGTGCACTGAGATGGCTTTGGTGCATTTTGTCTCTCGCTCCAACATGGGTTGTAAATCACGGCATAAATCCATCAGTATGTTTTTGGGGAAGCGGTACCTCCTGAGAGGCCACTCTGTGCTCTCACTGAACAGATCAGCAAGCTCTTTGAGAACGCACTCACTGCGGAGCGCACGGTTCTCCAAATCCTCCAATAGTGCAAGATAAGCCATGGCACTTGCATTTCAAGTTTTCTGTTCAGGTTGTCCTGTCACAGCTGTCTTTTATAACTTGTAACACAAATTATTCAAATTGTCTGCTAAATTACTAATTGAGAAATTTTATTAATAAGAGGAAACGGGGAACGTGTGAAGTTTGAGATTCCTGAACACTGTGACTCTCATAGTGCGTTCTATTTGTAGTTTCACTGTTCTACCACTAGGTTTTGTGTGTACGCATGGTAAGAGTTGTGCTTAAATTTACACATGTTCCTACGCACAAGTACAAGTTGATAAATCCCATACTTTGCGTGGGAATGTTCTTACGCAATCATTACGCACACATCTGTGCGTACACACGGTTGATAAATGAGGCCCCTGGACGTCTAGCAATTCTGTAAAGTAACATTTTCAGTATTTTTACATGCATGGTATTGTTGTGTTTCTCATTAGAGTAGGGGAGAGCGGGGTCAAACGGATCATTTTTTCGTATTTCCCTCTCTGCACAGAGACGCATTTTTTTAAGGTAACCATTTTTTTTTTTGTGAACAACATACATATGTCCTCTACAAATCCCAACCAAGTTTGCTAAGATTGGATGAACGAGTACGACGTAATCGGACAGGAAAATGCAGCTACGCATTGATCCGTTCGCCCCTGTGTGTGGGGACGAACGGATCAAGTGACTGGGTCGAAAGGATCAGCTGCATAAATCGTACACAAAACAACTAAGTACTTAATATTATTTGCATATAACGTCCATTTAAGCTTCAGTTGAGTCCTTTGAGCAAATGAAGATGTTGAATTTATATCATACCAGTTTAGCTATCATGTTACTAGGCTACATTCTGCATTTTGCTCGCCTTCACCGGCACTTACCGCACGTCCCTCCTTCAATTAACAGCAAGGCAAGGCGAGGCAAGTCATCCAGCTGCTTTAGTTGGGGTAAGCTGTTTCAGATAATGTTTTTCTGTTCTTATCAGCCCTTTCCACAAGATACTTTCTCTTGTCATTAAGGGGAAATACAAAATATTCATAAATGAATAGTTATGTCAACATGGGAATAGAATAGTCTGGTAACCCGTTTAAACCAATTTATGACTGCCATCTAATGGCTTAACGGGCTTTATGCACAGCTCCACCACTTCCTGAACCTAAACCAGCTCCTTTTTTTCTTGTCCTTCATTATTGGACTGTGATCCGTTTGACCCAGACTGCAGTGATCCGTTTGCCCCGCTACAGTCTCCCTCCATATTTTGCCGGCGAGCATCTTACATAGGCTAGCATGAAAAATGAAACATTCACTGATAGTTAGCATACATGAGGGTCTTTAGATCCAATACATTTACAGTCCTCAACTAATAAATATAAACCTTGAAAACGGAAAATACTGTCTCTTGATTTTTTTTACTCATCGAGGGAAAAATCCTGTTTTGTCATCGCTCTCCGCCAAGATAGGTCCGATCGCTCTAAAATTTAAATGCCGAGCGGATGGCGGGAGACCGTGCCTGTGTACCAAACAGCAACCTCCGGACTACAGTGTAAAAGGGAAAAATGTCCCTGATCCGCTCGCCCCGCTGATCCGTTTGTCCCCGCTCTCCCCTATGGCAGTGCTGCAAAACTTAGTGTAAAGTGACTGTACTAACCGATTCTCATTTCGAAATGTTCTTATGATGCTTGCTACAGTGTAGCGGCTCAAGTTAGGCTGAACCCGTTGGCCAGCTTCCCTCAGGGTCATTCCATGGTTGATTACATGGTCCACTATTGTATATGGAAGCCCAAAGTGGACAATATTCAAATGAAAATGTAATCCCACTATTGCATTATAATTTCCCACTTATGAATGAGTTATTTGAGACAATATTAAATGAAAATGCATTAATCCAATTATCACTTTCATTTTCACATACACATATGGGAAATATATGACTATATTCAAATGATAATGAAAAGCTGTTTGACATTTCATTTTCAAAGTCATGCTCCGCAATACAGTGGACAATATTCAAATGCAATAAGCAAAACAGCACCCCCAGCCTATTGCATTTACATTTACATGTCATCACGCTCTTTTAGGGTCAACATGATAATGAAAATGCTGTTTTCTAATCACTTGGAAATAATAATGACATAATAATGATGACGACATTTGACATTTCATTTTCAAAGACTTATCCTGCAATACATGGGACAATATTCAAACGCAGTAAGGGAAACAGCGCCTCCCAGTCCATTGCATTTTCAAATACATGTCACCACGCTCTTTTTGGGACACAATGAAAATTAAAATGCAATCTGTCAGCGTCTCATCAAGGCGGGTCTTCCGCTAGGACGTCACTCATTAGGGGCGCGAACGGAAACCATGTTCCTCATTTGCATACCAACCAATCAGCTTCTGGGTAGCGCTTGTACGCACGGAGGCTTACTAATAATGTCATGATGGCTAGGCTGCTATGTATTGTGTGCCATCGGGCATTAGGCTACGTTGCGCTTTGGATGTAGCCATCTCGGCAGCTAGTATGCTAGGTAACGTTAACTAAGGAAAATATTTGTAAATGATCATCACATTAAAGCGATATGATTTGATTTTTGCCCTAACTCTATTAACTGAGCTAGCTGTAATATGCATGCACTTATCCGAGGCTTCGCGGCAGTGTTGTTCACCTGCAACCCAAGTGTGCTTGTAGATCTCAAGAGACGTTAGCTAGCTTGCTAGTGAGTCTAAAAGCAATCGCTTAGGTACAGCTAGCTAGCTATGATGCCTACTGGAGAAGCTCTTCCAGCCCTGATTTGCCACTTTCAACGCCATCTCGCACACACGACCTCTTTCACCATTGATCAGCAGCTTCTTTTCCCTAAAGAACAAACTGTCAGTTCAGCCTGAGATATGTTATTTCATAGCTAGTTAAAGCAGCATTATCCTTCCATGCGTGCTATAGCGTATTACATTACTCCAGATAAAACGCTATCCATCTCCCCACCCTGCTGACGCTAGTAAGGGGAAATGTTTGTCATCATTTTTATATTTAATCGCTGTGATTCGGTTTTTCCCCTATCTTCACAAGCTAGCTAGCTGACAGCGATTGCTCTTGTGCTTGCCGATTGTTCTTGAGCTAGCCAGGTAATGAGCTATCCATTTAAATCTCCCAGAAATCTGATAGTACTGTTGGGACGTACAGAAGTGCTGCCAAACATATCAAAGAAGTTCATATTTCAGCAGGTTAAGTTAGCAAGTGAGGAACATCGTTTTCAGCGAGTCAGAGTCATCAAAATTTCTCCCATTGCTACGTGGCTTGGGAATCGCGATTAAACTAGGAACAGCGGCAGCCTGACTGCTGGCCGTTTATTGGAACGTTCTGCATGATGCCTACATTGTGCATGTTTCAGGAGTGGTGAACTTGCAACTCGGCAAGCACAAGAGCAATTGCTGTCAGCTAGCTAGCTGGTGAAGCTAGGGGAAAAACCGAATCACAGCAATTAAGTATAAAAATGATGACCAACATTTCCCCTAACTAGCGTCAGCAGGGTGGGGAGACGGATAGCGTTTTATCTGGAGTAATGTAATACGCTATAGCACGCATGGAAGGATAATGCTGCTTTACCTAGATATGAAATAAGATGTCTCAGGCTGAACAGTCAGTTTGTTCTGTAGGTAATAGAAGCTGCTAATCAATGGTGAAAGAGGCCGTGTGTGCGAGATGGCGTTGAAAGTGACAAATCGGCTGTAAGAGCTTCTCCAGTAGGCATCATAGCTAGCTAGCTGTACCTAAGCGATTGCTTTTAGACTCACTAGCAAGCTAGCGAACGTCTCTGAAATCTGCAAGCATACTTGGGTTGCAGTTGCACAACACTGCCGCGAAGCCTCGGACAAGTGAATGCGTATTACAGCTAGCTCAGTTAACAGAGTTGGGGCAAAAATCAAATCATATTGCTTTTATGTGATGATCATTTACAAATATTTTCCTTAGTTGACGTAGTTAACGTTAGCTAGTATCCTAGCTGCCGAGGTGGCTACATCCAAAGCGCAACGTAGCCTACTGCGCGATGGCACAAAATACATAGCAGCCTAGCCATCATGACATTATCAGTAAGCCTCCGTATGCATAAGCGCCACCCAGAAGATGATTGGTTGGTATGCAAATGAGGAACATGGTTTCCGTCACGCGCCCTAATGAGTGACGCCCTAGCGGAAGACCCGCCTTTGATGAGACCCTGACAGATTGCATTTTAATTTTCATTGTGTCCCAAAAAGTGCGTGGTGACATGTATTTGAAAATGCAATGGACTGGGAGGCGCTGTTTCCCTTACTGCGTTTGAATATTGTCCCATGTATTGCAGGACAAGTCTTTGAAAATGAAATGTCAAATGTCGTCATCATTATTATGCCATTATTATTTCCAAGTGATTAGAAAACAGCATTTTCATTTTCATGTTGACCCGAAAAGAGTGTGATGACATGTAAATGTAAATGCAATAGGCTGGGGGTGCTGTTTTGCTTATTGTATTTGAATATTGTCCACTGTATTGCGGAGCATGACTTTGAAAATGAAATGTCAAACAGCTTTTCATTATCATTTGAATATAGTCATAGATTTCCCATATGTGTATGTGAAAATGAAAGTGATAATTGGATTAATGCATTTTCAATTTTATATTGTCTCAAATAACTCATTCATAAGTGGAAAATTATAATGCAATAGTGGGATTACATTTTCATTTGAATATTGTCCACTTTGGGCTTCCATAATTGTAGCTCTGATGTCATCAGTAATTCGATTTCTTACTCTCCTTCCTCCTTCACCTCCTCGTCCTCCTCTTGCTCCTCCTCCTCCTCTCCCTCTTGCTTTTTCACCTCCACGTCCTCTTCCTCGGCCTCCTCTGATTCTCACTCTTCTCACTCTTCCTGCTCCCTCCATTGTACTCCACACCAGCAGCTTACCTGTGGCTTATTTATAGTGCTCAGGCTGAGTGCAAAGTGAACTAATTATCTAAAACAGTTCTCACATGTGACAGTGTGGCCAGACAGTTGGCAGAATAGTGTAAATAATAGCCATAAATGTGTATAGTTTTGCATGGAGTGTGTTGATCATTTGGAAATTGAGTGAAAAGCAGTGAGTTGTGTTTACAGTTCTGCAAAAAGAGTGCTGTGCAGTGGATTGTACACACTAAGTTTACAGAAACTTTTTCCGGTTGAGTGAACGCTGGCGCGTTTGGCTGCCGCTGCTCGCTGGTGAATTTTATATTGTTTATTGGTATTTAACTTTTTATCTTGGATCATCATATCATTACAACTGATACCGCTGTGGGCTGGCGAACAGATCTGTCACTGCTGCCTTTGTGCTGATCTTGGATTTTACACAACGCTACACCGGTACCGTTTCTCACAATGACGGCTGTGAGATTTTTTCTCTGGACTGTGCTTACCTGGTCTCTCCAATTGCTCATCCTTCAGCCGGTGTCGGGGTTAATCCAGTACTCGTCTGCTGAGCTCTTTCAGCTCCGCTTCTACCTAACAGAGCCTCCCCCGGCACTGCTTCATCTCTACACGGACATCGCTGCTGTAACCCGCCGCAGATACAACCACCGAGGGTCCCGTCGGAATTTCCACTTGGACAGCTCCAAACCCATAAAGTCAATTTGGTCCACGTCTCGACGTGCTCCTCGAAACACCGGCCGGGTCGCTAACCACAGTGTGCTAGCTAGCCCTGCTAGGCTGGCAAGCGCTGCTTGCAATCACAGCAACACCGTCAACTTTGGGCTTTTTGAACATCCGCCGCCATTTAGCAAGGGACATCTCGTCCAAGATCTCCTTACCGATTGTAAGTTTGACTTTTTGTGTTTAAATGAAACATGGCAACAGCCAAATGACTTTGTTTCCTTGAGCGATTCATGCCCTCCTGGGTTTGTTTACATGTGTAAACCACGTGACTCTGGCCGGGGAGGAGGTCTCGCTATGCTTTACCGCGAGAGTTGGAGAGTCTCGCCTGTATCCACTCCAGCCTTCAATACCTTTGAGTCCATGGTCTCCCAGTTATCCGGATCTGTCCCTACAATTGTGGCTATAGTGTATCGTCCACCCAAGCCTAACAAAGACTTTGTTGCTGAGTTTTCTGCATTCCTGACTCATCTCTCCTCACTATCTTCAAATGTAATGCTTCTGGGTGATTTCAATATACACTTAGACAATATCAGTAATCCAGTCACCAAAGATTTTACATCCTGTTTAGACAGCTTTGGGTTTCTGCAATTCATTAACTTTCCAACTCACTCTAAAGGACATACATTAGACTTAGTCTGTTGCACTGGTATCTCTCCTTTTGACTGTAAAGCTGATCATATCCCATTTTCTGATCACATGTTACTGTCTTTTAATATTAACCTACTACTTTCCAAAACTAACCTTCCGCGCACCATGATATTCCGAAATATAAAGAACATTAACTTGGATACACTTTTCACGACTATTGACTGTCTGCCCACTGCTGACAGTTTTTCCACCCCAGATGAACTTGTTTCCCACTACAACACCAGCCTTCATTCTCTTTTTAATAATCTTGCTCCACTAAAAACTAGATCTGTCACATTTGCCCACTCTTCACCTTGGTTCACCCCCGCTCTCAGACAGCATAAAGCAAAAGGCCGCCAACTGGAACGGCTTTTTAAAAAGACCGGTCTCACTGTACACAAAGACATGTATCATACTCACATTCTTCTTTACAAAAACTGTATTGCTCAAGCAAAATCCTCTTACTACTCTGGCTTAATCAGCTCACAAAATGGCAACTCTCGGACCCTGTTTTCCCTTCTTAAAAACTTACACAACCTCCTGATCTACTTCCACCACATATGCATTCCACCGCCTTCTGTAATACGCTCATAACCTTTTTTACTGACAAAGTCACAAATATTCATCAGCAACTTATCCCCAGTTCTTTTCACAATCTATCCTCCCCATTTCCCTCTGCTTCCCCTCCACAGCCATTCTCTCTCTTTACTCTACCATCTCCCACTGAAATCTCTGAACTCATTAAAAAATCCAACTCATCTACCTGTCAGTTAGACCCCCTTCCAACAGTTTTCATTAAAGGTGTTGTTTCCTCCATAGCTCCTCTCGTAACTAACATAATTCATTCTTCACTCACTACTGGAATTGTTCCATCCTCCCTCAAAACAGCTGCTGTCACCCCTATAGTTAAGAAACCCGGAGCTGATCCCACAAACCTCAATAACCTGCGTACCATTTCCAACCTCCCATTTCTTGCAAAAATACTTGAAAAAACAGTTGCCTCTCAGCTACATAACCATCTATCCAGCAATAATCTTTTTGAACAATTCCAGTCTGGTTTTCCCTTTTTCATAGCAATCAAAACTACTTTAATCAAAATTACTAACGATCTACTCCTTGCAGCTGATTCCGGTCTCTTATCCATTCTCATCCTACTTGATCTGAGTGCAGCATTTGACACCATCTCACACACCGTTCTCCTGGACAGATTGCTCTCCATTGGCATCACACACACACCCCTTAACTGGTTCAAATCTTACCTCTCCGGCCGCACTCAATTCATCCAAATCAAATCATTCACTTCACATCCCCGCCCAGTTACCACAAGTGTGCCCCAGGGCTCTGTCCTGGGGCCCCTCCTGTTCATTATTTACTTACTTCCCCTTGGCCGCATATTTCATAAACACAATATCCACTTCCATTGTTACGCGGATGACACCCAGCTTTACATCTCCACCAAACCCAACTCCACCCTCCCACCTTCCTCCCTCACAGACTGTTTGCTTGACATCAAGTCCTGGTTCACGTCAAACTTCCTAAAATTAAACAGTGATAAAACAGAGATGCTGCTCGTTGGCACCAAATCCACCCTAACCAAATCCCCCAGTTTCACAGTATCTATTGATAACTCTTCCATCTTTCCCTCCCCCCAGGTTAAGAGTCTGGGTGTCATCCTTGACAGCACACTCTCCTTCACATCTCACATCAATAACATAACCCGCTCAGCTTACTTCCACCTCCGCAACATCAACCGCCTTCGCCCCTCTCTCTCGCCTCACACTGCTGCTATCCTGGTACACAGTCTCGTCACTTCACGACTTGACTACTGCAATTCCCTTTTATTTGGCCTTCCCCACAAATCTCTCCGTAAATTACAGCTAGTTCAAAACGCTGCAGCACGCATCATCACAAGGACCCCATTCACTCACCACATCACACCTGTATTGCAGCAGCTCCACTGGCTTCCCATCACACACCGCATACACTACAAAATACTGCTCCTGACATTCAAAGTCATTCACAACCTTGCCCCTCCTTATTTGTCCGACCTAATTCACCTTGCTACACCAGCCCGCTCACTCCGATCCTCCTCCTCCATCCATCTCACTGTTCCTTCCGTCCGTCTCGTCACCATGGGGAGCAGAGCATTCAGCTGCTCTGCTCCCCAGCTCTGCAACTCACTCCCTCCTGACCTCCGCAACACCAACTCACTTCCTCTGTTTAAATCTTCTCTTAAAACTCATCTCTTTCGTGATGCATACTCCCTCTGATTATATAGTCCCATACTTTTTGTATATTTTTGTAATGTTTTTTTAGCTGTTTTTTGATTTTATTGCTGCTATTTTAATGTATGTTTTAATTATGTGTTGTAAGGTGACCTTGAGTTTCTTGAAAGGCGCCCTTAAATAAAATGTATTATTATTACTTTTGCAAAGTGTGTGTTACAAAATTAAAAACTCAATGCAAAGCAGTCTTTGTGCTTTTAGTTTTGCAAACTCAGTGAGTGGTTTTGCGATAGATATTAATAGTTTTAGAAATTGTGCTACAAGAATCACTGTTAGAGTTTAAGCATCCAGAAAAAACTGTAATACCATTAGTCTTCAAATAATGGGGTTAAGACATTATTGATATATTATTTTTTCATAGGAATTAATAATTTTGGTGGATTAGTAACACGTTGGCAAATTATGACTCAGATCTCTCAGCTTTGATTATGTTCTCCTCTCTGAGGATCGGCATGGAAACCTACAGGACAATAGACCTCCTGGAACAGATGCCAGGCTTTGGTGAAGTCTATGTAGCAAAAGAAAAGAAAAGTACTTGTAAACTGCAACCTCCTTATTGCCAAACATTTTGATGAAAGTCAAACTGTCACAAATGTACCTAATATTATCTGCAGAAATACATTTACTGAAACTGAGTGCTGAATTTCTTTTCTTTGTGAGGATGAAAGAGAATTGTTTGAGAGTGCTTTGATGAACGTTGTGGTTTCATGTGTAAGACCTTACACCAGGTTACAGTCTCACTTGTGCACCAGCTGGCTGACTGCATTGCGTCACTTGTTTGTCTGGGATGCACTTCTTGGATTGCATCACTGACAAATAATATATTGTTAGAACAGGGATAGGGGGGCACTCATCTACCCCTCCTTTTAGCCCCTCCTCTGTTTTACTGCAGATCTGTGTGTCACATCACAAACTCACTCTGCAAACCCAACCCCCTCTTGCACACCCACCCATCCTTAAATATAATCCTGTGGTGACAGGGTATTGTACAGTCACTCCAAGTGCTGTTGCTTCCTCAATGGATTTGTGACTGGCTGTCATCTGCCCTGCTTACATACCACTCAAATTGATTTATTTTCTGAAGTGGAACAATATTGACTAAAAACATAACCTTCCTGGAAGCAGGTGATCAGGATACAGACCCTGAGGAGTGTATGTCAAGCAATTGCAGTTTCTCAGGTAAATTATTCTTCCTGTCTTTCAATCTGATGAACCACTCTTTCAATTCTTAAGCTGTGCTTGAGTGAGAGACTGTTGCAGACTGTAATACACTAGACCCAAAGGGCAAACCCTGTCTTCTGGGAACACTGTCTCCACCTCGGGAAGCTGTCTGAACTTGAGGAGTGTATGTCAAGCTATTGCAGTTTCTCAGGTAAGTTATTCATTTTTTTTTCAATTTGATAAACCACTCTTTCATTTCTTATGTTGTGCTTGAGTGAAAGGCTTTCGCAGACAGTAAAATATAGACCCAAAGGGCAAACCTTGTCTTCAAGGAATACTGTCTCCACCTCGGGAAGCTCCAGTGCAGTTTCAAAGAGTAAATCTGGTGTCTTAGAGGAGAGAGAGTTTTCTCTGGATGGAGGTCGTCTTCCCAGAAAACAAAAACTATCCTTCAGTGTAACAATGCAACAAAATTTTCCAGGTCTTCTTTGACATGAATAACTTCTCAAAAGAGAGAGCTTAACTTTGTGCAAAATAGGCCAGTATAAGTGTTTCCATCTCTATTATGCAGTGAATGTGTTATGATGAGGAATACTTTGGAGGGAAGAATAATGTAAAATAATGCTGGAATCAGCTTAAGAACATAATTTAGCCTTGCAGTCAGTTTGAGATGGAGGAGCAGTCTAAATAAGCATTCTGCTTCCAACTGCTCCCTCTCCAACACGAATGCTTTGTTTCTTTTTTTCTCTTTTCTATTATTGATGATGACAGCTTATTTTATTTCTTATTATAATTTTTATTATTTTTTCTACTTTTCTTTTGTTGCAGTTTTTTGATTATTAAAATAACTGTTATTATTTTTCGTTTATTTATTTATTTATCTCGAACAACAATCAAAGTCAGTTTAAGTGGTGAGTTCAGTTAGGCCTGACCAAGTAACTTACATTCACTCTCTTTTCTAAGGAGCATCAACCCTCAAACCTGCTAGATAAAATAAAACCAAAATGAACAGCTCTGTCATCAAGTCTAGCCGACCCTTCTACCACTCCTCTTCAGGATCCAGTCCCCCACTCTCTGTCGGATTACCATCCTGCGTAGAACACTATGCTGCGTTTGTGTTTCTGTTCACTGAAAGGAGCATCAACTTTATAGTGGGCTACCCTGCCAACATCATGGTAATGTGGCTGGTGGCCAGAGAGAAGAGTGACTCTTCCACCTCCAATATCTTTATCTTCAGCCTGGCCCTCGCTGATGCATTGATTTGCATAATGATCCCCATCTGCTACTATGGCTTCACTATCCTCAACAACGCATATTTCATGCATGTACTGTTCTTTACCAATGGGATCAAAAACGGCTCCCCACTCTTTCTCACCTGCATTTGCCTGGACCGCTACGTGGCTGTGGTCCACCCCATTGTGTTCACCAACATCAAGGATAAAAAGTTCAGAGTTGCTATTTCCATGCTTGTTTGGGGGCTCACGATGGCCTATGCCCTCTGCTGTTTCTTGCTCGCGGCTATATCCGGCATCCAACATCATGCCTACGCTGGGCTGATCCTGGCCGCCTTCACCATTATGGTTTACTGCAACGTTTCTATCATATGGAGTCTGAGGAAGTCAGTCTTGGGCAAGGAGAAGATTAACCCCATGAAAAAGAAAGCCCTCAGAACTGTGCAAATCTATCTGGGCATCATAATGTTTCATTACCTGCCTACAGTTGTTTTCGGTCTCTTGCGTTCTCATCCTGATTTCCCAGATTTCTGCACAATTGGTATGATTTTATCCAGCCTTAATAACTACAGTTCCAGCACTCAACCCCTTCTGTACATCCTCCTGATTAAGCAGCTGCCATGGCTGAAAAAATTGCTCTGCATCTGCTGCCGAAGCCCTTCCCCTGAGCCACATAATGTAAGCACATGAGATGTATGCTTGTGATTGTCTGTTACATTGCATTTACTCTCGACATAAATTCGTGAAAATGAGTTCATGAAACAGAGCAAGAATGTTTTCTGAGTTATTGGCAAATATATTATCTTTAATTTGACTGTATTTAGGAAAGAGATGATAATTAACACAACTGTAACCATATGCGTTGATTAAAAAGTGAAAATTATTTGAATCACCCACATTTCTATATCACCATGATTTCATATTACGCAAATTAAACTGTTTTTGATTGATTTATCATACATGCTCATTTTTAAATCAATCAAAGAAACCTATTTTTCATGTCATTTGTAAATGTTACTTATCTCCATACTTCCAAGACTGTTTTATTATGTCCATTTAATTTCATTATGGGGTCTGGTTTTGCCCAAGAAACACCTGCAGTGACTTCATATTTTCTGGAAGCACAGCATATACGCAAATAAAAATGATTGGTTTGGCCGTTCCTGTGCTTAATGCAGACAATCAGTGAGCAAGTACCACATTCAAAGTATTTTAGTCCACAGAATGATAAAATGCATTTAACATGAAACAATGTGAAATGTAACCTAAAAGACACAAAAAGAATTTAAATTAAATATAAAGAACTTGAGTAATGCCTCTCTAAAATGTTCAAGGTCAACCATGAGGAAAAGTGTCCATCACCCATCATATACTAACCTCAGTCTCTGAATTCAGCAGGATGCTGTAGTTTGGTGTGAGTTTAGCTGTTAGTTACAGCTCTGGGGAACAAAGGGAAGCACTGGGGTTTGCCATCAGAGACAAGGCCAACTTTGTTTCCATAATGGTGTAGAGTTTTTGCTGAAACTGGTTGAGACATGAATTGATTCAATGCTGTAGTGATTTCAGGAGCTGTAATTTACTGGTTATTAGCAACTATCCAACAAATCTGTTTTTTGTGCTGCCATAATAGTGCCCTTCAGAAGTAAAGTAAGTTTGTAACTTACTGGCTGCCATTACACTCTGCCATCAGGTTAAAAGTTACAGATATACAACCCCAATTCCGAAATAGTTGGGACAAAGTGTAAATTGTGAATAAAATCAAAACGCAATGACTTTCAAATCACGCCAGCCAGTATTTTATTCACGATAGAACAGAAATAACATAGCAGATGTTGAAACTGAGAAATTTTTCAATTTTATCCACAAAATGAGCTCATTTCAAATTTGATGGCTGCTACAGGTCTCAAAAAAGTTGGGACAGGAGCTTGTTTACTATGGTGTAGCATCCCCTCTTCTTTTTAATGCAGAGTGGAGGCGTCTGGGCATTAAGGAGACAAGTTTCTTGAGTTTAGCCATTGGAATTTGATCCCACTCTTGTTTAATACAGGCTTCCAGCTGCTGGAGAGTTTTGGGTCTCCTTTGACGAACTTTTTGTTTAATTATACGCCAAATGTTCTCAATCGATGAAAGATCAGGACTGCAGGCAGGCCAGTTCAGCACACGGACTCTTCTACTACGAAGCCATGCTGTTGTAATAGCTGCAGTATGTGGTTTTGCATTGTCCTGCTGAAATACACAAGGCCTTCCCTAGAATAGATGTCATCTGGAGGGGAGCATATGTTGCTCTAAAACCTTAATATACCTTTCAGCATTCATGGTGCTTTTTAAAACATGCAAGTGTCCCACACCATATGCACTAATGCATCCCCATATCATCAGAGATGCTGGCTTTTGAACTGAATGCTGATAACAGGAGGGGTGGTCTTTCTCCTCTTTAGCCCAGAGGCCACAACGCCACGCCCATGATTTCCAACAAGAATGTCAAATTTGGACTCGTCTGACCACAGGACACTTTGCCACTTTGCTACAGTTCATTTTAAATGAGCCTTGGCCCACAGAACACGGTGGCGCTTCTGGATCATGCTCAACAATGGCTTCCATTTTGCATGATAGAGTTTAAGGTGGCATCTGTGGATGGCACAGCGGACTGTGTTTACAGACAGTGGTTTCTTGAAGTATTCCTGGGCCCATTTAGTAATGTCAATGACAGAATCAAGCCGGTGAGTGATGCAGTGGCGTCTGAGGGCCTGAAGATCAAGGGCATCCAGTAAAGGTCTTCAGTCTTGTCTCTTACGCAGAGATTTTTCCAGTTTCTCTGAATCTGTTGATGATGTTATGCACTGTCAATGATGAGACCTTCAAAGCCTTTGCAATTTGACGTTGAGGAACATTGTTTTTAGAGTATTCCACAATTTTTTTTTACGCAAGCCTTCACAGGTTGGAGAGCCTCTGGCCATCTTTACTTCTGAGAGACTCAGCCTCTCTAAGACATCCCTTTTATAGCCAGTCACGTTACACACCTGATGCCAGTTAATGTAATTACTTGCTAAATGTTCTTTCAGCTGATTCTCTTTTATATTAATTGCTTATTCATGCCTTTTTCTACCTGTGTCCCAACTTTTTTGAGACCTGTTGCAGCCAGAAAATTTGAAATGAGCTCATTTTGTGGATAAAAATGTAAAATGTCCCAGGTTCAACATTTGAAATGTTGTCTATGTTCTAGGAAAAAGCAGAGAAGACCAGTAGCTCTGAATAATACGAGTAAATATAAAAAGTGCGTCAGGTGCTCTTGGAAAACGGGGGAAAATAATATTTCGAAGACGTGAAGGCAATCCAGGCACTCACATGTGAAAACCGGAAGGAAAGATAGTTAAAAATCCTTTATTATAGTGGCTAGAACATTAAAAAAGCCAACATGTTTCGACCACAATGGGTCTTCATCAGGGCTTCAAACAGAGACCGTGGGTGTGGTCTCACCTATATACCAAACACAGCCAATGAGAGGAAGTCATCTGACCCGACATCTGACAGGTAGGTAAGCAGAAACGTATGCATACAACAACAAATATATACACATATCCACATACATAGACATGCATACACATATATAAAAATCACATACATATGTATTCATACAATATATAGAAATATTCATACGTATGATAACAATAACAGTACATGTCCACAGGAGATGAAAAAACTACAGAGAGAACAGTCCGTCTGTGTATACAAGTAATTATAACAGGCATCACAAAAAACAAGTAAAATCAATATCCTCATTTAGGCCAGGATAGTGCAGCGCACCTAAGCGATGAATCCAGAAAACTTCCCTTTGATTAAGTTTCTGGATTCTGTCACCACCCCTGACCAAAGATCCGATGTGATCAATGCCCTCAATACGCAATAGAGAGTCATTGGCATTATGAACCTGGCTAAAATGCCTCGCCATAGGATAATCACAGTTCTTAATGCGAATTGCGTATTAATGCTCAGCAAGACGATCCCTCAGGCGTCTTTTAGTGCGGCCGAAATAAAAGTAACCCTCCACACACGGGCAAGATAGGCGATATATGACAAACGTAGTATTGCAATTAATAAAATCCCTCTGTTTATACACTTTGTTGGCACGACGATCAACAAAACTTTTGGTCTGCAACACATTATCACAATGGGGGCAATGCATACATTTAAAAGTACCAACTGGTTTAGTCGGCCAAGTGCCTTTTTTGTCTGGTGAAAGATAGGAGTGCATAAGTTTATCCCTAAGAGTGGGGGCGTGTCTAAAGGACATAACAGGAGGTTCAGGAAAAACTACTGAGAAATGTGTCACTCTCAATAATGGACCAGTTTCTTTTAATGATCCGTTTGATTTTTTCTGTATGTGTACTGTAAGTAGTGACAAAAAAAGGACGGCATTGGCGGGACTGTTTATGTCTGTTTTTGAGAAGAAGAGTATCCCGCTGCAGTGACTGTGCCCTGTTCTGTGCCTGTTTGATCAGCTTGGGTTTATAAGCTCTGTCTAAAAACCTACTGGATACGGCATCAGCTTGTGCTGGAAAATCAGAGTCCTGGTCACAAATACGCCGCAGGCGTTGAAATTGACCAAATGGAATGTTTTCAATGAGGTGACGAGGATGAAAAGAGTCAGCCCGCAGGATGGTGTTACGGGAGGAACTCTTCCTAAAAAGACGAGTATGTACACGTCCCTCAGCCCCCTTAGCAATCTTCAAGTCAAAATAATTTATACTGTGCTGAGAGTAATCAAGAGAGAGTCTTATATTGGGATTAATAGAATTCAGATATTTATGAAAGTCCAAAAGTTGAGTCTCACTACCATCAAAGATCAATAGCACATAATCAATGTAACGACCGTACCAGGTAATACGGTGGTGGAAAGGGTTAGCAGGATTCAAAACATATTCCTTTTCCCACAAGCCCAAAAATAAACAGGCAAAATTGGGAGAAAAACAAGAACCCATAGGAACGCCAATCTTCTGTATGTACACCTCATCCATAAATAAGAAAACATTATTGTGAATCCAAAAAAAAAAAAAAAAACCAATCAGTCAGTTTCAATAAAAAATCAGAGGGTATGAAGTGTCCACTGTCGGAGAGATAATGACGTAAAGCATTTAGTCCCCCCTGGTGATCAATATTTGTATACAAACTTTCTATATCCATAGTAACAAAAAATTGAGAGCGAATATCAGTCAAAGTAGCAAGACTATTGAGCACATCACTAGTGTCCTCAATAAAGGACGGAAGTTTCCTCACTAAAGGTTAAATCCAGAAATCAATATATTTAGATGCTGGTTCAGTTAGGGTACCATTGCCCGATATAATGGGCCAACAGGGAGATTTCTGGATTAAACCTTCAGTGAGGAAACTTCCAACCTTTACTGAGGACACTACTGATGTGCACAAATTCTTGCTACTCTGACTGATGTTGAAACTGAGAAATTTTTCAATTTTATCCACAAAATTAGCTCATTTCAAATTTGATGGCTGCTACAGGTCTCAAAAAAGTTGGGACAGGGGCCTGTTTACCATGGTGTAGCATCCCCTCTTCTTTTTAACACAGAGTGGAGGCGTCTGGGCATTGAGCAGATAAGTTTCTTGAGTTTAGCCATTGGAATTTGATCCCACTCTTGTTTAATACAGGCTTCCAGCTGTGGGAGAGTTTTGGGTCTCCTTTGACTGACTTTTAGTTAAATTATGTGTCAAATTTTCTCAATCGATGAAAGATCAGGACTGCAGGCAGGTCAGTTCAGCACACGGACTCTTCCACTACGAAGCCATGCTGTTGTAATAGCTGCAGTATGTGGTTTTGCATTGTCCTGCTGAAATACACAAGGCCTTCCCAGGAATAGATGTCATCTGGAGGGGAGCACATGTTGCTCTAAAACCTTAATATACCTTTCAGCATTCATGGTGCTTTTTAAAACATACAAGTGTCCCACACCATATGCACTAATGCATCCCCATACCATCAGAGATGCTGGCTTTTGAACTGAATGCTGATAACAGGAGGGGTGGTCTTTCTCCTCTTTAGCCCGGAGGACTCGACGCCCATGATTTCCGACAAGAATGTCAAATTTGGACTCGTCTGACCACAGGACACTTTGCCGCTTTGCTACAGTCCATTTTAAATGAGCCTTTGCCCACAGAACATGGCAGCGCTTCTGGATCATGCTCAACAATGGCTTCCTTTTTGCATGATAGAGTCTTAGGTGGCATCTGTGGATGGCACGGCGGACTGTGTTTACAGACAGTGGTTTCTTGAAGTATTCCTGGGCCCATTTAGTAATGTCAATGACAGAATCATGCCGGTGAGTGATGCAGTGGCGTCTGAGGGCCCGAAGATCATGGGCATCCAGTGAAGGTCTTCGGCCTTCTCCCTATCGTACAGAGATTTTTCCAGTTTCTCTGAATCTTTTGATGATGTTATGCACTGTCGATGATGAGACCTTCTCAGCCTTTGCAATTTGTCATTGAGGAACATTGTTTTTAAAGTATTCCACAATTTTTTTTACGCAAGCCTTCACAGGTTAGAGAGCCTCTGGCCATCTTTACGTCTTAGGGACTCAGCCTCTCTAAGACATCCCTTTTATAGCCAATCATGTTACACACCTGATGCCAGTTAACTTAATTACTTGCTAAATGTTCTTTCAACTGATTCTCTTCCATAATTATTGCTTTTTCAGCCCTTTTTTGCATGTGTCCCAACTTTTTTGAGACCTGCTGCAGCCAGAAAATTTGAAATAAGCTCATTTTGTGGATGCAAATGTAAAATATCTCAGTTTCAACATTTGAAATATTACCTATATTACCTATTGTAAATAACATATTGGCTCATGTGATTTGAAAGTCATTGCATTTTGATTTTATTCACAATTTACACTTCGTCCCAACTATTTCGGAATTGGGGTTGTACTTTCGTTGAATAAGCCTCGTTATTTCGTTTCACAAGCCAATTTTTGACAGCAATCGTATCAAGTGACTTTACTACCGCACTATCCACTGTATTTGAGCATCACATTTTTATCTGTGATAGTTTGACCGTCGTTTTCCGAACTGGTGATAGCTTGACCGTAGTGGAAAACCTCAGTTGGTTCGTCACCGGGTTTGTTTTTTGTTTTTACAGGCCGAGCGATTTTATGAGTTCGGTTCTGGTGAAAATGAATCGACCTCAAAGTGTTGTAGTGCCAAGTTTTGCGAGAATGTAGCATATCTTCAATTTTGAGTCACCGGTTTTCTTTGGTAGGCCTGAACAGGGGACGAATGAGAGCACTGGGCTCAGAAAAATGGGAATGCCAGAGTACTATCGTTGAAATTCTGGATTGCAGTTGCATTTTAAACGAAGACTAGCCGACACAAAGGGTCCCCTTCTACCTTTCCATTTATCTGTCAACGTACGTAGCCACATAGCTAGCGTAACTCGTATCTTGAACTTACACGGACCATATTAAATAGCTAATTAAATTACAAGTACGTTTCCATTTACATTTAATTAAATGTAACGCAGGTTTTTTTAATTTCACGTAAAGTATTACGAAATCGAATATTTGCTCATGTCAATTACAGCCTGCAGCGTGCTAACATAGCTATAACATCCGGACACCAACCAAAGTGCAGCAGAGAAGTGTTTAATATCATTGGTTCAGAGTATTATAATGTGTTACGTCATCTCTATACGCAGGACCCCAAGCAGATATGGTAGGCCGAGCACATCTGGTACCTACACTGTCACTAATGAAGACAGGCTTGCGAGCTGGGCATGACTCCGTGGGCTGACTGAACTACCGTTGTGCTCAATATAATTATCATGGAAACGGCATCCTGAATTTTTCAAACTGTTTTAAAGATGTTAAGAAATGGCCGTTTGTCCTGTTTGTCCCGCCTCCCTCTACGAGTTTCCCCGAGTTTCCGCACGAGTTTACACGAGTAAGGAAGACAAATTTGATTGGGCGTTATCGAGCGGGTGGGAAATTCAATGTTTGGGGCGGGACACAGTGTTTCGAAGGAATTCTGCTCTATATTTCCCTCACTTGCATGCGGACCCAAAGCAGACGTCCGCCAGACCCATCCGCGCAAAGCTCAATTTTTACGACCGCGCGGGCGCCGCGTATGCGTACTCAGTGTCTCACAATAGACTGCTTGGTGGGAAATCTTCACATCGACCCGTTTTAAATCTGACCGCGTACGCTTGACTATTAAACCTCAAACAACCGCGGACAATGCCCACGGAGCATAGACTGTATATAAAAGAGGCGTAGAGTCCGCGCGGCACACAGTATGCGCGCAGTACGCCCGAGTCTGTGGGGGCCTTACTCTGGGTGACCTGTTCAAAAAAAAAAGACTGGGGGGATGCCGCACCCCCGCGTCCAACAACCACAACACCATTGGTTATAAATCATGAAATCTGAAGTAACAAGACAATTGTCAGCCGGGAGTAACGTTACAACTTACAATGTGTAAGATACTGGTTCATTAAAGAGCAAATGTCTACATTAGTAGCCTAGCTTGCAACTTACCGGTACTTTCGAAGAAGGTGCCCCAAGCGTGTACATTGTCGAGACCGCTGTATCCGTCAGGATTAGATCCTTCGCCAGCCCAGCCGAGTATTGCCCGTAATTTGAGAAGCAGGACTGAGTGAAGTGCCTTCCACACACCCTGGATCTCCCTGACAGCCCGCTTTCGTCGAAGTGCAGGAATTCAAGCCAGCCGGCTCATATTCCTGCATCCGAAGGTAGGCTGAACAAAGTAGTTTGGGTGGATGGACATCTGAGCAAACATCTCCTTGGTCCTCCTCCAGCCATGCAAGCTCACGTATGCTAGGCTACCTAGCTACCGCTACTAACACCAGTAACACTCACACACACGCTAACTCACAATCTCACCATACACTCACTCACTCTCTTTCAACTGCACACTAGATACTAACTCTCTACAACCCACGAAACCACTCACAAAAACTCGAAACCACTTAAGGCGGTGTTATACTTTGCGCATCCGCGAACGCGTTCGTGCGCACTCGGACACGGGCGCGTCCTCTGCCAAATGTAGTTAAACGCATTGAGCGCTCCTGTACGCAGGAAGAAAAGCATCGAAAAGCATCTGTGTTTGTTTGCTAGAGCATGCGCAGTCGATGTTTTGATCACGCGTTCCTGTGCGCGCGGTCAGAAAATTTTGGAGGGTACGCGGTCGACCGCGGAGAGCTATGCGCACAATGTTTGATGACAAAAATTGCGTCAACGCACCCTAGCGCCCAACTGCGCACATATGCACAAGCAAAGTATAATTCCGGCTTTACTCCTACAAAAACCACTGCTCGCTATCAAAGCTTCCCGGTTTTTCTCAGACATTTATATCGCAACAACAGTAGCCATTTGATTGACGTATGACGGATCCTGATATCATTGGCTGATGAATCGTGAGCAACATGAGGCATAATTCGCGCGCCTGCATTATCCAATGCGAAAAAAAACTACCCCACTTTCACCCCGGATTTACTCGAAAATAGAATTTTGCACAAAGTTTGGGCTACATCGTCTGATAGATGAGTGATTACACTAATTTTAAGACCCATAGTGGGATCAAATTCATGTTTCTTTTCTGAACACCTTTAACTTGAAATCTCATTTTCTGAAAACACTGAATTTCTGGGATAGCCCACTTCACCTCATAAAGGCACAATTGTTGATGCAGTTCTTTTGCCAAATAAGGCTATCAGAGGTGGCAGACTTCACCCCAGTCACGCAAATATTGGCAAGTGCGGAAACACGAACAAACAAACACACAGAGCCGCTAAAACAGTACTTCACACCCACTACGTGGGGTGAAGTAATTAAAGAGCTGTTTCTGACAGCCGCACACAAGCAAATTGAGCTCCAGCAAATTTACCCTTTTTGGTTTGAACGCCAATGATATTTTGAGACTTATCTAGCAAAGTACTGCGGAGGGCTATTGCACAAAACCAAGATAAGGAATTAAGCCGGGATTTTCCAGGTATCCCGGCTTAATTTAGCCCTGACTCAGTTGCACGAAAGCAGGAGCACATTAATTACCATGGAGATTTAATCTGTGCAACTAGCCTGCTCTAAACCAGGCTAACTACCAGGCTTCACTAATCCTGTGGGAATAAATATGTTTAATTTTGCCTAATTTTTATTAGCCTGCATTTAAAAAAAACAAAAAAACAAAGATGCATTATCATTCAGTTAAGAATGCCTACTGTTATTTTAATTGTATTGATCATTCATCTGAAGGCTTGATTCCACCGGGAACGTCTTGGACGCGTTCCTGCCGCGACGCGGTTGCCGGAGTTGATCCACGGCCATTCTAGACAATGGTTGTGATTCCACCAGCCGCGGCACGGCGCTCTGGCAGCGTCCCAGAAGCGGCTCTCCGCGCTGCTCCGCTGAAAATACGCGCCGAGTCTATTTCTGCCGCTGGCGAGCCGCAGTCGTGCTGATCTGAATATACCAGGGATACGTTTGCTGCAGGGTGAAGTTGCCTTCAGCCGTCGACTTCCAGGCTGCATAAACACCGTCCCCAAGTACAGCCAATCAGATCGCGAGCTAGAGTACAACCAATCCGCTCACGAGGAAGCCAATTCAATTCAAATTCCTCTCCTCAGAGCGGAACAGGCTTAAGAACATCAATATTGTTAAAAACGAATGCAGTTAATCGTCTTTTCTCATTAAAGAAACTGATTCGGGAGGTAGCGTTAGATATTTCAGCTATTTTAATTATGTTAACCAATGCAAACAAGTGTTTTTTTTTTGTCTTACAGTTAACTTATAGACCTTACCTTAGCTAAACAGGTCATATTTGTTAACCTAAACACTTCTACAATATAAATTCAAGTATAACTCTGTTTGAAACATAAAATTGGCCTACTGGTGTGATATTTTGTTCAATAAGCTGTTTAGTTGAGCTTCTTAAAAACTTCAACAGCAAGTTGCTGTAACATTAGCTGCCTTCAAGGCTGATTGTAGAGACTAGTGCCTTACAGGCTGGTTAGAAGGCTAATGTTGATTTCATCTTGTATAATCTTTAATAGTATTCAGTCAGATGCCTTCAAGGCTGATTGTAGAGCACTAGTGCCTTCAAGGCTGATTGTAGAGACTAGTGTCTTGCAGGCTGGTTAGAAGGCTAATGTTGATTTCACCTTGTATAATCTTTAATAGTATTCAGTCAGATGCCTTCAAGGCTGATTGTAGAGCACTAGTGCCTTCCAGGCTGACCGTAGAGACTAGTGCCGTGCAGGCTGGTTAGAAGGCTAATGTTGATTTCATCTTGTATAATCTTTAATAGTATTCAGTCAGATGCCTTCCAGGCTGACCGTAGAGACTAGTGCCTTGCAGGCTGGTTAGAAGGCTAATGTTGATTTCATATTGTATGATCTTTCATAGTATTCAGTCAGATGCCTTCAAGGCATCAGGGCCCGGGGTGGGTGCTGGGGCGGGACCTGCTGCAGGAGCATCAGGGCCCGGGGTGGGTGCGGGGGCTGTTTTTTTTTTTTACTTTTTTAGCGGGGCGGGTAGATAGGGCTCCACGATGGCGCCGAGACATCCTTTCAACTCCTAAAAAGAGTGTAAAAAGTAAAGACAACATCAATATGCAACAACACCTCGGTCAGTTTTCTGAGGTAACGTGGTTGGTTTTGAACGGTAATAAATCTATGGGCTGAAAAATAGAAGATTTTAAATTAGCCTTGGAAGGCTCCAACTCAGTAGAGACTCCCAGTAGAGACCCCCTCAGTAATGCTGAGGGAGTCTCTACTGTCAGCCTTGAAGGCATCAGAATTGTAAACACACACACACACACACACATATATATATGAAATCATCAGCCTACCAACCAGCCTGCAAGGCACTACTCTCTACTGTCAGGCTGGAAGGCACTAGTCTGTACAATCAGCCTTGAAGGCATCAGAATTGTACACACACACACACACACACACACATATATGATGAAATCATCAGCCTACCAACCAGCCTGCCAGGCACTAGTCTCTACAATCAGCCTTGAAGGCACTAGTGCTCTGCAATCAGCCTTGAAGGCATCTGAGGCAATATTATTGAAGATTATACAATATCAAATCAATATTAGCCTTCTAACCAGGCTGCAAGGCGCTAGTCTCTACTGTCAGGCTGGAAGGCACTAGTCTGTACAATCAGATTTGAAGGCATCTGACTGAATATTATCAAAGATTATACAATATGAAATCAACATTAGCCTTCTAACCAGCCTGCAAGGCACTAGTCTCTACAATCAGCCTTGAAGGCACTAGTGCTCTACAATCAGCCTTGAAGGCATCTGAGGCAATATTATTGAAGATTATTAGCCTTCTAACCAGCCTGCAAGGCACTAGTCTCTACAATCAGCCTTGAAGGCTCACAAGTAGGCCAATTTTATGTTTCAAACAGAGTTATACTGAAAGTTATATTGTAGAAGTGTTTAAGTTAACAAGTATGACCTGTTTAGCTAAGATTAGGTCTATAAGTTCACTTTAAGACAAAAAAATAGCACTTGTTTGCATTGGTTAATATAATCAAAATAGCCGAAATATCTAACGTTACCTCCCGAATCAGTTTCTTTAATGAGAAAACTCACGATTAAATGCATTCGTTTTTAACAATATTAATGTTCTTAAGCCCACTTTCCGAGTAAAGGCTTCCGAATTGAATTGGCTGCCTCGTGAGCGGATTGGTTGTACTCTAGCTCACGATCTGATTGGTTGTACTTGGGGGCGGTGTTTACGCAGCCTGACAGGCTGAGCAGCCTGGAAGTCGACGTCTGAAGGCAACTTCACCCTGCGGCCCAGAGATCGTTCCAGGCAGGAAGTAACTATCAAGGGGAATACGCTTTTAACTAAAAGAAACCAGCCACAAATCTTTGATATAAAATTCGTTTTTAACTTACTTTTCAAAGTTGTGATTTTGTTTTAACTAAAACACGGGCGCAGTTTTTTTTTTTTTTTTTTTTTTTTTATCTATGGCGTTCACGGCTGGACTGTAGTACGCTCTACAGCACAACAAAGACGGAAATGACATTAAATGCAATTAAAGCAGTAAAAATAACAGAAAGCATTTAAGGTCGTTGCACAAATATGCCGGTAAAAATGACGAAATATGCGAAATCTGAGCAGGTCGATTGTATCAGCTGGCAGGACGCTGCGCTGACGTTCCGCTTTCAGTGGAACATGAAGTCGCGTACAAGACGCAGCAAAATAGCGTCGCTCACGTCACGCTGCAAACACGCGTTCGATGGAATCCAGGGGTGAGTCATTTTTAGAGTTTGGCAGCATACGGTTATGAAGACTGCTATTCATATTGCTGACCGAGATCTGATGAATACATAATGCAGCTGATGAGATGATCAGAAGTAGCTGATGAAGTTGCAAAGGTGGTTTAAATTTAGTCAGTAGTGAGGACATTGTTAATGGCAGACTGGACAGAGATCACTACATTGTTAATTATTTTAGTTGACTTTCCATTTGATGTAGCCCATCCTTTAATAATAAAGCAAAATATTTGTAACTCTTCCATATGTTCATGTATATTATTTGCAATTAGTAGCACACAGTTTGTGGTTGTTAGGTTACATTGTTGCATAATCTTCCAAAATTATTCTCGCTTTACTGGATCCAGTTTCCATATAGTTAACTGAGCATTCTTGAAACAGGGGGACACCAATAGTTTTTGACCTTTTATTCTGTGGTCGTCACTTGTCAGCTTTTAATGAGTAATACTCACTGGATCATTGTCTGGTGGCTCCAGAAGAATGAGTGTTGCCAGACACTAAAGCCAAAGTCAGACAGTCCACATAACAACCATAAAAATGGTTCGTTGTGTCATGGTTTGGTCCCGCCGGCAGAAGGCAAGAAGCCAGCGGGCACTGGGACCATGCACCCAAAACCAGAAGAAGGGACCCACACGCACAGGCTGAGTAAAAGTATAAAAATCTTTACTTAAATAAAAGATTAAAACAAACAGGAGAGGAGCAGCGGCAAAAACAACAGGGCTCCTTCAAACAGAGTGCAGCTCTTATATACTCCCCACTGCACCTCCACCTCAACAAGCAACAGATGTGGCTCGTTGAGGTGGAGGTGCAGACAGCAGGAGGGGGGAGGGACTGCAGGGCAGAAGCATCACACGTTGAGTTCTATGTGCAGCACAGGAATAATATACCTTGTTTGAAGGGGACAGTTTCTGTAGGAGTGACAGTAAGTGGAAGTTCCCCCTCTGGATCCCTTCCATTACGGGCCTCCCTTGGTTAATGTCGAGGGCCAGCTCCTCTGCTGGAGTGAAGTCCTGGGTTGGTCAGCCAGCTCCCGTGCCAGATAAATGAGCCTTTCTCTTAAAAGCTAATACACATGATACAGAAAATGGTGACGCCCATTCTAAATCTTCGGCCAGGATGTCTGTTACAGTTTCAGAAGGCGCTGCCATTTTTCTGTATCATGTGACTCGTCTGCACATCATATGACGGGTCTGAACGTTGTGATTGGTCGAGCACGTGTAACATTGCAGCAGGTAGCCCCCACACGGTGAGTAACTTCCTCGCGTGACGCGAAAATATCTAGCATGCGAGATAGGCTGCTGCACTGTTACGCAAGGAAGTTACGCGGCAAAAACCATCCCCGCACGGTGCAGCATTGCCTCATGCAGTATACAAGCATGTCACTTGCCTCAGGCAAAGTTGCGCCGTCTGGGGCAGGCTTAAGCCATGATGCAGTAGAATAGGTCAAGCCTCGCTTTCTCAATCATCCTCGATTTCTGAATTCTGCTTTCGTGCAACAGCCCCCTGGTTTGTCCTCAGTTAAACACACCCCTACTGCTAATAGTATTTATATTAATAGGAATGGCACTGGCTTGTTCAGTAATTAGGTTTTGAGTCTTCAAATGTAAAGCCTTTTTTCAGTGGGACTTCAATATTTTGTTCAACCCCCAATATCTGCAGTTAAAAGCTGAGAGGGGACTTCATGCAGGATTGCAGTTCACTGATATAAATTTAGCATGTTTCACAGTCCAAATTCAACCTTATCATTGTTGATACTCTATCTCTGCAGTCAGGCACACAATGGCTGTTTAAATTATGTAAATATCATTCCCCATCCATGGGCCATTAATTATATGAATTGGTTGGTTAAACCCAGGTAGGCTCATGGTCTTTTGACTGGAGCTGTGTGTTTATTTTACCCAATCTTGCTGTTTAGGTGTCTGAGTGACTTATGTGGTGGGAAAATATCCTAAAACATTCTAAATTCAAAGTAAAACCATAATCTCAATTCAACAAGAAAACCTTTTAAAAACTGCTGTACAAGGAGTAGCAGTGAAGAAGCAAAAACTTATGAATCTGCCAAGAAACCCAGATAAGCCAAACTCTGCAGAACCCTCAAGGCCGGCCTAATGAGCTAACCCTCCGGAATGACCATATCGGTCAGCCTGGTCCCACTACCTGAGTATGCGCACCCAAGTGTTCTGGAACCATCCATGTCCTCAGATAACTTACTAAACTTTAGGTGAACCCAAGGTTTGGGAGACTTATATGTGGTCTTCGAGCGTCCCTGGCGGCCGAAAATGAAGGTACACTATTATGTAATGACAAACTTGTTACTAAGGGTGGGGGGTTGCTATGGGACAATGTACCAATCAGAGTCAATAATATTGGATAAGGTAGAAAGAGTCACGTTTAATCCCACCTAAAGGAACATGCCAAAAGGCCAATAAACATGAGGGTTCGGGCAGCTGAAGGGCAGTCGGCGTGGGGAGATTGATGAAGAATGAATGCAATGTGGTTTGCGCAGACCAGCCTGGGTTTTTTTTTTGTGCTTCATCTGGATGGATTTAAAATTAACCCAATCGCATCAGACTCTGGAGAATGTGTCCATTTTTGGAGATAGATTTACAGGGGTCAGTGGAACACTTTATCCACTTGCTCGGACAAAGTTTTTCCTACAACACTTAACATTGTCTGACCTGGAAAATCCAAAGTGGCATTGTGGTATATCCAGCATTACAAGCATTGCAATTAACAACTAAATGCATCATTTAAGTAAAAATTTAATTCATCTGGGGATTATTAAGGGTTGACAGGCTTTCACCTTCCTGCAAACACTGTTTTTGTAAAGTAAATAAACAAATATTGATTATGCATCTTGTTTGGACATGATGCATCACTATTGATTTAAAATAAACACAGCTTAGCTCAAGTTGAGAAGCACTTAGTTAATGTTCTGGTCTGGCCGAAAAAATCTTGAATATGCTTTGTTAATCTTAATGGTGTGCTCTGTAAAATAAATATTAAACATTTCAAAACATGTAAAAGCCTTCAGTCATGCAATGTATAGCATTTGTGATTGCTTTCTATTTCCCAGACGGTGAGCTGTTGCACAAAAGCAGAATTCAGAAGTCCAGGGTGACTGAGAAAGCGAGGCTTGCCCCATTCTCCTCAGTGCATCCTGGCTTAATCCTTTGTGCGTTTGCTAAGCCGGGCAGAGGAGCGGCTATGTCAAGCCAGGTGTAATTTATTCAGATAAGAGCCCATTCATGATTAAGTGAAATAGACCGCGCAGTTGATCACAGATTTAATGATGCAGAAATGAAGAGGACGCGTATTCCCCGAGTGAGCAACAACTTCTAATGCAAACATATGAGGTGAAACAAACAAGTAAAAAAAAGGCAATATTAAATAAATAATGATAAAATATTTGTACAGAGAGAGAAAGCCTGGCAGAGAGTAGTGGACCAACTGAATGTGTAAGTACAGTGCCTGACAAAAGTCTTGTCGCATAAAGACATAGTAACTAAAAATAGCATATAACTTAATTTCTAACCAATCAATTGTTATAATAAATGGTCCATTTTAATGTCAAGGGCTTTCACATTAATAATTTGGTGCAAAATGAAACCGTCAAAAAGGGTTCTGATGTTCACAGCCTGGCAAAGCCCATAACATGTGTTTTTGCTGGGACAAAAGTCTTGTCGTCTCTTCAGATGATGCAACAAATCACAGATTAGAGTTTAACCGATGACAAATACTGTAATTAACACATTTCCAGATGTGTATAGAAATAACCCCAGCACACCAGACTTTCATATGAGGTGCGACTAGACCTCTGACAACATGCCAAAGATTCAACCACAGACCAAAGTGCTGATCATCAAGAGCCTGAAGACTGAGTCTGCTGCTGAGGTGGCAGACATCTTTAATGTATCCAAATGTCAAGTGGAGGGGATAAGAAAAATATTTGAAGAAACTGGTGATGTTTGTGGCAAGTGCAGGTCAGACAGACCCCGGTATGACAACTGTTTGAAAGGACCGTTTGTTGCTTCAACTGTACAAGGCTAGCCCCTCTTCAACTACTGCAAAGCTACATGAGGAAATGTCACCAAAAATCCCGGTATCTACAAGAAGAGTTTGTCAAATTCTCTCTCAAAGTGGTTTTCATGGCCGAATTTGTACACAGAAGCCTGCATTAAACAGAAAACAAAAAACCTTCATTGCATTTGCCAAGGCCCACAGCTCGCAGAAAGGATTGATACTGGAAAAGTGGCTGAAAGTTTATTTTTCTGATGAATCATCCATTGAACTGCATCCCAGTTGCCGTACAAGACCTGTTGGAACCCTCATGGACCCAAGATTCTCCCAGAAAACAATCATGTTTGGTGGAGGAAAAATCATGGTTTGTTGTTACAGCCAGTATGGGGGGGTGAGAAAGATCTGCAGAGTGGATGGCAACAGCAACAGCCTGAAATATCAAGAAGTTCTTGCTGCCCTACTTATACTGCTGCTCCTTCTCATTCTTCTGCCTCCATGTCACAGTTCCTGAAAGCGAAGAAGGTGAAGGTACTCCAGGATTGGCCGACCCAGTCACCTGACATGAACATTATTGAGCATTTCAGGGGTAAGATGAAGGAAGAGGCTTGGAAGATGAAACTATAGAATCTTGATGAACTCTGGGAGTCCTGCAAGACTGCTTTCTTTGCCATTCCAGATGATTTCATCATTAAGTTATTTCAGTCATTGCCAAGACGTATGGATGCAGTCCTCCAAGCTCATGGGAGTCTACGCAATATTAATTCTTTTTTCCAAGGCACCATGAATTTATGTTGTAATATTATGGTGGCATATTTGTGTATTCAAAATAAAGTGTATGTATAATTTCCACATTTTTTTTCAATGCGACAAGACTTTTGTCCAAGCAAAATCTGACCTTTCTGTACTAATTAAATAATAAAACTCAATGAATGACACAAAACTCTATTTTGGTATATTTCTCATAATCTAGAGGGCTTTGCCTTTCATATAAGCCATTTTTTGATTCCAATTGATCAACTACAAGTCAGGTTATTATTTGTTGTTCCTACAACTTGGATAAGTGACAAGACCTTTGTCAGGCACTGTACTAAAAACATATTCACTTACTAACCACTGTTCCACTGAGACCACTGGAACTGTCATGATAGGCCTTTTGCAGCAAGCGATCACGTGACAACTTCCCGCAGAGCAACAAGTCTCTGGTGGACAAGCTAACCAGACTTTCCTTGACAACACTAAGTGCTTGAGTGATCAGGACTGCAATACCAACAATATAGAGTCTGTTTCTGTAATTTGTATTTTACTTGATGGCTTGGATTTCCAGATATAGTTAAAGTAAGTTTAGATAAATTGTTCTAGCTGGATTTTTAGAAGAAAACAACAAGCGGAGACTAATTATCGAGGTCGATTGCTTTGCACTGGACGAGACATTCTCAGCTATGTTTTCAACAGTTTTAATATTCGTATTTATACCGCCGATCACCCCAGATTTTGTAAAACTTCTGAATTTGACTTTCTAGAGTATCCAGGCACTCAACTTTCACTGATAAAAATAATTGGTTCTTTACGATCAGGCCGTTTTGCATCCAAATAAGCTTATGTGCGAAGCAGTGACGGCTTGTGAACTGGCACCAGGGGAGGCTCAAACAATCCCTTAAAAAGAATGATTGGTCACAACCTGTTTTCAATCATTCATTTAAATTACGATTACAGAAACTCCGAAAACTCTCAACATTATCAGATGTGGCCAGTTTTCATTTGTACCAACCATTCTTTTCCCTGCCCAGCAGTCCTTCAGCAGTTTGGACCAGTTACATTCCACATTCTCGCTGATGTAGTCAAACAGCTACGTCTTATAAACTGCCCCCTTGACTGCATTCCAGCTCGCTTTTTGAAAGAGGTTTTTAACACTGTTGGCCCCAGCATTTTAACCTCGGAAAATACATCTCTCAGCTCAGGGTGTGTTCTGCTGCCTTTAAACACGCTGCGGTGCAACCCCTTTTAAAATGGAAAAACCTGGACCATTCAGTTATTTCTAATTTTGGACCTATTCCTAAACTTCCATTTTTATCCAGAATTCTGGAGTGAGTGGTCTTTAACCAACTTAAAAACATGTTTAGACAAGTTTGGTATTCATGGCAGGTTTCAGTCAGGGTTTAAGCCCCGTCATAGCACTGAAACTGCGCTTCCAAGAGTTTTTAATGATCTTCTTTTAACCGTTGACTCGGGGACTCTGCCGTCTTTGTGCTTTTAGATTTGACTGCTGCCTTTGACACAGTTAACCACTCAACTTTTTTTATCCCAACTTGAAGGGTACAGCTCTAAAGTGGTTCAAATCATACTTGACAAATAGGAGTTTTTCTGTTCAGTTCAATGGCTGGTCCTCATTTGTTGCCTCTCTGTCTTGTGGAGTCCCCCATTTTGGGCCCCATTTTATTTTCACTGTACTTGCTGCCCTTGGGGTCCATTTTTAAGAAACACGTCTCCTTCCATTGTTTTGCCAATGATGTGCAAATCTATTTGCCCCTTAAAACTGCGAGTAAAGACTCCTTTCAACCGTTGCTTAACTGTTTAAAGGATGTTAAAACTTGGTTGGACCTTAATTTTCTTTGTCTTCATGAAAATAAGACAGAAGTTGTTGTGTTTGGTCCTCCTGAGTTGCTTAATGACTGTGTTGGCTCTATTGCCACCTTTTAAAGTGCTTTTAAATTCGACAGACAAATCCGCTCAGTTGTTAAAGCTAAGACTGCTGGTTAAAGTCAAGCCCCATCTGCCACCTAAAGACTTTGAAAAAGTCATTCATGCTTTTATTACGACTCGTCTGGACTACTGTAACTCTCTATATGTGGGACTAGACCAATCTTCTCTTTGTCGGTTGCAGTTAGTCCAGAAAGCAGTAGCTCGGCTTCTTACTGGGACAAGAAAGCGTGAGCACATTACACCAGTTTTAGCCTCTCTCCATTGGCTCCCTGTCTGTTTTAGGATTGATTTTAAGATTTTATTGCTTGTTTTTAAGGTTTTAAATGGATTGGCGCCCCTCTATTTATCGGAGCTTTTACATGTGCACACCCCAGTCAAAGCTCTGAGGTCATCGTATCAAATGATCTCAGATGTTCCTCGCTCTAGGCTCAAAAATCATGGTGACCGAGCCTTCTCAGTTGCAGCTCCAAATTTGTGGAATAGCCTTCTTATTCAAATTAGAACTGCTACCTGATACCTTCAAGTTCCTGCTTAAAATTTACCTCTTTCTCTGGCTTTCAAAGCGAGTTGAGCTCAGGCACTTGGTTTCATTTATTTATTGTTTGTTTTGACTAGTATGTTTTATTTTTTCTGTTGGTTGTGTATTTTATTTTACACTGTAAAGCACTTTGGTCAACTTTGGTTGTTTTTAAACATACTATATAAATGGGCAAGTCCAGCATTACTCACATTACATTTAAAGCACGGGACTCTTGAATAAAGGTGTCTCCAAATTTTTTCAATGGACTAAACATTCTTATGTTTTCACCATGATAACCATAGGCCACTCTCAAGGTCCACATATGACAACATTAGAAAAATTCTGCTTAATGGTTTTTCCAGGCTGACTTTTGTCAGCATTACTCACACTACGCAAAAATCTCATGGCGTTTTTTACGCTAAATTTGCTTTCAAAATCTTGCTAAACTAGAAAAGACACAGCAAAATGATTGATAATATTTTGAACTTTTATTACTAAACTTTTTGGCATACGCAATTGGCATAGGTTAATGAACTATTATCTCTACACACAGTTAAAGAAAAAAAGTCACATTACTCGCGTTACGTTACTCACGTTACAGGTTGTGGTGGGAAAACAATCTTAAATACTGTAAAAATGAAAGTATTACTATAATCACAGTTCAACAGAATGTAGCCAGGTTCATATGGCCCTTTAAAAATACTGAGAGGGAGTTTGGAGCTGAGAAAGAGACAAAAACTCATAAATCTGTCAAAAAACCTGATAAAGACGCTTCTGTAGAATCCTCAAGGCTGGCCTAGTGAGCTAACCCTCCGGAATGACCATATCGGTCAGCCTGGTCCCACTACCTGAGCATGCGCACCTGAGTGTTCTGGAACCATCCATGTCCTCAGATAACTTGCTAAACTTTAGGAGAACCCAAGGTTTGGGGGACTTAGGTGTGGTCTTCGAGCGTCCCTCGCGGCCGAAAATGAAGGTACACTATGATGTAATGGCAAACCTGTTGCTAAGGGAGGAGGGTCGCCATGGGACAATTTACCAATCAGAATTAGTAATATTAGGGAAGGTGGAGAGAGTCACGTTTAATCCCACCTAAAGAAACGTGAAAAAAGGTAAATAAAAATGAGGGGTCGGACAGCTGAAGGGCAGTCGGCGTGGGGTGATTGATGAAGAATGGATGCTATGTGGTTTGCGCAGACCAGCCTGGGTTTCTTTGTGCTTCTTCTGGATGGATTTACAATAAACCCAATTACATCAGACTCGGGAGAATGGATCTATTTTTTGGAGATAGATTTGCATGAGTCAGTGGAACACTTTGCCCACTTGCTTGGACAAAGTATTTTCCCACAACAAGGTACAATGGATGAACACAACATGTGCTTTGAAACCTCATTCCCTAGGATATCAATTCTAAAGAGTGATATAAATGATTACATCTGTAGTACTACAAGTAGAGTGATGATATTCAGAGTTGACGCCCCCCCCCCGGTTCAGGCTGTGAGTGAGTGAATATTCAGGACTGATTTTTTATTATATATAATATTTTTACTGTGAAAGAAATTAATACTGGTAATTATTTTGAATGAAGGTGAACACTTAATCATTAAAATGAAAATTATCATAATCTAGAGTAAAGAACACTACAGGAATTCAAGGTACAAATACAAATGAACATGTGTTCAAAATATGAAAACAGCTTTCCTTTATACACACAACACTCATATATATTTGTATTTCCCTGACGATAGTGTCGGGAGATACTATGGTTTAGTTCGGGGCAAAGATATTTATTTGACAATGCTCAAGAGATTTTCTGTTCGTCCAATGGGCTCTGGAATCGGAGATACAATTATTACAGGAATTTTTTACAGTTAATTTAACATTTTTACGCTATTAGGCAAAGATATTTATTTGACAATGCTCAAGACCGATTTTCCGCAATTTTGGACGCCCAATGTCAATGTGGCTGCGGCGCCATTTTCTCCGAAATTTGGGGATCGAGAGATACACCGGTCAAAACGAGTTATCTAGTTACAGTTAATTTAACTTTTTTTTTTTTAATTTTACCTATTAAGAATTTTGTGACAACTGTTATGGCCCCAATTGGTTATTTGACAGACAAAATTAAACTTCAACAGACAAACACTTAGAACTAATCTACAATCTACCCTACTGACCAAGATTGACATAAAACAAAAAATGAGATATTTACAGTCTCTTGGTAATTGAGATGGGCTGCTGTGTTGCGATGTCCTGGGACAGGAAAATGCTCCAACGCAGGCAAAAATCCACAAAAAGCTTCACAGGTCTTGAGAAGAAGTGACAGGTCTGGTCAAATATATCCTTCCACAATTTCTCCTTGCAATTTCTCCTACTACCCTTCCACTCTCTCAATTTTTCTCCTTATATACTCTTGTCCAGCCCCCTCTGAGGCATGCCCAGGACATGCCCAACCTAGCTCCAGACTGGGCTTAACAAAAAAAATTGTCAATACTGCCATCTAGTGGCTTTTTTTTTCCCCATTACACCTCCATTCCAAAAGAGAAAAATTTTGACTCATAAAGGCAAAATTTTTCTTTTCAATACAAAAATGGTTAAGTAGACACGTATGTTTATACATATAATACAATATGCTAATAAACACATGTGATAAATATACACATACTCAAACACGGGATAAGCAATCAGCAATTACATTGTCAGTACCCTTTACATGCTTAATTTCCAAGTCAAACTCCTGTAAAATCAAACTCCAATTCAACAATCTCCGATTCTTGCTTTTCATCTTACTCAAAAACATTAACAGATTGTGGTCAGTATATACATGGCTTTTGCCCTGTACAAACATAAACCTCAAAGTGTTGTAAGGATAGAACCAGAGCCAACAGTTCCTTCTCAATTGTGGAATAGTTCTTTTGGTGGCGATTGAACTTCCTGGAGAAGTATGCCACGGGATGCTCAATGTCATCAGAGTCACTTCTCTGTAGGAGCACAGATCCACAAGCTTGGTCGCTAGCATCGACCGCCATGGAGAACGGTTTGTTGAAGTCAGGAGATTTGAGCACGGGGAAGTGACACAGCAGAGACTTCAGGCGATCGAAGGCTCTTTGGCATGCTTCATCCCAAGTGAACTTTACGCCTTTCTTCAGTTGGTTGGTGAGACTGAGAGCAATCTCAGCAAAGTTCTTGCAGAACTTGCGGTAGTACCCGATCATTCCAAGGAAGCGGCGCAATGCTTTTTTGTTGTCAGGAACTGGAAAGTCCATGATGGCTTGGACTTTAGCATTTATGGGTGCCACCTTACCCTGGCCTATGACGTAGCCAAGATACGTGACAGTAGCACAACCAAAGTCACTCTTGTTCAGGTTAACAGTCAGGTTAGCCTGGGTCAAGCGCTGGAACAACGTCTCTACATCTTTCAGATGTTCTTCCCAGGAGTCACTCCATGTGATCAGGTCGTCGATGTACGCACCCGTATGTGGCAATCCGGCGATTGTAGACTGTATCATCCTTTGGAACGTGACCCTGGCATTTTTCATGCCAAAGGGTAGG
The DNA here is from genome assembly GCA_029692085.1 of Gymnothorax javanicus. Taxonomy (NCBI): domain Eukaryota; kingdom Metazoa; phylum Chordata; class Actinopteri; order Anguilliformes; family Muraenidae; genus Gymnothorax; species Gymnothorax javanicus. Next base: position 15,525,402 of record CM056200.1, on the reverse strand, counting down.
ACTTCATACTGGTATAACCCAGATGGTGTGGCAAAAGCAGAGATGCTCTTGGCCCTCTCAGTTAAAGGCACACACCAATAACCCTTCAATAAATCAATCTTGGTCAGAAACTTTGCTTGCCCTACTCTATCGATACGATCATCAATCCTAGGTATTGGAAACACATCAGTTCTAGTTACTGCATTGACTTTGCGATAATCTGTACAGAATCTAGTACTTCCATCAGGTTTTGGAACTAGAACACAGGGTGAACTCCAATCTGAGTTAGAGGGTCTGATAATATCATGTTCTAACATGTACTCAACCTCTTTCTCAGCAATCTTTTTTTCTTTTTCAGGATTCATCCGCACGGATGCTGTTTTATTAGTTTGGCATCACCAACATCTACAACATGAGAGGCTATAGAAACTCTCTTTGGAACATCAGGAAATAGATCTTTATATTTCTTGATCAGCCTCTCAAACTGATCTTTCTGTGAGGGTTCTAAGTGCTGGAGTTTTACATCAAGATTTTGCAACACTTCAGAATTTGACAATTTACATGAAAGAACTTCAGCTTTAATTCTAGGTTCATCATCTTGAAACTCCCCCTCATCTTCACAAGTCTCGGCCATAGGAGGATCTGAAGTGACAGCTGCAACCCTAGCATTCCTATCATGATAAGGCTTCAGCATGTTAATGTGACACAACTGTTTTGGCTTTCTCCTATCTGGAGTCTTCACAATGTAATTGAGATCATTGAGTTTTGTCAGAATTTCATAAGGATCATGAAATCTAGCCTGCAATGGATTGGACTGCAAGGGAAACAACACAAGGACCTTGTCTCCTGGTTTAAACTCACGGCTTCTAGCCTTATGATCATACCAAGTTTTCATTTTTCCCTGACTTGATTTCAAGTTCTCTTTGGCTAGGTCACAAGCTGCACGCAGTCTTTCCTTGAACTGCTAACATAGTCTAACAGACTGATATGCGGCTCTTTCTCTTGCCATTGCTCACTCAACAATAGCAAAGGTCCTCTCACTTCATGGCCAAACACTAGCTCACACGGACTGAATCCAGTAGACTCCTGCACTGCTTCTCTAGCTGCAAACAACAGCAAATGAACACCTTCATCCCAGTCTTTCTAATGGTCATAACAATAAGTCCTCATCATTGTCTTGAGAGTGGAATGAAACCGCTCTAAGGCACCGTGACTCTCTGGATGATAGGCACTGGAAAGAATCTGCTTCGCACCTAGTTCATACACAACCCTGCTGAAACAATCCGGAAGTGAAATTGCTACCTTGATCTGACTGAATTTCCCTGGGAAGGCCAAACAACGTGAAGAACTTTATCAAAGCCTTCGAGACTGCAGTTGCCTTGATGTTGCGTAGAGGTATGGCTTCAGGGAATCTGGTAGATGCACACATGATTGTCCACAAGTACTGATTTCCAGATGTAGTCTTGGGTAATGGACCAACACAATCAACAATGACCTTGGAGAAGGGCTCCCCAAATGCTGGGATAGGCTGCAATGGAGCTACAGGTGGGTCCAACTGGTGTTTTCCAACTACCTGACAAGTGTGACAGGTTTTGCAGAAGTTGGAAACATCTTTCCGAAGTCCAGGCCAGAAGAAGTGTTTCATGATCTTGTCAACAGTCTTGTTAACACCAAGATGACCTCCTAAAGGCAAACTATGAGCCATTGTTAAGCTCTCATTCCTGTAGACCTTCGGAACAACAATTTGCTTGACCACTGCCCAATCTGCATTGGCAGGGATGTCAGGAGGGCGCCACTTCCGCATCAACACTCCATCCTTGAGATAATACCCAACTGGAACTGCGTCTATTTCTTCATCAGGAAGAGCTCTCTTCTTTAGTACACAAATTTCAGGATCATTGGTTTGCTCCTGAATCAACCGCTTTCTGGACAGAGACAAGTCTCCAGACACATCAGAATCACCAGACCCATCTGGCTGGCTGAATAGAGAACTGATAAAAGTGTCTGATGAGTCCTCAAACGGAGAAACCATAGTAGGCTGAACAGAGTCATGAGGCGAACCACCTGAGTCATGACTATTCAAGGTGCTGGACGGCACCACATCATCTTCTTCTTGAGCCTTCTTGGCCATATCACGAGTCACTGCACAGGAAGGATACAGAGATGGGTCTTCATCGCCATCTTCAGTGCTCGGCTGTGAAGTAAGATGAACAGGGGGAACTACATTGCCCCCAGCCAGGTCATTGCCTAGCAACAGAGAAACACCCTTGATAGGTAGACTTGACATAAGTCCCACCTTTACCTGTCCTGTAACTAAATCTGACTTCAAGAATACAGAGCGCAGGGGTACAGATACAGTCCTCCCTTCAATACCTTGTACAAGTATGAAATCCCCAGAAGCGGTCTCATCACGTAACTCCAAGGAGTCCATCAACAAAAGTGACTGAGAAGCTCCGGTATCCCTTAGGATATATATGGGGACAGGAGGAGAATGCTCATTCAGAGCCACAAATCCCTCTGACACAAATGGAAGAAATTCCTCCCTCACAAAGTCAGCAGTATCGGGCTTCTTAGCCTCACAAGGAGCAGGCAATTTAGCAGATCGGTCATCTACTACAGGGGTTTCTAACCTTGTCTTCACAAAGGCATTGGGTTTGGTATCCTTTTCTTTTTCTTTCTTAGCTTTAAGGAACTAACAGTTAGTTGTAACATGACCAGATTTCTTGCAATAATTGCAAACTAGACCACTTTTGTCACTGTCAGCTTTCACACTTTGTTCAGACCTTTGACTGGATTTCTGAGCACCATCACCAGATTTGTCTTTGTCTTTGGGTGAGGAATCTTGGGTATCACCGTTACCTTTCTTCTGAAATCGGGACCATCTATTGTTACTGCTAGACTGAAATTTGGACTTATGTGTGAGAACATATTCGTCTGCAAACTTGGCAGCTGATTGCAAATTCAGTGCTTGCTTCTCATTAAGGTAGGTCTTCATATCATCCTTGACACAGTTCTTGAATTCTTCAACTAACACCATCTCTTTTAGTGAGTTGAAATCATCCTTGACCTCCATAGAAGTACACCAGCGCTCAAAGCAAACCTTCTTCTCGTTAGCAAATTCCACATAAGTCTGATTGTCAGATTTCTTCAGACCTCTGAATTTCTGTCGGTAAGCCTCTGGAACCAACTCATAAGCTGTCAAAATAACCTTTTTGACAACCTCATAATCAGAGGAATCATTTGCAGACTTAGCCGAATAGGCTTGTTGAGCTTTACCCATGAGGACAGTTTGCAACATCAGAGGCCAGTGTTCCTTTGGCCTCTGACAACTCTTAGCTACCTTCTCGAAGCACTGGAAATACTTATCAACCTCTTTCTCTGAGAATGGAGGCACCAGCTTTACCTCCTGGCTAGCCCGAAATTTGTTTTCAGCTTGCATTTTGATTTTTAGTAGCTCCATTTGGAGCCTTTCTTCTCTATCTGATTTTTTTAAATCGAAATCTCTCTGTCTCTGTTTCTCTCTTTCTGCTCTTTCCTTTTTCTCTCTCGCTAATTTTTCTAACTCAAACTGCCTTTGTTTTTCTTTTTCCTCCCTTTCTATCTCTAGCATTTTTAATTTAAGTTCCATTTCTACATTTGGATTTTCCACTGGAAACTGTTCCAGATCTCCTGGTGCAAACACATTTTCATCAATGTAATATTCAACAATCTCTCTAGCCAGTCTTGCTTTTCACATGGCTGGTTTTACATCTGTCAGCTCTAACTGTCTGCATATTTCTAGCAGTTCTGTCTTTTTAAAAGACTTCAAAACCTCTACGGTTGGTGATGCCAAGAAATCATCCATTGCTGTTGATCTGCCAATATATATCTAGGCAAATTCAAAAAACAATTTCACAATTTGAAATTTTAGATTTTCAATAAATGACTCGCACAATGGTCTATCCCGGACCCGAGCCCCCAATTTGTTATGGCATCAATTTGTTATGACGTCACGGACAGCAAGGGATGACAGACAAAATTCTTAAACTTCAACAGATTTAATTAAACAAACACTTAGAACTAATCTACACTCTACCCTACTGACCAAGATTGAAATTAAAAAAAAGATAGTTACAGTCCCTTGGTACTTGAGATGGGCTGCTATGTTGCGATGTCCTGGGACTGGAAAATGCTCCAACACAGGCAAAAATCCACAAAAAGCTTCACAGGTCTTGAAAAGAGTGACAGGTCTGGTCAAATGTATCCTTCCACAATTTCTCCTTGCAATTTCTCCTACTACCCTTCCACTCTCTCAATTTTTCTCCTTATATACTCTTTTCCAGCCCCCTCTGAGGCATGCCCAGGACATGCCCAACCTAGCTCCAGACTGGGCTTAACAAAAAAAATTGTCAATACTGCCATCTAGTGGCTTTTTTTCCCCATTACAACACCAATACATGTTCACATGATCTAAATACACTAAGACATGCTGCACCCACGCAATGTATGAAAACACACTCATTCAGGATTCCCGCTAGCCCTCGTAATTTTCGTCATTGACATATAAAATGCACTAATGACCAATGATAATTACAAGCAGTAATCATATTGGCAATACAATTGCTTCATGCCCAGTTAAACAGTTGCGTCACCTACCCAGAGCATTGGAGACTGTAGTCCGAAATATTTTTTTCCTTTGCCCTGAATAATTCTTTACTCAGCTCTGGCACTTTGTCACCACACGCCTGAACGTCAGAAAAAACGAGACCGCTATGTATTTTTTGTCTTCAATGACACGCTGCAACAAAAACCAATCAGAGATGGTTTATTACAGTAATACGTCCAAATTCTGGAGTAAAGATGTGACGATCGCGACCAAGTCGAATCTTTCGAACAACTGTTTTAAGTGAACGATGAGAACCAATCCGCATTTGCGAACCGTTCATTGGCGAGCCGCTCTTACATGCAAATTGCCCACGCTGCCTTCATGTGTCACCTGTGTGCCCAATGTGTCTGAGTTGTCCACACTACATTCACGTGACCGTCTAATGACATCTCCGAGTTTGAGTTGTCCATAGCACGCTGCATTCACGTGAACGCAGCTGTATATGCACTTATGCCACGAAGTTTTTTAGGTGAGGGAAAATTCAAAATAGTAATCTCACTGTCAAAAATGGAAATATGGCACAGCCTTATGGAATGTTTACAATGAAAACACAAGCCAAATGACATTATAATCAATATTTCAGAATTATTCCAACCAATAGAATACATATTGGTGGATTGTGTAAGTTTCAATTATTCTGATCTAAATCTTATAACTGCTACCAATGATTGTTTCCTTGATAAAAAGTAGTTCCCACTGGTTGATTTTTAAAAAATCAATAGATATTACAACAAGCCAGTCTTTTGAACGACCCTTTGAAAGGAATGGCTCCTCAAGAAACAACTCCCTTCAAACAGCCATAAATCCCATCTCTATTCTGGAGGCCCTATGAATATTATTGATGCTAATGGTATTCTTTCTGATGAAATTGGTGACAAACAACTATGCATTGGTTCATACCTCATGGAAAATCATGACGCAGAAAAGTCATGCATTTGTATATCAATGTTCAACCATTATGGTAGACACTGTTTTAATAAAGTAGATGGTGAACTGTGGAGTACTAACTACAGTGTTATAAAAGGACGTTTATATCAAATGAAACTTCTTTTAAATTAAACCCATGTCAACAGAAAAAAAGGCTGGTGAAATCGCCAGTTGTCATTCACCAAGGTTTTAAAAGCTAATGAATTGACTTGACATTCCCACATGCTCGGCAATTATTTACACAAGCATAAATTGTAAAACAAAATGTTTTCTGATTGTGAGATTTTTTCTTGTTAAAACAGTCAAAATAACTATATAGTCTGTATTTAGATGTGCAATGCTCATAAGATCAGGAAAAAAGTAGGAAAACCACACTGAGAAAATGTTCAACCAATATGCCCTGATACAGTTTATAACACAGACGTTCATTCACAAAAGGAATAGATTAAAGTGAGAATTTTTGCTTCCTTATAACTGAATGTTTTCATACATAAACTTGCTGCATTTTCAAAATATGTAGAAGAATTTGACCTTTTTGTGCAGTTTTATATGCTTGCAGACATGGAACTGCTGTATTTATGCACGCTGTTACACTCTTATCACTAGATGACACTCCCAGATCAGTTATTGAATATTCACTAGCAAGCACAGCTCCAATACGGTTTAGAATATGGACGACTTCATTCCCATACCTGCTTTTCAGGTGTTGCAAGAATTAAACGACTCAGCCAAGCCTCATGTGCAAACTGCCATTGTGAAGTCTATGTTAAACCTTTCATTTCTGTATACTCTCAAGGCATGATTTACTAACACCATTAGTACATGCAAAATCTTTTTTGGCCATGCAAAATCAATAACATTGCCCGTGATTGGCCACGTTACTTGCCCTGCACCAATCATTGCCAAGATTTCTAGATTTGCGCACAAAAAAAGATTTTGCATGTGCTAAAGGTCTTAGTAAATCAGACCATTAGTTGGTTCACTCTATTTGCACAGAATTTTTAACACAATACCTCCAGAGCAACATCTAAAATCCTAGCATGAAGACATTTCCCATGTTAAAATGTGTGACCACAGTATTTCAGCGCATTTTCTGAACATGGCATTTATCTAATGAGCGGTAACTTGTTAATTCAATGTGCAATCATTCTAAACTGCTTTGCAAAGAATTCACATACCAATGAGTTAGCATCAGTCCAATATCTCACAATCATAAAAGGAAGTGCTGCGGAATTTTTCACGACCAAATGCAGTTATTGAGGACATGCTGAGAAGAAAAAAAGCTTGCAATTAAAAATGACTTCAGAAATGCATTTCAAGCCTTAAGTTCGTCGGCTATAACCTTTTATACTACCTTTTTCTCGGATTGTTTGTGTCTTCACCACTTCAAAATTGATACTTGTTTCATTGTGCTTGGACCCCGTCATCACCGCTTGTGGTTATATTTCTTCTTCTAATTATTATTATTATTATTATTATTTTTCTCCACTAAAAGTGTTTGCACAGCAAAAACTAAGTGTGAGACATATCATATTTGGCTCATAGGTTTCTATAGTCACCCACTACTCAGGCAAAATAAACTCTCCCGATTGGCCATATGGTGGCGCTATAGAGACATATATTGCGTTTTGGACTATATGTTCTGCACCATAAGGCCTAGAAACAAAATTTTTGTACCATTGGATTCTGTGGATCATGCCGAATCAATCCACATAGGCCACGCCCATTTCCGTTAATAAAATTTTTCCGCCATTTTGAATTTTATGAAAAACCTTAAAATTCTATCTCCTCCTAGACGGTGTTATCAATCAGGACCAAATTTGGTGTACAGCATCTTAACACCAAGCTCTATAAGCCTACGGATGGGAATTATGATTTTTTAAAATATGTGGTTGCTGTAAGCCAATGAAATTTGAAGGAGTGGCCTCAATTGATATAATGAGCTGTAAATCCTGAACCCATAATCAAATCCTCACCAAACTTCAGGTATTTCATCCCCAGGGGATAAGACACAAACCCACCGAAAATGGTATAAATCCGTCCATAGGTGGTGCTATAACAATTAAATGGTTATAACTCTTGAACCAATTGACCGATCCACTTGAAATTTTGCAGGCTTCATGGGGGGCTCAGTTAACATTTAAATTGATAAGAACGGCTTGCTAGCTAAAACAAAATGTCCGACATCAGCCAATAAAATTTCAGTAGCCCTTTTAATCACTTTATCTGTAACCTATCATCACGAAACTTTATGGACTTGTTAAAGGGGACCTATGATGCTGATCCTTCTTTTAATACATATTAGTAATGTTATAATGTTAGTTGTCCTTACACAACCACTGAAAAGTTTCTAAACATAAGATACAGGGGTTTTGCCGTAATCCAAGAACGTGATTTTGTGAATGTGATTTCCTCTCTGAACAGCTCCTCCCGAGATCTTCGCGAGATCTGGGCAAAACCTGACGTCAGGTTGTGCCATCCAATTAGTACAGACCTAGCCAGAGCCAATCACGGCGCTGGACCAGCCCACACCGGACACTATTCTAGCAGGCACTAATAACGGCAGATCATACTATGCCTTAGTAGCGTCAACACTTTTGGAAATACAAAAGAAGAACCAAATATCATTTGAGGTGCAGTTTTGTCAGTATCTCTCCCAAAGCTGCCTGTCCGTTTGCTTTTGGACGCGAAGAAAAACACTTATTTCTCTTCCAAAAGAGGATGCCACCAGAAATCAATGGGTAGCTTTTTTGTTTGCTGGCAGCAAACAGCCACGGCCAAAGGGAACGTTAGCTGTTTGTGCTCAGCATTTCACCAAAGACAGCTTTGTTAATAAAGGATAATTCGACACAGGATAAGCGTTTTAGCTGCTTCTCAAACCTGAAGCAGCTGCATCGATCAAGCGCTCGGAGCCACAAGCTATAAGTAACGATATAACAGCAAATATTGTAAGTGAAGCTAACGTGTTACGCGTGGCTAGCAGGACCGCTAACGATAGTTGGCACTAACAACTGGCCTCAAACGCAGGCTTTATAAAATATCTGAAGATAAAGCCTGTATTGGTCGCGACTGTCCGTGACTCACAGACACAGAAGCTGTAAGTTGCTTTTACTGCATAAGCCAACCTGAGATGATAGCCAGTTGATTGTGGCTGTAGCACAGCGGCTAACGTAGCCAAGTTACTGTTGCTAATGTTTGTGTCCTAAATATGCAAGAGTGATATCAGGGGAAATTCTACAGAAGGCGTGTGATCATAGACCTTATTTGAAGCTAACTTTTAATACTTGTTTGTAATTTGGATGCTTGGTACAACTGTTCACAGTAACAGAACTTGCTGTCTGTAAAACCTGTATTGCAAGGGTTTGTCTCTGTGGTTGTTATGACCGCTTGGTTACCAGCTACTGCATGTTAGTTTGCGTGCCGTGCTAATTATAAATGCTCCTGGTTAACTTATATGCAGTAATTCTGATCGGTATGCTTGTGTTACTTCGGTAAGCATCAATGTGGCAGTTTCATCATAACGTTGCCCGATTGTAGCCACTACAGTTAGTGATCACTTCACTTATCCATGACCGGGATCAGCAGGATACTTCACAAATGTCTGAGCAAGCTCTCTGGTGCTAACGTGAAAGCAATGCGAAACGCAGAAGCTCTACTGGTTTACAAATGATTCCTCTGCACTACCGTGACATAATTTCATCCCCCTTTAGAAACTGTTGTGCCTAATAAAAAGCCGAAAAAGGCGGAAATCAAATAGGTAATTCTTTCCTGTAGAGGTGATCGATTCGCTGGCTCCACATAAGCAACTTGTCCACGCAAACGGAACTTACGGTCTGCAAAACCTGTATTATGTTCATAACATAACCGAGCTCTCTCTAGTTGTCGCGTACAATCCATAAAGCTGCTTTCACATCGGACATGAAACAAATTTTTCCAGCGCAAAATCTAAAATCCCAGCATGAAGCAATTTTCCATGTTAAAATGTGTGACCACAGTATATCAATGCATTTTGAGGGCAAGACCTCTATCTAATGAGCTGTAACTTGTTAATGTAATGTGCACTCATCATAAATTGGTTTGCAAATAATTCACATATGAATGAGTTAGCATCAATACAAGATCCCACAAAAATGAAAGGAAAGTGGTGTGGAATTTTAGAGGAGCAAATGCAGTTATTTAGGAGATAATGACAACAAAAAAAAAGCTTGCAATGAAAAATGACTGCAGAAATGCATTTCAAGCCTTAAGTTAGTCGGCTGTAACCTTTTATCATTCCATTTTCTGGGATTGTTTGTGTCTTCACGGGTTCAAAATTGATACATGTTTCATTGTGCTTGGACCCCGTAATCACCGCTTGCGGTTATATTTGTTATTATTATTATTATTATTACATGAATGAATGTGAAAAAGAAACGTGACTTTAGGGCCATTTAGATTTTTTTCAGTGAGACCATTGCATCATTTGGATTGATTCGTACTTAGTGTTTTTAAAATAACGTTGCATATCTTACAGACTCTAACGGGCACAACATAGTCCACTAGCTTCAGAACCATAGTACTCGCTGGTTGCAAGTCTAATGACAGGTGATTCTGAACCTCAAGACAGGGCTTTGGAATGGAAAGTTGGGAGAGTCTTACTGTATTCCAGGACAAAGTTCATTTGGCACCGTAAAACAATGCATGAATATGCATTAAATAGTTGGCTAATAAATCGTCCATCAGTGGGGTCGTTTTGTAAGCACAAGCAAATTTGAAATGAACACATACTTGCAATAGCCTATTAATTGTACGTTAATCTTACTGCTTCCGTGTCTCGCTCCAAATGAAAACTGCTTGCCACATGAGGATCATCATGGCCAAGCAAGTCAATTTTTTGTCTTTGAAAGCCAGAGCCTCAAATGCCCACTTTCTTTACTCTCTAAGCTTTTTAGCTCCTCCATTGCTTTTAAAGGAGACATATTATGCTGATCCATGCTTTTTGACATTCTAACAATTCTAGAAGCTTCCACCTCCATGCGGAACGTCGAATAAGTTGTCAAAAATGACACATAGCGGTTCTGCCGTAATTCTCAAACAGGAATTCACGTGATTTCCTGCCTCTCGGAACGCCTCGTAATGAGAACTTTGCGAGATTTGTCGAAATTCTTTCGTCACAATTTCAAGCCAATCAAGAGGAATGTATAAAACCTGTGATGAATCAGGAAGAATCCACTCTAAATGCGCCCACGACGCCCGCCCCCAAACCGCCGAGAAACACATGAGAAGCAGACCAAGTCAGCGTCTCTACCCAGACAGCTGTGATCAAGACCTCTATAGGCACGCAGTTTACACCATCAGGATGCACCAGCAGATCCATAGCGACCCACTTGGCTTATGGAAATTTGAAACAACAAGTGCAAAGTAAAGATATGTCTGGAAACTTGTAACTTACTCACAGGTGTCTATTTGCTAAATCCAAAATCGTAGTTGGCTACTACACTCCTGAGACCCGGCTTTTCATTTTCATCCTCTGTAGAGGACGTTAGGTTTTTGCTAATATCTCCTATACTACACATGTCACTTTAATGAATTCCGCTGTTCCTGAGAGAGGACAACTGTGGCTAAACAGTGATATCATATTTGGGGGGTGTGGCCATTGCAACTTCTTTTTCCCGCTCTTTTCAAAATGGTGGGAATCCAGTGCAGCACATTTTATGGAAAAAGGAGAGGCAAGCATGATTTTCCTAATTAAAATATTTTTCAATGTTATAATTTGATTGATTTAGTTAGAAAACATCGCAATTGTGATCTGTATGAATTTGCAGAACAGAGCTACTATATTTTCATATTGAAAAACAGCTACTTCATCAACGTCCTCTGTAGGGGACGTCACGTCAGGACTCAATACTTGTATTTGTTCCCAATTTCTTATAGTGGTCAGCTCTGTTACTGAAACATAGAGAACTCTCAACAGAATCACTGAGGGAGACTCAGGGTTAGGAAAGTATGAACAGTGGAGGGAGGGTTAGGGTGTGTGTGCGTGTGTGTGTGTGCCTGTGTGTGTGTGCGTGTGTCCTGTCCCTATTTGAGATGTGTTATGTGCAAAATCTTCCTTTGCATCTCCAAGAAGTCACAATGTTTCCTAAATTTTCACAAATAAAATGAATTATAATGAAATGAAATGAAATGAATGGGCACTCGTTTTACATGATTTAAGCCCCGACGTCCTCTACAGAGGACATTCTGTAAAATTCTAATAATAGTAAAGTTCGAATAAATCTGAATTTTGAAAAAAAAATCTTTGAAATGTGTTCATTACCACCCCAAACCTTAAAAAATAATTAAAAAATCAAAAAACTTTTTTTTTTTCTGGGTCTCAGGAGGCTATACTTGATATAGCTGGGATCTCAAATTTTACAAGTGTTACATACCAATCTTGACTTATTGCTGTTTAAATCATTTCATTGCAAGTCATTTATTCATTTGAAGATCTCCAAGGACTCTCACTAACGAAAATTATCAACAAAACCCAATAATTGAAAATTTCACCAGCGTCAATTTTTGACAGACACACATAATGCACGTGAACACAAAAAACAACAATTCATAACAAGTAGACATGGTCAACAACATCCCCCGCCAAAATGTCTTCTTTAAAGGTACTATGAACAGAGGCTCCCAGAAATGCCACAAGGGCAATAACTGCGGGAAAAATAATCGTGTGCTTCTTATTTTCGAACTCCATCAGGGTCTTTATGGTCTTAAGTTACACACCAAATTTGGTTATCCTATCTCAAATAGTTTCTGAAAAAAGCTGTCCCCTTTAGAGATACTGTGGACAGAGTCCAAAAATACGGATCAAGGGCAATAACTGCGGGAAAAATAATCGCGCGCATCTCATTTTCGAACTCCATCAAGGCCTTTATGGTCTGAAGCTACACATGAAATTTGGTTGTCCTATCTCTAATAGTTTCTGAGAAAAGCTGTCCCCTTCAGAGATACCGTGGACAGAGTCCAAAAATACGGATCAAGGGCAATAACTGCGGGAAAAATAATCGCGCGCATCTCATTTTCGAACTCCATCAAGGCCTTTATGGTCTGAAGCTACACACGAAATTTGGTTGTCCAATCTCTAATAGTTTCTGAGAAAAGCTGTCCCCTTTATCTCGGACGGACGGACGGACGGAGCTCAAACCTATATCCCCCTCACACTTCGTGGTGGGGGATAATAAAGTGTGTGTTTATATTTTACTTCCAAATCCTGTAATTTCATAAATTTAATTTATATAACCTTATGTCCACTGATTCAATTTTGGATGGACAGAAGTCTGATTTTCTGGTGGCTGAAGATGCCATGTAACGAATGTCACAAATTGATTTCACTGGAAATGCAAAATTTGACTATGAATGTAAAGAGAAAGTAGAATAAAAGTTCCTTTGTGATAGTCATTTTGATACTACTGTTTATTAATGCCATTAGTCTTCAAATAATGGGGTGAAGAAATTATTGATATGAATTTTTTTTTTTTCCCATAGGCATTAATAATTTTGGTGGATTTGTAACACGTTGGCAAATTATGACTCAGATCTCTCAGCTTTGATTATGTTCTCCTCTCTAAGGATTGGCATGGAAACCTACAGGACAATAGACCTCCTGGAACAGATGCCAGGCTTTAGTGAAGTCTATGTGGCGAAAGCAAAGAAAAGTACTTGTAAACTGCGACCTCCTTATTGCCAAACATTTTGATGAAAGTCAAACTGTCACAAATGCACCTAATATTATCTGCAGAAATACATTTAATGTAACTGAGTGCTGAATTTCTTTTCTTTGTGAGGATGAAAGAGAATTGTTTGAGTGTGCTTTGATGAACGTTGTAGTTTCATGTGTAAGACCTTACACCAGGTTACACAGTCTCACTTGTGCACCAGCTGGCTGACTGCATTGCGTCACTTGTTTGTCTGGGATGCACTTCTTGGATTGCATCACTGACAAATAATATATTGTAAGAACAAGGATAGGGGGGTACTCATCTACCCTCCTTTTAGCCCCTCCTCTGTTTTACTGCAGATCTGTGTGTCACATCACAAACTCACTCTGCAATCCCAACCCCCTCTTGCACACCCACCCATCCTTAAATATAATCCTGTGGTGACAGGGTATTGTACAGTCACTCCAAGTGCTGTTGCTTCCTCAGTGGATTTGTGACTGGCTGTCATCTGCTCCACTTACATACCACTCAAATTGATTTATTTTCTGAAGTGAAACAATATTGAATAAAAACATAACCCTCCTGGAAACAGGTGATCAGGGTACAGACCTTGAGGAGTGTGTGTCGAGCAACTGCAGTGTCTCAGGTAAGTTACTAATTCTTTCTTTCAATCTGATGGACCACTCTTTCATTTCTTAAGCTGTGCTTGAGTGAGAGACTGTTGCAGACTGTAATACAATTGACCCAAAGGGCAAACCCTGTCTTCTGGGAACACTGTCTCCACCTCGGGAAGCTGTCTGAACTTGAGAAGTGTATGTCAAGCTATTGCAGTTTCTCAAGTCAGTTATTAATTTTTTCAATTTGATAAACCACTCTTTCATTTCTTATGTTGTGCTTGAGTGAAAGGCTTTCGCAGACAGTAAAATATAGACCCAAAGGGAAAACCTTGTCTTCTGGGAACACTGTCTCCACCTCGGGAAGCTCCAGTGCAGTTTCAAAGAGTAAAGCTGGTGTCTTAGAGGAGAGAGAGTTTTCTCTGGATGGAGGTCGTCTTCCCAGAAAACAAAAACTATCCTTCAATGTAACAATGCAACAGAATTTTCCAGGTCTTCTTTGACATGAATAACTTCTCAAAAGATAGAGCTTAACTTTGTGCAAAATAGGCCAGTATAAGTGTTTTCATCTCTATGATGCAGTAAATGTGTTATGATGAGGAATACTTTGGAGAGAAGAATAATGTAAAATAATGCAGGAATCAGCTTAAGAACATAATTTAGCCTTGCTGTCAGTTTAAGTGGTGAGTTCAGTTAGGCTTGACCATGTAACTTACATTCACTCTCTTTTCCAAGGATTATCAACCCTCAAACCTGCTAGATAAAATAAAACCAAAATGAACAGCTCTGTCATCAATTCTAGCCTACCCTTCAACCACTCCTCTTCAGGATCCAGTCCCCAACTCTCGGACACATTAACACAATGCTCAGCCCACCCTGTTGTGTTTGTGTTTTTGTTTATTGAAAGGAGCATCAATCTTGTAGTGGGCTACCCTGCCAACATCATGGTCATGTGGCTGGTGGCCAGAGAGAAGAGTGACTCTTCCACCTCCAATAACTTTATCTTCAACCTGTCCATCGCCGATGCATGGTTTTGCATAATGAGCCCCATCTGCTGCTTTGGTTTCGACATACTCGACATCGGATATTTCATATATGTACTGGACTTTACCACTGGGATCAAAAACGGCTCCCCACTCTTTCTCACCTGCATTTGCCTGGACCGCTACATGGCTGTGGTTCACCCCATTGTGTTCACCAGCATCAAGGATAAAAAGATCAGAGTTGCTATTTCCATGCTTGTTTGGGGGCTCGTGATAGCCTATACACTCTGCAGGTCATTCTATGCCCACACATCCAACATCCAACATCATATCTATGTTGGGCTGATCCTGGCCGGCTTCACCATTATGGTTTACTGCAACGTTTCTATCATATGGAGTCTGAGGAAGTCGGTCTTGGGCAAGGAGAAGATGAACCCCATGAAAAAGAAAGCCCTCAGAACTGTGCGAATCTATCTGGGCATCATAGTGTTTCATTACCTGCCTACACTTGTTACCACTCTCTTGCGTTATTATCCTGATGCCGTAGAAACAATCTGCACAATTGAATTGACTATAGCCACCTTTATGGCCTACAGTTCCAGCACTCAACCCCTTCTCTACATCTCCCAGATTAAGCAGCTGCCATGGCTGAAAAAATTGCTCTGCATCTGCTGCCGAAGCCCTTCCCCTGAGCCACATAATGTAAGCACATGAGATGTATGCTTGTGGTTGTCTGTTACATTGCATTTACTCTCGATATAAATTTGTTAAAATGAGTTCACGAAACAAAGCAAGAATGTTATCGGAGTTATAGGCAAATATATTAGTGCTGCACGATTAATCTAATCGCAATTGCAATCGCGATGTCAAGCAGTGCGATTGCATAACCGCAAAAAAGGCGGCGATTTGCGATTCAATCTAAATAAGCATGTGCTGCCAGTGAACATAACTGCGTCTCCTTTAATTGTATGGAGTGTGTTGACGTGAGGCCCACAAGAGCTATCCTGGGCTGTGTCCGAGTAGTCAAAAATTACGTCCTATAGAATAATTCCACACCACTTTTCTTTAATCTATGTGGAAAACGTCAGAAGATAAAGGAAGGGTGTAACATGGAATTCCTACCGCTTAGGAATACAACCGCGCTAATAAGAAAATCTGAATGCACTTAAAGCAGGCAACGTGAACATGATGGGGTCCCATACGCTTTCACGCGATTGGTCAGATGAATAGTTGCCCCTTTAAATACTGTTGCTGCGCAGAGAATTGTGGAATGGCGTTATCTCCTTTCTTTTTCGAAAAGGATCCGCCTGTGTACCCTATGCTAAAGGAGGTAAATTAGGAAGCACTGAGACACCGTTCCTTAACATTTAAAGAATTCGAAGGCTCTTATCATAGTTGCCACGGCACGTAATCATTTCCGAATCAGTTTTCAGGAGTTTGGAACTTTCCCCAGCGAAAAAAACTATTAAGACGCAGCTGTGGTCTGTGCAGCAGGTATGGTCACGTGACTTCTCGCTCCAGTTCTCAGAGACCAACATTGACGCCGAATAAAATCATGAGCAGGAGCGTGAGCAAGCCCAGGCTGAGAGTGAGTTCGTGGCGGAAAAAACCCCGCAACATCTACTATCATATGCAGAGATTAGGCGTGAGTGTCTCGCCTCTTAGTGGCATTCACGTTCCTGTGTCTTCGTCAGCAATTATTCTATCAACGCGCACTGAAGAAATTCACTCGCCGAATTTAAGTCATTGTGCATTATGTTAATCAGTTTCACGTGCATTACGGTGGATTTCCCCACTAGTGACACGTAAATCGATTGACTCTCAAGCTTTACTGAGGGATTGAAAGCAATGGAATTGCATAAAGACGTTTCAAATGTTCTTATTTCATTTAAACAATTCAAACGATCATGTCCGCCTTTATGCAAGTGAAACTGAGACTTCAATGCACAAGGATTTTAATTCCGCGTGAGAATCTCATTAATAAGCGTTCATTGAACAATTGCGGACTACGGTGAATAAGCAAAAAAAAAAAAAAAAAAAATCCGCGAGACTTAGGCCGAGTGCGTGAAACTTGGCATCTCGGCATATGGCGATACTTTGATTTCAGGTACGGCGACGTTGAACAGAATAAGACGTGTTGTGTAAAACTTGCAAAGTTAAAATCTCCACATCCCGCGACAACACTACCAATCTGTATCAACACTTGGGACAGCACAGACAAAAGCATGAAGAATGCATGTGATGAAAGCCCAGCAAAGTAAAGACAAAGAGACAACTGAAAGCCGCTAATGCCCAATGCTGCTACTGCTTTTGTACTTTGCAGAAATGCCTTTATTTTTTTAAGGGTACTGTACAAACTTTTGCTTTTTGTATTAAGTAGTACTTAATAGGTTTACAAAAATGCCTGCAGAAACGCATCTAAGTTTACAATAGTGCCACTGCATTTGCACTTTGCAGAAAATATCCTGATTTTCAAAAAAGGAAAAACCTCTTTTTTGGAAAATATTATTTTGAAAACAGTGCTATAAACTTGTTTTGTATTTTTATAAAAGTTTTTGCCACTAGGCTGTGCACTACTGAAATAAATCTGGTTTCGAAGCAATTCGGAACATTTTGAAACAGTGGTCGTTTCAGAGGTTTCAAAACTGTTTCAAAGGTTCGAAATTGCCATCTCTAGTAAGAAACGCCTGCGCCAAAATCTCCATTGCACGAAATGACTCAGCCAAACTCAAATACCGAATATGACCAAATAATCGCCCGCGTGCAAATACGCGCCTGTGTGCAAAGAGTCGCCGGGGTCAGACCTCATTTTGCGAATTAAACGCCGGTTCAATTAAACGCCCGGGCGATTATTCGCACTATTTTATATAAACGTCAATGTTACCCCGTGTTGCGGTAACACAGACGCTAAAACAAGCTTCGGTTTGTCTTTGTATGTATATCTGATGTCAGTAAAGATGAGGAGGTAAAAAATAGCAGACGGTCTTTGGCACAGAGATATAAAAAAAACTGGAGTGGACAACGTCACTGGCTGGACCAAGGCGCTCACGGCAGAATAGCTCTGCCATCTTGTGTATGTATTGTAACACTCTCGATCACGCAAATTCAGGTGATTCACCTTAAAAGGGGTTTATTGATTGGCAACACAACGGTGGTAAAGAACAGGCTACGACCACTCCAAAACTGCGGCTGCTCTTATCTCAAAAAAATAAACCGCGAACATCCTCCCGAGCAAAACAGCAACATGTAACTCTTTTTCCTGGACCCCAGACGTCCCCGCCCCCCAGCTACTCAGCCAATCCCCTGCAGTGCATGACAGGCTCTCCATGGCTACAGCAGTAACAGAGAGCAAGGACATAGGCACAACATAAACTAACCATTGGCACATTATCCAAAGACTTGCACTGCGCAAATTAAACACATCCAGGATGTTACACTGCCCCCCACCACAAAGTTCCTCGGCCCCGAGGGAACAAACAAAGTCTGCAAGACGCTGGAGGCGGCCTCCTCGCCCTTTGTGGGCGTGAGGCAGTGGACAACGGACTTAAACCTGGGGCTGGGGAATTAGGTTGAGACTCAGGACCCCTGGGATCAGTGTTAAAGTTATCCCCATCTGGCACTGGCTGGGGGGTTGAGAAGGGTGTGGGGCGGCACGGGAGAGGGGGTTGGGAACGTGGGGTCCCTGGGACTTGGGGTGAAGCACTGCCTTGATAGGGGGCCAGTCTGTCTCTGTGCAGCGCTACCTTCCTTCCTCTTGGCGGCAGCTGCACCCGATACACCACCTCCCCATCCGCTCCAACACCCTGCAGGGCCCCACCCACTGACTGTCAAGCTTTGGGCAACGGCCCTTCTTTCTTTGTGGATTGTGCACCCAAACAAGCTCTCCAGCCTGGAAATGCCTTCCCTGGCCCTAACATCATAATTGCGTTTTTGCCGTGGCGCCAGCACTTTCCTGTTGCACCCGGCAAACGCATGCAAGAGACTCCAGCCGGTCCTGGAGCCTTCTGGCATACTCAGGGCCTGGGGAACAGCAGGGGAGTCTGGAGGACGCCCAAATGCCAGCTCTCTTGGGCGCAGAGCTCTCTCCCGAAAGCATAAGGAGAGCTGGGGTACACGCTGTTGACTCCTGGACCGCTGACCGACATGCCATGAGCACTAGTGGAAGATGCTCATCCCAGTCTCGCTGATGCCTTGATGTCAATATGGCCAGCTGCTGACCCAGTGTGCGGTGAAGTCGCTCCACGAGCCCATCACTTTGAGGCCGTAATGGGGTGGTACGGGTCTTCTGTATGCCCAGACGACTGCACATGGCCGAACACACGGGACTCAAAATTTCTACCCTGATCGCTGTGCAGTGTGTCAGGCAGTCCAAACCGGCTAAATATGCCTCCCAGCAGGGCATCGGCTACAGTCTCTGCCTCCTGGTCTGGGAGAGCATAGGCCTCGGGCCACTTGGTGAAATAGTCAATGACAGAGAGAATGTAAAGGTTACCTTTGTTTGTGCGAGGAAGTGGGCCCATCACATCTACAGCCACTCTCTCCATGGGGGCCCCTACTAGATGCTGCTGCAGGTGGGCATGCGACTGACCTGTTGGGCCTTTCCTCGCTGTGCACAAGTCACACCGCCGGCAGAAGTCTTCAACGTCCCTCCGAAAATGGCCCCAATAGCAACTCTGACGGAGGCGGCGGAGCGTCTTAGTCACACCAAAATGGCCTGACCCCGGAGCCCCATGCATGGCCTGCAGTACAGCTGCCCTTAGGCCCTTGGGGACCACCAGCTGCCAACGCTCCTCCCCAGTAGCAGGCTCTTTCCACGCCCTCTGCAGCACACCAGCACTCAGGCGCAGGGCCTCGAACTTTGACCAGAGACCCTTAGTGGCTTGTGAGAGCCTCGCCACCTCTTCCCACGGAGGCCTCTGCTGGGATTCCACCCACTGACGCACAGGCTGTAAGTCGGGGTCGAGCTCCTGCTGTTGCCTCCATTCCCCAACGCCACCGCCTGCAGCTCCCGCAGACAACCACTTCTGCCTGTCGCACTGCCTGCAGCTGCTGCTCCTCGTACAGTTCATGCTCACGATTCTCCCTTCGTTCACAATAGTGGCACCCGTCTGCAGCACACGGGCGACGGGAGAGGGCGTCTGCATTGCTGTGTTGTGCTCCCGCCCTGTGCACCACCGTGAAATCATAGGCCTGGAGCTCCTCCAGCCACCTGGCGACCTGCCCCTCCGGCTCCCTGAAAGACATCAGCCATTGGAGAGCTGAATGATCAGTTCTCACTGTGAAGGGCAGACCGCACAGGTAATATTTAAAGTGGCGCACAGAGAGTACCACTGCCAGGAGCTCTCGCCGGGTTACGCAGTAGCGCCTTTCAGCCTTGTTGAATGCCCGGCTGAAATAGGCCACTACCCTCTCCCCGTCAGCACCCATCTGAGAGAGCACTCCTCCGACGCCAACCCCACTGGCATCAGCGTCCAACATAAATGGGAGAGAAGGGTCGGCTGGGGCTAGTGGTGGGGCATCACTGAGGGCCTGGCGCAGCCGGGTGAATGCGTCCTGGCATGCATCTGTCCAGATAAACGCTCTGTCTTTTTGCAGTAACTGGAACAAAGGGGCGGCGATGCATGAGAAACCCTGTACAAATCTCCGGTAGTACGAGGCGAGGCCCATAAAGCTTTTCACTTCCTTTTGAGTAGACGGGACGGGCCAATCTACCACTGCCTGCACTTTGTCCTGCACAGTGCTAATTCCCTCCTGCCCCACTCTGTGCCCCAGAAAAATCACCTGGCGCTGCACGAAATGGCACTTATCTGGGTGGAGTTTCAGCCCAGCGGCTCGGATCCTCTCCATCACGCGGCGTAACGACATCAGGGCGGAATCGAAGGAGGATCCATGTGCCAAGATGTCGTCCAGATAAACCAGGCACTCCTGACGTGGTATGCCAGTCAGCACCCGGTCCATCAGCCTGGCAAAAGTAGCCGGTGCATTGCACAAGCCAAAACTGAGGACCTTAAACTGCCAGAGTCCACGTCCAGTGCAAAAGGCAGTCTTTGGTCGGGCAGTTGGGGAGAGGGGCACCTGGTAGTAGCCAGACCGGAGGTCCAGTGAGGAAAACCAGGCGGAGCCTGAGACTAAATCCAGAGATTCGTCCACACGGGGAAGTGGATATGAGTCCTTCTTTGTTACCCCATTCAGAAGCCTATAATCAGCGCAGAGGCGCCACTCACCGTTTTTTTTCGGGACCATGACCACTGCGGCTGCCCAAGGGCTGTCTGATGGCTCGATGATGCCTGCCCGCAGCATGCTCCAGACAGCTTTGTCACATGCCTCTTTGCCGTGCCAGTGGGAGCCGGGCGAGGTCGACACTTTATGGGGTGGGCATCGCCAGTGTCAATCTCATGCTCCACCAGCTCGCTTGCCCGACTTCATCTTCGCTCAGAGCAAAGCTGTCCCTAAACTCAAGTAAAAGCAGCCATAACAGCTCCTGCTGTTGTGAGTCCAGGCCATCACAGTTCTCCATCCAGATCTTCTTTATAGCAGACTGTGTCGCCTCCTCCTCTGCCTGGGGCAGCAGGGCTAGGCTGGAGTGGCCCATGCTGATGGAGGCTGGGGCTGCCAGCAGGGGTAAAAAAAGCAGCTGTTGGGGCCCGTCACTTCTGTCCCCAACTGAGAGGGAGGCGACTGAACAACAGTGCTGTGGGAGGGAGTGATGGGCAGTTGAGGGATCAGCAGCCCTAAGGTCTCTGCGGGGTTTTGAAGGAAGGGAGTGTGACATGAAACTCTGTCGTAACAACTTCTTGTGCCGGCAAAGTAGTGGGGGCAGCGGACGGTGGCGTTGTGGCTCCTAAAGTGATGGCAGGCCCGTCCTCGAAATCTCAGTGTGCCTCCACCCAAGTCCAGCTGGCAGCCTGTAGCCTTCAAGAAATCCAGCCCCAATATGCATGGGTCCTGCACCCCTGCCACCCACACTGGGTGACGGACAGCCCTGCCCCCCCACAGTCAGAGTCATCATGCCCTTGCCCTTTCATGGGTGCCAGTTCGCCTGTGACTGTGCGCCAGCTGCACAGTGGTGGGCTCTAACTGAGTCCAGCCTGGCACCACATCAGGTCTTACCAACGACACTGTGGATCCCGTGTCCACAAGGGCAGAGCAGGGGACCCCTTCTACAGTCACCAGGACGTGACAAAAGTCTCCAGCACAAGTCCGCCCCACCACTACCACAGGCTCGGGAAATGCTGACATCTGCTTCTGGGGAAAGTGGAGCCTGACTTCCCCGTCTGTGCTGTTGGGCCCCTCCTGCAGATGACGAAGGGGAGGAGGATGAGGCTGGGGTCCGCACAGCCTCCCCTATGCGGACCCTGTGCCGTTTCCCGGGCCCATGGAGGCTTTAGGGCACTGCCTGAGGAGGTGTCCAGGCTGGCCACACCCCCAACACAGCCTGGGTGCTGTGCGGGGGGCACGTGTTGGCTGGAGAGACATAGCCCGTATTAGCTCAGTCATTTCAGTCACCCACGCCGGCTTCTGCAGGTCCGGGCTGGTGTCCACTGCAGCTCTAGTTGTAGGCATGCCCTCACTGCGCCTACCTCCAGCTAGCGCACCCCACACAATTTCCCTCTCCACCGCCAGCTCCAATGCAGTCTGCAGAGATCGTGGGTGCTCCAGCTGTACATGCACACGCAGCTCAGTGGGGGACAGAGCTCTAATAAACTGGTCTCTCGCCAACTCACTCTGAACATCAGGTGGCATGTGCGCATATGCCCGCCTAGTGAGGCTCTCTATGTCATTGGCTAAGACCCGCAGGGGCTCCCCTGGAAGTCTGCATCTACTGCTCAGTTCATTTTTAAGCAGATCAGGCTGCACACACTGTCCAAAACGCCTCTTTAGTGCCCCCCACCAAAGCCCAATAATCATGCCTGTCCTCTGGGCTAAGCAGCAAAAGGCAATTTAATGCATCGTCGGTGAGGCACATTGCGAGCTGTAGGGCTTTCTCTTCTACTGTCCACTCCCCCGCATGAGCGAGCAACTCAAACTGAGCATGGAAGGCCTCCCAATCCGACTTACCCCATACTTGGGTGTTTTTTTTTTCAATGGGGCCGTGGTGCTATGGGCGCCGCGGTGACTGTTGTTACGGTCCACCGCTCCTCCCCCAGCGACCCGGGGCTCTGTGCGAGATCTCGAAATTGCACCTGCAGCCATGCCAGACTCAGCAGCCATCCTTGCAGCCGAATCTCTTATGTGAGATCTTGCCTGCTCCATCCTCCGAAACTCCTCGGCCATCCCCCACTGGCTCCCTCCTTCTTAACATTCACGTCCGAAAAAATAGTTATCCATGCCGCGAAGTAATGTTGCAAGCAGACACCGTACAGTCAGCTAACTAGCTAAACTGATAGTTAACTAACATAAACAATCACGTCCAAGAATCACTTGCCTTCCGAGCATAAATGCTTTTCTTCTGACACCAGTTGTAACACTCTCGATCACGCAAATTCAGGTGATTCACCTTAAAAGGGGTTTATTGATTGGCAACACAAAGGGTGGTAAAGAACAGGCTACGACCACTCCAAAACTGCGGCTGCTCTTATCTCAAAAAAATAAACCGCGAACATCCTCCCGAGCAAAACAGCAACATGTAACTCTTTTTCCTGGACCCCAGACGTCCCCGCCCCCCAGCTACTCAGCCAATCCCCTGCAGTGCATGACAGGCTCTCCATGGCTACAGCAGTAACAGAGAGCAAGGACATAGGCACAACATAAACTAACCATTGGCACATTATCCAAAGACTTGCACTGCGCAAATTAAACACATCCAGGATGTTACAGTATAAATGTCCAATGAGATGCATGTAAACAGTAAACATGGGTTTCGACAATTATTATTTTTTTGGGTGGGGGACTTGTTCTCCGTGTTCTTTTTTATTTTAAAAAAGGACACGAATAAGGAATTGTAAATCAGCAATATTGATGCTGTATTATTTGGCAAAGCTAAAGAATAACCTTACCCTTTATATAGGCCTAGCAAATCGCTCAGTTACCTACGTTTTCGTTTCGTTCAAAAAAAAAAAAAAAAAAGCGTTCAGCTGTGCCTGCGAGTCTGACTCAGGTCTATACCTGGAAGAAACTAGTCGTTATATGCATATATGAATTTATATGTATGCTTTGTGAATGAAGATCGGAGCAACTTCATTCTGAAGAGTTCATACCTAGGCTACTTGTTGTCTTCATTCAGTCCGTCTTTGCCCTGAGACGATGGATAACAGGATGACATTGCGTGTTGCCCCAACTGGGATCAATGTAGAAGTCTCAAAACTAAAGTATGTAAATGAAACCGCGCCAGTTCCAGTTTCCGCGAATACACTGCTAATAATAAACGAATAAACTGAAGCCTTTTTTGCCAGGTAATTTAACTGGCGCATTTTAGCCAGTTATTTTAACTGTAATTTTACATTAAGTTTACCACGGAGTTCAGTGCATGTTCAGTGTAAACCACGGTTAAGTGCGCGCAGGACTCCACTTACAGTTAACATGACAAGGAGACAATGCATTAATTTAACGGTTCAATTCAGTCAGTTTATAACTGAGTAGGGAAGCCGAACTGGCCTGGTGCAGGTCGCTGCAAAAATCAATACTGGCCAGTTACAAATACCCGCCTGGTTTTTATAAACGCCTGGGGTCCAAGTCCATTTTGCGAAATAAACGCCCGGGCTACTAAATGGTCATATACGGTATCTTAAATATGGATCATTTGCGGTTCGACTCTGCCCTCTGCTGGCCTTTTTCCACACCTCAATCCTGCCTATCATTTTTAATGTTTCCAGCTAGGATTGGTTAAAATCATCTGTTCAGAGCATTCATATCTTCTAGAATAAGCTGACGCAATCTCGGTTATTTTTACATTATTAGTGCAAGGCCAGTGAAGAGAAAAAAATTTACTGTCTCGAGACACTCCTTCAGAAGTCCGGCACAAGGTCGCCGATTGGCTGTACGCAAATAAGTTTCTGTTGGTGTCCGGAACTCTAGTGGGGAAAAAAAACATTTCGCCTCCAGCGAAAAGCAGATTGAGTCTCTTGGCGGAGAGAACGGTGTTTTTTTGGTGGGTGCGTCCAAGACAACACGTTACAGTAAAAATGGCAAAGCGGAAAAAACAATAGCTCGAGATCCTATTCCAGCATATAGCTACCAGCAACTGTTTTCATTCTTTCTTTGCTCAGCTTTCTGTTTTTTTTTTTTTTTTATAAACATTCAAGTATTCGACATAATTCAAATATTATATTTTCATGGCAGCTATTCAGTGTGGCGTCAGCAAACATTCAAACATTCAAACTTTATTGTATTCAAGACAGCATCGCAGTGTGGGTTCAGCGTGCAGCATTCACACTCGCAGTTTCTTCAGGAATTGCCTCTCTAGTTATTCTTACTTCTTCCGCCGTTCTACCCTATTAAACTAGTCCTACATACTTTGTGCTATTTCAACAATTCAAATATCAAAACGTGCAGCTTTTTCTGGACATTATAGCTATTATTTTTCTCTCTCATACTGTTTATACTTTTTAAAATATTTCACTTTTTATTTTTTGTCCCATAGGAAACAATGAAACAGATTTTTTTAAATGTAGCCATTTTCAGCTATTTTTTACTCTGTCACACTTTTAGCTAGAAACATCATTCAAACTGTAAAATGTTAACCTACACTTGGATAATTTCTTTACCGTTCGTAACAGTTTTGGCTGTATGAGCCGAAAAGCGACGGGACCGCTCACCGAGGCTCCCTTAACTCCAATGTTAAATGCGACAAGAACATGCAGGTTGCAAAGGCTAAACACAGTTTTCTAACTTGCTCGTATTTCCATATTTTTGGCACTACGAACACAATTTTGACATTTATTACTCAGCTGACTCTCCTCTTTCGTATGGTAGATCCATTTCCTAGATTGGACTTACCATTTTTGAGTTTGAAGTCACAATCTGAAAGAAACGCCTGCGATAAAAATCTCCATTGGACTACATGACTCAGCCAACCTCAAATATCTTAGATATGGATCATTTGCGGTTCAATTCTGCCCTCCACTGGCCTTTTTCTACACCTCAACACTGTCGTTTTTAAGAGACAAAGATACAGACGACTCTAAAAGAATGATTCTGCGTCAAACTCAGTGAAAGAATTTCCGGTATAGTAGTTGGTATAGTCGCTGAAACCAGCTCCAGGACACGAAATCTTCATGTACTTCATTTGAAAATGCGGTGGCCGTTTCCAATCCTGCCTATTATTTTTAATGTTTCCAGCTAGGATTGGTTAAAATCATCTGTTCAGAGCATTCATATCTCCTAGAATAAGCTGACGCAATCTCTGTTATTTTTACATTATTAGTGCAAAGCCAGTGAAGAGAAAAAAATTAACTGTCTTGAGACACTCCTTCAGAAGTCCGGCACAAGGTCGCCGATTGGCTGTACGCAAATGAGTTTCTGTTGGTGTCCGGAACTCTAGTGGGGAAAAAAACATTTCGCCTCCAGCGAAAGCATACTGAGTGCGGGAAAAGAACGGTCTTTTTGCGGGGTGCGTCCGAGACAACATGTTACAGTAAAAATAGCAACGCAGAAAAAACAATAGCTCGAGATCCTATTCCAGCATATAGCTACCAGCAACTGTTTTCATTCTTTTGTTGCTCGGCTTTCAGTTTTTTTTTTATAAACATTCAAGTATTCTACATAATTCAAATATTATATTTTCATGGCAGCTATTCAGTGTGGTGTAATGTGGGGGAAAAAAAAGCCACTGGATGGCAGTGTTGACATTTTTTTTGTTAAGCCCAGTCTAAAGCTAGGTTTTGGGGCATGACCTGGGCATGCCTCAGAGGGGCTGGAAAAGAGTATATAAGGAGAAAAATTGAGAGAGTGAAGAGTAGTAGGAGAAATTGCAAGGAGAAATTGTGGAAGGATACATTTGACCAGACCTGTCACTCTTTTCAAGACCTGTGAAGCTTTTTGTGGATTTTTGCCTGTGTTGGAGCATTTTCCTGTCCCAGGACATCACAAACATAGCAGCCCATCTCCATTACAGGGGGACTGTAAATATCTCATTTTTTTTTTTTTCAATCTTGGTCAGTAGGGTAGAGAGTAGATTAGTTCTGTTTGTTTAATTAAATCTGTTGAACTTAAAGGATTTTGTCTGTCATCCCTTGCTGTCCGTGACGCCATAACAAATTGGGGCCATAACAACCAGCATCAAAGATAAAAAGATCAGAGTTGCTATTTCCATGCTTGTTGGGGGGCTCGTGATGGCCTATGCCCTCTTCAGGTCAGTGCTCACCAACGAATCTATGACCCAACATTATATCTACATTGGGCTGATCCTGGCCGGCTTCATCATTATGGTTTTCTGCAATGTTTCTATCATATGGAGTCTGAGGAAGTCGGTCTTGGGCAAGGAGAAGATGCACCCCATGAAAAAGAAAGCCCTCAGAACTGTGCAAATCTATCTGGGCATCATAGTGTTTCATTACCTGCCTGTAGTCGTGGTCAGTCTCCTGACTCAATATTTACCAGGATTCTGCATAACTCAAATGATTTTATTCAGCCTTAAGGACTACAGTTCCATCACTCATCCCCTTCTCTACCTCTCCCTGATTAAGCAGCTGCCATGGCTGAAAAAATTGCTCTGCATCTGCTGCTGAAGCCCTTCCCCTGAGCCACATAATGTAAGCACATGAGATGTATGCTTGTGACTGTTACATTGCATTTACTGTCGACATTAATTCGTGAAAATGTGTTCATGAAAGAAAGCAAGAATGTTATCTGAGTTGTAGGAAAATATATTATCTTTAATTTGACTGTAATTAGGAAAGAGATGATAATTAACACAACTATAACCATATGCGTCGATTAAAAAGTGAAAATTATTTGAATCAACCACATCCCTATCTCACAAAGATTTCATATTATTTAAAAATGACCATGCATGATATATCAATCAAAGAGACCTATTTTTTATGTCATGTGTAAATGATATTTATCTCCAAACTTCCAAGACTGTTTTATTATGTCCATTTAATTTCATTATGCCAGCATGGGGTCTAGTTTTGCCCAGGAAACACCTACAGTGACTTCAGATTTTCTGGGAGCACAGCATATATGCAAATAAAAATGATTGTTTTGGCTATTCCTGTGCTTAATGCAGTCAGTGAGCAAGTACCACATTCAAAGTATTTTAGTCCACAAAATGATAACATTAATTGAACATGAAGCAACATGAAATGTAACCAAAAAGACATAAAAAATAATTGAAATTAAATTTATAGAACTTGAGTAATGCCTCTCTAAAATGCTCAAGGTCAACCATGAGGAAAAGTGCCATCACCCATCATATACTAACCTCAATCTCAGAATTCAGCAGGATGCTCTAGTTTGGTGTGAGTTTAGCTGTTAGTTACAGCTCTGGGGAACAAAGGGAAGCACTGGGGTTTGTCATCAGAGACAAGACCAACTTTGTTTCCATAATGGTGTAAAGTTTTTGTTGAAACTGGTTGAGACATGAATTGATTCAATGCTGCAGTGATTTCTGGAGCTCTAATTTACTGGTTATTAGAACTATCCAACAAAAATGTTTTTTGTGCTGCCATAATTGTGCCCTTCAGAAATAAAGTGGGCTATCCCACATCTCGGTCAAAATGATTTGGGTGCACTACTGCGTATTAAAGGTCAATGCAATTTCCTATGATACCAGCTTTTTCAGGACTATGCTGTGCTGCCATCCATTAAAAGTCATAGAAACCATTCTTAACATGTTGTGACAACCAGTGAGAGGCAGAGTGGGCTATCCCACATTCCAAGATGGCAGCCCTCATGCTGACTGGAGCTGAGGCAGTTCTTGAGAAGATTTTTGAGTCTGAAAGTGACCCCAATCCCCAGTGGAAGCCTACAGGTGAATCTAGTGACGACTCTTCTACAGGTGATAACTGTCTAGTTTCCAGGATTTAATTTTATGCCCGGATAAAATAAGTTTTTCCTGGCAATGATGAGGTGTCACCAGCATTATGATGGTTATGTGGATTCACTGGAAAGTTTTTGACCCTTTCTCCAGCCAAGAAAGTTAAAGTGGTCTATTCCGCAATTTGACCATTTTCTTTAATTCAGTAAAAAGCTGCCCTGTACAAATTTTCCACAAACTAAGTTACACCTGGACAATTATGAAAACATATTTCAGTCAGGTCCACTTTGTCTAAATCTCCAAATTATCATTTGCAGCGAATTTACCTGCATTATTTGATTTTGGCGGGATGGCTCCGTTCTGGGGCCTCCCCGCCCTACCAAGCGTGTGCATGAAAAGCCAGGAGGCAGGGAGAGCCCAAGGCCTGCCCTTCCATTCGTACGCCTGCAAGCCATGGGCGGAGAGAGCAGCAGAAAACCCCCCCAAAACTACCATTCCAGGCTCTTCCACCTGCATGCACGAAAAGCCAGAAGCAAGGAGTTCCGATCTGACAGCCGCAGCAACTTGGGCTGCATCCCATAGCGCTTAAATTAAATCCTCAGTCCTGTACACTTGTATCCTTTCTATGCTATGGAACGCCATTTGATCCAAAAGGTCTGTTTTGGCGTCAGCATTAAGATTTTGTATTTCTCTGTCTTAACATAGTAAAATGCCCAGTTAACATGCTTTTATTGTGCAACAGAAATAGCCTGTTATCCGGGCATTTTTTGGCATCTTAAGACAGAGAAATACAAAATCTTAATGCTGACGCCAAAACAGACCTTTTGGATCAAATGGCGTTCCATAGTATGGAAAGGATACAAGTGTACAGGACTGAGGATTTAATCTAAGCGCTTTGGGATGCAGCCTTGCTTAAAGATAACTGGATTTGACGGCTATGGCACAGGCCTCAGGACAGATTAATTTCCGGGTGCCGTAGCCGTCGCAAAATCCGCCATTGCTTAAAGTCCCTCGTAACTCAAGGAATTCCATGACGTCAGTGCAAATCAAACCAACCAATCAGAAGCATGCTAGTGCGGCCTTATGCACGCTACAGCACTTAGGAAGTTGGGAGCTTGTGTCGCGGAAGATGCCAACAACATTGTGAATAATGGAGCAAGTCAAAACAATAGGAGAGAGAGACAGAGTCCTAAAGGTTACACGATTTATTCAAAAAATGGCATGACGACCCAAATGCAGCCTGGAGTTCCCCTGCGCAAGAGACCTGCCCTCTTAGTGCAAAAACAGTCATTTACAGTATCAGGGTTACAGTCAAACCATCCTATAACATTTCATTTGATGATCCACCACTTTCTTGTTTTGACTGCCAGGTTCTGAAATATTGGTAGCGAAAAACACACGAAAATGTAAATAAAAAAAGAGGGAAAAGCTCTGGAAAAATCTATCAAAAAATGATATATAAAACTAGTTCAATCAAGTATAAATCATGTGTTCACTAATATATATGTATAACTACTGATTCTATCAAAAAACATTGATTACATCAAACTGAATAACATATTAATCAACTGTATGAGTGTAGTTGTGTGTTTATGGGTTTCTCAAGTGTATATGTTTATGAAATTAATCCATCCCTGTATGTGTGTATATTTCATCTATCTATCCATTTATGTGAGTGTACGTGTGTAAAATCAATCCATTCATTTATATAAGTGTGTAAAATCAATCCAGTCATGTATATGAGTGTGTGTGTGTGTGTGTACGTGTGTGTCAAGTGTATGTATATGTGCAAGTTGTGTGTACAGTGCCCTCCATAATTATTGGCACCCCTGGTTAAGATGTGTTCTTTAGCTTCTAATAAATTCAGTTTTTTTTCTAAATAATATAGGACCACAATGTAAAAAAGAGGAAAATCCAACCTTTAATTCAAGTGCATTTATTCAGTGGGAAAAAAATCCCACATTAAGAAATAATTCTTTTACGTCAAAATCATGTGTGCCACAATTATTAGCACCCCTGATGTTAATACTTTGTACAACCCCCTTTTGCCAACAAAACAGCACCTAATCTTCTCCTATAATGTTTCACAAGATGGAAGAATACAGAAAGAGGGATCTTCGACCATTCCTCTTTACACAATCTCTCTAAATCATCCAGCGACCTGGGTCCTCTCCTCTGCACTCTCCTCTTCAGCTCACTCAACAGGTTTTCAATGGGGTTGAGGTCTGGGGACTGAGATGGCCAAGGGAGGAGCTTGATGCTGTGTCTGGTGAACCATTTCTGCGTAGATTTGGCCACATGTTTAGGGTCATTATCTTGCTGAAACACCCAGTGACAACCCATCTTCAGCTTTCGGGCAGAGGCCACCAGATTTTGATTTAAAATGTCCTGGTATTTCAAAGCGTTCATGATGCCATGCACCCTAACAAGGTTCCCAGGGCCTCTGGAAGAGAAACAGGTCCACAGCATCACCGATCCTCCCCCATACTTCACAGTGGGCATGAGGTGCTTTTCTGCATACTCATCTTTTGTGTTCCGCCAGACCCACTTAGAGTGTTTGTTGCCAAAAAGCTCTATCTTGGTCTCATCTGACCAAAGCACACGGTCCCAGTTGAAGTCCCAGTACCGCTTAGCGAACTCCAGACGTTTGCGTTTATGATTGTGGGTGAGAAAAGGTTTTTTCTGTGCATGCCTCCCCAACAGCTTGTTGGCATGTAGATAGTGCCTGATGGTTGTTTTGGAGACTTTGTGACCCCAAGATGCTACCATTTGTTGCAATTCTTTAACAGTGAGCTTTGGAGAACTTTTTATTTCCCTTACCATCCTCCTCACTGTGCGTGGTGGCAAAATAACCTTGCGTCCTCGTCCAGACTTGTTTACCACTGTTCCAGTTGTTTTAAACTTCTTAATGATTCCTCTGACAGTAGATATGGGCAGGTGCAGGCGAGTGGCTATTTTCTTGTAGCCATTGCCTGACTTGTGAAGGTCGACACACATCTGCCTTACTTGAATGGTGTGTTCCTTTGTCTTTCCCATGTTGAAGAGTGGATAAGAGAAATGGCCTCTGTGTCACGTCATATTTATACCCCAGGGAAACAGGAAGTGATGAATTACTAATTAAATGTTCCTAGATACTCTGATCAACTTTGTAAACTACTGTAGAAATGACAGAAATACTTCAATTACATTTATTTCCTAGGAATTGTTAGGGGTGCCAATAATTGTGGAACAGGTGATTTTATGAAAAAAAAATTCTTAGTCAGGGATTTTTTTTTCCCCTTAAAATTCACTTGAGTTGAAGGTTACATTTTTCTACAATTTTCAGTGTGAGAGTATGCTTCTGCAATAAAAATGGAATTTATTTTAAGGCTTTTAACACATCTTAACCAGGGGTGCCAATAATTACGGAGGGCGCTGTATGTGTGTGTTGTCTTCATAACATAATAATCACATAACAATATCCCATAATGTTGAATAATCATAATGAGTCTTAATATATATATATTGACTTATTGAGAGTAAATACTGATTTGCTGACATAACGATACCTTTGCACACTTTACCCAAGATTTCCACAAGACCCATCAAGCTTTTGCCCTGCTGCAGTACTCCTTATCTGACCTTGCCTGGTTGCTAAGCTGGTTGCTAGGTCACTCTAGACAAACATTTCTCCCAGATGAAAAGAGGAAAAATACAGAAGGAAGAATAAAATGACCACACAGACAAATGACTGCACAACTGGTCACATGAATTGGCCGCATTAATTATGTTTCTAATACCCATTGATTTACTACACAGATATTGATTACATTAACAAAATAGAAAATCAGTTGCATAAATTGGTTTTATTTATGCGTAAACTGCTTGCATAATACGGTTATTGATTATGATCATTATTTGGGATTACTGACTTATTAACATGATGAATACCAAATTGACTTATTATTGACTTATTGATGAACATGATGAATACCAATTTGAATACCAAATCCTCAATATTCCTCAACACATAAAATGAATAGGCCAAAAACGATTTTTCAACCTTGATACAGCTAAAATGTAAAGACTTTCAATGTTCATGAGCCGATTCTTAATTTGCATTACAAATAGGTAGGCCTATCATACTGAATGTTAATATTGAGTTCTTTTTTTTTTTTTCAGTAAGCTGGTTTCTATGATGGATTGATAAATGAGGGCCACTGGGAGTGAAAATGATTGTGATAAAAGTAAAGATGTAATAAAGTGCTTTTGTAACTGGGTGTCTTTTTGATCAATGGAGCAGTGAAGAAGTGCTTTTGTAACTGGAGAGGGTATTAAGCAACAGCTATAGCTTCTTAAACTATGGCATAGCCTACCTTATTGGGAGAACTTGGCACTAATTTTCAAACAAGGTGAAGAGGTCATAGAACATGGGGCCAAGAAAACTAAAGCAACATGGACCTGCAACCTAAATCTGGCAAGCAACTAAAAAACTAGACACGAAAGGTCTGAAATTAACATCTGAACACAGTACTCTCTCACACGAATACAACTTGACATTTTGGTTTGCTCTTGTAGGTCCAAGCCATCCATTCAAACCTTGCTGGACCATTCTTGACAGGTATGTAGTTGCAAGAGTACCTACTCAATATCCCTAGACTTCAAGCAGAAATCCCATGTGAGACTGTGCCATATTGTCCACATAGGATGAGTGAGGAGAGGCAGATTCGGGCAAGATAATACCTCTGTTCATGGAGCTCAGCGAGACGAGTCATGAGGAGCTTCGCAGAGAACACTACCTCTGCATGCAACACAAACAATCATGTGTCTGATGCAGGTTCCCCTGAAAGTCTGTCTGGCGCTTTTGAAGTTCTGCCCGATATCAGCGTCTCTGACAGTCTATCTGGTGCCACTGCAGTTGTGCCTGACTTCAGTGGTGGTGCCAGTGCTGAGGAGGCTTTCTCTGACCTGGAGGATGGTTCTCCAGCAGAAGATCTAGTTGAGGCCATGGAGGTTGACAGCGACTCTTCTGATGATGACTTCGAGAGGGCTTTAGGGGAGGTACTGAAGAAGTATCTAGAAGCCACTGCAGGGAGATCCTCACTCCACTCTGATCTCGCCACCTGGGCATGTCGATTCCAAGTCAAACACAGTGCTGTGGATGCCCTTTTGAAGATTCTGCAAGGCCATGGACACACTGACCTGCCATCAACTGCCAGCACTCTCCTTAACACACCGAGGGAGGTTAAGACTACAGTTCAGTCTGACATGAATTGTGTGCATTTTCCAATTAAGGACGCAATCAAAGGCCATATGGAGAAGTATCCAGCTGATTGGATTCCCGACTGCATTGACCTGTCCTTAAACATTGATGGTTTGCCTCTATTCAAGAATGCTGGAACATGCATGTGGTCCGTCCACTGCGCAATGCACTTGAACCCCATCAAAGTCTTCCCCATCACCCTGTCCTGCGGAGGGGCAAAGCCAGCAGACCTTAATTTCCTCAATGACACGGTTGCCGACATCAACAAACTACTTTCCAGTGGCCTGCAACACAGAGACAGACTAATCACATTCAACTTACTCTGCATTGTCTGCGATGCTCCTGCAAAAGCTTTGTGCAAAATGTTAAACTTTGCACAGGGTATTATGGATGTGATGGGTGTGAACAGCGAGGGGAATGGTACAACAAAGTAACTTACCAGGAAATGGAAGCCGAAGCACGTACAGACATCTCTTTCCGTCGACAAACCCAGGCTGAACATCACCATGGCAGCACACCCCTCCTTAGTTTGCCCACTGACATGGTGGAGTCCTTCCCCATCGATTACGTGCACCAGGCATGCCTGGGCGTCATAAAAAAACTTTTTATTTATTGCAGAGGACAGTCGGGTTACAGAATGTCTGACTCGCAAATTAAAGAGGTAAGCAGAAGGCTCACCAGCCTCCAGCCTCATATCCCTTATACTTTTGCCCAAAAGCCTCGTGCCCTGAAGGATGTTGAGAGATGGAAGGCGACGGAGTTCAGACAGTTTATGCTGTTTACAGGCAAAGTTGTCCTGAAGGGAATTCTGAGAGAGAGCCTATTTGATCACTTCATGACATTCAGTGTGGCAATGTGCATACTATTAAGTCCTGCTTTGGTCCAACAACAATCAGAGTATGCAGCCACCCTCCAAAAATACTTTGTAGCGAGAGGTCGAGAACTGTATGGAAAAGAGTTCCTTGTCTACAACACACACTCATTGCTCCACATGGCAGAAGATGCAGTTGATTTCAGAGGCTTGGACAACTGCAGCGCATTCAAGTTCAGGAACTATTTACAGACTGTTCAGAAGATGGTAAGAAGTGGAAAATTCCCTGTCGTTCAAGTTGCAAAGCGAATTAAGAAGATAGAAAAGCACTTGCCAATTGCGATCGGACAGTTAAGGGAAAACAAAGTGTTTGTGCCGAGTCAATGCGAATGTTGCGAAATCGAGGATGAAAAAAATAGACAATGTCTCTGTCGAGTGTTTCAGCGCCCAGGACCTCTTTCAGCAGCCTTGTGATTCAGGAATCATTGGAGTGATGAGACTCAAACAAAATGACTGTGTTGAGGTGGATCCCGAAAGAAAACCTGAAAAAAAGTGCAATCAAACTACCAGTGAGAGGAAAATTTGTCTTCATGGCCATTCGACATGATTTATGAGAATATTTTGTCATTGATGCTCTCATTATGTATTCATGCTGTTTTGCCATTTGTGTATACACTGACTACACCCTTTTCATTGACATTGTCATCTTAACTTACCCTTGTTCTTAATGACAGAGTGCATGGAATGGTAGAGTTTGCCGGAGAGGGGGCCGTGGGGACTGTGGCCAGGCACTGGACCTTCAAAGTAGGAGAGGCAAGGAAACAGATATATACATAAGTTAAATACATAAGTAATAACACTTTCATGAGAATGAAAAAGACACATAAGCGTCCCTGTGACTACAGTAACTTTCTAACGCACACCGCGAATAAATTAGTACAATATAGGTTAAAGACTCAGTGGTCGCAAGAGCTCTAAGTTCATACTCGTCTTATTTTTTAACCGTAAGAAAAGACCCCAGGCTCAAGAAAAAATACCCCGGGCTATAGCCCAGTAGCCAGGCCCTAAAAACGCCTCTGGTTTTGTGTCCATGTGTAGACAATCCTTCTATTTCAGTTTGTTTGGGCAGGTGTGGCTCGCTGATTGGCTGATTAACAAAAACAATGGGAATCCTTTAAGCAAGGAAAGGTGAGGTTATTGCTGGCCCTGTGTTTCTGCCGACGGACCGCCACTGGAAACATCACAGACGTGGTGTAAATCATAAAAAAACCGAATTAAATCAACATTAATTCTGATAGGACCACTTCGTCAAAAAAGAAAATATTTATTGCAACATACAGGCATACAATCATACATTGAGTTTGGCAACATGGCTCTGTTATGAGAGATCCCTGCCCGTCCGAACGAGGAACCGAAGGCAGGGAGCTGCTAGTAATCCCCCAACAGAACCATGCCAGCAAGGCCAGCTGAAATGCAGAAACGTTAAGCAGTAGATGCACAGTGGTCGCCCGGCGGCTGACAATTTCTCTTGAAGCCGATAAAAGAGAAATATACTATATGAGAGTACGATGTGTCGTGACAGCCCGGCGGCTGGCACAATTTCTCTTGATGCCGATACAAGAGAAATATACTATATGAGAGTACGATGTGTCGTGACAGCCCGGCGGCTGGCACAATTTTTCTTGATGCTGATCCAAGAGAAATATACTATATGAAGTATACTATGTGTAAAGATAGCCCGACGGCTACCTTAATTTCTCTTGAGTCATTTCAGGAGAAATATGCTACAGTAAAATCTGGCGTGACATGAAGGTGAGAGTGGTGATGATTGAGATGGCGTAGAACAGTGTTGTGACGCTGATACCCTGACTATGTGATTGCGAAACGACGCGTGAGCAGGAGTGTGTTTAGGAGATATATTAGGGTGTTGTGTTTGGACATGCAAACATCATAACAGTTAAATACACACAAATCTTACATCATTTTGCTCGTTAACTGAAATGCAGGAAGTTAAGAAGCAGTAGACGCATAGTAGCAGCCCGGCGGCTGACAATTTCTCTTGAAGTCAATACAAGAGAAATACACCATATGAGTGTGCTATGTGTCGTGACAGCCCGGTGGATGCCACAATTTCTCTTGAGGCCAATACAAGAGAAATATACTATATGAGTGTGCTATGTGTCGTGACAGCCCGGCGGTTGCCACGATTTCTCTTGATGCCAATACAAGAGAAATATACTATATGAGAATACGATGTGTCGTGACAGCCCGGCGGCTGGCACAATTTCTCTTGATGCTGATACAAGAGAAATATTCTACACGAATGTTCTAAGAGTGACAGCCCGGCGGCTGGTACTCATTTCTCTTGATGCCAATACAAGAGAAATACACTATATGAGTGTGCTATGTGTCGTGACAGCCCGGCGGCTGGCACAATTTCTCTTGATGCCGATACAAGAGAAATACTCTACACGAATGTTCTAAGAGTGACAGCCCGGCGGCTGGTACTCATTTCTCTTGATGCGGATACAAGAGAAATATTCTACACGAATGTTCTAAGAGTGACAGCCCGGCGGCTGGTACTCATTTCTCTTGATGCCAATACAAGAGAAATACACTATATGAGTGTGCTATGTGTTCGTGACAGCCCGGCGGCTGGCACAATTTCTCTTGATGCCGATACAAGAGAAATACTCTACACGAATGTTCTAAGAGTGACAGCCCGGCGGCTGGTACTCATTTCTCTTGATGCGGATACAAGAGAAATATTCTATATGAATGTTCTAAGAGTGACAGCCCGGCGGCTGGTACTCATTTCTCTTGATGCCAATACAAATGAGAAATATACTATAATGAGAAATACACTATATGTGTCGTGACAGCCCGGCGGCTGGCACAATTTCTCTTGATGCCGATACAAGAGAAATACTCTACACGAATGTTCTAAGAGTGACAGCCCGGCGGCTGGTACTCATTTCTCTTGATGCAGATACAAGAGAAATATACTATATGAGGTAAACTATGTGTCGAGATAGCCCGACAGCTACCTCAAATTCTCTTGAAACCATTTCAAGAGAAATATGCTACAATATGATCTAGCGTGTCAGCAAGCTGGTACAAGTATGATGAAACAAGATGAGCTCTTTTTATATATTAATGAAGGTGAGAGTGGTGATGAATGAGATGGCGTAGAATAGTGTTGTGACGCTGATACCCTGACTATATGACTGGAAGAAGGCTAGATGACGCGTGAGCAGAAATGTGGGTAGGAGTGGAGATTAGTGTGTAGTGTTTAGGGCATGCAAACATTGCAACAGTTAATTACCAGACATATCTTACAACATTTACTCATTAATTTTGCAGCTCCATAATGTCCTTGAATCCAGGGTGAAGGTATCGATTATACGCCAAAGACGACCAACGTCCCATGGCCTTCAGTGTCGAGACAGACGCAACGGAAGCGGCAGTTGTGCTGCTCCAATATGGAAGGAGTGGAGTGTGTGGAGTTGAAGGTAGAGGCCACAGCTAGCAAACTAGGTGAAGTCGTGCAGCAAACCAGGACCGAGAGATGGGTCTCTCAGCTTCCATGAGGAACAGATGTAGTTCGCTGGATATACTCCATGGACCAGACTGTTCCGATGGTGGAGACTGGGCAGCACTTGGCAGAGGGTCAGATGGCGATGATGGTGAAGACCACCAGCAGCATGCTCAGGGCAGGGCCCCACCGCAGACATGGGGGGAACACAAACCAGGCAATTAGTGGAGAGCAGGAGGTGGAAGCAGTGCTAGGAATATACCATGAAATAATGTTGTGAACTCAAAGTTGATATAAAAATAAATTACCATGATTGCAAAATATGAAGATCATTCATGAATCTGAAAGATGCTAAAATCCCCCCCAAAAAAAAACCAATGATGCCCAAAACCAAAGACCAGAAGCTAATAAAAGGCATAACCCAAAGACCAGATTCTAATAACAGGATGCCTTTACAGCCAGAGACCATGTGGTCTTTATGGCTTTTGGTTAACTAGCAAACTTAAAGGCTATAGTACATTCTGAGCAGACCGAAACAAAGCCATTTTGAATGAAATGATGGGCAAGATGACCAAAGTGCAAGCTAGCTGGCTGACATAGGAAAAATAGTGGTATATCGCCGCACCATGGCATTGCTGAGCGTGCGCAAGATCAGCCACATCTGAGGAAGTGAGCTTGATACTGTCAAGCAACCGGAGGCTAACTTCCCAAGCAAGTGATAACTTGCACAGCAATCATAATTCTACCCACTAGGGTACAAGTGCGTGTACAAAGATGCAAAAAAAAAAAAAAAAAAAAAAAAAAATTACCGCCAAATTCTGGGGAAAACACGGAGCTTTGGCAATAGGAAAGGTAATGCAAATATGACAGCAATTCATTTACAAACAAGGATGAGTATGACCTGCTTGATAACAGAAATTCCAGTGCCAAGTGGAATGAATTCTCCGAGTCCTGATCATTCCGCAGCATTAGGAATTTTTGGTTGGAGCCACATCCACTTTAAATAAATAATATATTTATATTTATTTATTTTATTTAGTCTTTTTTTTTTTTTAAACAATTGCTGAACGCTTCAGTTGCTAGTATTTGTTGTAGGTTCGTCACGCGGTGTATGCGATGCAATTTGCAAACTGTTACCTTAACTGAACTCGCTACCAATGGCAGCACCTGCTAGGGATAGACAATAACTAACAAAGTGTAGTTACAGCATGACTGTTGGAAACAAGTAGAATTCGAGCAGCATAGCAGCAATCGATTTAAGCGTTAAGCATGGCGATCACAATTGGTTCAGTCATTTAACAGCAGTAAGCCAACCATCATCTGAATAATGCTTAATCCATTTCAGCCACGGCTATTCAAATTATGAATATTACAACATGAGCAATTTCCTGTGCCAAACATACCGTAGCTGATATTTAAAAGCATGAAGTAAATCAAAGCCATGCAAAAATATATAAAACAACGTACAAAGTACATCCATTAAATATTTCAATGGGAATAATAGGCCTAAACGCAACTCGATATAAGCATTCCGATAGAAACCATAAGCAGGTTCAGCGCCGCAGTAAGAACGTTCATGATGCGTTTAGTTAGGCTTGCAACTCGTAGGTATACACTGACCGTGCGAAGAAACTAGCGAGCAACCTGTATATAAAGAAATTCAAAGTGACATTCGTTAACTCCTCGACAAGCCGTTGTGAATTAGGGACCGGTCATCCGTGTCAAGAACATATTTCTTACCGGCCGTGGTCGTGCTAACAGCAAATTGATTGGTGCATGACACTCGAGTCTCATCACAAAAACTCTTTCCTAAGCTTCATTTATCCAGGAGTAAAAACGAAGAGAACTAGCAGCTCGGTCAACTTCACAAAATGCGATATTACTGCACTGAAGCGCAAGCGCAATAGCTACCAAAACCAAAAAGTAATCCGACACCATCTGCACCCCGCGGCGTCATGGAGGTGTAATTCTTCTGTTGCCGTGTATCTAAATGAAGATGAAGATGAAGCACTGCCGCGACTTCCATGAAATGTTTGCACTCCCGCACACACACTTGTTTGCAAGACATACAGGTTCAATTAACACGTTGCCGATTTAGGACAATACCGCAGTACACTTACTGCGCTTTAAAAGCATCCACATGCTTTCGACACCCGGAAAAGACCGCTTTCGAACAGTGGCGATTCGCAATTGTTGCCGTAGAAAAAGTATTTAACTACCAATAATGAGTGTTGCCTTGCCAAGCGAGAACTGGAATTGACGAGCACTCGTGGCTGCATCCGAATTAGCATATGCTGCTCTAAATTTACGGTTTGACAAATGACGCCAATTACACTAAGATTTCTTTCGCAAACACATAGGGCAATGTTCGGAAACAAGCCACATTTAAAGACATGAGCTTGCGCGAGCTGGCCTTCATAACCGAGCACTCCCAGCGCAGTAGAATAGCTAGGGCAAACATGACATCATACACCAGAGCAACATGAACCCCACCGAAGTGCGGTAGCCAATATAAACATTGTTATAAAAGTTTGCAGCGATAATGAATACCACGCACCTTTGTTGAGCGAGCGCACTGAGGAACAGATTCCCGAGGCGAGCTTAAGTAGAGTAGCATATTACCAGCCAAGCAATCAGGCAGCTAGGTCAGATGACAGTCATGTGCACTCAGGTAGAAGCTGCTCCTCTGTTAGCAGGCTTGACTTCATGGCCTATCAGAACTTATGTCAAGTCTTCATTTCTATGGATTTATCCTCTCAAATGTACAAATTAACGCTTAGTTGCCAATTAGGAAGCGTAAATGGGAACGAGTTTGGAGAAATGATGTGCTTTAAGGCAAGGTGAGATCCGGGAAATAATCCCTCTGAGGACAACTATTGAGTGGAAGAGGTTAAAATGCTTGAGAGTTTGTGACTGTCAATTTTTTCTGCTGTGAAAATAAAATCCTAAAAAGCTCTGGGCCCGGTTATTGAAAGCTCTGTTAATTTAAGTTAGCGCTAACTACCTGACATTATTACCACTCTCTAAATAAGATGCTCGCGAATGCTCCTCAATCCTTAAACTAAATGGGGGGAAACCTTTCAGACAGTGTTTATTAAGTGAATGATCCAGTACCATGGCACTCTAAAATACACCACATTACTTCAGTCTTACACTCCTGACAGAAATTACCGTGTGTTATTACCTCTGACAGATGAGAGTCCTGTCGTTGTGATTCCTCCATTGCAGCCAATACACTCATAAACCAGCAACGATCTCCAAACAGGCCACAGCTCTATCTGTTAAGTCCCTGATGATGCCAACTTCAGCACATTGTCCTAACATATCAATCTTGACTTATAGCTGTTTCAATATTTTCATTGCAAGTCATTTATTCATTTGAAGATTTCCATGGACTTTCACTGATGAAAATTATCGACAAAACCCAATAATTGAAGATTTCACCTGTGTAAATTTCTGACAGACACACATAATGCACGTGAACACTAAAAATAACAATAAAGTGTGTGTTAATATTTTATTTCCAAATCCTGTGATTTAATTAATTTATATGGCCATGACCTTATATCCAGTGATTCAATTTTGGATGAACAGAAGTCTGATTTTCTGGTGGCTAAAGATGCCATGTAACAACTGTCAGAAATTGATGTCACTGGAAATGCAAAATTTGACTATGAATGTAAAGAGAAAGTAGAATAAAAGCTCATTTAGTGATAGTTTTCTCAAAACTACTGTTTATTAATGCCATTAGTCTTTGACTAATGGGGTTAAGACATGATTGATATGAATATTTTTTTCCTTCATGGGCATTCATAATTTTGGTGGATTTGGCAGATCTTGGCAAATTTTGACTCAGATCTCTCAGCTTTGATTATGTTCTCCTCTCTGAGGATCGGCATGGAAACCTACAGGACAATAGACCTCCTGGAACAGATGCCAGGCTTTAGTGAAGTCTATGTAGCGAAAGTAAAGAAAAGTACTTGTAAACTGCAACTTCCTTATTGCCAAACATTTTGATGAAAGTCAAACTGTCACAAATATACCTAATATTATCTGCAGAAATACATTTACTGTAACTGAGTGCTCAATTTCTTTTCTTTGTGAGGATGAAAGAGAATTGTTTGAGTGTGCTTTGATGAACGTTGTGGTTTCATGTGTAAGACCTTACACCAGGTTACACAGTCTCACTTGTGCCCCAGCTGGCTGACTGCATTGCGTCACTTGTTTGTCTGGGATGCACTTCTTGGATTGCATCACTGACAAATAATATATTGTTAGAACAGGGATAGAGGGGCACTCATCTACCCCTCCTTTTAGCCCCTCCTCTGTTTTACTGCAGATCTGTGTGTCAGATCACAAACTCACTCTGCAAACCCAACTCCCTCTTGCACACCCACCCATCCTTAAATATAATCCTGTGGTGACAGGGTATTGTACAGTCACTCCAAGTGCTGTTGCTTCCTCAATGGATTTGTGACTGGCTGTCATCTGCCCTGCTTACATACCACTCAAATTGATTTATTTTCTGAAGTGGAACGATATTGAATAAAAACATAACCCTCCTGGAAACAGGAAACAGTCCCTGAGGAGTGTATGTCGAGCAATTACTGTGTCTCAGGTAAGATAGTAATTCTTTCTTTCAATCTGATGAACCATTCTTTCATTTCTTAAGCTGTGCTTGAGGGAGAGATTGTTACAGACTGTAATACAATAGACCCAAAGGGCAAACCCTGTCTTCTGGGAACACTGTCTCCACCTCGAGAAGCTGTCTGAACTCGAGGAGTGGATGTCAAGCTATTGCAGTTTCTCAGGTAAGTTATTCATTTTTTCAATTTGATAAACCACTCTTTCATTTCTTATGTTGTGCTTGAGTGAAAGGCTTCCGCAGGCAGTAAAATATAGACCCAAAGGACAAATCTTGTCTTCTGGGTACATTGTCTCGACCTCGGGAAGCTCCAGTGCAGTTTCAAAGAGTAAAGCTGGTGTCTTAGAGGAGAGAGAGTTTTCTCTGGATGGAGGTCGTCTTCCCAGAAAACAAAAACTATCCTTCAGTGTAATAATGCAACAATTTTTCCGGTCTTCTTTGACATGAATCATTTCTCAAAAGAGAGAGCTTATGTTTGTGCAAAATAGGCCAGTATAAGTGTTTCCATCTCTATTATGCAGTAAATGTGTTATGATGAGGAATACTTTGGAGAGAAGAATAATGTAAAATAATGCTGGAATCAGCTTAAGAGCATAATTTAGCCTTGCAGTCAGTTTAAGTGGTGAGTTCAGTTAGGCTTGACCATGTAACTTACATTCACTCTCTTTTCTAAGGATCATCAACCCTCAAACCTGCTAGATAAAATAAAACCAAAATGAACAGCTCTGTCATCAATTCTAGCCGACCCTTCAACCACTCCTCTTCAGGATCCAGTCCCCAACTCTCTTATGTATTCATATATTGCACAGAACACTATGCTGCGGTTGTGTTTATGTTTATTGAAAGAAGCATCAACCTTGTAGTGGGCTACCCTGCCAACATCATGGTAATGTGGCTGGTGGCCAGAGAGAAGAGTGACTCTTCCACCTCCAATCACTTTATCTTCAGCCTGGCCATTGCTGATGCATGGTTTTGCATAATGAGCCCCATCTGCTGCTATAGCTACATTATACTCGACATCAGATATTTCGATTATATATTAGGCTTTACCACCGGGATCATAAACGGCTCCCCACTCTTTCTCGCCTGCATTTGCCTGGACCGCTACGTGGCTGTGGTTCACCCCATTGTGTTCACCAGCATCAAGGATAAAAAGATCAGAGTTGCTATTTCCATGCTTGTTTGGGGGCTCGTGATAGCCTATGCCCTCAGCAGGTCAGTGCTCACCACCGCATCCCTCATCCAACATTATATCTACGTTGGGCTGATCCTGGCCGGCTTCACGATTATGGTTTACTGCAACGTTTCAATCATATGGAATCTGAGGAAGTCGGTCTTGGGCAAGGAGAAGATTAACCCCATGAAAAAGAAAGCCCTCAGAACTGTGCAAATCTATCTGGGCATCATAGTGTTTCATTACCTGCCTGCAGTCGTGGTCAGTCTCTTGTGTCAATATTCGCCAGGATTCTGCACGATTGCAATGATTTTATCCAGCCTTAAGGACTACAGTTCCAGCACTCAACCCCTTCTCTACATCTCCCAGATTAAGCAGCTGCCATGACTGAAAAAATTGCTCTGCATCTGCTGCCGAAGCCCTTCCCCTGAGCCACATAATGTAAGCACATGAGATGTATGCTTGTGATTGTCTGTTACATTGCATTTACTCTTGACATAAATTCATGAAAATGAGTTCATGAAAGAAAGCAAGAATGTTATCTGAGTTATCGGCAAATATATCATCTTTGATTTGACTGTAATTAGGAAAGAGATGATAATTAACACAACTATAACCATATGTGTTGATTAAAAAGTGAAAATTATTTGAATCAACCACATGTCTATATCACCATGATTTCATATTACGCGAATTAAACTTTTTTTTATTATTTAAAAATGAGCATGCATGATAAATCAATCAAAGAGACATATTTTTATGTCATGTGTAAATGATACTAATCTCCATACTGGCAAGACTGTTTTATTATATCCATTGAATTTCATT
Organism: Gymnothorax javanicus; assembly: GCA_029692085.1. Lineage (NCBI taxonomy): Eukaryota > Metazoa > Chordata > Actinopteri > Anguilliformes > Muraenidae > Gymnothorax > Gymnothorax javanicus. Next base: position 15,480,413 of record CM056200.1, on the reverse strand, counting down.
ATGGCAGCATGGGGTCTAGTTTTGCCCACGAAACACCTGCAGTGACGACAGATTTTCTGGGAGCACAGCATATATGCAAATAAAAATGATTGTTTTGGCTATTCCTGTGCTTAATGCAGACAATCAGTGAGCAAGTGCCACAGTCAAAGTATTTTAGACCACAAAATGATAAAATTTATTTATTATGAAGCAACCTGAAATGTAACCAAAAATAATTTAAATTAAATATAAAGAACTTGAGTAAAGCCTCTCTAAAATGTTCAAGGTCAACCATGAGGAAAAGTGTCCATCACCCATCAAATACTAACCTCAGTCTCTGAATTCAGCAGGATGCTATAGTTTGGTGTGAGTTTAGCTGTTAGTTACAGCTCTGGGGAACAAAGGGAAGCACTGGGGTTTGTCATCAGAGACAAGGCCAACTTTGTTTCCATAATGGTGTACAGTTTTTGTTGAAACTGGTTGAGACATGAATTGATTCAATGCTGTTGTGATCTCTGGAGCTGTAATTTGCTGGTTGTTAGCAACTATCCAACAAAAATGTTTTTTGTGCTGCCATAATTGTGCCCTTCAGAAGTAAAGTGGGCTATCCCACATCTCGGTCAAATGAGTTGGGTGCACTACTGCATATTAAAGGTCAGCGCAACTTCCCATGATACCAGCATTTTCAGGACTGTGCTGTGCTGCCATCTATTAAAAGTCATAGAAACCATTCTTAACATGTTGTGACAACCAGTGAGAGGCAGAGCGGGCTATCCCACATTCCAAGATGGCAGCCCCCATGCTGACTGGAGCTGAGGCAGTTCTTGAGAAGATTTTTGAGTCTGAAAGTGACCCCAACCCCCAGTGGAAGCCCACAGGTGAATTTAGTGATGACTCTTCTACAGGTGATTACTGTCTAGTTTCCAGGATTTAATTTTATGCCCAGATAAAATAAGTTTTTCCTGGCAATGATGAGGTGTCACCAGCATTATGATGGTTATGTGGATTCACTGGAAAGTTTTTGACCCTTTCTCCAGCCAAGAAAGTTAAAGTGGTCTATTCCGCATTTCGACTATTTTCCTTAATTCAGTAAAAAGCTTTCTTGTTCAAATTTTCCACAAACTAAGTTTCACTTTGAGAATTATGTAAACATATGTCAGTCAGGTCCACTTTGTCTGAATCTCCAAATTATCATTTGCAGCGAATTTACTTGCATTATTTGATTTTGGCGGCATGGCTATGTTCTGGGGCTGCCCCGCCCTACCATGGGTTTGCATGAAACCCCCCCCCGAAAACAACCATTCCAGGCGAGAGTCGCCATTCCAGGAAATCTCTCTGCTCTTCCACCTGCATGCCTGAAAAGCCAAAAGCAAGGAGAGCCAAGTAAAATCCTCCCTGCTCTTGCATGCATACAAGTGAAAAGCTAAAGGCAGAGAGAGCGGCAGCAAGAAGCCCCAAGTAAAACCCAAGTCACCATGCTAAGCGAACTCCCACCCTTCCACCTGCATGCACGAAAAGCCAAAAGGCAGGGAGAGCCAATAACCCTCCTGCCCTTCCATGCATTCATGTGAAAGCCAAAGGCAGAAAGAGCAGCAGCACAGCCACCCCCCCCCCCAAAAAAAAAAAAAAACTATCATAGCAGGCGAAAAGCCAAAGTGCCATGACAGGCGACCTCCCGCCTTTCCACACGCATGCATGAAAAGCCAATTGGCACAGAGAGCTAAAATCCTCCCTGTCCTCCATGCATACGCATGAAAAGCTGTTGGCGGAGAGAGCAGCAGCGAAATCAATACTTGCCAAAGTGGCTGATCTGTTAGCGTTGCATATTCCCCATGAGCGCAGGTGTTGAATATTTGGTTTAGTGTTCACCTGACCTGATTTAAGGCTGCTAAGCCTCCTGTAGCGAACATTTCTTAGCCACAGGCAGCAAGCAGGTACATGGAATGTCGTATTAATATCAATTACTGTTGTGTTTCCAGTGTCCTGTGCCATTCTGCCAGTTCACTGCAGGGGTTTTAACAGTTCCTTGTGCCAGGATTCATGATTCATTGTTCATGTTCATCGCTCATGTTTTTATTTTTTGCCATGTTTTGTTTCTCGCTCAGGAATGCAGTTCCTGAAATCACAGAGGCTAACTTACATAGTTGGACCCAATGACTGTGAATGGACAAACTATGTAAGTTGCTAACTTAGTGAGCAACTACGCTTTTGGGAAACGCACCCCAGGTCTGGTTCCCGGTCTGCCCAGCCAATCCGCCTCTCCAGTGTCTGCGAGCCGTATCCACGTTTTATTCTCACGCTACATTCGGGAGTGGCTTACGGTTTCAACCTTCCTTTTTACATTTCTCTCTTCCGAGCTTCTCTAATCTTCATGCTCGTTAATTATTTTAAATTACTAACAACTTACTAATCAGTCACGGGGGGTGTTTTCTCTGAGGGGCCGTCAGGGACATTATTCAGAATTACACACACACACACACACACACACACATAAAATGTTGAACACACACAACTGAAATGCTCTCACACACACAACTGAAATGCTCTCACACACACTTGTGAAATGCTGTGCTCTCACACACACTACTGAAATGCTCTCACACACATTACTGAAATGTTGTGCTCTCATACACACTACTGAAATGCTCTCACACACACTACTGAAATGCTCTCATACACGCTACTGAAATGTTATGCTCTCACACACACTACTGAGATTTCAGTGTAACAGGAAGCGACCTAACGATTCCCACCTGAGTCAGGGTAGAACACGCCCACTTCCGCATATGACGTCGCCCCCCACCGTCATCCTAAAACACACCCCTGTCTAAAAACCACACATTAGGAGTTGTTAATCAACTTAATCTTTGCTTTAATTCTGGGATTGAACGTAGAAAAGACTTCACACCTAATTGTGACTTCAAACAGAGATGATTATATATATTTTGTGATAATTATTTTTACGAAGCTTTCCTTGGCACATTAACGCTAACGTTATTACGTTATAGTGCAGCACAGCACTCAACTCTGCCTAGTCTGTTTTATCATGCCGCTCTCACTTTGTAACCTCTTAGGCACTATAATATCCATATCTATAATAACCTACTTGTAACGTCAACGTGGAAATATAAAACAAGAACGTGTAGACTATGCCTTTCAGTTCATACTTGATTTGCATCAAATAAACCAATCTCAATATTGTGCAAAATGCATAATGCAGTAATGCAACACAACAGATTCCCCCAGCAATATCAAATCAAAAGCATGACTTCACCCGTATCCAATTTAGACTGTTTAGGGGCACGTTATCGCCTCCCCTTCACCTTATTAGAAGACTGTTATCATGAATTAACATATAGCCAGTGTGCAGCTTAAGGTTCCTATGACTTTGTAAAAACGTTTCCAAGTTTGCTCGGGATAATAGGTCAGGTTGGAGTTTGTTATAAGGAGAGAGGGAAGAACATACGCCTACATCATGGGATAATGTGACTATGTGGCTATTTTAAACATGACTGTTTCAATCAACCACGTAATATATCACTAGGCTACTCCTAGTTTCAACCATGTACTTGAAACATAAATCATATATTTATTCTCTCGTTAGCCTATGCTAACGCGTTAGCATGTTAGCTAACCATAACTGAACATGTTAAAATCCATTTACTATGTGACCCAAGCTCTTCTAGCTAACGTGAATTCTAGCGTCTTCTTTGACCTAAAATCTTTGGCGGGCTTGAACACCGCCTCTTTCGTCGCTGCAAGATGATCACAGTTATGCTGCGCTCAGGTAGGTTTCATCTATCAACATTTCTAAAGTTAAAATATGAACTCCGTGTACATAGTGAACTATCCTAGTTGGAGTCCAAAGTAAATAATTGGGTCTTTCATTCATGATTTTGGTTATTTGATTAGATAACTTGATTTTCTGAACGAGTTAGCTAGCCAACTTAGCTGCTGGTGAAGTTTAATGTTAGTTTACCGCAGGTCAGTTTGCCACGACAGTATAGGTTACGGGTTTAGGTTAATTAGGGCTAATGTTACAAAATAGATCAGTCGTTCAAAGTGTGACTTAGGCTATAGGCTATTCCTATGTTTTTAAATGAACCTAACACTACTCATTGCTAATTTACAGGCCATCAGTGGACCATGTCACTGTCAGTAGCGCCAGCGGTGATGGAGTCAGTAGGCCTACACTAAGGTAAAAATGTGACTTAATCTTACAAGATTGTGAGATTGATGTGTCATTAATAATTATTCATAACTGTCTGACTCATAATCATAACTGATTATTCATAACTTTCACCTTTGTACTTATTTCAGCCAGATCAGTGTGTGCTCAGATGTCAGGGAAAACTTGGATGAATATCTTCAATTGAAGGTATAATGTTAAAGTTTAATAGCAGGGCTTCTTCATGTACTGTTGCCTACTTGTCCTTCAGACAAGTGAACTCATCAAGATCAAGAAGTCACGTGTCCACACATAATGTAGGCTATTTGACCCAGCAAAGTCAAGCCCTTGAAATGACATTGCTGTTAGCATGTAAATATGATTGATAGTTATGACCAGATAAGACCGGATTGCTTACTGTTGAGGACTAGCTTGTTATTGACAGATTATTGAGCCCTAAAGTGTTTTTTTTGTGAACCTAGCAACTGGAAGAAGGGAACTGATGTGAATCATAATAAGTCATCATTGTAGGATAAGGGTTATGAGGTAAGTAAAAGTCTCAATGTATATCCATACTAATTGTATTTTCTTCCTCTGTGGCTTCCATCCATAGAGTTGGCTACCCCCTGACCACAGATACCATGTATGCAAATACACTGACCTGCCATCACCGGGGGATCACGCTTCATTTGAGGCACAAATTCGAGTCCAGGTCAGGACAGAGGGCGAAGCAAGGGAGTGGGTGAAGGCAGCAAAGCACTCCGGGGTAACATGGAGGGTACAAAGAACCATTGGCAAAGCGTGTTCTTTACAAGGTAACAGTTAAAATGTCTTGTGCCTGCTCCACACAGTCGCGTATCAGGCTGATGTTATTCGCGTAGTGTTATGTATGAGTATTTTGTGTACAGCACTGTATATCATTTGTAAATGGAGATTTGTTAGACACTATTTAAATGCCCATAATGACTGGTCAGCGATTTGTTTATTTTGGTTATCATTTGGCACCCTCTGGTGGTATGACTGTAGAAAAACATGATCTGATGCAATACCACTTCTTTGTGAAGAAATAGACTAGTGCTTTCTAGAAGCTTCTGGCATCTTCCTGCCTGGAGGGGGCGGGATTACCCAGGAATCCTGTAGATCTTTCCAGAATGTTGCTAGTCTATATAAATGCTGTGATTTTGGTCAGTAGAGGCAGAGTTTTTGTTTTGGCAACAGAGTTACATAGTGGCATTAGAGTGTTATTAGAGGATTGAACAGTGGATTATTTGTGGAGGTTTTTTTTATTCAGTGAAGAATACATTTTTTTTAAGTTGTCATTGCTGGTTTTCTTTGTTGTGATTTTCAAGTCATAACAAATTGGAGGTTCTACCGAGATAAACCATTCATTGGATCAATGATTGGATTCACGAAAGATTAAAGCAGATCTATCATTTTTAAATCTTGTGACTATTTGAAGAGCCAGCAATCATGACTTTTGATCTTGAAAATTTTTTGAAAACTCCAACCCAGGAATCAATTGTGCTGGCAAAGAAGAAGGACTTGCTGCAAATAGCCTCAACCCTTGGATTATCTGATGTGAAATCATTAATGAAGAAACAAGAAATATTGAACATTTGGGTGCAACATTTCATCGATGAAGATATCTTTGGGGAAGAAGCAGCAGAATTGATAAAAGATGTGGAGGTGCCTGCAACAGAGCTGCAAAGACTTGAATTTCTGCTACGTCTGAAAGAACTGGAAGAGAGAAGGTTGGAGAAGAAGAAAGAACTGGAAGAAAGAAGGTTGGAGAAGGAGAGAGAACTGGAAGAAAGAAGGATGCACTGGCAGTACGAATTGGAAATGAAGCAAATAGAAGCAGGTACTGTTACAAAATCTTTTAAACTTTCTGATCATTTTGGATGTGGTTAAACACATCAGACTTGTTCCTCCCTTCCTAGAAAATGATGTAGACCAATAATTTACCCATTTTGAAAAAATTGCTGAAAATTTGAAATGGCCAAAAGAGCATTGGACAATGATGTTACAAAGTGTTCTTACGAGTAAAGCTAGGAAAATCTATAACCAGTTATCTGTCCAACAGTGTTCTGATTATGATTTTGTCAAATCTGCCATTCTGAAGGGTTATGAATTGGTCCCCAAGGCTTACAGGCAAAAATTTAGGAATTCTCGCAAGGAAGCCAGTCAAACTGATGTTGATTTTGGCAGGTTGAAGGAACAGTTGTTTGATCAGTGGTGTAATTCCATGAAAGTTGAGAAAGATTTTGACAGAATGAGGCAACTTATTTTGGTTGAGGAATTTAAAAGGTGTGTCCAGCCTGATATTAAGAATTTCCTTGAGGAGAAACAAGCCTTTACTTTGCAAGATGTTTCCACCCTAGCTGATACTTATGCATTGACTCTTAAGTCTTCTTTTGTCCAAAAATCCACATTTTCTAAATTTCAAGGCAAGTCTCAGTCCAAGACTTCTTCTAATAACACTTCTAATGATTCTAATGCCACTACTGAGAGGAAACCTTGCAGTGAGAAGCAATCGTCTGATTCTTTACCTTCTGTGTCTTGCTAATACTGCAAAAGCAAGGTCACCTTATTTCTGAGTGTTATGCTCTCAAGAAAAAACAACAACGAGAAGAAACCAAGCCAACTGCTTTCACTAGGAGAGAATCTCTTGTATCAAAGGTCAGTTCACCTGATCTTCTACCTTCTGTGGCTGATTGTGTTATGGAGGGTTTTGAGCCATTCATCACCGATGGTTTTGTCTCACTTTCACATGATTTTTCCTCATCTGCTCCTGTTCGAATTCTAAGAGATACTGGGTCTTTCCAATCTCTTTTTCTTGCAGATATTCTGCCTTTTTCGGACAAATCGCCTACTCAGGCTAATGCCCTTATTCAAGGAGTAGAATGTGGTTTTACAAGTGTACCTCTCCATAATGTTCATCTCAAATCAGACTTGGTCTCTGGGCCTGTTACTGTTGGTGTTAGGTCTTCTCTTCCTTTCAAAGGTGTTCATTTGCTTCTTGGTAATGATCTTGCTGGGGATAAGGTTGTGCCCTACCCTGTTGTAACTGACACTCCTTTGATTGATGAAGAATCTGAATCTATAGAGGAGGAAATTCCAGACCTCTATCCTTCATGTGCAGTTACTCGTTCTATGGCCAAAAAGGCTATTCAAGATGATGCTGACCTGGACTTCAGCCTGGCTGATACCTTCATTGGGCAGTCTTTTCATCAGGAACCTTCCAGTCCTGAGATGTCTGGGAAATCTTCAGACTTGTCCTTGTCAGGTCATTCTAATGACATTCTGTCTCGGAAACAACTTATTCAGGAGCAACAACAAGCTCGTGATCTAGCGCATCTTCTACCACAGGCTGCAAGTGAACAAGAGGCTACTCGAGTTCCTGTCTGTTTTTACTACAAAAATGGTGTGCTTATGAGAAAGTGGCGTCCACCTGGTGTTTGTGCAGATGAAGAGTGGATGATCACCCGACAAATTGTTCCTCCAAAGTCTTATCGTCAAGAAACTCTTAGTCTGGCCCATGACAATCCTATATCAGGTCATTTGGGTATCAAAAAGACCCTTCAACGTGTCAGGAATCATTTCTTCTGGCCTTCCATGAGGCCCAATGTACAGGAGTACTGCAAATCCTGTCATACTTGTCAAATGGTTGGGAAGCCGAACCAGAATATTCCAAAGGCTCGACGTAAGCCCATTCCCGCTTTTGAAGAACCTTTCAGTCGGATCATCATTGACTGTGTTGGACCATTGCCAAAGACTAGATCTGGTTGTGAGTACCTACTGACTATCATGTGTGCTTCCACCCGGTTTCCTGAGGCAATTCCACTTCGTAATATCACGGCGAAGACTATCATCAAGGCTCTTACCAAGTTTTTCTGCTTTGTTGGTCTTCCTAAGTCTATTCAGTCTGATCAAGGGTCAAATTTCATGTCTGGCATCTTTCAACAAGTTATACATGAGCTTGGTATGAAACAATACAGGTCATCAGTTTACCATCCTGAGAGTCAAGGTGCTTTGGAGAGGTTCCATCAAACCTTGAAGAACATGATAAGGACCTACTGCCTTGACACAGAGAAAGACTGGGATGAAGGTGTCCATCTTCTTCTGTTTGCTGCCCGTGAAGCTGTTCAGGAGTCTCTTGGGTTCAGTCCTTTTGAGCTTGTTTTTGGGCATACAGTCCGTGAACCTCTGATGCTTCTGAAGGAAAAGTTGCTGGCGGAAGATGAAGTGCCAATGAACTTGCTTCAGTATGTCTCTGACTTCTGTAATCGTCTCTCTAAGGCTTGTGACTTTGCTAAGTCTAATCTCAAAGAGGCTCAGGGCAAAATGAAAACCAGATATGACCTTCATTCCCAAGATAGAAGTTTTAAAACTGGTGACAAAGTTCTTGCACTTTTGCCAGTTCCTGGAAACACTCTGAGAGCCCGATATTTTGGGCCTTACACTGTCCTCAAAAAGGTCAGTGATCTAAATTACATCATTTTAACCCCTGGAAGGAGGAAGCAAAAACAAATGTGTCACATTAACATGCTGAAAGAATACATTGACAGAGACCCTCAGCAAAAGCCAGTCAACGTGGTAAATACAATTGAACTGGAAAATTCTGAAGAAGATTGTGACTGCCCCTTGGATAATGAACCTGGTCCAGCCAAACTTGAAAATTCAGACATTCTTCAAAATATTGACAGCAAGTTGTCCCACCTGGACCCTTTTCAACAACAACAGCTAACGCAGCTCATATTTGAATATAGTCACATATTCGCTGACATTCCATCAAGGACTGATATGGTTTACCATGATGTCATCCTACAAGATAATTCCAACACTGTAAAACAGTATCCTGACAGAATGAATCCAGAGAAGCAGAAATACCTTAAACAAGAAGTCAAACCAGTTGATGCAAAAGTAAAAGTTATCACTGAATTTTCTGAGCCTACAACTAAAAGACAACTAATGAGATTTCTAGGGATGGCTGGCTACTACAGAAAATTCTGTAAAAATTTCTCTATCATTTCTGAACCTTTGACAAATTGACTGAGGAAAAATGCAAAATTTTTTTGGGATGAAAAATGTCAAAATTCATTTGACCAACTGAAAGCTATCCTCAAAAATGCACCAGTTCTCTTATCTCCTAATTTCAAAAAGGAGTTCAAGTTGGCTGTTGATGCCAGTGATATTGGTGCAGGCGCAGTTTTACTGCAAGAAGACACTGATGGAGTAGATCATCCTGTTTGTTACTTTTCCAAAAAGTTTGATAAACATCAGAAAAACTATTCAACAATTGAAAAAGAATGTTTGGCACTTAATTGGCTTTACAACATTTTGAAGTCTATTTGACTTGTTCAGCTACTTCCATCAAGGTCCTCAGTGATCACAATCCCCTCACGTTCTTGCATAAGATCAAAAACAAGAATCAAAGATTACTGAGATGGAGTTTGCTTTTGCAGGAGTATGATTTGGATATTTCTCACATCAGGGGAAAAGATAGTGCATCTGGAATAACACTTTCACGCATGTAAATTATACTTCTCTATTTGATTGTGAAAAATGTAAATTTAACTTTTCTATTTGATTGTGAAAATTAACATAACATAACATGAATGGCGAGAACAGGCCGTTCAGCCCAACTAGGCTCGCCAGTTTCTTTATACCATCGTGAATATATCACTTCAGATACTCAATGACTCAATGGTATCTAGCTTTAAGTCAAGTCTGCTCTTGAAAACTCCCAAGGTCTCTGCCTCAACAATATGGTCAGGCAAGCTGTTCCACACTGAAATTACTCTTTGGGTGAAGAAATATTTCCGAATATCAGTGCTAAATTTACCTTTAGTCAGCTTCCATTTGTGACCCCGAGTTCTGCTAACAACACTTGGTTGAAGGAATCCTACATAATTCACTTTGTTAATCCCTTTAACATATTTAAAGACCTCAATCAAATCACCCCTTAGTCTCCTTTTCCTAAGACTAAAGAGATTAAGGATCTTCAGCCTTTTCTCATAGCTTTCATCTTTAATACCGAATTAGCCGTGGCTCTTCTCTGAACTTTCTCTAAAGCCTCTATGTCTTTCTTAAAGTATGGTCCCCAGAACTGTACACAATACTCTAGATGTGGTCTGACGAATGTGTTGTACAAAAGAAGCATCACCTCCTTGGATTTGAACTCAATACTTTTGGCAATGTATCCCAGCATCCGATTGGCTTTTTTAACAGCTAACAATGGCTAGAGCCTGTGAGGGTTTGGTCAACAATCACTCCCAGATCTTTCTCTTGTGGAGCACATTCCAGTTTAAAACCTCCCATGAAGTAATCCCATCTAATGTTTTTATTACCTACATGTACTACGTTACATTTCGCTACATTAAATTTCATTTTGCCACATTTCTGCCCAATTCTGAATTCTATCCAAATCATCCTGAATCACTTTAGTGGACTCTAAACTATTTGCCAAGCCCCCCAATTTAGTATCATCTGCAAACTTCACTAATCTGCTCTCAATATTCCTATCAAGGTCATTAATGTAGATGAGGAACAGCAGGGGTCCCAACACCGATCCCTGGGGGACGCCACTCCCCACCCTACCTAGCTCAGATGATATACCACTGACCACCACTCTTTGTGTTCTGTCCTGCAACCAGTTATGAATCCACTTCAGAATACCACCTGTAACTCCAATGGAGCTCATTTTAAAAATTAGTCTCTTATATGCGGTACTGTGTCAAATGCTTTCTGAAAATCCAAATATATGATGTCATAAGCCCTGCTCTGGTCATAAGTCTTGGTGGCCTCTTCAAAAAATTGCACTGGTTGTTATGTATATGATTGTTTTAATGATCAATGATACTTTTTGTGTAAAGTTCAAGATTATACTGATTATAAAGTTGTGTTATTTTTAAAAAAAAAGCTTTTAGCAAACCTTTCTTTTTCTTAAAGAGGGGAGGTGTTATGTATGAGTATTTTGTGTACAGCACTGTATATCATTTGTAAATGGAGATTTGTTAGACACTATTTAAAATTCCCATTATGACTGGTCAGCGATTTGTTTATTTTGGTTATCATTTGGCACCCTCTGGTGGTATGACTGTAGAAAAACATGATCTGATGCAATACCACTTCTTTGTGAAGAACTAGACTAGTGCTTTCTAGAAGCTTCCGGCATCTTCCTGCCTGGAGGGGGCGGGATTACCCAGGAATCCTGTTGATCTTTCCAGAATATTGCTAGTCTATTTAAATGCTGTGATTTTGGTCAGTAGAGGCAGAGTTTTTGTTTTGGCAACAGAGTTACATAGTGGCATTAGAGTGTTATTAGAGGATTGAACAGTGGATTATTTGTCGAGGTTTTTTTTATTCAGTGAAGAATAAATTTGTTTAAGTTGTCATTGCTGGTTTTCTTTGTTGTGATTTTCAAGTCATAACAGTAGGTTCTCAACTCCTTCCACTTTATGTTTATAAATTAAATATAATGTTTTGTTTAGGTGGACTACAAGTGTCAGCACCATGTTGATGTGAGGTCTATGACGGCCAATTCGAGACCTTCATCAAAAAATACGTGCTGTCCAGCCACAATGTCTCTCACCCTGAAACAGTGCCAGTGTTATGATTCTGTTGTTCCTGACCATGTTTTTGTTCTGACTCTGTTTCCAAACCATGTTTTTTGATTTAGTCCATGCTATGTTTTGTATTTTGTCATGTCTTTTCCCTGCCATTTCTCATATTCACAGTTAAGATTATCTTTCTGGTTTTTGTATTTCTCATGCCCTGCATTACACATTGTCTCCCCTGTCTGGTCATATGTGATGTGACAGTCTTATTCCCCAGTCTTGTGTGCCACGCTTTCAGGTGATTTCATGGTTTCTGGGTTTCCAAACATTCCTTCCAATCTCGTTTGCTTCCTTCACCTTTCTGTTCTATCTTTACTAACAAATACTAACAGTTTATTATTTTAGATAAATTACTAACATTAACTAACATTGTTTATAGTACTAACTTACTAACGATCACTAGGGATTGTATAGCTGCACATTACTAATTGACTAACAAGCTCTCAGCACTCGCTCTGTTCTAGTCTCCGCCCCTTGCCTTCACTCAATTTACTTTGCTGCGCTTCAGCAGATTCTCCGCACCTGGTTAAACACTGTTCTGACTCTCACTCTGTGCACCTTAGAACTCCCTAACCGGAGTCGTCTGTTTGTCATAGGCTGTCTGTGTAATCCCTGTCCGCGTTTTGGCTTTCGCCAATTTCATGTGGATTGGAACTTCCTCTTGTTCATTCCTTTGTTAATTAGTCTGATCCAGCTCACCTATTCCCTATTATAGCATGTGACTTCCCGTATGTGTATTTAAGCAGTCATTTCACTACCAGCTTTTGTCAGAACGTTTTCCTTGTGCTGTGTTGTTGATGCCTTGTACTCTTCGTGTTATACTTCTGACTGGAACATCCCGGATTTTGATTTTTGCTGCGTCTTTGATATACCTGTGCCCGTGTAACGAACCTGCTTTGTCCGACCCCGAGTTTTGTGTTTGCTGCCCTGTTCACAAACTGGATTATGACTACTGGATTCTGATTTTGGATTGTGGACTCTGTACCGTTGCCTACTGCCCTGCAGGGGTTTCCACCCCAGAACTAATAAAGAACAAGTTTGCTGGATATTTTGGGTCTCGCTTCTGGTTCCTGAACACACCCTTACAGCCAGCCTCTAAGTGGGAGGATTAGCCGGTGAGTTGAGAGATGTATGCAGGTGTGCAGTACGCTGATAATCATGTTCTCCCTCACCACACCATTTACCTTCTTTTAGGACTTCCTCTTTTCCTTCAGCTCTATCTTCAGCATCCTTACCCCTACCAGCTTGTCTCCTATCTGCCTATGTCCAAACCATCTCAAACTCGCTCTCACTTTGTCCCCAGTCTCACCTGAGCTGTCCCTTTAGTATACTCATTTCTGACCATCTATATCCTTATCATCTTAAACTCTGCCGCTTCATGCTCTGCCTCTTGTTTTTTTTTTTTTGTCAGACAGTGCCACCACTTGTAAACTTTCCCTTTCACTATTGGTGTAGCATTCTGGTAGCATTCTGTCACAAAGCACTCTTAAGACTCTTCTCCACCCACTCCACCCAGCTTGCACCATCTTCTTCACCTCTCTTCCACACTCTCCATTACCCTGGACAGTTGACGCCAAGTATTTAAACTCATCCTTATCCTCCTTGTAACCTCACCAATCCACTGATTCCCTTATTCACTGGCTAAACTTAACATAATGTTGATATGATTATGTCAACAGCTGCAAGGACAGACATGTGCCTGACTTCCCATTGGAAGTCACGATAAAGAAGTACTACAACCACAGCCTGTTTGTGGCCGAGGCCTTTGGACACAGAGATGTGGGGAAGGACACAATTGAGAGCCTGACGAGGCTTTTTGAAATAGGTCATTCTCCCACATCAGCACTCTGTGTGTTGAAGCACGACCTGCAAATGCAGCATGGGGAGAGATATGTCTGTGCCTCCGCCAACCGAGAGATCTGCCCAGACTTCCAGTTTGTCCAAAGGTGCACCTTTTTTTTTATTTTTAAAAGATCATAATGTAGCTATTATGAAGTGTATTGGCAAAAGACCCCTCACATGATTGGGGTTGAGACTGTATAATACTATGTTGATGATGGTTGCGCATGTGTCACACATTTGAACACATAAGATCAGTGGAGTGGGATGTATAGTTTGAAACGGTATACTGCATGCATACTATAACTTTAGTGGCTAAGATTTTTTTGTTCAGACTGTTCCAAAAGGTGTGTAGAGGAGAGTATGGCACACAGCAAGGCCCTTCCATACTAGAAGCTCTGGAATGACAGGTAGAGGAGTACAACACCAAGTGCGGAGAAGTGTGTGCCAGGATGACCACTTCCTCTGATGGAGCTCCTCCCATCGCGATATGATCCCCACTGATGAAACGCCTTCACACCACCAAGCACAGTGGGGAGCTGTGCTTCATCGACTCCTCGGGGAAGATGGACAGAGAGAACTGCCGGGTCTCCCTCCTCCTCACCCACACATGTGCAGCTGGCCTCCCCCTTGGGATCATCATCACTCAAACGGAGCACAAAGGTACAATCATTGAAGGGCTGGAGCTGCTGAAAGGACTCAGTGGAAGGGAAGCCTTTGCAGGGAGAGGGCCGGCAGGACCTGGCGTGTTCCTGACAGATGACTCCAGTGCAGAGAGGGGAGCTCTAAAGCAGGCATTTCCTGGGGCTACTCTGCTGCTCTGCTCCTTCCACCTCCTGCAAGCTGCCTGGAGGTGGCTGTGGAGTAAGGAGAGTGATGTAGAGAAGGGAGACAGGCAAACCCTCTTTGTCTTCATCAGGGACATGTTGTCCAGCAGAGCGGTCTCTGAGGTAGACAGGCTGTACAGGCAGGCCAGGGAAAATCCTGTTGCTGTCAGGTTAGTGTGGAATTTAGAGACAGTTAGCTTGACAATGGTGAAGATACTTAGTTGACAAATGGTCATTTCACACATTTCATGCCTGTAACGTTACATACATACAGAAACGAGATGCACCTCTATAGTTAATGTAATACACTTTTTGTCTTGGAATCCATTCCAGGTACCCTAAATACCTGGTCTACCTGGAGCGACTGTACAACAGGAGGGAATACTGGGCGCTGAGCTTCAGAGTGGAGCTGCGTACTCGAGGGAATGACGCAAATAACTTTGTCGAGGTGGCGATGCGTGTTCTCAAGGATTAGATCATGCTGAGGATCAAAGCATTCAACCCTCCGCAGCTCTTTGATATGCTCACCTCCCGGCTGGAGACATACTATGTAACCCACATCACTGATGTTGCCCTTGGCCACAGATAGGCTTTCCAGCGTTCCTGCTTCTTGGCTCATGACAGCAGCATTGAAGCCAGTGATATTCAGCAGGTAACAGTTTTAAATACTACTGCTACTACTACTATTAGATTCACAGAAACTGTCAACACTGAGATCAAATAAAATGCCAAGTTAGTGTGGAAACAGAATCTTCTCTTTCATAATGTCTGACAGATTGAGGAGAAGCTGTTTAAGGTCAAGGGATCAACAGCAGTGTATGAGGTGGACATGGAGTCTGAGCTGTGCACCTGTCCAGCTGGCCAGACAGGGGCACCATGCAGGCACCAAGGAGCAGTGGTGCAACACTACCGTTGCTTGTCCAACAGTTACATTCCCACTACTGCTGAGCAGAAAGCTGACCTTTTGAAGCTCACATTAGGAGGTAATTTTAGGTTTTTAGCTTACCGGCCCTATGGCCGGATAAGCTATTGTCGTGGTGTGGCGTCCGTCGTCCGTCGTCCGGCGTCCATACCCGGGAACATTTTTTATCTTTTTTTCGGCCTGATGAATTTTTGTTTAAATTTGCCATAACATACTACTAGACCATATCTCCAGACTTTTTTTTTACAGATTTTTGATTGAATCATTTTTGTCCGTTTTATGGGCCTTTGAAATTTAGGCCCCAATGTTAAAGATAGGACTGAGAAATTTAAAAAAATTATTTCTCAAGAACCGCGTGATAAATTTTTTTCTAAATCAGGCAATCAACTTCCCTTGGTACCATCAATGCACAGTGCGAGCGCAATTTTGATTGAATCGACAGAAGTGGATCTAGTGGGGGCGCTTGTACTTTATGAATAAGCAAGATGGCCTTTGGAGGCCAAATGGTTGCAGATAGAGATGAAATTTGTATTATCGACATATAGGAAGTCATATATGACCTATACATTGGCTTTGTTAAAGTTGACCTCAGATGACCTTGAAAGGTCAAACTTGAGGTCAAAGCAAAATGTTACAATTTTCAAAGGCTTCTAGGCTTGAAAATATTGATTATTGGGAACATATGTGTATTGACCACTTATAGGAAGTCATATATGAACTTTCATTTGGTGGCCTTGAACTTAACCTTGGGTGACCTTTGAAGGTCAAACTTCACATAGCAAAATTATAATGACTTCTTTCACCAAAACTATAATAGACAGAGCTTTGTATTGTGGGCGTATAGGAAGTCATGTATGAAGTTTCATTTGGTGACCTTGAACTTGACCTTCAGTGACCTTCAACAGCCAAACTTTACAGCGAAATTTCAATGACTTATATCATCAAAATTGTTACAGACAGAGTGTAGGTTTGTATTGGCGACATATAGGAAGTCAA
Organism: Gymnothorax javanicus; assembly: GCA_029692085.1. Classification (NCBI taxonomy): domain Eukaryota; kingdom Metazoa; phylum Chordata; class Actinopteri; order Anguilliformes; family Muraenidae; genus Gymnothorax; species Gymnothorax javanicus. The sequence continues at coordinate 15,464,063 of CM056200.1, read as the reverse complement.
ATATGAACTTTCATTTGGTGACCTTCATATTGACCTTTGAAGGTCAGACTTGACCGAGTGAAAATTCTGACTTCTATCACTAAAAAGGTCACCGATAGAGCCTAAGCTTTTATCACAGACTTAAAGGAAGTCACACATGAACTTTCATTTGGTGACATTCAACTTGACTTGGTGACCTTTGAAGGTCAAACTTGACATAATACAATTACAATGACTTGTATTTCCAAAACGGTCAAAGATGGAGCCTAGATTTGTATTAGATGTGTATAGGAAGTAATTTATGAGCTTTCATTTGGTGACCTTCATGTTGACCTTCGAAGGTCAAAAGTGACCTAGGGAAGATTCAGTGACTTGTATCACTAAAATGGTCACAGATGGAGCCTAGGTTTGTGTTACTGACATCTAGGAAGTCACATATGAACTTTCATTTGGTGACATTCAACTTGACTGTCAGTGACCTTAGAGGTTCAAACTCGACAGTGAAATTACAATGACTTCTATCACCAAACTGGTCACAGATTGAGCCAAGGTTTGTGTAGAGACATTTAGAAAGTCTTATATGAATTCCATTTACTGACCTATACTTTACCTGCTGTGACCTTTAAAGTTCACAGTTGACATATTGAATTTTCAATGACTTGTATCACCAAAACTGATTCAGAGCTTAGGATTTTATTTAGGTCTTATAAATGTTGTGAACTTTTATTTGGTGACCTTGGCATTGACTTATAATGATTCAAATGTCAAACTTCACATGAAATTGTCATAACTTGTGTCATCACTACAAGATTACTTGCCGGTAAGCTACAGGACCCTTGGTCCTATTTTTATGACTTATAATGATAAAAATAATAATAATAACTTATTGCATTTATCGAGCGCTTTTCCATCAAAAAATGCTTAAAGTGCAGTGGGAGAGGGAGAAGGGGCACACCACATCACTACCAATGTTTAGCACCCACCTGGGTGATGCTTAGGCAGCAGCTAGTGCGCATTACAGCTCACCACACATCAGCTAGTGCACACTACAGTTCACCACACAGCAGCTAGTGCGCACTACAGCTCACCACACAGCAGCTAGTGCGCACAACAACTCACCACACAGCAGCTAGTGCGCACTACAGCTCACCACACAGCAGCTCGTGCGCACAACAGCTCACCACACAGCAGCTAGTGCGCACTACAGCTCACCATACAGCAGCTAGTGCGCACTACAGCTCACCACACAGCAGCTAGTGCGCACGACAGCTCACCACACAGCAGCTAGTGCGCACTACAGCTCACCACACAGCAGCTCGTGCGCACAACAGCTCACCACACAGCAGCTAGTGCGCACTACAGCTCACCATACAGCAGCTAGTGCGCACTACAGCTCACCACACAGCAGCTAGTGCCCACGACAGCTCGCCACACAGCAGCTAGTGCGCACTACAGCTCACCACACAGCAGCTAGTGTGCACTACAGCTCACCACACAGCATCTCGTGCGCACAACAGCTCACCACACAGCAGCTAGTGCGCACTACAGCTCACCACACAGCAGCTAGTGCGCACTACAGCTCACCACACATCAGCTAGTGAAGAGGTGAAGGAGAGGGTAAAGAGGGAGGGAGAAGGGTGACAAGGAAGGACTAGCACTAGATTATTTGTATGAAGATGTCAACAGGTAGGCAGGCAGGCAGACATTGGACAGTACTAATGCCCGATCGTGGAGGCTAAGAACCTTAGCTGATTACTGCGCTAATACCACAGTTGCCTACCAAAGACAAAGAAATGCTCCGATTCCTACAGTAAAATATAAATTATTTGTGCTTTGCTATGTTTACCTAACCCAAACAACGTGCCTAGCAACAGGCATTAGAGAATTCTTATGCTCGAAGCGTTATCATATCAAAGACCGTGGTATAATCTGCCGTAGTCTATTAGGCTTGCCTATCTCAACATTCTTTTTGTAAGAGTGCTAATAATTAGTATAATTTTCTCTAAATAATTGCTTTAATCATTCATTATTTGTATTTTTAAGCAACTGGATCTGTGGACTTCCAACCTCTGAGACAGTACAGTCTGCCGGAGGGAACGCCACTTCAGTCACTCCTGGGTAGGTGATGCAAGTCAGGTTAGGTCACATAATACACTGTGTCAAAGTAGCAATAGGTTCTAGTAGAAGAATACATTTTCGAGGACAGCTGTGTTTGCAATCGCTCTGTATTCCCTAAGTAGTGCACCATATAGTTTTTTTGCCACTCTGTGTGAAGCTGCAGGAGGTCTAGACCAGGATGTTCCTCCAAGTGAACCCTGCTTTTGAAGACACAGGTGTCCTTGCTAAACGGTGTGTGTGTAGGGGGGGTGGGGGGTACCTGCTCAACGGTGTGTGTTAGGCCTGCTTTGTGTGTTGAACCCTCACCTCAGAAATGAATAATGTTTTTGGACCTGTGAAAATTTTGGGTGGGACAGACAGGAATACTTCTGCACCTTTTTAAAAGCAGTGTGTGCAGACGTGAAGGTCCTGTTGACGAGGGAGATCCTTTTGGTCCAATGGGAGAAGACCCAGAAGTTCATCTTCCCCTGCCTGGTCAGTATCATCCTCTCATATTGTGTTTGTTAAGGTAATAGTGGTGAATGTGGTTTCAGTGTGACTACCATACAGACAGAGCACCGTAGTGTTCAATGATTCTGCAGAGATTGTGGATAATGGCAATTTTTAGTTTTGAACTGTTCCTTCACTGTATGTAAATGAATTCAAACCTATTTTTTTCTTGGATATCATAGATTCTGGTGGCGCCTCCATTGTGGAAAACATGATGGAGGATCTGAAAAGGAGAGGCCAAGAGGATCCCCTCTTCTTCGCTGGGTTGGTGAAGATGGCCAAACAGCATCAGCTGCTGAAGAACAACCCAGCTGCACTACTGTCAGCTGTCCATACCTTTGGAAGGAGCAGTACTCTGACCAGCAGACGGGCAGCCACTTTGAGGCGGGCCGCCAAATGCCAAGGCCCAATGATTGGCTGCCAGCCCACAGTTATGGCACGGAGGAAGCAGAGCTGCAGTTCAGAAAGGCCCGTGTCGGCTGGGCGACCAGTCAAACGGCACAACTTGAGTTCCTCAGTGGCCTCAAACACCAGCCTGGCCTTAAAGCACTGAGGAACTCTACCCCTCATCCATTACAGAGGCAGGACGCTACCCTACAGTGCCCCTCATCCATTAGAGGCAGAACGCTACCCTACAGTGCCCCTCATCCATTAGAGGCGGACGCCTCCACCCTACAGTGCCCCTCATCCATTAGAGGCAGGACGCTACCCTACAGTGCCCCTCATCCATTAGAGGCAGGACGCTACCCTACAGTGCCCCTCATCCATTAGAGGCGGGGCCCTACAGTGCCCCTCCCATTACAGTGCCCCTCATCCATTAGAGGGCAGGGCGCTACCCTACAGTGCCCCTCATCCATTAGAGGCAGGACGCTACCCTACAGTGCCCTTCATCCATTAGAGGCAGGATGCTACCCTACAGTGCCCCTCATCCATTAGTGCAGGGCCAGTGCCCTCATCCATTAGAGGCAGGGGACGCTACCCTACAGTGCCCCTCATCCATTAGAGGCAGGACGCTACCCTACAGTGCCCCTCATCCATTAGAGGCAGAACGCTACCCTACAGTGCCCCTCATCCATTAGAGGCAGAACGCCCTTCACCCTACAGTGCCCCTCATCCATTAGAGGCAGGACGCTACCCTACAGTGCCCCTCATCCATTAGAGGCAGGACGCTACCCTACAGTGCCCCTCATCCATTAGAGGCAGGACGCTACCCTACAGTGCCCCTCATCCATTAGAGTGGACCTACCCTACAGTGCCCTCCATTAGAGGCAGGACGCTACCCTACAGTGCCCCTCATCCATTAGAGGCAGGACGCTACCCTACAGTGCCCCTCATCCATTAGAGGCAGGACGCTACCCTACAGTGCCCCTCATCCATTAGAGGCAGGATGCTACCCTACAGTGCCCCTCATCCATTAGAGGCAGGACGCTACCCTACAGTGCCCCTCATCCATTAGAGGCAGGACGCTACCCTACAGTGCCCCTCATCCATTAGAGGCAGGACGCTGCAGTGCCCTCATCCATTAGAGGCAGGACGCTACCCTACAGTGCCCCCATTAGAGGCAGGACCCCCCATCCATTAGAGGCAGGACGCTACCCTACAGTGCCCCTCATCCATTAGACAGGACGCCCCTCCCCTCATCCATTAGAGGCAGGGACGCTACCCTACAGTGCCCCTCATCCATTAGAGGCAGGATGCTACCCTACAGTGCCCCTCATCCATTAGAGGCAGGATGCTACCCTACAGTGCCCCTCATCCATTAGAGGCAGGATGCTACCCTACAGTGCCCCTCATCCATTAGAGGCAGGACGCTACCCTACAGTGCCCCTCATCCATTAGAGGCAGGACGCTACCCTACAGTGCCCCTCATCCATTAGAGGCAGGACACTACCCTACAGTGCCCCTCATCCATTAGAGGCAGGATGCTACCCCTACAGTGCCCCCCATTAGAGGCAGGATGCACAGTGCCCCTCATCCATTAGAGGCAGAACACTACCCAACAGTGCCCCTCATCCATTAGAGGCAGAACGCTACCCTACAGTGCCCCTCATCCATTAGAGGCAGGGCCTTCCCCCCTCCACAGTGGCCTTCATCCATTAGAGGCAGAATGCTACCCTACAGTGTGCCCCCTCATCCATCCATTAGAGGCAGAACGCTACCCTACAGTGCCCCTCATCCATTAGAGGCAGAACGCTACCCTACAGTGCCCTCATCCATTAGAGGCAGGGCGCTACCCTACCCTCATCCATTAGAGCCCCTCATCCATTAGATTAGGCAGGATGCTACCCTACAGTGCCCCTCATCCATTAGAGGCAGGATGCTACCCTACAGTGCCCCTCATCCATTAGAGGCAGGATGCTACCCTACAGTGCCCTCATCCATTAGAGGCAGGACGCTACCCTATAGTGCCCCTCATCCATTAGAGGCAGGGCGCTACCCCTACAGTGCCCCTCATCCATTAGAGGCAGGACGCTACCCTACAGTGCCCCTCATCCATTAGAGGCAGGACGCTACCCTACAGTGCCCCTCATCCATTAGAGGCAGGACGCTACCCTACAGTGCCCCTCATCCATTAGAGGCAGAACGCTACCCTACAGTGCCCCTCATCCATTAGAGGCAGAACGCTACCCTACAGTGCCCCTCATCCATTAGAGGCAGGACGCTACCCTACAGTGCCCCTCATCCATTAGAGGCAGGACGCTACCCCACAGTGCCCCTCATCCATTAGAGGCAGGACGCTACCCTACAGTGCCCCTCATCCATTAGAGGCAGGACGCCTACCCTACAGTGCCCCTCATCCATTAGAGGCAGAACACTACCCGACAGTGCCCCTCATCCATTAGAGGCGGGACGCTACCCTATAGTGCCCCTCATCCATTAGAGGCTGGACGCTACCCTACAGTGCCCTTCATCCACTAGAGGCAGGACGCTACCCTACAGTGCCCCTCATCCATTAGAGCCAGGATGCTACCCTACAGTGCCCCTCATCCATTAGAGGCAGGATCCATTAGCAACCCCCCACAGTGCCCCTCATCCATTAGAGGCAGGACGCTACCCTACAGTGCCCCTCATCCATTAGAGGCAGAACCCTACAGTGCCCCCCTACAGTGCCCCTCATCCATTAGAGGCAGGACAGTGCCCTCCCTTAGACAGTGCCCCCTCATCCCCTATCCATTAGAGGCAGGACGCTACCCTACAGTGCCCCTCATCCATTAGAGGCAGGACGCTACCCTACAGTGCCCCTCATCCATTAGAGGCAGGACGCTACCCTACAGTGCCCCTCATCCATTAGAGGCAGGACGCTACCCTACAGTGCCCCTCATCCATTAGAGGCAGAACGCTACCCTACAGTGCCCCTCATCCATTAGAGGCAGGACGCTACCCTACAGTGCCCCTCATCCATTAGAGGCAGGACGCTACCCTACAGTGCCCCTCATCCATTAGAGGCAGGACGCTACCCTACAGTGCCCCTCATCCATTAGAGGCAGGACGCTACCCTACAGTGCCCCTCATCTATTAGAGGCAGAACACTACCCGACAGTGCCCCTCATCCATTAGAGGCAGAGCGCTACCTGACAGTGCCACTCATCCATTATAGGCAGAATGCTACCCGACAGTGCCCCTCATCCATTAGAGGCAGGACGCTACCCTACAGTGCCCCTCATCCATTAGAGACAGAACGCTACCCTACAGTGCCCCTCATCCATTAGAGGCAGGGCTACCCTACTGCCCCTCATCCCTACAGTGGCCTTCATCCATCCATTAGAGGCAGAATGCTACCCCTACAGTGCCCTCATCCATTAGAGGCAGAACGCTATCCTACAGTGCCCCTCATCCATTAGAGGCAGGATGCTACCCCACAGTGCCCCTCATCCATTAGAGGCAGGACGCTACCCCTACAGTGCCCCTCATCCATTAGAGGCAGGATGCTACCCTACAGTGCCCCTCATCCATTAGAGGCAGGATGCTACCCTACAGTGCCCCTCATCCATTAGAGGCAGGATGCTACCCTAAAGTGCCCCTCATCCATTAGAGGCGGGACGCTACCCTATAGTGCCCCTCATCCATTAGAGGCTGGACGCTACCCTACAGTGCCCTTCATCCACTAGAGGCAGGACGCTACCCTACAGTGCCCCTCATCCATTAGAGGCAGGACGCTACCCTACAGTGCCCTCATCCCATTAGAGGCAGGGCGCTACCCTACCCCCTCATCCATTAGAGGCAGAACGCAGTGCCCCCCCTCATCCATTAGAGGCAGGACGCTACCCTACAGTGCCCCTCATCCATTAGAGGCAGGACGCCACCCTACAGTGCCCCTCATCCATTAGAGGCAGGACGCCCAGTGCCCTCATCCATTAGGCAGGCAGGACAGTGCCCCTCATCCATTAGAGGCAGGACGCTACCCTACAGTGCCCCTCATCTATTAGAGGCAGAACACTACCCGACAGTGCCCCTCATCCATTAGAGGCGTCCCCTCATCCATTAGAGGCTGGACGCTACCCTACAGTGCCCCTCATCCATTAGAGGCAGGACGCTACCCTACAGTGCCCCTCATCCATTAGAGGCAGGATGCTACCCTACAGTGCCCCTCATCCATTAGAGGCAGGACACTACCCTACAGTGCCCCTCATCCATTAGAGGGCAGGCAGAGTGCCCTATCCATTAGACAGAACGCTGCCCCTCAGTGCCCCTCATCCATTATTAGGGCAGGACGCTACCCTACAGTGCCCCTCATCCATTAGAGGCAGGACGCTACCCTACAGTGCCCCTCATCTATTAGAGGCAGAACACTACCCGACAGTGCCCCTCATCCATTAGAGGCAGGACGCTACCTGACAGTGCCCCTCATCCATTATAGGCAGAACGCTACCCGACAGTGCCCCTCATCCATTAGAGGCAGGACGCTACCCTACAGTGCCCCTCATCTATTCGAGGCAGAACACTACCCGACAGTGCCCCTCATCCATTAGAGGCAGAACGCTACCCGACAGTGCCCCTCATCCATTAGAGGCAGAACGCTACCCTACAGTGCCCCTCATCCATTAGAGGCAGGACGCTACCCTACAGTGCCCCTCATCCATTAGAGGCAGAACGCTACCCGACAGTGCCCCTCATCCATTAGAGGCAGGACGCTACCCTACAGGGCCCCTCATCCATTGGAGTTTTGACTGCCATTGTAAATAATAGGCCTACTATTGTCAATCTGTTCATTTCAATCTGCTCATATCAATCGGTTCTTTTCAATCAGTTCACTTCAGGTACCTGTATTCATTTTTAGAAAGCTATACAAAACCTGATCTCTCATATTCAGCTGTTTGAGATGTTATCCGTCAGTTCACTTCAGGTTCTAATGTTCATTTTTGCAATACAAAACCTGATCTCACATACAATGTTATTCGTTCACTTAAGGTTCTAATGTTCATTTTTACAAATCTATACAAAACCTGATCTCACATGTTTTGTCCTCAAGGGGATACATAGGCAGAACATCTTGCTTCAGGAATAGCACCTATCCTCAAGCTATCAGGCATCTCAACTTGCACTGAAACCACCTCAGGTGCATTTAGCACTTAACCACTGTTGCACTTCATGAGCTAGAGGATATGATTGGTCTACTTGCATGTGAATTGTGTGTTGTCTGCACGATGCATTCTAACACCAACACTGTCAATCTCTGATGTTTGCTTGTAAGCCTACCTTCTGCTAATGTAACATTTTAAAATTAACTGGTAAAATAAACGCATTTGATTAACAGGTGGCTACCTTGTCGATTCACTTAAAAACACTGTTGGTTAAATACAGAACGCCAGGCAAGAAACTTAGGTGTCGTGGTGTACTTTGATCTTAGTTTTGAGGGCACTGAAGGTTTGGAATTTGGTGAATGTTTTGGAAAAGTTTTGAATTATGGATGGCTCGATCCAATATCAAACATTAACAAAAAAAGACAACTTTCCTTTCTGTTCTTTGAGACAGGCTGCGTGAACGTCACTCACTTGTCACATATTCAAGTATGCCGCTAGTTGCCAGAAAATGAAAAAAAATGAGTTGACGGGGGAAAGTGCAGTGAAGTGTGGGTAAATGTGTTTTCAATGATGTGTGGTTCACAAATGAAAAATATGCGACGTGGGTCAAGAAGGACGCAGGGCTCTATCTTTCACACTGCCCTACCCGTTGCCACTTCCCGCTACCAGTGAATTACACATTTAGCAGCTTCCACTATCCCTAAACGGTATCTTGCGGCCACACTACCCGCTATGCATTATGCCGACTCCCTTATTTGTACCTGGAGGTGTGCCCGTGGGCGTGTTTATGCGCTTTCCCTACAGTTGCTATCTTGACCACACACGTTAGGGAAAGCGTATAGTGGGTCCTCAAACCACCCGCTACCCATTTGGGCTTTTACAAGAGCGCGCCCAAGCCCTTACCTTTCAGGTAAGTCTATATTGTTTGTATTTTGTATCAATCATTTTTTCTGCTTTTATAATAGTATATAATTATTATATATAATATATATTAATGATATATATATAATATATAATATCAGGGCCAGCGCTAGACCTAAAAATTTGGGGGAAAATATTCATCCCTTTATTGACTACAATTAGTCCTGGCTAATTCTAGATGGTTTTCCTTTATTAAAACGTTTTCCAATTCAAGAATAATCAAGTGGCAATTGAAGACACGGCTTCTCTCCCCCATGCGATCTAACAGCGACAAAATAATGGGCTACATTCAGTACAGAAAAATAATTTAATTATAAATAGGTCTATGCACTGGCACTCAGCAACGGTAATTTTTTTTTCCCAGCGAGAGCGGCATTTCAGAATTCTCTTGCGAATGAAGGTCATTTCGGCGACAAGTACGCACACCTGTTTTTGAAGCACGGTCACGCAACTTGCTGTATAAGATAGACAGCTGTCCGGTTGGAAAATGTAAACGGACGAAACCACGTACTTGTCACCAGAATTACCTTCATTCGCTGAAGAGTTCTGAAATGCCGATCTTGCTGGAAAAAAAAGTTACGTCGCTGAGTGCCAGTGCATAGACCCAATTTTATTTTTCTACATTGGGATTTTGTTCTATGCTTCATTTCAGACGGGAGAGGGAGTTGGAAGTGCACGGCGAAACGCATTTTTTTTTTTTTTTTTTTTTTAAGTTTCCATCACAAAAGGGGTAGGCTTGATGTTTTTTTTTTATTACACACCAAAACATTAAACAATATGTCAATAATGATAATAATAATAATAATAATAATAATAATAATACAATTCATGATTAACTTTACAAAAACAGATCCTCCCCTGTCTGGATTTGACCTCATGCACGAACAATTTAACTTCGTCTTCGGAGAAACGTGGTGACCTTCCTCTCTCCATCAGGGGTTTCGGTTTGAGGATTTGGGATAGCGCAGCCTGCTTCTAAAGGCAATGGCACCTGGCACACTGATTGGTTTAACTGGCGTAATGCCCAAACCACGCCTATGCATAATATAACGGGTAGTGCTGGTGTTTTTGGGATATAGGCAGGTGTGCAAGATAGCCACTTTTGCGGGTGAACGCCTCTTACGCAATGCTAAATCCCCAAATAACAGGTTTAGGGACTCTGGCGTAAGATAGGGCCCGCAGTCTCTAGCCGTGCTGGATGTAAGCTCTGCAGCTAGACATTTGACATTAGCAACATGGGGGAGCAGCATTGGTTAGCCACGCTAAAGGAAAAAAACACAAGGACAACCTTAAGGCAGCTCAATAGACTGTCACTGAGGCCACTAGCATACTTGTCTTCATTTCAAAGTCCAACAGCAGTCAGCAAAAGAAAAGAAAGCAAGTCTACTGGACAGCGACAAGCAAATTGATGATAAAAGAAATGAACGAATGAGAATGCCCACTTTAAGTGCACAGTTTGGTACTTCTAAGTTGTGCTGCTCCTGTACCATCAAAATGGGGCAGTTTCTACCATTTGGTATATTATTTTATGTTATGGTTCTGCCTCATGTGTACTGTTTTGTCATTGTGCTTTTTACTTTTATTTTTGTGCTTGTGCCTTTTCTCCCGTGCCTTACTCTTGATTTATTTTTCAGCTTTCTTTCTGCCGTCTGAGGATTGATTCACTATTGCCCAAACTCCTGTGATGTTGTTTGACAGCCTTGAGCATGCCTGCGTCTCGTTGTCCAATCACATTACTTCATTCGGAATCGGCTGTGGTATTTCATTCATCGCTTCCACCTGTGCTTAATTCTGGGTCTCGCTAAACTCTGAGTGAATGCGTTCTCTGATAGGTTCATTACTAACCTGTACTAACCAGCACTTATTTGATTCTTCCTAAGCTTTCCCTGTTTAACTGCGTTTAAGCTATGCTTACCTTTCGCTTCTCTCGTGGTGCTTTTATACTCGTCACGTTTAGATTCCCTTGATCTAAACCTTCTAGTTTGATTTGTCTCAGCATCTTGTCTCGAGTCATTATTGTTAACCCGGTTCTCGTGAATTTGTTTATTAATCCCATGTGTTTGTTTCCTTCTGAGATTGCCTTCCGACTCCCCGCCTCCTTCCGTGTGTATATCTGTGGACAGGAGTGAAGGGATCTTCAGATGGAACTTTGTTAGCTTTGAGCTACATTGTGAAATCTCAGCTTCTGTGCCTCCCGAGTATTTCCTTTGTGCCATTCCTGAGCCTTGTGTTTTTGCTGCGCCCACGTCTTGTCTCCCCTTTGTCTGAGTCTCCCAGTGTTTCCGTCAGTCTAGTTAGGTTAAGTTTTTGTTTTCTAGTTTAGCCACTCATTGAGTGTGTACCTTTGTTTCCCCCTGCCTTGGGCAGTGTACCTTAGTTTCTCCCATTTGTTCAGTGCATTGGCACGGTGTTTTGTTTCTGGCCTGATTGCCTGTTTTCTCCTTTAGTGTTTGGTGTTTCAATAAACTCTTTGTTCCTGCATCTGGTGTCCCCCCGACCACTTCTTGACAGAAGTTCCGTCTCATTGACACCAGCAGGATGGATCCCCGCGATGCCGAGCTCCAGCGCCAGCGGCAGCAGATCCAACACCTGACTGCTGCCCTGGCGGCGCAGCAAACCACCGCTACTGGGAGCACAGTGCCACTTTTCCCCCCCGTTGGAGCTGCTGCATCGCCGCCTCCTGGTCTAGGGCCAGAGCCTCAGCTACCGCCTCCCGAGCGCTACAATGGCAACCCTGGGTCCTGCAGGCCGTTTCTGACCACCTGCGAGATGCACTTCGCCCTACAGCCCAGCACCTACGCCATAGAGCCTGCCAAGGTGGCCTTTGTCATCTCCCACCTGACAGGAAATCTCAATAATTTGCCTTCTATGTAATGGCCAGCAGATGGCGACGTCGGTGGTTGCAGAAAGAAGTTCAATCCTACAAAAGTCGATGAGAAAATGACCCTACTTTCTCACCTGATTTATTATTTCAATAATGATTTTCCACATTACTTTATGGTATCAATCGCAAGTTTCAAGTCTCCTTCATGATGTTCAGTTTTGTAAAATATGGTCCCAAATAGGCTAGAACAAAGGATAAAGCCAGAATATGCTTTAGGGGCGTGGCTATCCTCTGGTCCTAGTCTGATACGGTCAGATCCACCCGAAGATCCACCCCTCACTCCTCCCTGGATATTCAGCGCACGTTCTCGTCCAATGGGAATCACATCCGGTTTCAAAATGACAAAATGGCGCTATTCAAATTGCCAAAATCGAGGCTTTCTAAATTCATTTCAATAGTCTTTATTGTTAAATTCAGCCAAACAATGAGGCTGGTTTCCAAATTGGCCCACATAAAAATACAAGACATTACCATGAATTGCAATTTCATGAGCATAACAAGGATATAAAAAGGCAATATAGCAATTAATACATAACATTACCATAATTGCAGTTACATTTCCTATAAGATAAAATATAAATAATTACAAAAAACGATACATCAAAACACTCAGTGTATGGGCAATTCAGCAGCAGAGAAAGGAACGAAAAACAACAGGAAAGACTGCAGGCGAACATATTCTCAACAAACAACATGCACTCTGGACACATCCACAAATGGTATGCTGAAACCAATGGGTGACGTCACGGTTGCTTCGTCCATCTTTTTATACAGTCTATGGCTGAAACCACGTCTTGAGCAGCTGTAGTGCATCACTTGGAATCCTTGCAAATTTATTCTGATTGGGTTCCAGGGAATTGACGCTATCCTTCCTTAAGACATACTTGGGCCCTTATTTTAACCCTTAGCTATATCTCATTCAGTAGGAATCGTGAACATAATTTATTGGGACACATGGTATTATAACATGGGATGCCTGATCTTGCATGGAGTGATCAACCTTGGGCACGTTGGCAGTGTGTTGTAACCGGGTTACCCACTACATTAGGTCATAGTCGTGTTATGGTGTACAAGGGGTTAAAGTCCCTTTTTACATAATTTTGGGTGCTTACCTCAGGTTTTTATTGATGGACACCGGTATGAATGTAATTATGACTGATTGAAGACAGTATGGTCAACTCTTTCTGCGTAATCCTGTTTGACCTTGTTTTCGATCTTAGAAATTTCTGCCGAAAAAGGGTCTCAGAATGCCTTTTTTCAAAAAGCATGTTCATATAAAAGGAGGTCGATAATCAAAGTTTTTTTATTTCAGTAAATTAATGTTTACACATGTATTTGTTTGGTATAAACGCCATTAGTTGCTGATATGAATATTGTTTACAGTCATTTGCTTTATAGTTTTCAGCCCAGTGATAACATGCAATTTTCTGCTGCCTAGCTCATCTTTGGACTGTGGAGGGGCTGTTGAGTGAAGAGTGTGTTTTGTGCAATGAGCTCAAAAAAATGGACTAATGACTGGGATGGCACTGCTGTTGAGTACTGAAAATGTTTTGGACTATGATTATAATGTACGTACCATTTCATTCCAGGTCCATGACCCTCTACATGTCTGACCTTGACAAAGTGGGGGTTTTTTTTTTGGCAAGTTGTACTGAAAATTGAATTATCACATTGAGTGGAACCCAATTCTTGAAAAAAAAAAAAAAAAACATTATAGATATATATCTCAAAGAAAGGTTATCAACAATGATAATGCAATTAGGTGTAGGCCTGGTGAGTAAATGTTTAGTCTCTGTAAACCAGTAAAACACTGTACAATGTATAATATTTGTGTGAAAACACTAAATGGCTTTACTGATATTCAAATTGTACCTTATTCACTTACCCAATGAAATAAATTGAGGTGACTATGTCGCGCTGGTGTTGGAAGTAAAAATTCCTGTTAATTTCAGCCATACACATTTTTAAACATTCACTTTTGAAGTGCTCCCTGTTCATTTTAAGCCTCCAATAATTTTTAGGTTTTGCTCCACATTTCCTAGTTATATTTGTATCAATGTACATTTTATTAGTTTGTATTTGTTATCCATGTTTGCCTTATTTATGTGTGTAATGGGGGGAAAAAAAAGCCACTAGATAGCAGTATTGACAATTTTTTTTGTTTAGCCCATTCTGGAGCTAGGTTGGGCATGTCCTGGGCATGCCTCAGAGGGGGCTGGACAAGAGTATATAAGGAGAAAAAATTGAGAGAGTGGAAGAGTAGTAGGAGAAATTGTGGAAGGATACATTTGACCAGACCTGTCACTCTTTTCAAGACCTGTGAAGCTTTTTATGGATTTTTGCCTGTGTTGGAGCATTTTCCTGTCCCAGGACATCACAACATAGCAGCCTCTCTCAATTACCAAGGGACTGTAACTATCTTTTTTTTTATTTCAATCTTGGTCAGTAGGGTAGAGTGTATATTAGTTCTAAGTGTTTGTTTAATTAAATCTGTTGAAGTTTAAGAATTTTGTCTGTCATCCCTTGCTGTCCGTGACGTCATAACAAATTGACGCCATAACAAATTGGGGCCATAAAAAATTGGGGGCTCGGGTCCGGGATAGACCATTGTGCGAGTCATTTAGTGAAAATCTAAAATTTCAAATGTGATTTTTTTTTGAATTTTCCAAGATATATATTGGCAGATCAACAGCAATGGATGATTTCTTGGCATCACCAACCGTAGAGGTTTTGAAGTCTTTTAAAAAGACAGAACTGCTAGTATATGCAGACAGTTAGAGCTGACAGATGTAAAACCAGCCATGCGAAAAGCAAGACTGGCTAGAGAGATTGTTGAATATTACATTGATGAAAATGTGTTTGCACCAGGAGATCTGGAACAGTTTCCAGTGGAAAATCCAAATGTAGAAATGGAACTTAAATTAAAAATGCTAGAGCTAGAAAGGGAGGAAAAAGAAAAACAAAGGCAGTTTGAGTTAGAAAAATTAGCTAGAGAAGAGAAAAAAGAGAGAAAGAGGAAAGAGCAGAAAGAGAGAGACAGAGAGATTTCGATTGAGAAAAATTAGATAGAGAAGAAAGGCTCCAAATGGAGCTACTAAGAATCAAACTGCAAGCTGAAAACAAATTTCGGGCTAGCCAGGAGGTAAAGCTGGTGCCTCCATTCTCGGAGAAGGAGGTTGATAAGTATTTCCAGTGCTTCGAGAAGGTAGCTAAGAGTTGTCAGTGGCCAAAGGAACACTGGCCTCTGATGTTGCAAACTGTCCTCAAGGGTAAAGCTCAACAAGCCTATTCGGCTTTGTCTGCAGATGATTCCTCTGATTATGAGGTTGTCAAAAAGGTTATTTTGACAGCTTATGAGTTGGTTCCAGAGGCTTACCGACAGAAATTCAGAGGTCTGAAGAAATCTGACAATCAGACTTATATTGAATTTGCTAACGAGAAGAAGGTTTGCTTTGAGCGCTGGTGTACTTCTATGGAGGTCAAGGATGATTTCAACTCACTAAAAGAGATGGTGTTAGTTGAAGAGTTCAAGAACTGTGTCAAGGATGATATTAAGACCTACCTTAATGAGAAGCAAGCACTGAGTTTGCAATCAGCTGCCAAATTTGCAGACGAATATGTTCTCACACATAAGTCCAAATTTCAGTCTAGCAGTAACAATAGATGGTCCAAATTTCAGAAGAAAGGTAACGGTGATACCCAAGATTCCTCACCCAAACACAAAGACAAATCTGGTGATGGTGGTCAGAAATCCAGTCAAAGGTCTGATCAAAGTGTGAAAGCTGACAGTGACAAAAGTGTTCTAGTTTGCAATTATTGCAAGAAATCTGGTCATGTTACAACTAACTGTTGGTTCCTTAAAGCTAAGAAAGAAAAAGAAAAGGATACCAGACCCAATGCCTTGTGAAGACAAGGTTAGAAACCCCTGTAGTAGATGACTGATCTGCTAAATTGCCTGCTCCTTGTGAGGCTAAGAAGCCTGATACTGCTGACTTTGTGAGGGAGGAATTTCTTCCATTTGTGTCAGAGGGATTTGTGGCTCTGAATGAGCATTCTCCTCCTGTCCCCATATATATCCTAAGGGATACCGGAGCTTCTCAGTCACTTTTGTTGATGGACTCCTTGGAGTTACGTGATGAGACTGCTTCTGGGGATTTCATACTTGTACAAGGTATTGAAGGGAGGACTGTATCTGTACCCCTGCGCTCTGTATTCTTGAAGTCAGATTTAGTTACAGGACAGGTGAAGGTGGGACTTATGTTAAGTCTACCTATCAAGGGTGTTTCTCTGTTGCTAGGCAATGACCTGGCTGGGGGCAATGTAGTTCCCCGTTCATCTTACTTCACAGCCGAGCACTGAAGATGGCGATGAAGACCCATCTCTGTATCCTTCCTGTGCAGTGACTCGTGCTATGGCCAAGAAGGCTCAAGAAGAAGATGATGTGGTGCCGTCCAGCACCTTGAATAGTCATGACTCAGGTGGTTCGCCTCATGACTCTGTTCAGCCTACTATGGTTTCTCCATTTGAGGACTTATCAGACACTTTTATCAGTTCTCTATTCAGCCAGCCAGATGGGTCTGGTGATTCTGATGTGTCTGGAGACTTGTCTCTGTCCAGAAAGCGGTTGATTCAGGAGCAAACCAATGATCCTGAAATTTGTGTACTAAAGAAGAGAGCTCTTCCTGATGAAGAAATAGATGCAGTTCCAGTTGGGTATTATCTCAAGGATGGAGTGTTGATGCGGAAGTGGCGCCCTCCTGACATCCCTGCCAATGCAGATTGGGCAGTGGTCAAGCAAATTGTTGTTCCGAAGGTCTACAGGAATGAGATCTTAACAATGACTCATAGTTTGCCTTTAGGAGGTCATCTTGGTGTTAATAAGACTGTTGACAAGATCATGAAACACTTCTTCTGGCCTGGACTTCAGAAAGATGTTTCCAACTTTTGCAAAACCTGTCACACTTGTCAGGTAGTTGGAAAAAACCATTTAGACTCACCTGTAGCTCCATTGCAGCCTATCCTAGCATTTGGGGAGCCCTTCTCCAAGGTCATTGTTGATTGTGTTGGTCCATTACCCAAGACTAGATCTGGAAATCAGTACTTGTTGACAATCATGTGTGCATCTACCAGATTCCCTGAAGCCATCCCTCTACGCAACATCAAGGCAACTGCAATTTGAAGGCTTTGATAAAGTTCCTCACGTTGTTTGGCCTTCCCAGGGAAATTCAGTCAGATCAAGGTAGCAATTTCACTTCGGATTGTTTCAGCAGGTTGTGTATGAACTAGGTCTTGCGGCAGATTCTTTCCAGTGCCTATCATCCAGAGAGTCAGGGTGCCTTAGAGCGGTTTCATTCCACTCTCAAGACAATGATGAGGACTTATTGTTATGACCATGAGAAAGAGTGGGATGAAGGTGTTCATTTGCTGTTGTTTGCAGCTAGAGAAGCAGTGCAGGAGTCTACTGGATTCAGTCCGTTTGAGCTAGTGTTTGACCATGAAGTGAGAGGACCTTTGCTATTGTTGAGTGAACAATGGCAAGAGAAAGAGCCGCATATCAGTCTGTTAGACTATGTTAGCAAGTTCAAGGAAAGACTGCATGCAGCTTGTGACCTAGCCAAAGAGAACTTGAAATCATGTCAGGGAAAAATGAAAACTTGGTATGATCATAAGGCTAGAAGCCGTGAGTTTAAACCAGGAGACAAGGTCCTTGTGTTGTTTCCCTTGCAGTCCAATCCATTGCAGGCTAGATTTCATGGTCTTAATGAAATTCTGACAAAACTCAATTATCTCAATTACATTGTGAACACTCCAGATAGGAGAAAGCCAAAACAGTTGTGTCACATTAACATGCTGAAGCCTTATCATGATAGGAATGCTAGGGTTGCAGCTGTCACTTCAGATCCTCCTATGGCCGAGACTTGTGAAGATGAGGGGGAGTTTCAAGATGATGAACCTAGAATTAAAGCTGAAGTTCTTTCATGGAAATTGCCAAATTCTGAAGTGTTGCAAAATCTTGATGTAAAACTCCAGCACTTAAAACCCTCACAGAAAGATAAGTTTGAGAGGTTGATCAAGAAATATGAAGATCTATTTCCTGATGTTCCAAAGAGTTTCTATAGCCTCTCATGATGTAGATGTTGGTGATGCCAAACCAATAAAACAGCATCCGTACCGGATGAATCCTGAAAAGAGAAAGATTGCTGAGAAAGAGGTTGAGTACATGTTAGAACATGATATTATCAGACCCTCTAACTCAGATTGGAGTTCACCCTGTGTTCTAGTTCCAAAACCTGATGGAAGTACAAGATTCTGTACAGATTATCGCTAAGTCAATGCAGTAACTAGAACTGATGTGTTTCCAATACCTAGGATTGATGATTGTATCGATAGAGTAGGGCAAGCAAAGTTTCTGACCAAGATTGATTTATTGAAGGGTTATTGGTGTGTGCCGTTAACTGAGAGGGCCAAGAGCATCTCTGCTTTTGCCACACCATCTGGGTTATACCAGTATGAAGTCCTACCCTTTGTCATGAAAAATGCCCCAGCAACGTTCCAAAGGATGATACAGTCTACAATCGCCGGATTGCCACACACGGGCGCGTACGTGCATCGACCTGATCACATGGAGTGACTCCTGGGAAGAACATCTGAAAGATGTAGAGACGTTGTTCCAGCGCTTGACCCAGGCTAACCTGACTGTTAACCTGAACAAGAATGACTTTGGTTGTGCTACTGTCACTTATCTTGGCTACATCATAGGCCAGGGTAAGGTGGCACCCATAAATGCTAAAGTCCAAGCCATCATGGACTTTCCAGTTCCTGACAACAAAAAAGCTTTGCGCTGCTTCCTTGGAATGATCGGGTACTACCGCAAGTTCTGCAAGAACTTTGCTGAGATTGCTCTCAGTCTCACCAACCAACTGAGGAAAGGCGTAAAGTTCACTTGGGATGAAGCATGCCAAAGAGCCTTCGATCGCCTGAAGTCTCTGCTGTGTCACTTCCCCGTGCTCAAATCTCCTGACTTCAACAAACAATGTTTTTGAGTAAGATGAAAAACAAGAATCGGAGATTGTTGAATTGGAGTTTGATTTTACAGGAGTTTGACTTGGAAATTAAGCATGTAAAGGGTACTGACAATGTAATTGCTGATTGCTTATCCCGTGTTTGAGTATGTGTATATATATCACGTGTTTATTAACATATTGTATTATATGTATATATACACAAGTGTCTACTTAACCATTTTTGTATTGAAAAGGAAAATTTTGCCTTTATGAGTCAAAATTTTTCCCTTTTGGAATGGAGGTGTAATGGGAAAAAAAAAGCCACTAGATGGCAGTATTGACAATTTTTTTTTGTTAAGCCCAGTCTGGAGCTAGGTTGGGCATGTCCTGAGCATGCCTCAGAGGGGGCTGGACAAGAGTATATAAGGAGGAAAAATTGAGAGAGTGGAAGAGTAGTAGGAGAAATTGTGGAAGGATACATTTGACCAGACCTGTCACTCTTTTCAAAACTTGTGAAGCTTTTTGTGGATTTTTGCCTGTGTTGGAGCATTTTCCTGTCCCAGGACGTCGCAACATAGCAGCCCATCTCAATTACCAAGGGACTGTAACTATCTTCTTTTTTTTATTTCAATCTTGGTCAGTAGAGTAGATTGTAGATTAGTTCTAAGTGTTTGTTCAATTAAATCTGTTGAAGTTTAAGAATTTTGTCTGTCATCCCTTGCTGTCCGTGACGTCATAACAAATTGACGCCATAACAAATTGGGGCCATAACGTGTCACATGTTAAGTTTGTATGTGTTTGTCGGAGCCCGTAAATGGGACTTGTGCCTGTGGGTTATCCTAGAGAAATAAATCAATCAATAAATAAATTACCATCATCCAGTGCCCACGGGGTCATCATAGGAGTCTGAAGTCCTGGGTCTGAAAGGGTCATTTTGACCCAAAGTGGTTTTCAGACCCCCACCAATGTTACTTTTTTCCAAAAAACTTAGTTTGGTGGTAGGAAAGTTCCCAGATGAGGGGAAACCATTTTTTCAACAGTAACATTCACTGAACTGAATCCCTGGAACCCCTAAAAAGTGAAAAATCATTTGCTGCCTTTAAAAAATTAGGATTTTGGTGGCCCTCCTCTCACCCCTCTGATGTCTCAGATGATTCTGGTGGCAGAATGCTGATATATGGGCCAGAATACACCAGCGCATCAAATTTCCGCTTCCTATCTCTATCACGTGAGAAGTTATGGTCCTTCCAAAATGGTAAAAACTGAAATGACCAATTCCCGTTCGTCAAAAAGGGGCGTGGCCCCCAAATTTCAAGAGGGCGCCACACGAAAACCATTAAAGGTACTGACATGAAAATTGGGATTCTTTTGTTTGGTAACATAAGGTATCTTTAGACAAAGTTTGAGCAAGATCACCATTTTTACATGGAATGACCCAGCATATTCTGAAAAGTGAATCACGTAAGTGCTAGAATCCACCAATCAGACAGATTTATCAACCAGTATGCAAGTGAAACTTAGCTGACAATAACATTATTGATAGAAACCTGTTCGCTTTTACAATAACTTGGTCAACTACCGCAAGCAAAGGTAACCAGCCCGCTGCGGACATTGCTACCTGGCTCCAATTTCAAAGCCCCAGCATTCCTTGCTGGCAAACACATGGTGTGACAAGAATTTTGAATTTATTTTATCCTGGTTAAAGGCACAGAGCTCATGCTTTGCTGAAACTTATTAGACGTGGGCTCCTGCCTTTTAGCATCCATTTTCATGCCTTGTTCAATTCTTTAGTGATTCTACTGACTACCTGCATTAGGTAATATATACTGCTCGGCCGAAAAAAAAAAGTCACATAAAATTGCGTTGGACCACCTTGACCTTTGATTATGGCGCACATTCGTTGTCGCATTGTTTTGATAAGCATATGCAATGTCACAACATTCATTTCTGATCAGAGTTTCATGAAGTTTTTTTGCTAAGTTTTTGTATTGATGATAGGCAAGTCAGATTGCTGCATTAAGTCTTCTCCAGTACATCCCAAAGACTCTTAATGGGGTTAAGGTTGGGACTGTATGGTGTCCAAAACCATGTATGAAAATGATATCTCCTGCTCCCTGGATCACTCTTTCACAATTTCAGCCCAATGAATCCTGGAATTCTCATCTTGGAATACGCCTCGGCCACGGAGGAAGAAAAGAAATACATACTGATGAAAAATCCTGGTCATTCAGTACATTGATGTAGTCAGCTGACCTCAGTTTTTTGGGCAGATATCGTTCTTGAACCTGGACCTGACCAGCTGAGGCAACTGCAGATCATAACACTGCCCCCCACAGGCTTGTACGGTAGGCACTGGGCATGATGGGTGCATCACTTCACCCCTCTTCCTACCCTGATGTGCCCATCACTCTGGAACAGGGTAAACCTGGACTCCTCAGACCACATGACCTTCTGTGGCTCCAAAGTCCAATCTTTAGCCCCCCAGCAAACTGAAGCCTTTTTCCCCCCAATGAGCCTCACTGATTTGTGGTTTTCCTGAGGCTACACAGCTGTTCAGTCCCAATCCCTTGAGTTCTCATTGCATTGCACATGTAAATGCTCTTACTTTCACAATCAAACATAACCAAGAGTTCTACTGTGGATTTTTTTACAACATGATTCCAACAAATGTTTAAGTGATCGCCGATCACGATGATTCAAAACATTTTTTCCAAACACATTTCTTCCTCAGAGATGAAGGTTCACCACTATCCCTTCAGGTTTTTATAATGCATGGGTCAGTTCTTAACCCTATTTGAGTAGTTTCAGTAATCTCTTCAGTTTCCTTCTTTGCTTGATGCAGGCCAATAATTTGAACCCTCTCAAACAGAAAATTTTTCCCCAACCACAGGAAACATCTTCTGACATGGCTGTTTAAGAAATGAGAAGCAGCTCACAGCTTCAGTCAGGGTTAAATAACTTGCTTACAGCTGAAACATAGACTCATACCTTTGTGCTGTTTAATCCAGACGACGACTTTTCTTTTTGCCAGGCAAGTTTTTTTTATGTATCATATAAATACTGGTGGCCTGCTAAATGGAGACCAGGACAAGTAGCATTGAAAAGAATCCCTTCCTGTTATTAAATGGCAGAAATCAGTTCTCCAGCTGGAAATGTGCTCCTTGCTACTTTAGTCCAAGCAGTAAGGAGTTATTCTCACCTTGAACCTCTTAATCTAACCTCAAAAACATTTGTATGTGCAAAATTTTATTTATCAGATGAAACCACTTTTCAATTTGTCGCTCTAGCAATCATCAATTGCTTCAGCCAACCCCTGGCCATTTTGGCAATGAGTATTTATTACTTCTGGCTGAACAATAAAATGCAGTTTCTCTGTGGGTTCAAGACAAAAGCTGTACGGCTCATCTATGATCCAGACCAAAGTGCCTTCCACGAGCCACTCAGGGATTTTCTTCATTTCATCTCAAAACAGTTGAAAAATCCATTACTTACATATGGTGTACCAAACCCACCTGACTGACAAGGGATCATCTCATAGGACCATTCAAAGTATTCTCCTCCAATGAGACAAAGAGCCATCAGTGGGAAATGCCTGATGTGGCTCCAAGCAGCAGTAACAGCCTCTTTCAACAGGGGCCTCAAACCAGAAAACTCATTGCTGACATACAGTTAAGGAATGAAATCAATGAAGGCAGACTTCAGCAATCAATGGCACATAACACTAAACACAACAAAAGCTAAATGGACTCCTCTGACTGTAAAGTGAGAAACTGGCTGAATTCCTGAAGGTGTAGGTCATACTCCATCAGAATTTCTCCAAGAGAGTATATCCCACACATCCATCATGTTTCCTTACTCAGAATAACAAATTTTGTAGCCTCGGAAAAGAATTCATGCATCAATTAGATAAAACTCACCAATTGCTTTATGGTGTTTGAAGAGCCTCTTGCCTGTAAAAACTGATTTGCATGCATTTGTATAACTCTTAATCCAAGCAATGCATACATTATAATTCAAAAACAATTATGAGCAACATGAATTTCTTTCATTCACAAACAGTGAAAGCAAAGAGGAGAACTGAGGCAATGAGAAGTACAAGGGTTTATTTAGACATTTAGATCACCTCAGTATGTGTTTAGTTTAATTTATTTGCACAAGGTTAGGGATAAAATATTACACAGCAAATTTTCAGAATAAGATCATCTGTGCAGGAGAGAACAGAAGCCCAAAGGGCTCATACCAAGTCTTCCACTTCAAGTCAACAAAATATTACAACATCAGGAATCAATAAAAAAAAAAAAAAAACAAGAACACACAAGCAAAAAAGTCAAATAAAAACATCATAAACGGAAAAAAGAAAATGGAACAAAAAAGAGAAAGGAAAAAGGAGAACTAAGGAAAATAAAAGAATAGACAAAACCTAAATACATTAAATGAACCACAAATTAATTACATCGACTATAATAACATAAAAGTCTATCTGTACAGAGGACATTTTCACTGTCTTTAGAAAGATGTCATGGAGGATGACAACTTCAAGGTACTACTGAGTAGATTCCAAAGACGAGGACCTCTAAATTTAATAAACACTTGATGACTGGCAGTATGACAATAAGGTAAATGAAAGTCTTTTGGGCGCCTCGATGAGTAGGAATGAATGTCTGATGATAAATGAAAAAAGTCATGAAATGCAACTGGAAGGTCTTGCTCGTGATCTAAGAATTTAAACAAAAACACACGCTAACTGCCAGAATTTTTAACTGTCAGGCGGATTTCTATTAGGGGTTGTTATATGTGTGATAGTAAATGGCCTGAAATTTCTTTTGGAGTAAGATCTATTAGTAAATAGGAAAATTCCAGGTTTTCATGTTCCAGAAGTCGACGGTTTGGTTTTTATGGTCTCCAGAAGGGTCACCCTCCGGAGGGCCAAAATTGAATTTTTTTAGAAAAATAGGTTTTTGAGTCAGTGCGCCCTCAATAGCCCGGCTTGATTTTTACTGTTGTCAGTCTATATTAGGAGGAGTTTTGGAAAATCACGAAATTTTGGTGGGCTGTTGAGGGCGCCTCCTATAGGGGGCACTTGAAAATGAAATCTTGGACCAAAGTAGCAGTCACGTTGGAGGCATTCCTTGCTTGCGCCCTCATTAGCCCAAGCTTGTTTATGCATGATATGATTCTATCACAGTGCCTTGTACTATTCCACTTGAAATTGTATTGGGATCGCGAGGGCGCGGAACTATAGGTGGCGCTCAAGTTGGTGAAAATGCAAAAATATGGGTATTCCGCGGCTGTAGATCTCCATGTACCCCCATCAGATTTGAATGAAGTCTGTTCCATTTGATAGGCCTACATGTCCACTATGAGTACCAAAAAGATTGATGTGGGGTTCAACTGTTTTAACCCTTTTTGACCATCATTCTGAAAGGTGTGACGTGACCATTCCATACGCTTGTCTATGTCGTGCTTTTACGGTACATAAGTCAGCACAGGTGTCAGTTTGAATTCAAAGCCAATGGATGATTTTTAGTGGAGCAATCAGCAATTTAAAGCTCTCCTCTAAACCAATGGACAGGGTCCGGCCTTCTGCTGACTTCCTTTGGAATGTTTAGAAGATTGGAGGCGGGGCCGGACGGATTGCACGCTTCACCACTCATGAATAAATAAATAAAAAAAAAAAAGATGGTTTACTTCTTTTGTCATGCTAATTTCAGGAAAATAAACCACTCATTATCTCCATCATCCCTACTTTGTTAGAGAAAACTCAGGTGAAAGTATGATGTCAGACACTTGGTTTCCCCCCCAGTCTGTTGTTTTTCGGAGATAACGACAGAAAACATGAAACGAGCCAAGAGTTAGAAAGTAAAAATTGCGCACATTGTCAGGTGAAACTGAAAGTACACAATGCAACAGCTTGATGCATACAGATGTGAATGAGAAAATGTGGTGACTCCTTTTTGATGATCTTTTCCACCTTCTGCTCAGCAGAGGGTTCCATCTGATCCACCGTCCTGGGCCCACCCACATGTGCGCAGTTACATGTATTGCTTTTCCTGTCCCAGTCTCACTGCTGCTCAGTTGGATTAACAGATTTTTATTTCAGGCCCTCCAGCTAATGAAATAACCCTTGGCCAAGGGCCAGATGTGTGCACCTTCAGTTGGTTACCTTTCCATCATGCCTTGTTGCCTTCATCCCTTTATTCAATCCATAGACCATATATTGTACTAATTCGCGTTTGAAACCTTGCCTTATTGGGATGGTCAAAAAGAGGTTAATACAGTTGAACCCCACTTCAATCTTTTTGGTAAATATATAGTGGACATGGAGTGCTATCAAAAAAAAAACCAGATTTCATTCAAATCTGATGGGGGTGCATAGAGATCTACAGCCGCAGAATACCCCTATTTTTGCATTTTCGCTGAGTTGAGGGCCACCTATAATTCCGCGCCCTCACCATCCCACTACAATTTCAAGTGAAATAGCACAAGGCACTGTTATAGAATCATACCATGCATAAACAAGCTGCTGACGTTGTCAAGCAATATCCCCCGCAACTCACAAATTATTTTTTCCTGAAGATGGTCACATCTGTTAGCTTCTCTTAGATAGTATACTTTGTTAATAATACTTTTTCATAACATTGATTGAATTGCCAAACAAAATCAAACACTTTCGGAGTATATAATGAAAACCATGAAATATTTTCAAAATTGTTTATCGTCACAAACCTTTAACATGTCTTTTTACACTACAAAGACAACATATCTCCAAGATACCTCAGATAGCCTGGACGGAACACATAAGAGATTGCTTACAAATTTCCTACATAAATGTGAGTTTTTAAAAAAAAATTCTCAAAATTGTTTCTCCTGACATATCTGTATGTGTTTCTACACCTACATGACAAAAATGATGATAATGGATGATTAGGAAGAAAGTTATAGCCCCGACAGGACACATTACAGATTTCTTACAAATTTGACACTTTTGCCCCAAAACACGAAAAATTGTAAAAATATCTTCAAAATTGTTCTTCATAACACACCTTTATGTGTTTCTACATCTCTATGCCAAATATGATGAGTATCGGGTGATTAGGAAGAAAGTTACAGCCTGGACAGGACACATTACAGATTTCTCACAAATTTGTCACTTTTTGCCGCAAAACGTAAACAATTTTCAAAATTGTTTTTCATGACACACCTTTATGTGTTTCTACACCTCCATGCCAAATATGATGAGTATCGGGTGATTAGGAAGAAAGTTACAGCCCGGACAGGACACATTACAGATTTCTCACAAATTTGTCACTTTTTGCCCCAAAACGCAATAAATTATGAAAATATTTTCAAAATTGTTTTTAATGACGCACCTTTATGTGTTTCTACACCTCCATGCCAAATATGATGAGTATCGGGTGATTAGGAAGAAAGTTACAGCCCGGACACGAAATGTTACGGACGGACGGACAGCCGGACGGACGGACCCCATTTTAATACCCCCCGCAACTACGTTGTTGCGGGGGATAACAAGCTTGGGCTAATGAGGGCGCAAGCAAGGAATGCCTCAAACGTAAGTGCTACTTGGGCTTTAAGTGGTGTTTTCAAGCATGCCCTATAGGTGGCGCCCTCAACAGCCCACCAAAATGTTGTGATTTTCCAAAACTCCTCCCAACACAGATTGACATCAGTGAAAATGAAGCTGGGCTATTGAGGGCGCACTGAGATATTTCAACTCAAAAACCTATTTTTCTTAAAAGTTCAATTTTGGCCCTCCAGAGGGTGACCCTTCTGGAGGCCCTAGCAACCAAACCGTTCACTTTTGGAGCCTGAAAATTTGGGATTTTCCTGTCTACCCAAAGGCCTTTCACTGGAAAAAAAATTCAGTCAAATATCTAAGACATATATCACCCACCGCCTGAACGGTATAAATTCTGGCAGTTAAAAGGTAATTTACAGAGTGAATTGACAAAACATTAAATTTTTTGAGCAAAGGTGCAGATGGTTCTTGGCAGATGGAGTTAGAAATCATTCTTAAAAACCTTTTTTGAATTAAAAATATCTGGTTGAGATAAGAAGGGTAGGTAGCTGCCCAAACAAATGTGCACATTCACAATGTAAAATATTACACTGAACAAAAATATAAAGGCCCATGTCAAATTTTTGAGTTTTTATTAACAAAAAACTGGAATTGGGATTCGTCTGAATAGCACTCTTCTCCAGCGTGCCAAGGGACATCGAACGTGTGCGTTTCCCCATGCGAGTCGGTTCCGATGCCGGACAGCGGCGAGATCCAGACCACGGTGAGGACGCCGAGCGTGTAAGTTGGCTTCTTGCAGGCAGTTATGGACTGTCTGTGGTGCGATGCGTCTGTTGTGCAGACCAACGGTCTCATCCGCTGTGCGTGTCGCTGATCTGAGCCAATCCCACAGGTGGACGAGCCGGATGTAGTGATCTTGTGCTGGTGTGGTCACACGTGGCCGATGTGGATGAGGTCGATTTGCAGTACTACTCGTCTGTCGGAAACAAACTCTCAAACGGCCTATCTTCCGCTAGTTAACATTCAGCTACACAGCGACCGCTCTGGTGGACATCCCTGCATCCAGCATGCTAATGGCACGTTCCTGCATGACCTGAGACATCTGAGGCATGATGACTTTTGACAAAATTTGACATTTCGGGGTGGCCTTTTATTGTCCCCAGTAAAAGGAGTGTCTGGGTACTGCTCATTCTGTCTGATCACCGTCTGGAAATGCCACACCCATGTACTGAGTGAAATCACTGCATCACTGAGCAAATGCTCACTGACAGAGAGAAGGATTAAAAAATGGTACACAAATCAAGAGAAATATCCCTATTGTACAAGAAAAAGTCAGCATATGCTCACTTACAGTTGTTAACTCCATGTGGCATCAATATTTGACATAGGGCGTTTATATTTTTGTTCAGTGTACATTCGCAGTCAATGAATGAGTTCATAGAACAGAACCTACACTGGATGGAAATGAGCCCAAAAAGAGCAGATGAGTCAAGTTCATTTCAGATTATAAGAGTAGGGGAGACCGGGGCTTGTTGTCACACTTTTTACATTCATATTTCTTGGAATCAATACATCGTATATATAAAAAATGTGTACCAGATGAAAGACCAAAGTCTCAGGTATATATTTTGTATTCATGTCATTTTCATATCTTGTGTCAGTGCAGAGTTATAAGCAATCAAATAGAGATTGTCACCATGAGACAAGTTGCCCCACTAACGGGTAAGCTGTCACACTATGATGTCACACTGGATTTTGCAAATAAAACAAGGACAAAAATTATTATTTTTTTTTTTTACTTGAAAGTGAATAAATCTTAACAAAATATTATGCAACATGCATTATGAAACTTATGAAACTTATAGTCCTGCAAGATCTATTAAAAAAACTCAAACAAAACCTGACCTCACCAGTCAGTCCTGGAACATCCAGTCAGAAAAACTCAAACAAAACTTGACCTCACTAGTCATACTCCTCATCTGAGTCGCAGTTCTGGCATACGTAGATTGATTTGCCAGGGATGCATTCTTCATGGGCCCATCCTTATGCACTGCACCCAGGTTTCTCCTGGTCGGCTGTTTCCAAATGGCTCTACACAGACCAGGCACAGGGACTCATCTTCTTCCGATGAGGAGTCATCTGGAGTTTTTCTTTCCGTACCTGCCCTCTGTTTATTCCCTGTGCTTTGCTTCTGCGGTATTTTGGATTTGGTTGCCTTGCCTTTCTTTTTGAATAGCCTTTTTTTCCCTTGTGCCTGCCTTTCAGCTTCAAGTGCCTCCTTCACAGGTGTGTCGGTGAGAATAGCAGTTTTTCTCTTCTTTCTCTGCTGGTTAACTTGTTTTCTTCACATGTGACAACTTACCCCCAAACAGGGCCATAACTACCGTTGAGGACACCGAGGTCATGTCCTCGGTTTTTTTTCTCAGTGAAAAGAAAGTGAAAACTGCCGACAAATACTCACGGCCGTAACCACCATTGAGGGCACCGAGGTCCGGACCTCGGTTAATTGTCCCTGCATTTTCGTTTTTTCCCCACCTATTTTTCCCCTCACTGTGCTCGTTTATTCAGCAAATCGCGCGTGCGCGCGTGTGTGTGTGTGAGTGAGAGAGATCCCGATCCCGCATCCTCATAGTGCAGTGTAGGCTATCACGTCACCGTGCGTTTTAAATACCATGGCTTTCGCTGCGAATGCGCAGCAGCTCAGGTTGAGGTAGACGGATAAACTCATTCGCGAGTCTTGCGAGAGAGAGTTCAATTGTATCATTGTTGTGAAGGGAGACCATATGCTAACGCTATCCTGAGACTGACCCAAAATGCGCAGAACTATGGAAGCCCATAGTGGACAATATTCAAATGAAAATGTAATCCCACTATTGCATTATAATTTTCCACTTATGAATGAGTTATTTGAGACAATATGAAATTGAAAATGCATTAATCCAATTATCACTTTCATTTTCACATACACATATGGGAAATCTATGACTATATTCAAATGATAATGAAAAGCTGTTTGACATTTCATTTTAAAAGTCATGCTCCGCAATACAGTGGACAATATTCAAATACAATAAGCAAAACAGCACCCCCAGCCTATTGCATTTACATGTCAACACGCTCTTTTAGGGTCAACATGAAAATGAAAAATGCTGTTTTCTAATCACTTGGAAATAATAATGATATAATAATGATGACAACATTTGACATTTCATTTTAAAAGACTTATCCTGCAATATATGGGACAATATTCAAACGCAGTAAGGGAAACAGCGCCTCCCAGTCCATTGCATTTTCAAATAAATGTCACCACGCTCTTTTTGGGACACAATGAAAATTAAAATGCAATCTGTCAGCATCTCATCAAGGCGGGTTTTCCGCTAGGACGTCACTCATTAGGGGCGCGAACGGAACATGTTCCTCATTTGCATACCAACCAATCAGCTTCTGGGTAGTGCTTGTACGCATGGGGGCTTACTAATAATGTCATGATGGCTAGGCTGCTATTTATTGTGTGCCATCGCGCATTAGGCTACGTTGTGCTTTGGATGTAGCCATCTCGGCAGCTAGTATGCTAGCTAACGTTAACTAAGGCAAATATTTGTAAATGATCATGACATTAAAGCGATATGATTTGATTTTTGCCCCAACTCTATTAACTGAGCTAGCTGTAATATGCATGAACTTATCCGAGGCTTCGCGGCAGTGTTGTGCAACTGCAACCCAAGTGTGCTTGCAGATTTCAGAGACGTTACCTAGCTTGCTAGTGAGTCTGAAAGCAATAGCTTAGGTACAGCTAGCTAGCTATGATGCCTACTGGAGCAATCGCTGTCAGCTAGCTAGCTTGTGAAGCTAGGGAAAAAACCGAATCACAGCGATTAAGTAAAAAATGATGACAAACATTTCCCCTAACTAGCGTCAGCAGGGTGGGAAGACGGATGGCGTTTTGTCTGGAGTAATGTAATACGCTAGAGCACGCATGGAAGGATAATGCTGCTTTAACTAGCTATGAAATAAAACGTTTCAGGCTGAACTGTCAGTTTGTTCTTTAGGGAAAAGAAGCCACTGATCAATGGTGAAAGAGGTCGTGTGTGTGAGATGGCGTTGAAAGCAACAAATCAGGGCTGTAAGAGCTTCTCCAGTAAGCATCATAGCTAGCTAGCTGTACCTAAGCAATTGTTTTCAGACTCACTAGCAAGCTAGCAAACGTCTCTGAAATCTGCAAGCACACTTGGGTTGCAGTTGCACAACACTGCCGCGAAGCCTCGGATAAGTTCATGCATATTACAGCTAGCTCAGTTAATAGAGTTGGGGCAAAAATCAAATCATATCGCTTTAATGTCATGATCATTTAAAAATATTTTCCTTAGTTAACGTTAGCTAGCATACTAGCTGCCGAGATGGCTACATCCAAAGCGCAACGTAGCCTATTGCGCGATGGCACACAATACATAGCAGCCTAGCCATCATGACATTATCAATAAGCCTTCGTGCGTACAACCGCTACCCAGAAGCTGATTGGTTGATATGCAAATGAGGAACATGGTTTCCGTTCGCGCCCCTAATGAGTGACGTCCTAGCGGAAGACCCGCCTTGATGAGATGCTGACAGATTGCATTTTGATTTTCATTGTGTCCAAAAAAGAGCGTGGAGACATGTATTTGAAAATGCAATGGACTGGGAGGCGCTGTTTCCCTTACTGCGTTTGAATATTGTCCCATATATTGCAGGATAAGTCTTTGAAAATGAAATGTCAAATGTCGTCATCATTATTATATCATTATTATTTCCAAGTGATTAGAAAACAGCATTTTCATTTTTGTGTTGACCCTAAAAGAGCGTGTTGACATGTAAATGTAAATGCAATAGGCTGGGGGTGCCGTTTTGCTTATTGCATTTGAATATTGTCCACTGTATTGCGGAGCATGACTTTTAAAATGAAATGTCAAACAGCTTTTCATTATCATTTGAATAAAGTCATAGATTTCCCATATGTGTATGTGAAAATGAAAGTGATAATTGGATTAATGCATTTTCAATTTAATATTGTCTCAAATAACTCATAAGTGGAAAATTATGATGCAATAGTGGGATTACATTTTCATTTGAATATTGTCCACTATGGGCTTCCATACAGAACACTGAGGCAGACAAAATTGTTATTTTCGAAGCCGACCGAAGAGCAGGCAAAGAGGAGGCAGGGCTGTTTTTAATGCCGGCTAGAGTGAGATTTTCTCCGGGGGGTGCATGACGGGCTACTCCCGTTTTCAAAGGTGCATACAGTACTTCAGTAGGCTAGTTTTTTTTTTTTTTTTGAGGATTTGTACTTAAGATTTTTTTTAAACCGGGACTTTTACTCTACTACATTTAAAAGATAGTGTACTTTCACTTCGTTACTTTGACACTGGCAACTTAGTCGTTTCACATTAAAATATGAATTTAATTCATCATTTACGGATTATCTAGATTTGGCGTGTTCGAGGGGAACAGCGGTGCTCGGCAGGGTATCATTAGCGCTTTGTGCAGATGTATCCGCCAGCGGACATGGAGCTGCAAATTTATGCACGCAGTTACAATATTATATCACTAGATGGCACACACGGATCAGTAATTAATATTCACAAACAAGCCGAACAAGGTTTAGAATATGGACGAGTTCACTCCAATCCCCGTTTTTCAGGAGTTGCCTGAATAAAACTCCTCAGCTAAGCATGATGTGCAAACTGCTCAATATACTTGCCCATAGTATCTATCCAGCAGTTAAATAAAATAAAAAATATCTTGCTACAGAAATAATTGTTGTCCTCTGCAGCAGGCACTTCAGCTATAGTGAGCCAATGGTATCCCAATCAGTAGTTAAAAATCAGTTTTCTGAAGCAAAAATTAGACATGTTATTGATACTGTGTAATTCTACTATTAATTATAGTGGTTTTTAAACTGCCAGTAAACTCAAAGACGATGTATATTAAGGAGAGACTGCCTGTTTGTTTTTTGAATGCTGTATCTTTCATTCACCTGAAAATTGATTACAGAGCACAAGGAGAGAACAAACAGTGGTTGCTTTTCTTCTTACTATGTGTACTATGAAAAATACTTTGTACTTGTACTTTTGATACTTAAGTAAATTTTTTCACAAAATACTTTTGGTACTTAAGTACATTTAATGTGAGCTACTATAGGCCATTTGCTCAAGTAATTTTCTTATGGGTGACTTCATCTTTTACCAAAGTAACTTTCAGTTATGGTACTACTACTTTTACTTAGTTATTTTTTTCCAGTACTTTATACACTTCTGCCCGTTTTCCACCGTCAGTGAATGAATAATGCAGCTTTCACAACGTTGTTGTAGCAGGATCACTAAATAATTCTAGGATAACTGTTTTTTTTCCATTAGTTGTTTACCCAAATATTACCCAGAAACGATAGTGCTATTATCTTATTGGCTATTGGGTAGCCTCCTTCCTTTTTTTGATTGGCTGACAGGTGGAAAGCTGCCACCGAGAACTCCAGGGGAGACGTATTTGATTCCTGCCGGTTTCCACAGTTATAGCAGTGCTGCTGCGCATATAGACCAAGTGTTGGAAATTGTTTTCGCTTTAATCTTTTTTTTTTACGTGAGAAATACCATTTGTGGCGTAAGTGTGTGACATCCGACTGAAAGGAGTGACAATCACGCTCATTGCATGAGACTTCAGAGCCCTGAGGTGGTTAGGTGAGAAATGAAAAAGTTATGCGACATATAAGTCCGTTTCTACAGTCCAACTGTTACCACTCAATGTGTTCCTGAAGAGGTTATTGGAAATAAATGTCTTGTTGGCAACAAAACAATGTAGTGGTTGGAGCTTGGGGGGGGGGGTAAGCGCGCATTATTTGACCTCGGTATTTCAAAAATCCTGGTTACGGCCCTGCCCCCAAATGACTGAGACAAGTTGCCCCAAACTACCATGTTTGCTAATGCTAGCTCGAGCTTAAAGTTAGCTTAAAACAGAACAATGACTGAGGTATGACAGGATGCCTTAATATCTTCTCAAACAAGTCGACATATATCACTGGAAGGATTTTTATCTGAAAGAAGCTTATTTTAAAATATATAAAGTTAATATTTTTTACTTTGGGATGTGGAAAATGGTTAATTGGTGTTCATCTCAACTTACAAAGTGTTGTTGTCTTCTCACACAGGACATGAGACCTGACCATGTAAAGGAAGAAAACTAGTATTCCACTTTTTAGTTGCGCTCTCTAGCGGAGAAGATAACTGCAGTGTGACAACAAGCCCCGGTCTCCCCTATATAACACACAACAAATCAGAGCTGCCACTAATGATTATTTTCATCATGGTCATTGGTAATTTTCTCAATTAATCAATTACTTATTTGGTTCAGAAAGCATCAGAAAATGGTGAAAAATGTTGAGCACAATTTTCCTCAGCCCAAGGTGATTATTCTCAAATGTCTTGTTTTGCCTCAACATTCCTCAACCCAAAGATATTTAATCCTTCATGAAGCACTGAAGAAACCAGAATATGTTCACATTTAAGAAGCTGAAATCAGAGAGTTTCCAAATAGTCTGGGCCTCCAAAAAAAAAAAAGACAAAACTCATGAAAAATCGTCATTATTTAATTTGATCAACGTCAGTCATCTTAGGAGAACATTAAGGACTCCAAGGATCTCTTTTCTCAGCATCCCATGAACGCTTGGTTTGTTGCTCCAGCCACAAGTGCAATACGTGAATGTCACGAAACTGTTCAGAGGGCTTTATTAACCCTTCTAACTATTTAACCAACACTATTGTGCTAATAATATTGACAAAAAGCCACATACAACCGTGTGTCCGCGAGGAGCAACAGTTCAATTAATTCCACTAATAACAAAGCAAAATTATTTCGCTAATTAAAGACCTAAGTGGATGAAACCCTGATTTTGGGGGGGCCCTGAGTTCAAGCTGAGGATTTTTCATTTGCATTGAATTCTCCTTTAACTATATTTTGTGGAAAAGCACATTCCACAGCGAATGCATCTGAAGGTCTTTTCACCCAAGCGAACTTTGAGAAGTTAGCTTAATGCAGAGTTTGTACAGAAGCACTTATCACACTTACAATTCTAGGGCTTTTCATCTGTATGAATTCCTCAGATTGCATTTTAAATTAAAAAGATGAGCTAAGCACTTACCATTTGGACTACATTTATAGGGCTTTTCATTTTTTTTTTTTTTTTTTTTTTTTTATTTTTCCTTATTCTCTACTCATAGTGTGTAATGGGCCCCTTTCCTGGGGTCTATAGTCACCCCCTAAGCATTGTTGGCATTGTATCCAAGGGCTCTTTTCGAGATGGTTACTGTTCCTTTGATCGCGGATACCTGTACTTCCTGGGTACTTGGGCAACCGGGGATGGCCTCCATGTATTTCTTCAGGTTTTTCTTCATGAGCCCTGGTGCACCTACCACCACTGGTATTTTATCCATTTCTTTCAATGACAAGGTTGTTTTTAGGCCATTTTTTAGGTCTTGGTATTTTGTCATCTTTTCCCTTTCTGCTCTATTAAGTCCATAATCATTAGGGACAGTGACATCTATAATTTTGGCATTTTTCTCCTGCCTATTCCAGATGACAATGTCCGGTTTTATCGCACCTCCCTCTATGAACCTTCCAGTTGGAATCACTTTATCATAGAATAGTTACTTTCCCACTGGAGATGACTGGTGCTGGTTCATATTCCCATATTTTTCCTTTACTTCCACTTCCATCTCTTTGCACATTTTCCACTGTAGGTATTTGCAGATCTTATTGTGGCGGGAGGTATAATGTCCATCTGCCAGGAGGATTTGGCAGCCTGAGACTCAGTGGTTCACACTCTCAACTGTTGTATGGCAGAATCTACATAGATCATTCTGTGAGATTCCTGCCATCTTCTTGAATCCATTTGTTAAAAGACCCTGATCTTGGGCTCCAACTATAACTCTCTCTCCATCGAATCCCAGCTCTCCGTTCTTAAGCCACTGTATTGATCCTTCTTTATCGATGTAATCCTTTTCCAATTCTTCTTGGAATCGTCCAGCCCTCCAATGTTGCTTCCATCTGTTCATTCTGAAAATCTATTCCGTTTTGCTGAATTTTGCCCGGATTTTTCTTGCTAGCTTTGTTGCCTGTGTCAGTTTGTTACCTTCTCTCTCTTCAAAGAGGTCTCCTCCAAAGTTTTCAGCCAGTTTTATGACAGAAGTCTGCTGGGGTAGGATCTCAGCATTTCACCTGTATGAATTATTTGGTGGCGCTTTAAATGGGATAGGTAAGAATAGCACTTCCCACACTGACTACATTTGTAGGGCTTTTCACCTGTATGAATTCTCTGGTGGCATTTTAACAGAGTTAGGTCACCAAGGCACTTCCCACACTGACTACATGTATAAGGTTTTTCACCTGTATGAATTCTCTGGTGGGATTTTAAACGATTTGTGTGAGAAAAGCACTTCTCACACTGACTACATTTGTAGGGCTTTTCACCTGTATGAATTCTCTGGTGGCATTTTAAATGATTGAATTGAGAAAAGCACTTCCCGCACTGACTACATTTGTAGGGCTTTTCATCTGTATGAATTTTGTGATGGGATTTTAAATAACTTGGTAGAGAAAAGCACTTCCCACACAGACTACATTTGTAGGGCTTTTCACCTGAATGAATTTTCTGGTGGCGGTTTAGTAGAGATAGGTCAGCAAAGCACTTCCCACACTGACTACATTTATAGGGCTTTTCACCTGTATGAATTCTGTGGTGGGTTTTTAAATGAGCTAGTTGAGGAAAGCACTTCCCACACTGACTACATTTGTAGGGCTTTTCACCTGAATGAATTCTCTGGTGGCGTTTTCGTTGAGTTAGGCCAGCAAAGCACTTCTCACACTGACTACATTTGTAGGGCTTTTCACCAGTATGAGTTCTGTGGTGGGATTTCAAACGAGCTAGTTCAGAAAAGCACTTCCCACACTGACCACATTTGTAGGGCTTTTCACCAGTATGAGTTCTGTGGTGGGAGTTTAAATGAGGTAATTGAGCAAAGCACTTCCCACACTGATGACATTTGTAGGGCTTTTCACCAGTATGAGTTCTGAAGTGGGATTTTAAACAAGTTAGATGAGAAAAGCACTTTCCACACTGACTACATTTATAGGGCTTTTCACCTGAATGAATTCTTTGGTGGCATTTTAGTTGAGATAGGACAACAAAGCACTTCTCACACTGACTACATTTGTAGGGCTTTTCACCCGTATGAATTCTCTGGTGGGACTTTAAATGAGTTAATCGAGAAAAGCACTTCCCACACGGACTACATTTAAAGGGCTTTTCACCTGTATGAATTCTCAGGTGATCATCTAAATGCCCTTGTCTACAAAAACACTTCTCGCACTGAGTGCACTTGTAAGGCTTTTCAGCTTTATGAGCTCTTAGGTGGGTCGGCGAATCATGTACTGCTGAACATGTACATGTAAACGGCTTTTGACCTGTAAGAATTTGGAAGTGATTACTTACTCCAGACGTGGAATTAAAACATGCCACACCCTGTTTACACTTGTAAGTTCCATCCATTCGAATTTCATTTTCATGAACGGCCTCCTTCTGAAGGACACTCAAAGCTCTTGCAGGTTTATTTGAAGCAGTTATGAGGGGTTCAATGGTCATACTGCTCATTTCACAGGTTATAGGTTTGTTGATACTCTTTGTATTTTCCTGGATTATTCCCTTTCCATTCTTTTCATTGTTTACAAACCAGCAAGGATTCAGTTTCCCATTTTGGGTTGAGAGATCATGGATTTCATCTTTGCAGTTTACATTTAGATGCACTGCACTTAGCCTTGGGTCAATTGGGTCTTTGTGTTCAAAACCAACTCCACTCATCTCAGTATTCATGAGATCAGTTCCTATGTTCTCACTCGATTCACACTTCACTTGGTCACATTTAACATGAACACATTTAATTTCCTGCCAGTCACTGATTTGCTCTGATTTAAGGTATCCTCCATCATCAGTCTCTGTTTTGATTTGGTCAGGATGCAGATGGGTCACATATCCCAGCTCTGTACTGTCAAGGCTCTCCATCTTAATAAGATCCCCAGAGTGTGTGGAGCCCAGATCAGTTTCTGTTTTAATCAGTGATGTGTGTGTGTGGTGTGCATCACTGACCCCACTGTGTGCTGTAACACACTCTGGCTCCAGTGTGTTGAGTCCTGGTGCAGCACACTCTGTCTCTGACTCTGCCATGTGGACAGACTCCAGTCCGCTGAGTTCCTCTTCTTTCTGTCTGATCCTGTGCTGCTCAGTGAGCTCTGGTAGTGTTGTCTCAGTGTCCCGTCTCAGACAGACTCCTGCCTGCGTCATACTGCTGCTCACAGGTCTGCAGAAGTGCAGCTCCTGGAGGGAAACAGGGGAAGGGATTTAGCCTTTATCAAACTGGTCCTCCTGCAGGACCTGGCACATTCATTACACTGTGTAGCCCTCCTCAGACTGGCCACAGGTGGCGCTCTCTTACTCTCAGGGACTCCTCTTTCTCAAGGCGTTACAAAGGCATTGGCCAAAATGGCTGGCAAACAAGCAGCTGCATCCAGAAATTGAGTACACTGGGTGAAACAGAAGTTAAATACGTACTTTTGAATGTATGTTCACTGAAAGCAGTGCACTTAAAATCCCTGAAAGACCAAACATTTCTCAGGGGTTCTCCCAGTGGTGGAATAAAAGAGCGTTTACTTTACCCTAATGCCTGCCTATTCCTCTGAAACAGAGGAGTCAAACGTCATTACAATCATATTTTCATACAGAAAAAGGTCGACCCTGTTGCCTCCGACAGCAAGTGGAATTTCAGCGATAGCTCCCCAAAATGAGTTCCAGGAAATTAATTAGTTAATTTTTCATTTTCGGTAATGCAAAGCCCAAAATCAATCAAGTTGTCTGTCCTGATAAGATCTAAAGGTTTGTAAGATTTGAAAATGATCTATAAAATATTTTGAGTTATTGCATTAAAACAAAGGATATGCGGTGGACGCAGACGCGGTGGCGACGATGATTCCATAATATTGACAAAACGTAGTTTTGCAGGTATAACAATAAAATCTGTGTCATGAACTGAAGACCTGTGAATACTGGAGTGAGCACAGACTAAGGGCCCTTCCAGACAAGAACAATTCTTTTTGAAAACGCATTAATATTTTATACTTTCGGCCTTGTGTCCACACGGAGACAGCGAAAACGCAGCCCGAAAACCATCTTTTGAAAACGGGTTCTAGAGTGAGAAAATATGAAAAAGCCACCCCAGCATTTCCGTGTGGACAACCAAAATGGGTTTTTTGAAAACTATTGCGTGATAGCCCCCATCACAGCCCCCACCCCGTCTAGTCTGTACACAGAGCGCAAGCTTTACACGCATGCTCGCCGCCGCCTTATCCGTTTTTTGGTCTATTTCCGCAGGCACTCTACAGCGCCACATAAAGGCCTGGAATATTTACTACAGCTCTGGGTTGTTTAATGCGTCAGTGTGGACGCAGGTATTTTTTAGAAACAATGGCGCATGGATGGGAGATTTTTCAGAGACAAAAAAACAAGACTATTTTTGAAAATCTCTATCGTTATGGACGAGGCCTAATATGCAGACAGATGAAAGCCCTCATAGAGTGACACGTGCGCAACAATGAAAAACTCGAGACAAGAATTTTATATGCCTTTAGATTTTATCAAAATAAACAACTGGATTGATTTTGGGCTTTGTATAATAAACAATAATAAATTACTTGACTAATAATTATTAATACAAAGTCCAAAATTAATCCAGATCTCCAACCTGATAGGATCTTAAAGCATATACAGTGGGGTGCAAAAATTTGGGCACCCCTGGTTTAAATGTCTGTTACAACGAATCTCCAAGTGATTGAAAGCAAACCTGAACACTGAACACTACAAGGTTAAACATGACACATTTCATCACATTTTAAAGCAAAAATATTTTTTATTTTTAACTTTTTACAGTATCAAAATAATAAAACAAGGAAGAAGGCCTTGTGCATAAGTTTGGGAACCCTGTCAGCTAGTACTTTGTAGCTCCTCCTCGGGCAGCTATAACCGCTTGCAAACACTTCCTGTAGCCAGCTAAGAGTCTTTCAATTCTTGTCTTTGGAATTTTTCCCCATTCTTCCTGACAGAACACCTCTAGCTCAGAAATATTATTCGGCCTTCTTGCATGCATGGCATGTTGGAGGTCTCTCCACAGATTTTCAATAATATTCAAGTCTGGGGACTGATGGCTATTCCAAAACCTTCATCCGTCTTTCCTGGAGGTACTTCATGGTGGATTTTGAGGTATGCTTCGGGTCATTGTCTTGCTGGAATAACCAACGTCTCTTCAATAGCTTTGAACATTAGCCTCTAGAATGTCCTGATATTTGGTGGAATCTATTCTTCCTTCCACCTGCACAAGGGTCATTCCATGTCAGATCAAATGGGTCTCACCACCACCTTCTCAATTTTGCTAATTTTTTGTATGCAGCTGTATAAATATATATCACTGACAAATCGGAAATTTCAGCTCATTCGGACCAAAATGGTGAATTATTTTCTAAGGGAACTGTCCGTCAGTTTTTTTGGCAACTGACATTTTTCTTGTATTTAACATGGCATAACATTTTTAATATTACACCTATAGCTTTCAAACTTTGCATCTAAGCTAATGTTATACTGCTTAATCAGAAAACGCAGTCCATATTACTTTATCTTTCTTGTTTGTGGAGCTATGAGGACACCAATAGTGCCTTTTGTTCAGGCAGTTCCATGTTAAGGTCCCCAAAGCACAGCCAATATAAACCCTAGCATAGGCTCTCTGGCATTTTTTCCATTCATTTGTGTCTGCTGAGTATAAATCAGGCTGAATTCACCATGAATTCATCACCAACTGCAGTCAGTACCTTGCCAAATGTGAAAAAAATGCTAAAATGCCACCTGTTCAAACCCCCATATCTCCAGGGGCACACCTTGGATTTTCTTCTATGTTTTTTTTAACTGATTCCTCTATTATAGTAGACAGACCACTCCAAAAATTGTTGATGTGTTTTGACCAATATAAATGTTGCAGGTGTCTGAACAGGGGTGGGGTAATCTCAAGAATCGCTTGGCATTGTCAGCTTCTTACACAATATTAATGATTATTGAATCAAAATAATTCTAAGTTCTCAATTCATCAATGCATGACACATTCACAGAAAGGTCAGTATATGCAGGTTGGTAGATCATGTTGGCAAAGAGAAACCTGAACCAGTTATTGATCAATAATTTCTGATTATTGCTATTGTTTTTCATGAAGCGAATCACGAGGACGCAAGCATTAACATGGACTTCTGAAAAATGCTGGGTGCCATTCAATAACATTCTCCCAACTGTTCCATCTCCGGATGTCACTGGACGCACAGCCCGGCAGTATAAGTTGGACAAAACTGGGACAGACAACATTGTTGTGCTCTTTGCTGCATTTAGGAAGCAATAACACTGTTAACATAGCATGGAATACAAAGTTTTAATTTGACAGTCAGTTTACAAGAATTAGTGTCAGTAAATTTTATTGATGCAAAGAAGTGTGATTTTCAAAAATTGCTTGACCCCTATTTAGACAGTTCTGAGATTTATGTCATTCAAGTCACATCAACAATTTTTGTTTTGTTATGTCTACTATAATACAGGAATTAGTACAATTTAGTATGTGATTGCCTAATGATTGAAAACACTTAAAATGTTGCATTTAATGTTGCAGTTAAATGCCTAAGAAGCTTAAAGTGCCACGCGATTCGAGATTACCCCATCACTGTTCAGACACCGGCAAAATTTATATTGGTCAAAACACATCAACAATTTTTGGAGTGGTCTTTCTACTATAATATACTGTAATAGAGGAATAGAGGAGTTAAAAAAAAAAGAAGAAAATCCAAGGTGTGCCCCTGGAGATATGGGGGTTAGAACAGGTGGCATTTTAGCGTTTTTTTCACATTTGGCAAGGTACTGACTGCAGTTGGTGATGAATTCATGGTGAATTCAGCCTGATTTATACTCAGCAGACACAAATGAATGGGAAAAATGCCAGAGAGCCTATGCTAGGGTTTATAGTGGAGGTGCTTTGAGGACCTATAAATGGAACTGCCTGAACAAAAGGCGCTTTTGGTGTCCTCATAGCTCCACAACCAAGAAAGATAAAGTAATATCGACTGCATTTTCTGATTAAGCAGTGTAACATTAGCTTAGATGCAAAGTTTAAAGGTATAGGTGTAATATTAAAAATGTTATGCCATGTTAAATACAAGAAAAATGTCAGTTGACCAAAAAAAAAAAAAAAAAAACT
The DNA here is from genome assembly GCA_029692085.1 of Gymnothorax javanicus. Classification (NCBI taxonomy): domain Eukaryota; kingdom Metazoa; phylum Chordata; class Actinopteri; order Anguilliformes; family Muraenidae; genus Gymnothorax; species Gymnothorax javanicus. The sequence goes on along the minus strand of CM056200.1, from coordinate 15,422,256 downwards.
GACGGACAGTACCCTTAGAAAATAATTCACCAAAAATTCATTTTTGGTCCGAATGACCTGAAATTTCGGATTTGTCAGTGATATATATTTATACAGCTGCATACAAAAAAATTAGCAAAATTGAGAAGGTGGTGGTGAGACCCATTTGATGATCTGACATGGAATGACACATCTATTCATTCAAGAGACCAACTCTCATGGACATAGAGATGATACAAATAAAACTGGTTGGGTTTTAATTGATACTCTGAGGTCTGCAGCCCCTTAAAAAAATTAAAAAATACAGGCAAGGATGTGCCATACTGACTGGATGGCCATTTTGGAGTCTAAATATTTCTTTAAAAATCTTTTCTAAATCAGATCCAATGGTGGAATCTACTTCCCTGGGTCACACTTAGGGGATACATGTAAAATTTTATACTCTAGCTTTCATATCAATGCAGTTTTAGCCCTGTCAAAATGCTTCCAGAATTAGATAAAATTCATGAGTGCAAATTAACATAATTACTTTACCAAAATCCCTCTGCAGCCCAAACCACTTGGAATTTTTCAAAAATATTTGGCAAAGCTGTTATAGACATATCAGGGAATATTTTGCCTGGATATAATTAAATTTTGTTATTTTGAATTGGGAATTTTTCAGGATTTTGGATCATCTGGTGTGATATTACCCAATTTAAAACCCTAGCTGCAGCTGACACAGTGCTATGACTCGGTCTAAAGCCTGACTGAAACACATTCAGGATAGCATGGTCAGATAGAAATGATCCAATTTGAATATTAACCAACCTCTCTAAGACCTTAGCTAAGCACGGCAGTTTTGAAATTGGCCGACAGTTATTCAAATCATCTGAAGAGCCATTTTTATGCAAGGGAAGAACAAAGGCTGTTTTCCACAAAACAGTTATTAAATTAACAAGTGCAAAGTCACTGAACCTGCATCGCTGCGCATGTGTTATGTAGAAGTATGCTTTGGGGAATAAAATTTGCATTGATTGAGTGATGGTGAATTGTTATGATGATGATGACGACGACGATGATGATAGATGCAGCCATATGGAACAGATAAACTGGAAAGGCTTTTGGCGTAGCACACTCATCTTCAACAAGTAGACATGGTCAACAACATCCCCCGCCAAAATGTCTTCTTTAAAGATACTATGAACAGAGGCTCCCAAAAATGCCACAAGGGCAATAACTATGGGAAAAATAATCCTTTGCTTCTTATTTTCGAACTCCATCAGGGTCTTTATGGTCTTAAGCTACACACCAAATTTGGTTATCCTATCTCAAATAGTTTGAGAAAAGCTGTCCCCTTTAGAGATACCGTGGATAGAGTCCAAAAATACGGATCAAGGGCAATAACTGCGGGAAAAATAATCGCACGCATCTCATTTTCGAACTCCATCAAGGCCTTTATGGTCTGAAGCTACACGCCAAATTTGGTTGTCCTTCTCTTATAGTTTCTGAGAAAAGCTGTCCCCTTTATCTCGAACGGACGGACGCACGGACGGAGCTCAAACCTATATCCCCCTCACACTTCGTGGCGGGGGATAATAATGACCTGCCTTGGGTCAGCCACTTATTTTGCGAGTTATCTAGATAACGTCATTTGGTGGCCATCTTGGATTTTGATGTTGTGATATCATTTTCAATAAGAACATGCAATTGGTGAAGATGCACCACCATACCAAATTAAAAGTTCCTAGGCCACTTATTTTTTTCGCGTTCTCTCGATAACGTCGTTTTTAGAAAAAAGGTGGCGGCCATCTTGGATTTTGATGCAGCGCGGCCAATGTCAGTAGCGAACTGCCTTAGGTGAAGATACATCTGCATACCAAATCAGAACTTCCTACGACACATATTTTTCGTGTTCTCGATAACGTCGTTTTTACAAAAATGGCGGAGACCATCTTGGATTTTGACACAGCACGCCCATTTTCAATAGCAAACTGCCTTAGGTCAAGATACATCAGCATACCAAATTAGAAGTTCCTACGACACTTCTTTTTCGCGTTCTCGATACCGTCGTTTTTACAAGAACGGCGGCGGCCATCTTAGATTTTGATGCAGCGCAGCCATTTTCAATAGCAAACTGCCATAAGTGAAGATACATCAGCATACCAAATCAGAACTTGCCACGACACATTTTTCGCGTTCTCGATAACGTCGTTTGTGCAAAAATGGCGGCGGCCATCTTGGATTTTGACGCACCGTGACCATTTTCAATAGCGACCTGCCGTAGGTCAAGATACATCAGCATACCAAATTAGAACTTCCTAGGACACTTATTTTTCGCGTTCTCGATAACGTCCTTTTTACAAAAATGGCTGCGGCCATTTTGGATTTTGACGAAGCACGCCCATTTTCAATAGCGACCTGCCTTAGGTGAAGATACATCATCATACCAAATGAGAACTTCCTTGGCCGATTATTTTTTTGAGTTATCTCGATAACGTCATTACTTCGGACGGACGGACAATGGACCACAAAAATTCACCCGCTCTATTTGATGAGTTTGGCGCTCTCCCAAGAGATTTTTGTCCTCCAAGCATTTTTCGGAGTTCGGGTCCGAAAGTGAAAAAGCCATTCCTAGACCTGCTGCCTTCGGAGACGCAGGTAAAAATGTGTGTCAACATATAAACAATCAAAGATGAAGCGAGCAATAAAAGAGCTGGGTTTAAACTGCGCAGGTGCCATACCTCAGAGTTTCACTGGAGCCATTTGTCGTGTCTTCTCCTTTTTTATACTCCTTAGGTAAAAACAGGTTTCACCAAAAATTCCACTTCCGTCCTTGCGTTACTCGTGATGAACTGCTGAACCTAGACCTGACCAAATGAAGAAACCCCGTGTCATAACACTGCCCCCACAGGTTTGCCCAATTACTTTTAGCTATTCTTTGGTAACGTTAGCTAATTCACTCTCGCAACCCGCTCAGTTCTAGTAGAGTGGACATTGAAACGAAGTGAATGGATCTGGGTAAGCTAGTTAGTTCACAATCCTGTCCATTAAGCATCTTTATGAGCGGTGTTGTTTTCTCTGCGCAAGGTTAGTAACACGACTGTAGTCGAGTTATACACTTTAAATTTTATCATTAAGACCGCAAACCGAAACCGACCATTACACTGGACTGGATCATGTTTGATTTACGATTTTGCATTCCTTTCATTTAACCACCGATCCGGGATTATTTTGCTGCGTCTAAAATCCACGCTTGTGCTTTAGTCTTTCCCGCAAAGAAAGCGCCTTGACCGAATAAAACGTTTAAACGGGAAATTCTTGTTGATTGCCGCAGCGACCTCACTTACCTTCAGCCAGTATAATGAAAGACAAGAATCCAGGGAACTCGCTGTGAAACAGGTGAACAAAACTGCAAGGTTAACGTATCGAGATCACGAGGAAAAATAAATTTCCACAAATTGTTCTGAACTGAACAACTTGGCGAAACTTCACGGAAACCTTACAAATGCGGTATTTCAAGCAGCGAGCGATGCCATGTGACCGAAACCCAACAGTAGATGAGGACCGGAAGTGTATCTTCTTCTTCTGTCTTGCCGGCTGATAGATGCTTTGCGGCACATTGCTGCCTCCCACTGGTTATAATTATATCCGGTCGGAAGTTTAGTTGAAACACAAGTTTAATAATAATAATAAAAAGAACTAAAAATAACTCCCAATCCGTACTTCTCTATTAATGATTATTCAGAAGATATCTGACTCCCACTCCCCCCAAACCCTTTTTCTAACATCTTCTTCATGTCTTCTCCCTTTGCATCAATGATCCCAAGAAATTCCCTGGCTGCATGCACAACCATTTTGATTCTTTCCATTTTTGACTCTATCTCGCTCGCACAATTAATCACCATTGCCACAAAACCCAAAAACCTCCTTTTATCCACACTATCACATTCAAAATCACATCTTTGTTTTTTTGGTTCTGCAACTCCCTTTTCTTCTCTCACTCTCTTAACCCCCTCTGCATACAAGATTTTACTTTGTACACGTGTCCTTTCAATTTCCCCCTCAACTTTCCTCCACTCGCACTGTTTTGCACCCACTTCATGATTTCTCTGGCAGTGAAGACGTACAGCTCTTTCCTTCGTCAATTCACAATTTTCCTTGGTACACCCGTCCTTCCCGCACCGTCTACAACGGTACAACCTTCTCCTACAGACCACCGCAACATGGCCATAATCTTGGCACCAAAAGCACATTAATGGATTCCGTTAATACGCCCTCAATCTATAACTGACAAAATCCAACATTACACGTTCCGGCAACTCCTTTTCAAATTCTAATGAAACTCATAAGCTTTCTGTTTCTTTCCCGTCACGATGACTTTTTAATCTTCTGGTGCCACAAACCCCTTCTATCTCCAAAAATGACTCGGCTTTCACCGATTGAGTAACTCCGCTTATTACTCCCTTCACAGAAAGCCAATTACGCATATTGAAACACGTTACTTTAGATAAATCAAATTCCTTGATTCTCAAAGCCTTATCCCTTTGACGCTTTGTTTTACATTCTATAATTACTATTCCACTCCTACAAACACTCACTGATTTTACATCCCCCACTTCTTGTTTAATAAATTGGCCTATAAAATGCTTGTCACTTATATGATTTGTTCTATAACCAGGTTGTACTAATTTCATACCAACTAAATAAACTTCCTCCTCTCCTTTTTCTATTTCTTTTTTCCTTTTCCCTCCCTACTCCATTTTTCAAGCTTCTTCCCAGAGCAATGAATTCTCACCAGCTATTTCAGCCTTTTCACTCTGCAGCCTTTCGCCACCAATTCGCAAGCACAGACTGTATAAAAAGATGGATGAAGCTACCGTGACGTCACCCATTGGTTTCAGCATACCATAAAGGAAGCATCGATTTTGGCAATTTTAATTGCGCCATGTTGTCATTTTGAAACCGGATGTGATTTCTATTGGACGAGAGCGTGAATTGAAGATCCGGGAGGGAATGTGGCTCTGGATCTGACCGTATTGGACGAGGACCAGAGGATAGCTACGCCCCAAAAGCATATTCTGGCTTTATCCTTTATTCTAGTCTATATGGGACCATAATTTACAAAAATGAACATCATGATATATCGAAGGAGACTTCAAACTTGCTATAGCTACTATAAAATAATGTGGAAAATCATAATTTAAATGAAAAATCAGGTGGGAAAGTAGGGTCGTTTTCTCATAGACTTCTATAGCATTGAACTTCTTTCTGCAACCACCGACGTCGCCATCTGCAGGCCATTAAATAGAATGCCATTCTACAGTACTTCCGCACGGGCTTCGTTTTTCAGACCAGGGTGCTGCGTCCATCTTTTTATACAGTCTATGTTCGCAAGCAGCTTTCCTCCCTTCAATGTATCTTCTTCTTCTTCTGGTTGGCAGTTTCAGTTATGTCTTTCATTGATGCATGCCGCCACCAACTGTACTGAATTGCAAGCTGCATTTTAATTATGTGCTTTACTTAATAATAAAAAAACTCACTTAATCCTATCACATATCCTTCTCTCCTTCAAATATTTCACCAAACTTTCTGTCTCCTTACTTTTCTTAAGTCTGACTGCCACCGAATCCTCTTTCCAAAATTCTCTGTACATCTTCCATTTTGACATCCACTACGCCCAAAATCTCTCTTGCTGCATCAACCACCATTTTAATTCTCTCTGTTTTACGTTCTCTCTCGTAATCACAGTTTAGAACCATTGAAATAGAAGTTAAAAAAACTTCTTCGGCTCATCCTAATCTCATCTTCCTCGAACTCATTTTGCTTCTTATCCACTGGCTGCACTGTGACCTGCTCTTTCCCCACCGTTTCTTTTTTACTCACGACTCTTTTAGTTGCTTCTGCATATGATATTTTTCCCTTGTGCTCTTGTCCTTTCCACCTCTCTTTCCATTTTCCATCTTTCACACTGCACTGACCCCATCTCATGATTTCCCCCACAGTGAAAACATGCTCTTGCCACTATACATTCATCTTTAACACATCCCTCCTGTCCACACCGTCTACACCAGTGCATTTCTTTTTTACACACAACCGCCACATGCCCGTACTCCTGACACCGGAAACAGCGCAATGGAGCCCTTTCATATATTCTTACCCTATAACTCACATAATCTGCAAATATTCTCTCCGGTACTTCACTGATGAACTCCAGTAGCACAGACAAACTTTCTTGTACCTTTCCCTCTCGATAACTTTTCAGCCGCTTTGCTACACATATCCCCTCCACCTTGAAAAAATCATCTAATTCAATGTCCAAAGGGACACCACTGATCACACCCTTAACACACAGTTTTTTTCCTTAAAGGAAAACTAGTTACTCGTGTAAGGTCATATTCTTTTATTTTTAAAGCTTTATCTCATTGTTTGACGGTGCGACATTCCACAATCACGAATCCTCCCCGTGTTACCCGTACAGCTTTCACATCTCCAGTTTCTTTTCTCACAAATTTCCCGATGTCATGAGCATCACTAAATGTGGAATTTGCTTCAACACCCTTTACAGTTGTGTGAAAAAGTGTTTGCCCCCTTCCTGATTTCTTATTTTTTTGCATGTTTGTCGCACTTAAATGTTTCACATCATCAAACAAATTTAAATATTAGTCAAAGACAACACAAGTAAACACAAAATGCAGTTTTTAAATGAAAGTTTTTATTATTAAGGGAGAAAAAAAATCCAAACCTACATGGCCCTGTGTGAAAAAGTGATTGCCCCCCCTGTTAAAACATAACTTAACTGTGGTTTATCATACCTCAGTTCAATTTCTCTACCCACACCCAGGCCTGATTGCTGCCACACCTGTTCTCAATCAAGAAATCACTTAAATAGGACCTGCCTGACAAAGTGAAGTAGACCAAAAGATCCTCAAAAGCTAGACATCATGCCGAGATCTAAAGAAATTCAGGAACAAATGAGAAAGAAAGTAATTGAGATCTATCAGTCTGGAAAAGGTTATAAAGCCATTTCTAAAGCTTTGGGACTCCAGCGAACTACAGTGAGAGCCATTATCCACAAATGGTGAAAACATGGAACAGTGGTGAACCTTCCCAGGAGTGGCCGGCCGACCAAAATTACCCCAAGAGCGCAGCGACGACTCATCCAAGAGGTCACAAAAGACCCCACAACAACATCCAAAGAACTGCAGGCCTCACTTGCCTCAGTTAAGGTCAGTGTTCATGACTCCACCATAAGAAAGAGACTGGCCAAAAATGGCCTGCATGGCAGAGTTCCAAGACGAAAACCACTGCTGAGCAAAAAGAACATTAAGGCTCGTCTCAATTTTGCCAGAAAACATCTCGATGATCCCCAAGACTTTTGGGAAAATACTCTCTGGTCTGACGAGACAAAAGTTGAACTTTTTGGAAGGTGTGTGTCCCATTACATCTGGCGTAAAAGTAACACCACATTTCAGAAAAAGAACATCATACCAACAGTAAAATATGGTGGTGGTAGTGTGATGGTCTGGGGCTGTTTTGCTGCTTCAGGACCTGGAAGACTTGCTGTGATAAATGGAACCATGAATTCTGATGTCTACCGAAAAATCCTGAAGGAGAATGTCCGGCCATCTGTTCGTGACCTCAAGCTGAAACGAACTTGGGTTCTGCAGCAGGACAATGATCCAAAACACACCAGCAAGTCCACCTCTGAATGGCTGATGAAAAACAAAATGAAGCCTTTGGGGTGGCCTAGTCAAAGTCCTGACCTGAATCCTATTGAGATGCTGTGGCATGACCTTAAAAAGGCAGTTCATGCTCGAAAACCCTCCAATGTGGCTGAATTACAACAATTCTGCAAAGATGAGTGGGCCAAAATTCCTCCACAGCGCTGTAAGAGACTCATTGCAAGTTATCGCAAACGCTTGATTGCAGTTGTTGCTGCTAGGGTGGCCCAACCAGTTATTTGGTTTAGGGGGCAATCACTTTTTCACTCAGGGCCATGTAGGTTTGGATTTTTTTTCTCCCTTAATAATAAAAACCTTCATTTAAAAACTGCATTTTGTGTTTACTTGTGTTGTCTTTGACTAATATTTAAATTTGTTTGATGTGAAACATTTAAGTGTGACAAACATGCAAGAAAATAAGAAATCAGGAAGGGGGCAAACACTTTTTCGCACAACTGTATATATGTCTTAATTCCTATAACAAATGTTTCTTCTCCATTTTCGTTGTCACTTCCTTTTTTCCTTTTCTTTTTCACTCCCTCCACCACCTCACAATCTATTTTTCAAAAATCGTTCATCCGCAATCCAAAATCTAAACCAAAAGGCGTGCAAAATATTCAAAAACCAAACAATCCGGAAATCTAGAAAAAAAAGGTGGGTGAGTGCTACATGGGGTCAAAGAATCCAACACTGTGTAATCAGGATCAGGTCCTCTTCAGGAAGTGGACAAAATAATTGTTTGCAAAGAAAAAGGGGGCAATGACTTGCCTGTAAAAAAAAAAAAAAAAAAAAGTCCATAATCTAAATGGCAGTCAGAACTGAAAATCCGAGGCAGTCTGATATAATTAAAAATCCTTTATTAAACAGGGATATCTACACGTTTCGACTCCAACGAGTCTTCATCAGGACATCCATTTTAAATCTTGCGCCAAAACCCAACTCCCTGTCGAGCCTGCCCGTCTTCACTTAGCCTCTCCCGGAAGTATCACCATGACAAGAGCATCTTTCAGTTGGTGCAAAGGTATTAAAATTTCACATTAAAAGTAAAAATTGCAAGACCAAACATATTTTGACAAAGCATGCATAAGCACCTTCTGGACGCGAAAAACCTCATGATTGTACTCTGCCTGGCTAGAAAAGAGGCAACGTTTGAATTTAAATACACAAATACCGAAGAGCCTGTCGTAGAATCATTATTGTAATGATTATTATGTTTCAGCCAGCAGCCATTCCTTTAACCTTGGTTGATGCAGTGTGTTGCCTCTCATTTCTTATACACTTAAGGTGAAGGACATATCCCTTGTGGAAAATATGTTATTGTAATTCAAGAGGGGCAAATTATGGACCTGCATCAAGCAAAGAATGCAACTAAGGAGTTCACTGGAACTGAATAAAGGGCTGTCCAGCACATTATTAAAACCTGGGAGGATAGTGGAGAACCGTCAATTTTGCAGAAGTAATGTCGGGAAAAATTTCATGAATGATTGTGATAGGAGATTGCGAAAGTGCTTGGTGAAGTCTCGTCATAAAAACTGACAAAACTTATGATTATTTTAAATTGTGAAAGTAAAAGCATTTCCACATGCATCATGGATGAGAAGTTACATGATTGGGACTAAACTGAAAATCACTCACTTGTGAGCTAATCAGGAACAAAGGACTTCAGTTTGCAAGGGAGCATAAGGATTGGACTGTGCATTGGTGGCAAAAGGTTATCTGGTCTCGAGGGCTCCAGATTTATCCCATTCCAGTGCTGTGGGCGTGTCAGGGTAAGAAGGAAAGCCCATGATGCAATGCACCCATCATGCATAGTGTCCACTGTACAAGCCTGTGGATGCAGTGATATCAGCTGGGGCTGCTTCAGTTGGTCAGGTCTTGGCTCAGGAATGATATGCGGCATTTACACGAAATCAGCGGACAACCCAAAAATACCAAATGCCATTATTATCTCCTCAATGGCTTCTGTAAATTCATGATGGCACAATGATATTTCAGCATGGCAATGTCAAGTGTTATCGACAGAAATATGGATCCTTCACCCAATGGTAAAATAATGTAAGATGCTGCACCATGGTATCATCATTGCTTTTAAAAGTTCCCATCTGAGGGCAGTTTTTCCTGTAAGCCCGAGAGATAAGATAAGATACACTTGATTGAACCCCATGGGGTAATTTGTCCTCTGCATTTGACCCATCTGATCGTAAGGAGCAGTGGGCAGCCACAGAGCAGCACCCGGGGATCAACTCCAGTTCTAAAGCCAGTTCCTTGGTCATGGGTACTGGTTGGAGCATTCTGATGCATGTTTTTGTGGATCCATTTCCACACAGAAAGGCCCCAGGCCGGTGAGTTCTTGCTGTGAGACAACAGTGCTAACCACTATGCCACTGTGATCCATTTGGGAGTAAGTTTTTATATCTGCATCCGTCAAGGGTTTTTTGCAACATATTAGCAGCTTATGACTTGCTGTAATTGATATCTGTAGTTCTGAGCTTCAGAGCTTTGGGATGCATGGGAACTTCAAACATTTCTTGTGAGTATGCCAGGCGTGAAAGTATTGTCCATGTTTAAATCATTTTGTAGTAGATTTTCTCTGTAAGATAGACCATTGTTGTTTGGTTTGTCTACAATGTGTTATGTTATAGTTATGTCACAGATGTATTATGTTATAGTTATGTCTTCAATAATTCTATATTACAACAATCTCTGTGTATAAACCTCTTGGAGTAGATATATTTTGTCAAATTCAGTTACTACTCACCTTTTATTTACAATGCCATTATGTTTTTCCTCATTTTTAGTCACCAGTCAAGCATGATTGCATCAAAGAATAAATACCCTACCAAAGCATCTGCTGCTCGTTGCATCATTTTTGAGTGCCCTCGACATCAAGATTCATCAGGCTTTATTTGTGAGAGAGTGGCTCAGAAAGCTTGAGGAGTCATTTTCACACATGAATTGGCCAAAGCAGGGTCCACATCTTAACCAATTAAAAGTCTTCGGGATCTGTTGGGGACAGTTTTATAGAGTGGCTAGACTGTCCCGCCATCAATACATCTTGACCAAAAAAACTCTGATGGCAAAAAGATGTCCTTGCATTGTGGAAATAATGCCATTGTGAATGCATACCATGATCAATGCTGAAGTCAGTCCCCCTAAATGCAACTTTTTTTGGTCATGTAGTGTGGAGGTCCTATAAAATCTTCAAAACTGAGCCTCATTTGATGATCACACAATATCTTAATCATTTGTGATAGTTCCTAGAATTCACTCAGAAATGTATTTATGATCCCATGAACAGGATAATGAACAGCACCATGTGCAAAATGAATAAGACTTTCCTCTGTATTGCAGCTACACTAAGCAATGTTACGTCTTTTATTTTCAGTAAAATGACCCCTCGCAATGAGACACATTTGTTGGTCTCCCTCCACCATGCGCTCTGTAGCCGACGTGCTGCTGTCTGGTTTGTTTTTTTTACATTTCTGTGCCAGCTCGTCAGTAAGATCCCCCTCCGCTCGTCAAATCAAATCAAATCAACTTTATTTATATAGCACATTTAAAAACAACCAGTGTTGACAAAAGTGCTGTACAACAGAGTTAAAATATAAGAACACAAACAAATAAAAGGAATAAAAAAAACAAAATAAAACAATAAAAACAGTAAAACAAAGAACAAGTCTTATACTGAGTTAAAAGCCAATGAGTAGAAATGCGTTTTGAGATGAGCTTTAAAAATGGACAGCGAAGGAGCCTGTCTAATGTGCAATGGGAGCTTGTTCCATAGTTTTGGAGCAGCGACAGAGGAGGCTCTGTCCCCTCTGAGCTTCAGCTTAGACTTCAGTACCTCTAGAAGCAGCTGATCAGCTGATCTGAGGCACCGAGCAGCAGTGTAAGTGTGAAGAAGCTCAGAGAGGTAAAATAAATAAAAGACCATTCAAAATGATTTAAAAACAAATAAAAAGCATTTTAACATGAACTGTAAAATGCACAGGCAGCCAATGGAGGGAGGCCAGAATGGGGGTAATGTGTTCCCTCTTCCTATTGTTCCAGTTAAAAGAACTGTTTCAGCAGCATTTTTTAACCATCTGGAGCACGGAAAAAAAAAGGGAAAACTGGCTGACCTGCTCAAGGAAAAAAAATGCATTACATGTAATCCAGCCGTGATGTGATGAAGGCATGGATCACTGTTTCAAAGTGCTGTTGTGATAGGATGTTTTTTATTTTGGCCACCTGCCTTAGTGAAAAAAGCTGGCCTTGACTATTGCACTAATTTGGTGATCAAGTTTAAAATCACTGTCCATCTTAAAACCCAGATTTGTAGCGGTTGTCTTAAAATACGGTGCCAAAGGGCCCAAGTCAACAGGGGGTGACACACAGGAGCCATTTGGACCAAACACCATCACCTCTGTTTTCTTTTCATTCAAGTTTAAAAAGTTTAGGGCCATCCAGGCTTTGATGTCATCGAGACATAACAGAAGTGACTTGAGGCAGGGGGCATCTTTCTGTTTTTAGTGGGACATAAATTTGACTGTCATCTGCATAACAGTGGAAAGAGATGCCATATTTTCTCAAAATGGAGCCCAATGGAAGTAAATAACAGGAAAAAAGCAGGGGCCCCAGAATTGAGCCCTGTGGAACCCCATACAACAGAGGAGCGGAGGAGGATTCCGAGCCAGCAAGGCTTACACTCATCGTTCTATCTGTCAGAAAGGACTTAAACCACTCAAGAGCAATACCACAAACACCCACAAGGTGCTGTAATCGGGATAGTAAAATGTTGTGGTCCACTGTGTCAAAGGCAGCAGTAAGGTCCAACAGAACTAGAATCACATAATCACCAGAATCATTAACCCAGAGGATATCATTAAAAACCCTTAACAATGCTGACTCTGTGCTATGCAGTGTTTTGAAACCAGACTGAAAAACCTCCAAGATATCATGCTCGTCCAGAAAAGATTTCAGTTGACCATAAACAATTTTTTCCAAAATTTTAGATAGCAAGGGTAGCTTGGAGATGGGCCTAAAGTTAGCCAACACAGTGTGATCAAGGCCAGGTTTCCTGATCAGGGGTTGCACTACTGCATGTTTAAAATTTGCAGGGACAACACCAGAAGACAGACTGCTGTTTATAATGGCAAGAACTGACTGCCCTATGCTGGAGAAAACCTCTTTAAAAATCGAGGAGGGAGAGCATCCCGAGGGGAAACTGAAGGCTTAATATGGCCAACCACATCCTCTAAAGATGCCAGAGTCACAGGCTCAAACATATCAAATACAGCCTGGCACAGGACAGAGCAAGAAAGGTCAGAGACAGGAGCTGTGATGAGAGCCCTTATGGTAACTACCTTATCAAAGAAAAAGTGCAGGAAGTTATCACACATATCAGAGGATGCTTCCAAACATACAGTCTGTGGGGCATTAAGAACAGAATCAATAGTTAGGAATAACACACGTGGGTTATGATGATTATTTATTGATAATGTTTGACAAGTGTTCTCTTTTGGCCTCTTTAACTGTGTTCTGATACTGGCGCCCGGCAAATGCATCAAAATTTGAAATGAAACCTGCAGCCTGTCCTTCTTCCACCTAAACCAGTTTTTCGACACTCCCGTCTGGCTGCACAGTCCTGTCACTGACCCAGGGCTCAGGGCTTAACTTTACTGCCTGGTTTTTAATGGAGTAAAGTCCAGGATGGTTAAAGCAGTTATCAGTGAAACAGGAGCTGAGCTCCTCCGCCTCAGCAGAGGACACAAAAAACTGGTCAAAGGCACAAAAACTGACCAAGTGAGAGGTTTAAAAACAGCCCGAACAGGAGATGAAGATTTGACAGCAGCACAGGAGAAATTAACATCAAATAAAACAGGCATATGATCAGAAAACATATTGTCACCAATCTCAAAGTTAAACACAGACAGACCATGAGAGAGAACAAGGTCTAATGTGTGTCCATGCTCGTGTGTAGAACCAGGCACACACTGCAACAGGTTAAAAGAGTCAATAAGGATTAAAAAGTCCTTCACCAGCGGTTTATCGGGACAGCACACATGTAAATTGAAATCCCCTACAATAAGGACAAGATCATAGTTAGGTATGATTCCAGCCAGAGAGTCAGAAAAATCGTTCACAAAATCCTTATTGTATTTTGGGGGTCAGTAAATGACAGCGCACAGCACTGGGTTTGAGCGACCCACCTCAAATGAAGTTGCTTCAAAGCTGGATAAAGCAGATGATACGGCGCACTGCTTACATTTAAAGTCATTTTTATACACAATTGCTGTTCCTCCTCCATGGCCTGAAGTCCGCAGTGTGTTAAAATAAGAGCATGCAGCCAGTAAAGTTCAAGAAGAGCGCTGCACTCACCGTCACTGATCCAAGTCTCTGTCACACAGAGGAAATCCAGGCCACGGGAATTGAAGAAATCCCTCATAATAAAAGTTTTGTTTGCCAGTGATCTGGCATTCACCAGCCAATCTTGACCGGAGCTGGGGCCTGTGGGTCGGTGAGGCGGGGAGCCCGGAGCAGCGTCCTCAGGTTCTGGCAATTCACCCCACGCTGGCAGTGATTGTGTGCCCTGACCGTAATGATGGACTGTATAGAAAAAGGGCCGGGCTGTGTGGCAGAGACAGACTGGGCCGACAGAGGGCGCTAGCCTCAGATATAGTTTTATGAGCAGGTACCACTGAGGAAGTTGTAATTTCCGGGGAGGGCGAGTTGCATGAAAACAGTCAGTCACAAGAAGAAGTTTGAACAGCATATTGCAGATTAGCTGCTAGTATTCGGCTACCCAACCTGTTTGGGTGAACGCCGTCACTTCTAAAAAAGGAGCAACGATTCCAAAATAGATTAAAATTGTCTATGAAATTAATAATGTGAGCTCTGCAAGCAGACTGAAGCCAGATGTGAAGGCTGAGGACTCTGTTGAAACGCCCCGCTCCACGGGATAATGCGGGAATTGGGCCGGAGATAAACATAGACTTTCCACAGTTGCTTAGTATGACAAAAAGCTCATTAAAATCCTTTTTGGTTAGCTCTGACTGCTGGCGAGCTGTCATTTGTTCCAACATGCACTAATACTCGGTTTATGGAAGATGGGAGTGAAGGTAGGAGTCCCCGGAGCTTATCCAAAATAACGGGGTCCGTAGCTCCGGGAAAGCAGTGGGTGACTGTATTAATGAAACAAATGTTTCTGATTATGGAATCGCCTACTATTAATGTAGTTGGGGAGATAAGGGGACAAGGACATGATGGCTGTTGGATTTCGTGGGATGAAAATGCAGGGACAGTTTCCACAATGGCTCTCGAAGACGAAGTCTCCGACTGAGGATGGGGTGATTGAGCAGACAAGTGCTGAGGCGAGGCAATGACAGCTGAGCTGAGAGGCGGTCTATCTGCCTGTCCAGGACCGGGAAAACCACCGGAGCATCTGGCCACAGCCTCTCTCAGCATCATTATCCTACAGCCAGTTGAGGAGGTCGTTCCACGCGAGGGAGGCGGTCGTTTTGGCTTTGAAGTGGTATAGCAAACCCCCCGATCGCCACAAACGACCTGCGGGGCAGAGGCTGCAGTGTCACCAGGCATTGTCACTGAAGAGGGGTCCAAATCAGGACAAGCCAAAACCGCGGGGTGTCCGCAGGGTGAGCCTGGGTGTCATCAGACAGGACCGCATAGTGGTTAGAGAGACTAAGGCTGGCTGGCGAGGCAGCCTTGTCCAAACGCCTCTGGCGGCCACGGACCACGACCTCAGTCCAGGATGAGTGGTGATTCGGTGTCGAGCAGGAGGAAAGCCGTGGACAAGTAGAAGGGTCCCACAAACAGTGGCCTGGATGACTGCACTGAGGTCCGCAATCCTTTTGGATTACCCAGTAGCCATGTCCACAAAACTTGACAGGAGGGAGTTCTTTTTCCGTAGTTCATCGGAGAGTCGCCCAATATCATCCTTAAGGTCAGCGATCTTTTTATTCGCTTTCAGAAGCAGCTCATTGTCCTCACAGAGCAAAGCAGTCACTATTGTATACTGTAAAATTTCAAAGCAGAAAAAATAGCTTAAAGCCTCAGACGGGGATAAAATCCCTTAGGGGTATGGTCAGCTGAAACTTATGCGATTGGTTACTGCAATAATGATCCGGTTGTACAATTTGTTTATTTGAATCCACACGGCAACTACATTTGGACAGGCAGTGTGGAATACGAATGATCCACTATACAAGCTGAATTACCACACGAGAGAATGAAACAAATCTCGCTGCTTGAGTTACCACAGAAGTCAAAACCAGAATGCGATTTAAAGGATTGATAAATTGCGGATTTAAAAATGCACGTTTTAAATGAAAGAAAATAGAGCCACACTACTAACTTCGCAAAATGCACCAACAAAACTGCACTGCGCTCTTCAGAGCTCGTCACATGATCACTCACTCTTCTGTTGCACAGGGTTCTCAAAAACTTGGTATTTCACCGGGATGAGTGTGGTTCTGCAGTTCGTGGCAGTGCAGGTCTCAGCCCATGCTCTGAGTGCACAATAAGGGAATCTGCATGGTTTAGCTCATTTAGAAGCTTATTCTGGCAAGTGCATAAAATAAGCGCAACTATCCGTTAATCAGACAAATTTTGCAACCAGTATGAAAGTGAAACTTAGCTGACAACTACATTATACATAGAAAACCCTTCGCTTTAACATTAACTTGGTGCTTGCTGTGGACATTGCTACCTGTCTTCTATTTAAAAGCCCCAGCACTTGCTGGCAAACAAAAGGTGTGACAAGAATGTGAATTTATTTTATCCTGTATGAAGGCATACAACTCGTGCCTTTTAGGCAATAAACACTGCTCGGCCGGAAAAAAAGTCACACACCCTAATATTGCATTGGACCACCTTGGGCTTTGATTATGGTGCACATTTGCTTTCTTATTGTTTTGATAAGCGTATGCAATGTCACAACTTTCATTTCTGATCAGTTTCATTAAGTTTTCACTGAGCTCTTGTATTGATGATGGGAGACTGCTGTGTAAAGTCGATTTTAGCATATCCCAGGTTCCTAATGGGGTCAAAGTCAGGACTCTGGTGGCCAAACCATGTATGAAAATGATATTTCATGCTCCCTGAATCAGTCTTTCACAATTCGAGACCGATGAATCCTGACATTTTCATCTTGGAATACGCCTCTGCCATTGAGGAAGAAAAAAAAAAAAATTACTGATTGAAAAACCTGGTCATTCATTATATTGATGTAGTCAGCTGACCTCAGTTTTTGGGCAGATATCATCCCTGAACCTGGACCTGACCAACTGAGGCAACTGCAGATCATAACACTGCCCCCACAGGCTTGTACGGTAGGCACTGGGCATGATGGGCGCATCACTTCACCCCTCTTCCTACCCTGATGTGTCCATCACTCTGGAACAGGGTAAATCTGGACTCCTCAGACCACATGACCTTCTTCTGTGGCTCCAAAGTACAATCTTTAACCCCCCAGCAAATTGAAGCCTTTTCCCCCCCCAATGAGCCTCACTGATTTGTGGTTTTCCTGAGGCTACACAGCTGTTCAGTCCCAATCCCTTGAGTTCTCATTGCATTGCACGTGTAAATGCTCTTACTTTCACAATCAAACATAACCAAGAGTTCTACTGTGGATTTTTTTACAACATGATTCCAACAAATGTTTAAGTGATCGCCGATCACGATGATTCAAAACATTTCTTCCTCAGAGATGAAGGTTCACTACTATCCCTTCAGGTTTTTATAATGCACAAGTCTTCTTTGCTTGATGCAGGCCAATAATTTGAACCCTCTGAAACAGAAAATTTTTTCCCCAACCACAGGACACATCTTTTGACATGGCTGTTTAAGAAATGAGAAGCAGCTCACAGCTTCAGTCAGGGTTAAATAACTTGCTTACAGCTGAAACATAGACTCTTACCTTTTTGCTCAGTTAAATCCAGGCGATGACTTTTCTTTTGGCCAGCCAAGTTTTTTTTTATGTATCATATAAATATTGGTGGCCTGCTAAATGGAGACCAGGACAAGTAGCATTGAAAAGAATCCCTTCCTGTTATTAAATGGCAGAAATCAGTCAGTTCTCCGGCTGGAAATGTGCTCCTTACTACTGTAGTCCAACAGTAAGGAGTTATTCACACCTTGAACCTCTTAATCTAACCTCAAAAACATTTGTACGTGCAAAATTTTATTTATCAGATGAAATCACTTTTCAATTTGTCACTCTAGCAATCATCAATTGCTTCAGCCAACACTGGGCCATTTTGGCAATGAGTGTTTATTACTTCTGGCTGAACAATAAAATGCAGTTTCTCTGTGGGTTCAATACAAAAGCTGTACGGCTCATCTATGATCCAAACCAAAGTGCCTTCCACGAGCCACTCAGGGATTTTCTTCATTTCATCTCAAAACAGTTGAAAAATCCCTTACTTATATATGGTGTATCAAACCCACCTGACTGACAAGGGATCATCTCATAGGACCATTCAAAGTATTCTCCTCCAGTGAGACAAAGAGCCATCAGTGGGAAATGCCTGATGTGGCTCCAAGCAGCAGTAACAGCCTCTTTCAACAGGGGCTTCAAACCAGCAAACTCACTGCTGACATACAGTTAAGGAATGAAATCAATGAAGGCAGACTTCAGCAATCAATGGTACATTACACTAAACACAACAAAAGCTAAACGGACTCCTCTGACTGTAAAGTGAGAAACTGGCTGAATTCCTGAAGGTGTAGGTCATACTCCATCAGAATTTCTCCAAGAGTGTAAATCCCACACATCCATCATGTTTCCTTACTCAGAATAACAAATTTTGTAGCCTCGGAAAAGAATTCATGCATCAATTAGATAAAACTCACCAATTGCTTTACGGTGTTTGAAGAACCTCTTGCCTGTAAAAACTGATTTGCAAGCATTTGTATTACTCTTAATCCAAGCAATGCATACAATTATAATTCAAAAACAATTATGAGCAACATGGATTTATTTCATTCACAAACAGTGAAAGCAGAGAGGAGAAGTGAGGCAATGAGAAGTACAAGGGTTTATTTAGACATTCAGATCACCTCAGTATGTGCACATTCACAATGTAAAACATTACATTCCCAGCCACTGAATGAGTTCAAAGAGCAGAACCTACACTGGATGGAAAAGAACCCAAAAAGACCAGCAGAATCAAGTTCATTTTCAGATTACAAGCGTATATTACACACAACACATCAGAGCTGCCACTAATGACTATTTTCATTATGGTCACTGGTTATTCTCTCAATTAATCAATTACTTATTTGGTTCAGAAAGCGTCAGAAAATGGTGAAAAATGTTGAGCACAATTTTCCTCAGCCCAAGGTGATATTCTCAAATGTCTTGTTTTGCCTCAACATTACTCAACCCAAAGATATTTAGTCCTTCATGAAGCACTGAAGAAACCAGATTATGATTATTAAACCAGATTAAGCTGAAATCAGAGAGTTTCCGAATAGTCTGGCCCTCCAGATAAAAAAAAAAAGAAAAAAAAAAAGACAAAACTCATGAAAAATTGTCATTATTTAATTTGGTCAATGTTGTCAGTCATCTTACAAGAACATTAAGGACTCCAAGGACCTCTTTTCTCAGCATCCCATGAATGTTTGTTTTTTGCTCCAGCCACAAGTGTCAATTTCACCTTCATGAATTCACCCTTTTAAATGGGATGAAAATAATGTTCATTTGTAGGGCTTTTTTTATTTTTAATTCTCTGGTGGCATTTTCTAAATGATTTTTTTCCACACTATAACTATTTTGACATTGTATAAATGGCTCTTTTGAAGGGCTTTTCACCTGAATGAATTCAATGGATATTGTGCTAATAACACAGACTACATTTATAGGGCTTTTTTTCTTTTTTTTAAATTCTCCTTTCCCATT
The DNA here is from genome assembly GCA_029692085.1 of Gymnothorax javanicus. Classification (NCBI taxonomy): domain Eukaryota; kingdom Metazoa; phylum Chordata; class Actinopteri; order Anguilliformes; family Muraenidae; genus Gymnothorax; species Gymnothorax javanicus. Next base: position 15,402,675 of record CM056200.1, on the reverse strand, counting down.
TTTTTGACTACATTTGTTTCTGCTTTTCACCTGAATGAATTTGTTTTAGTTGAGATATAGGGCACTTTTCCTGGGGTTTATCATAGTATACACTCTGGTGGCATTTTAACTGAGTTAGGGTTCATTGGCATCCAACTGCTCTTTTAAGGTTTTTTGGTTAATTCTCCTTTGATTTGAGAAAAGCATTGTACCTCCTGGGTTTCTTTGGGCAAAAAACCTCCATGTATTTAGTTCAGGTTTTACTTTTTAGTTCATTTCACCTTGAATGCAATTCAATCACCACTAGTCATTTATCCATGACTACAATTCAATGACAAGAATTGTTTTTTTTAGGCCATTTTTTCCCAGGTCTTGGTATTATTTTTCTTTTGTATGAGTTCTGTCTGCTTTTTAAGTCCAGCAATCATTCCCACACTGACAGTGACATTTTCTATGAATTTTGGCATTTTTAGGTCAGCAAAGCTCCCCACCTGATTACATTTGACAATGTGAGTTCTGGTTTTTAAATGAGGCAATTGAGAAAAGCACTTCCCACACTGACTACATTTGTAGGGCTTTTCACCAGTATGAATTCCTTCCAGTTGGAATTTTATCCAGTGGAATCACTTTATCATAGAATTTCCCGTTGGAGATGACTGGTGCTGGTTCATGTTCCCATATTCTTTCCTTTTGACATAGAATATTTTTTCCATCTCTTTGCATTCATTTTCCAGTTAGGTATTTGCAGATCTTATTGTCCAGGATCATTATGTCCATCTGCCAGGAGGATTTTGGCAGCCTGAGACTCCTGCTGCCAGATTTAAGAACCTGATTTACACTCTCAACTTACCTCCTCTATGTTCAGAATCTACATAGAATCGTTCCCCGTTGGAGATTCCTGCCATCTTCTTGAATCCATTTGTTAAAAGTCCCAGATCTTATTGATCCATTGGGCTTTGGCAACTATAACTTTACTCTCCATGGCAGAATCCCAGATCGTCTCCGCCATCTTGAGCCATTTGTTAATCCTTCTTTATCGATGTAATCCTTTTCCAATTCTTCTTAGAATCGTCCAGCCCTTTAGTGCTGCTTCCATCCGTCCATTGTGAGAATCTGTTCCGTTATGCTGAATTTTGCCCGTATTTCTCTTGCTAGCTTTGCTGCCTGTGTCAGTTTGTTACCTTCTCTCTCTTCAAAGAGGTCTCGTCCAAAGTTTTCAGCCAGCTTTATGACAGAAGTCTGCTGGGGTAGGATCTCAGCATTTCACCTGTATGAATTATTTGGTGGCGCTTTAAATGGGATAGGTAAGAATAGCACTTCCCACACTGACTACATTTGTAGGGCTTTTCACCTGCATGAATTCTCTGGTGGGATTTTAAATGAGCTTGTTGAGAAAAGCATTTCCCACACTGACTACATTTGTAGGGCTTTTCACCTGAATGAATTCTCTGGTGGCATTTTAGTTGAGATAGGATAGCAAAGCACTTCCCACACTGACTACATTTGTAGGGCTTTTCACCTGTATGAATTCTCTGGTGGCATTTTAACTGAGTTAGGTCACCAAGGCACTTCCCACACTGACTACATGTATAAGGTTTTTCACCTGTATGAATTCTCTGGTGGGATTTTAAACGTTTTGATAGGATAGAAAAGCACTTCCCACACTGAATACATTTGTAGGGCTTTTCACCTGTATGAATTCTCTGGTGGGATTTTAAATGATTTGAGTGAGAAAAGCACTTCCCACACTGATTACATTTGTAGGGCTTTTCACCTGTATGAATTTTGTGATGGGAGTTTAGTTGAAATAGGTCAGCAAAGCACTTCCCACACTGACTACAATTGTAGGGCTTTGCACCTGTATGAATTCTCTGGTGGCGTTTTAGTACAGATATATCAGAAAAGCACTTCCCACACTGACTACAATCATATGGCTTTTCACCTGTATGAGTTCTGTGGTGGGTTTTTAATTGAGCTTGTTGAGAAAAGCACTTCCCACACTGACTACATTTGTAGGGCTTTTCACCTGTATGAATTCTCTGGTGGCATTTTAGTTGAGATAGGTCAGCAAAGCACTTCCCACACTGACTACATTTGTACGGCTTTTCACCAGTATGAGTTCTGTGGTGGGTTTTTAAATGAGCTAGATGAGAAAAGCACTTCCCACACTGACTACATATATAGGGCTTTTCACCAGTATGAATTCTCTGGTGGGATTTTAGTTGAGATAGGTCAGCAAAGCACTTCCCACACTGACTACATTTGTAGGGCTTTTCACCACCTGTATGAATTCTCTGGTGGGTTTTAGTACAGATATGTCAGAAAAGCACTTCCCACACTGACTACAATTATATGGCTTTTCACCAGTATGAGTTCTGTGGTGGGTTTTAAATGAGGCAGCTGAGAAAAGCATCTCCCACACTGACTACATTTATAGGGCTTTTCACCAGTATGAGTTCTGTGGTGGGATTTTAAACAAGATGGGTGAGAAAAGCACTTCCCACACTGACTACATTTATAGGGCTTTTCACCAGTATGAATTCTCTGGTGGGATTTTAGTTGAGATGGGTCAGCAAAGCACTTCTCACACTGACTACATTTGTATGGGCTTTTCACCTGTATGAATTCTCAGGTGCTTATCTAAATGCCCTTGTCTACAAAAACACTTCTCGCACTGAGTGCACTTGTAAGGCTTTTCAGCAGTATGAGCTCTTAGGTGGGTCGGCGAATCATGTACTGCTGAACATGTACATGTAAACGGCTTTTGACCTGTAAGAATTTGGAAGTGATTACTTACTCCGGATGTGGAATTAAAACATGCCGCACCCTGCTTGCAGTTGCAAGTTCTATCCATTCGAATTTCATTTTCATTTTCATGAACGGCCTCCTTCTGAAGGACACTCAAAGCTCTTGGAGGTTTATTTGAAGCAGTTATGAGGGGTTCAATGGTCATACTGCTCATTTCACAGGTTATAGGTTTGTTGATACTCTTTGTATTTTCCTGGATTATTCCATTTCCATTCTTTTCATTGTTCACAAACAGGTAAGGATTCAATTTCCCATTTTGGGTTGAGAGATCATGGATTTCTTCTTTGCAGTTTACATTTAGATGCACTGCACTTAGCCTTGGGTCAATTGGGTCTTTGTGTTCAAGACCAACTCCACTCATCTCAGTATTCATGAGATCAGTTCCTATGTTCTCACTCGATTCACACTTCACTTGGTCACATTTAATATGAACACATTTAATTTCCTGCCAGTCACTGATTTGCTCTGATTTAAGGTATCCTCCATCATCAGGCTCTGTTTTGATTTGGTCAGGATGCAGATGGGTCACATATCCCAGCTCTGTACTGTCAAGGCTCTCCATCTTAATAAGATCCCCAGAGTGTGTGGAGCCCAGATCAGTTTCTGTTTTAATCAGTGATGTGTGTGTGTGGTGTACATCACTGACCCCACTGTGTGCTGTAACACACTCTGGCTCCAGTGTGTTGAGTCCTGGTGCAGCACACTCTGTCTCTGACTCTGCCATGTGGACAGACTCCAGTCCGCTGAGTTCCTCTTCTTTCTGTCTGATCCTGTGCTGCTCAGTGAGCTCTGGTAGTGTTGTCTCAGTGTCCCGTCTCAGACAGACTCCTGCCTGCGTCATACTGCTGCTCAAGGTGTGCAGAAGTGCAGCTCCTGGAGGGAAACAGGGGAAGGGATTTAGCCTTTATCAAACTGGTCCTCCTGCAGGACCTGACACATTCATTACACTGTGTAGCCCTCCTCAGACTGACCACAGGTGGCGCTCTCTTACTCTCAGGGACTCCTCTCTCAAGGCATTACAAGGGCATTGGCCAAAGTGGCTGGCAAACAAGCAGCTGCATACGGTCATGCCTCATGGGGTGGGTCCCCAAAAAGGTGGATTTGTCACACCTCAAATTTTTTTTAGCCAAAAAATTAAAAATTCATAACCAAAAACCAGGGCAATAATAGTAAATGAGGTGTCCTTTTGTAGCTTTGGATCTCTGCTTTCAGATGGTATTAGACACATTTGCCTTCAGTTTGTTATGTTGCAGTTGCAGGCTGATGAAGCAAAAAAGTCAGGGGTGGATTTTTTGTGGCAGAATGTGGCGGAGGTGGAGGACAAATACACTGAACTGAAAGCTAATGCATAAAACCATTCCAATTGCTCTTTGTAGTTCCTAAAAATCAAGGCAGGCGTATCTACTGAATTCCTTAATTGGCAATCAGTGTCAGTCAGCTGTCAATTAGTGTCAATTAAGTTCCATGTGCTCTGGAGAAGCCATCTTTTGTTTCGTAGAGTGGAAAGATTTCACCACAATTTTTCAGTACATCTCACTCATGGAAGGGATGTAAACTTTCTTATTTCTATTCAGTGAATCGCAAACGCAATGACAGTATGTACAAACACTTTCAAATACTAGGAAACTTCATTCCTTGATGTCAGTAGGTGTAGATGGGGGGGTAAACTCAAGGGAATTGTCATGCTACTGCACTCCCTGTATTACAGAGGATTACAGTGCCTGTGAAAATCGAGAATATGTCAATGCTTTTAAGAAGGCTGCCTTCTCAGATGGTTCGAGGGGTGCACTTGAAGTAGAGGATGTTGTTAATGAAGCAGATGGCTTCAGTGTTTCAGAGGGTGGTGAGGATCTCTTGTCATTGATTTGTGAGGGCACAGCTGTGGCTATTATGCCATCGGCCCAGTCTTTGGATGACTACTACTTGCTCGTCGCTACTTCGGATGGAGTTACAATGCTTCACGAAAGTATGAAGTCTGGCTATGGCCAATCATATCCTAAGGGGTCTGAAGTAATTTTGGGTAACTTTTACAAATTCCAAAAGGCTACTAAGGGCAGTCACTTGTACAAAAGAGAGAAGAAACTGGCAATTGTGCACAAAGATTGCATCTTGTATGTAGGAGTTGAACTGAAAAGCCATGAGACTCTACCGGATACATACTGTCTCTCGAATTCTGATCATGAAGACATACTGTGTACTGTTTGAATGAGAACCTAATTATTAGTATTCTTGAACCAGTAATCTATCATGTGAGCAGTTCTTATCAGTCAATAAGCATTTGTGTGTAGTTTTGATGCACCCATCATCCAAATTTTATGAGAAAGATGTCTCGCTTTGTCAAAAACCACCAACTTCATTGTAATACAAATCCTGTATTTCCATCAAATTTTTGAATACATAGTATTCATCAAACAGAATTTCTTTTTAGTTTATTGAATTGCATTTTATCTGAGGATCATTTTGATCCAAACCAGGTCTTGTTTTGACCAATATTAAGGATTTTATGAGGTTTTGAAAAAAAGAAAGAAAATTAAAAAAAAAAGGTCACTTTGGAGAAAACAGCAAAAAAGTGTTCTGGCCGAAATGCATTTTCTATTAAAAGTTCATCTTATAAACGGCTGTACATCAGTTAATATTGAAAAAAATAAACCACCCATGCCATTTTTCTATGCAGTTTAACCTGTACAATAACAAATTCAAAAATTGAAAAATGGTCATTTTTGACCCTGTGACGCAAATTCCCCCCACCTCATGACGCATGACCATACAGAAATTAAGTACACTGGGTGAAACAGAAGTTAAATATGTACTTTGAATGTATGTTCACTGAAAGCAGTGCACTTAAAATACCTGAAAGGTAAACATTTCTCAGGGGTTCTCCCAGTGGTGGAATAAAAGAGCGTTTACGTTATACTAATGCCTGCCTATTCCTCTAAAACAGAGGAGTCAAACGTCATTACAATCATACTTTTATACAGAACAAGGTCGACCCTGTCGCCTCACAGCAAGTGGAATTTCAGCGAAAGCTCCCCAAAACGATGAGTTCCAGGAAATTAATAAGTTAATTTTTCAGTGTCAGTAATACAAAGCCCAAAATCAATCAAGTTGTCTGTCCTGATAAGATCTAAAGGTTTGTAAGATTTGAAAATAATCTCGAAAATATTTTTTGAGTTATCGCATTAAAACAAAGCATATGCGGTGGATGCAGACACGGTAGCCACGATGATTCCATAATATTGACAAAACGTAGTTTTGCAGGTATAACAATAAATTCTGTGTCATGAACTGAAGACCTGTGAATGCTGGAGTGAGCACAGACTAAGGGCCCTTCCAGACAAGAACAATTCTTTTGAAAACGCTTAAATATTTTATACTTTCGGCCTTGTGTCCACACGGAGACAGCGAAAACGCAGCCCGAAAACTGTATTTTTTTGAAAACAGGTTCTTGAGTGAGAAAATATGAAAAAGCCACCCCAGCATTTCCGTGTGCACAACCAAAATGGGTTTTTTGAAAACTATTGTGTGATAGCCCCCACCACAGCCCCCCCATCTAGTCTGTACGCAGAGCGCAAGGTTTATATGCATACTCGCCGCCGCCTTATCTGTTTTTTGGTCTATTTCCGCAGAAACTCTACAGCGCCACATAAAGGCCTGGAATATTTACGACAGCTGTTTGGGTCGTTTAAGGCGTCTCCGTGTGGATGCAGGTATTTTTAGAAACAATGCCGCGTGGATGGGAGATTTTTTTAGAAACGAAAAAACAAGACCGTTTTTGAAAATCTTTATCGTTCTGGACGAGGCCTAATGGGGTGCAAAAATTGTGGCACCCCTGGTTTAAATGTCTGTTACAATTAATCTCCAAGTGATTGAAAGCAAACCTGAACACTAAACGCTACAAGGTTAAACATGACACATTTCATCACATTTTAAAGCAAAAATAATTTTTAAATTTTTACAGTTTCAAAATAAAAAAAACAAGGAAAAGGGCCTAGTGCAAAAGTTTGGGAACCCTGTCAGCTAGTACTTTGTAACTCCTCCACGGGCAGCTATAACAGCTTGCAAATGCTTCCTGTAGCCAGCTAAGAGTCTTTCAATTCTTGTCTTTTTAATTTTTCCCCATTCTTCCTGACAGAACACCTCTAGCTCAGAAATATTCTTCGGCCTTCCTGCATGCACGGCATGTTTGAGGTCTCTCCACAGATTTTCAATAATATTCAAGTCTGGGGACTGTGATGGCCATTCCAAAACCTTCATCCGTCTTTCCTGGAGACGACACTACATCACTCACTGGCATGATTCTGTCATTGACATTACTAAATGGGCCCAGGAATACTTCAAGAAACCACTGTCTGTAAACACAGTCTGCCTGTGCCATCCACAGATGCCACCTAAAACTCTATCATGCAAAACGAAAGCCATTGTTGAACATGATCCAGAAGCGCCGCCATGTTCTGTGGGCCAAGGCTCATTTAAAATGGACTTTAGCAAAGAGGCAAAGTGTCCTGTGGTCAGCCGAGTCCAAATTTGACATTCTTGTTGGAAATCATGGGCGTCGTGTCCTCCAGGCTAAAGAGGAGAAAGACCACCCCTCCTGTTATCAGCCTTCAGTTCAGAAGCCTGCATCTCTGATGGTATGGGGATGCATTAATGCATATGGTGTGGGACACCTGCATGTTTTAAAAAGCAACATGAATACTGAAAGGCATATAAAGGTTTTAGAGCAACATATGCTCCCCTCCAGACGACATCTATTCCAAGGAAGGCCTTGTGTATTTCAGCAGGACAATGCAAAACCACATACTGCAGATATTACAAAAGCATGGCTTCGTAGTAGAAGAGTCCATGTGCTGAAATGGCCTGCCTGCAGTCCTGATCTTTCACCGATTGAGAACATTTGGTGCATAATTAAATGAAAAGACCGTTAAAGGAGACCCAAAACTCTCCAGCAGCTGGAAGCCTGTATTAAACAAGAGTGGGATCAAATTCCAATGGCTAAACTCAAGAAACTTGTCTCCACTCTGTGTTAAAAAGAAGGGGGATGCTACACCATGGTAAATAGGCCCCTGTCCCAACTTTTTTGAGACCTGTAGCAGCCATCAAATTTAAAATGAGCTCATTTTGTTGATAAAATTGTAAAATTTCCCAGTGTCAACATTTGCTATGTTATCTCTGTTCTATTGTGAATAAAATACTGGCTGGTGTGATTTGAAAATCACTGCATTTTGATTTTATTCACAATTTACATTCTGTCCCAACTATTTCGGAATTGGGGTTGTAGTTTGAAACATTGCGAGAGTTTTTTGTAGCCCTCTCCTTGTTGGTGGAAGTGAGTTACCTTGTTTTTGACATCCTTGGACAACTGTTTAGAGGAACCCATGGTTTTTAACACCAGACACGACACCCACCACAGTCAGATGCTTTAGAAGGCATGGAGTTACTTTAGAATATATAGCTCAACCCTGGAATTGTGTTCATCTGACTCATTGAAGCCCTAAAGAGTAAATGGCCTGGGTATGGATCTTAGTAATAATCTTCTTAAAAGGTAACAAAGAATAATCAAAAAGGGTTCCCAAACTTTTGCAGAGGGCCCTTTTTCCTTTCTTATCATTTAAAAACTCAGAAAAATGTAAATAAAAGGACTCTGTGGTGCCCAATCCATGTGTGAAAATTTTATTTATTTATTTTTATTTATTTATACTGGCTGTCCAATTGAGAGCAAGCTCTCTATTGCGACTGAGCCCAGTTGTGAAATAGAGCTAAACATCCAAGAACATCAATAAATAAAAACAAATCAAAAGAACTACAGTACACATGTAAATTCTTGGTTCATGGCAGCCAAAAAGACATTTAAAGGAGCAGTGTGAAGAATTTAGATTGATACTTTGGCAGAAATAGAATATAACATTCATAACTACTTTTTTTAGTAGTGTATAATCACGTGAAAACAATAATCTTTGAGTTTCATTTCGCTTAGAATAAGCCCTTTAAACCTACATGGGAGCGGGTCCACCTCCGTGGAGGCTGCTATGTTGCGCCGCCATTTTTTTTCTATAGTAGCCCAGAATGGGAAAAAAGTAAATGAATAAAGCACTGACACAAGAGAGCGCCTTTCACGTTTTCCCAAGTTTTGCAACCACCGTAGGTTTTCTGAGAAAAGGAATGGTCCGTTCGTTGGAATCTATAATCTGACCACTACATGGCTCTATATCTAACACACTGATCCTTAAAACAATCACATGAAAAAAATTTTTCCAATTTTTGACACTGTTGAAGCCTATTCCATTTCTATGGGGCATAATACCGAAAAGCAGTTTTACCCAGTTCAGTATGAACCCTCGGGATGTCTAAAACCAAACAGTCAAGAGCATGAAGATGGTACTCCCCCCCAAAACTAGACGTCCGGTCGGCTGCGACCGCATAAGCGCGCTTCTCCCCTTTTTTGGGCATTATTCGGCCAATACTGTCGCCATGGCAACCGAAATCGAAATGTGTCATAAGTGAAGAACAACACATGTACATACCAAATATGAAAGTAATCAGTCAAAAATTGCAGCCTGCACTGCGTCCACAAGGAAGTGCGTATGTTTCAGCACAAATGTGCACATTATTCTGCCAATACTGTTGCCATGGCAACGTAAATCGATAGGTAAAACATAGCCAATTTAACTTTCAAATTCTTAAGTAGCTCATCAATGTGCTTCCTAAAATTAAATGTCATCAACCCAAATGTCCAGGTATTTGTAGCAAGTGTTATGTATGAGTGTTTTTTGGAAAGCACTGTATATCATTTGTAAATGGAGATTTGTTACATACCATTTGTGCTGCCTTACTGGTCAGCTATTTGTTTATTTTGTTCATCATTTAGCACCCTCTGGTGGTATGTCTGTAGCAAAACATGATCTGATGTAATACCACTTGTTTGTGATGAAATAGACTACTGCTTTCTGGAAGCTTCTGGCTTCTTCTTGCCTGGAGGGGGCTGGATCACCCAGGACTCCTGTAGATCTTTCCAGAATGTTCCTAGTCTATATAAATGCTGTGATTTTGGTCAGTTCAGGGTTTTTTCTTGGCATCAGAGTTACATAGTGGCATTAGAGTGTTATAAGAGTACACAGTGGATTATTTGTAGAAATTTTTGGACCTAATCAGTGAAGAATAAATTTGTTTAAGTTGTCATTGCTGGTTTTCTTTGTTTTCATTTTCAAGTCTTTACAAATTGGAGGCTCCACCGAGATATTCCATTCGTTGGATCAACCATTGGATTCACCAAAGATTAAAGCTGAAATATCATTTTAAATCTTGTGACCATTTGAAAAAAAACCAGCAATCATGACTTTTGATGTTGAAAATTTTCTGAAAACTCCAACCCAGGAATCAATTGTGCTGGCAAAGAAGAAGGACTTGCTGCAAATAGCCTCAAACCTTGGATTAGCTGATGTGAAATCATCAATGAAGAAACAATATTCAACATTTTGGTGCGACATTTCATCGATTGAAGATATCTTTGGGGAAGAAGCAGCAGAATTGATTAAAGATGTGGAAGTGTCTGCAACAGACCTGCAAAGACTTGAGATTCAGCTACGCCAGAAACAACTAGAACTGGAAGAAAGAAGGTTGGAGAAAAAACTAGAAGAAAGAAGGTTGGAGAAAGAGAAAGAACTAGAAGAAAGAAGGTTGGAGAAAGAGAAAAAACTAGAACAAGAAGAAAAAAGGATGCAGTATGAACTGGAAATGAAGAAAATAGAAGCAGGTACTGTGACAAAATCTTTTGGACTTTCTGATCATTTTGATGTGGTTAAACACATCAGACTTCTTCGTCCCTTCCTAGAAAATGATGTTGACCAATACTTTACCCATTTTGAGAAAATTGCTGAAAATTTGAAATGGAAAAAAGAGCATTGGACAATGATGTTACAAAGTGTTCTCACTGGTAAAGCTAGGAAAATCTATAACCAGTTATCTGTCCAACAGTGTTTTAACTATGATTTTGTCAAATCTGCCATACTGAAGGGTTATGAATTGGTCCCCGAGGCTTACAGGCAAAAATTTAGGAATTCTCGCAAGGAAGCCAGTCAAACTCATGTTGAATTTGGCTGGTTGAAGGATCAGTTGTCTGATCAGTGGTGTAATTCCATAAAAGTTGAAAGATTTTGACAGAATGAGGCAACTTATTTTGGCTGAGGAATTTAAAAGGTGTATCCAGCCTGATATCAAGACTTTCCTTGAGGAGAAACAAGCCAATACTTTGCAAGAAGTTTCCACCCTGGCTGATAGTTATGCATTGACTCATAAGTCTTCTTTTGTCCAAAAATCCACTTTTTCAAAATTTCAAGGCAAGTCTCAGTCCAAGACTTCTTCTAATAACACTTCTAATGATACCAAGGCCACTTCTGAGAGGAAACCTTCCAGTGAGAAACAATCCTCTGATTCTTCACCTTCTGTGTCTTGCCAATACTGTAAAAAGCAAGGTCACCTTATTTCAGAGTGATATGCTCTCAAGAAAAAACAACGAGAAGAAACCAAGCCAACTGCTTTCACTAGGAGAGAATCTCTTGTATCAAAGGTCAGTTCACCTGATCTTCTACCTTCTGTGTCTGATTCTGTTATGGAGGGTTTTGAGCCATTCATCACCGATGTTTTTGTCTCACTTTTGCCTGATTTTTCCTCATCTGCTCCTGTTCGAATTCTAAGGGATACTGGGTCTTCCCAATCTCCTATTCTTGCAGATATTCTGCCTTTTTCGGACAAATCATCTACTCAGGCTAATGTCCTTATTCAAGGAGTAGAATGTGGTTTGTGAAAATCTCCATCGCATGAAAGACTGATTTGGAGTTTATTTTCTCAGCGGAATGAGTTCGTGAGAAAGTTCTTTAATATCACTTCACGTTTATTTCAATTTGCAGCATCGAATGACAGCCTCGGAACCGATCGTTGTAATACTGATTGGGTATGTAATTAAAAACTATTTCTTATTTGTTTTCCAAGTCAGAGATGGTTTACTTTGTTGTCAAATTTACAGTTGTTGACGGAAAAGGTTCAGTGTTCACTTTCAATCATCATGTACGGTTTTCTGACAGAAGAAAGTAGGTCAGATTCATTCTGGATCGAACAAACGAACAGTAATCTTTTATTTATAAAAACCACGAGGGCTGTCCACATCCAGTAGTCTGGTCGATTGTTTGGTTGATGCGCTTTTGTTTGGCAGAGCAATCGCAAATAACACGATAGAACAGGGCTATTCAACCTTGTCCAGAAAGAGCCACTGTGGGTGCAGGCTTTCATCCCAGCCAAGCAGCTGCACACCTAATTCTACTAATCAAGCTCGCTAGCAAAGACTCTTGGGGTTGATTAGTAGAATCAGGTGTGCAGCTGCTTGGCTGGAATGAAAGCCTGCACCCACAGTGGCCCATTCTGGACAAGGTTGAATAGCCCTGCGATAGAATAATCCATTCGGGACGCGGCGGGTATAGACCGATCTAGAGTACAGCCCACCCAGGCCTATCCAGCCAATGAGATCTAGGGCTGCAGTCACATGACCGCACCCAGCTAGCGCTCGCCGTAACCTCAGACAAACAAACACTTATCCGAACTGCTTTCTCTATTGGGAAGAGTACATTCGCACTTTGTTTACGCATTTTTGTAATTATAAAATCTCACAATGGCAAAGCGGTGTTGTTGCGGTGAGTGTAAATCGGACAGGAGATACCCAGACAGGGTCGTAAACACTACTTTCAGGAGGGAGAGGGCTGGATATGGCCATTTATTTGCTAATAATTGCTCATTATTCTGAAAGCTCAACTCGCGTTGTTAACGAACAATAACGCCGCCTCTTGATGGCTTTGCACTGGGCCGTAAAAGGGTCAAGAGGCTGCAGGTTTTCATTCAAACAGAGCAGAAACACACCTGATACGATTAATGCAGGCTTCACACAGAGCTCCGTTTCAATCAAAGACTGTGTTGGGCAATAACACCTGGGCACTCCGGAAAAGGTTTATGATCTTACCACACCATATGTAAATTGAATGCTACGTACCCTGCTTTGCAAAAGCACTGGCCGTGAACAATGCTTCTCTGTTCCTTGTCGATCGTTATTATCAATGAGGGTGGCTTCTGGGACTTCAGCATTGAGCGATAGTATTTGCATTTCGCTTCAACTTCACGGGCGTTTATAAGAGAAAATGACACTTCGTGAATATACCCAGATAAAAAATAATTATAACCCTTGTCTTTTGCCTTTTTTTTTTTTTTTTTTTTTTTTTGCGATGCGATCCGTTTTTAAAAACTCGAGACTGATGTTTGCAGGAAGCGCTTCCAATGAGGTTATAAGGGGCGTTAAGCCCATCTTCAGCAAAGCTTGACCTAGGTCCGGCCGTTGCTATGCGTAGTTAGGGGGTGGGCGGAGCGATGGATCGGTCTATTGCCGTCACAGTCCTTCATTCTCAGCCCGGGCCTGTGTTCACTCAGAATAATTTATCTTTAAATTAAACTACTCTGAATTAATAATTATGTATTATGAAATATAAATTAATTAGGTAATATTGATGTGAACAATTCATCTGAACTAATAAACGCAACATTTCATGGTCAGCCTAATTGTTTTTTTTATATGCATGTAAAGCTAACGTGTAACACCTCCTCTCGTAGCCACATTATGCCCTTCTTAAATAAGCACACAAATGTGCGTTTTACTAGAGGGTATCGCCAATACAAAGAAAAAATACAGATGTAGCGTTTTCGGCAAAATATCCAACCGTATCCGAAATTCACTCACTTCCGAAATGCAGATCAAATTACGTTTATCATTTCTCGTAAACTAATTACAATTTACCAATGAAAGCACGCATACATATATATGGTCATTGTGCGTGTAAGTCTCTGATCCAGGGGTATTTCTTAAGTTTTTTTCCCGCTTATTTTCGTTCGATGAACACATGGCAGCTTCACAGTAACGAGCCATGGACTTAATGACTACAGTTCAGTTACTGTTGGGCTCTGCAGAGACCAGAAGCGACTGAGTCACCGAAATATCCCATAATGCATCTGAAACAGGGCACGAATGCAACATCCGGGCATTTTTTTCGTATTGACGATACCCTCTATTGTGGCATGTGGTTTGTTTGAAGCAACAGTTAAAATTAGTGATATAGGCATAGGCCTGATTTAATTGCCCATTTCGATATAGCCTTGAAACAGAATGTTAAATAGAAAAAGCTTGCGGCATTTCTCTTTCAGTCGCAGACTATCAAATAAAAGTGGAATTATGTTGCAAGCAAAGTTTTGCTTATCCAGTTAAACAACGAACATGATAGGCTACAATTGAAAATGGCAGATGAGCGAGTTTACTGAATATTCTTTCCGCGCATTAATGCGTTTCATGTCCTTGATCGGATCAGTGAACATTAAGACTGAGTTGTTATAGTAATGTGAACCACGTGATTTATGGGCTACTTAATTTGAAACTGTATTTATAGGTGTATGCATCTCCATTATATCGCGAACAGCCCAAATGCAACTTGAAGTTAACACCCGTCGTAAAAATAGCCACTGTCTTAAAACGAACTTGGAGCTGAAGCCCGCCGGTGTTATTCCGAATTCAGCCTTCAAAGCATGGTTACAGATGCTGGTCAATGCAGTCTGACTGGCCGAATCCATCAGATAAATTTAGAGCCAATTCACAAACTAAAACTTGCATCTTTCGCATGGAGGCTATCATTTATTTGTATAATGCGATGACACCATTTAAAACTTCACTTAGCGGAACATTCACCGGGCAGGTATAGCATTTTTAGCGCAATTTAATTGTTTATTAATGTGGCGACGCTTTAAAATGGTAGGAAGCCGCGGAGGGTACGTTTTGTTGAGAGGGACCCATTTTTGTTCACTCAGGATTACAATTAATTTGCCATTTGAGATATGCGTGAATTTCCATTATCCTACTCATTTATTTGGTACTTTCTTTGTTATTCATAATACATCGCGTCATTCCATAAAATCTACCAGTGCTTCCCACCTGAACCCCTCAGAATGAGCTGATTATTCTAATAACTTAAATATATTTAATGAATCCTCTTCAAATATTACATTGATCTTGGGAAGATTTTTTGAGCTACAGGCTCTAAAAGTACATGGGAGTAGGTCGAAATTTTGCGCTTTCTAACTCGCGTCATTTTTTCTAGCATTTTTGAGCCCTCATTACGTCATTTGTATTAAAGATGGCTAAATTAAATTTTGAGAGCTGAAAGACATATCAGAGCCCTGTTAAAAACTGCAATTACAACAATTGTTTGCAAATTCTAGGTGTCACAATCTTAAGCCAAATTCTGTATTTTCTTCAACAAGGTTTGTTCTGAAACCAACTTCAAGCTTCAATATCATGGGAAGTGTGGAAGTTTTAATAGCAACACTGCAGCAATTTAATAATGATGATATACAAATAAGTACTGGAACCATGGATGTGTCGTGTGTTTTCTGGGAATTCACCAGAGAAAACTTGAAAAACGTGTGTTAGGAAAACTTCACGGGGTCGTATCACCATGTGGGATAGCTCATCCTCTAGCCATTCTGTGTCAAAAAAAATTCACACTTGTCAATGTATACTGGACAAAGAAAGTTAGGGATCACCCAACTTTTCAATATTAAAATATGATATGGAAAAAAATACAAACTATCAAATATTTCAAATTCAAAATTTGGGGTGATCCCTAACTTTATTTGTCCAGTATAGAAGAGCTGCAGCCAGTGCTGCTACAAGATTTTAGTGAACTGTGAGGATAAAGTAAAAAACTATTAACTTAGAGATACTTACTAGTGTATCGGCAGACTAATGCCACAGCCAGGAGTTTTACTGAACGATTGAAAATGAAACGGCCGATTTCCCTCGTGTATTTGAGTGCATAATCTTGTCTTATGTATTAAGTAACGATTTAATGTTTTAAAGGGGACCTATTTTGCTATTTTTCCAAGTTTATATTTTGGTCTTTGACTCCCCTAGAGTACTCCTGATCGCGCAAAGTAAAACAAGAGTCATCAGAGGATGACATATCCCACCAGTCCCCACATAATTCGTGAGTTACTGATTGCAGGAGAGTTGTATACTTTCTCATCCCTTTAGTAATTTAATACTTAAATATACTTGAATAGGCAAAGGAAAGGGGATTTGAGCAATGATGATATTTGATGAAAGCACACCGAACACCAAGTGCAGGGAAGATGACAACATCAATCAGAAGTATAATCACCTTTAGCATCTTGCTGTTCATGTTACCAGCACTCACTGTGAGGAAGTAGACTACCTGGAGTGGCGCTGTTGTATTGTTGTTAAAACATTTGAAAGAAAAATGCAAATTATGGAATTTATAGTCTCAGAGAATGAACAATGCAACCCTGCAATGGTAAGATGCTTACCAAATATGGAGTTTGTAAGTGGTATAGTATGTAAGTTCTGCTCGAAACAAAACAAAAAAAAAAGAAATTTGGGCCGTTTTTTGGTGAAAATTTCAAAAATTTTGGGCCCAATGGAATTGAAACCCGCAAAAGGCACAATGGCACCCTAAGGGAAGTTGCATACCAAATTTGAGGTATGTAAGTGGTGTGGTATGTAAGTTCTGCTCGAAACAAAACAAAAAAAAAATATCAAATTTGGGCGTTTTTTGGTGAAAATGTCAAAAGTTTTGGGCCCAATGGAATTGAAACCCATAAAAGGCACAATGGCATCCTAAGGGGAAATTGCATTCCACATATGAAGTTTGTAAGTGGTATAGTTTTTGAGTTCTGCTCCGGAAACGAAACAAAGTTGGAAATTTGGGCCGTTTTTGGTGAAAATTTCAAAAATTTTGGGCCCAATGGAATTGAAACCCGCAAAAGGCACAATGGCACCCTAAGGGGAAATTGCATACCAAATATGAAGTTTGTAAGTGGTATAGTTTTTGAGTTCTGCTCCGAAACTAAACAAAGTTGGAAATTTGGGCGTTTTTTGGTGAAAATTTCAAAATTTTTGGGCCCAATGGAATTGAAACCCGCAAAAGGCACAATGGCACCCTAAAGGAAATTGCATACCAAATATGAAGTTTGTAAAACGTGGCATAGTTTTTTGAGTTCTGCTCGAAATGGCACCCTAAAACAAAGTTGGAAATTTGGGCGTTTTTTTTGGTGAAAATTTCAAAAATTTTGGGCCAAATGGAATTGAAACCCGCAAAAGGCACAATGGCACCCTAAGGGGAAGTTGGATACCAAATATGCAGTTTGTAAGTGGTATAGTTTTTGAGTTCTGCACCAGAAACGAAACAAAAAGGAAATTTGGGCAGTTTTTGGTGAAAATTTCAAAAATTTTGGGCCCAATGGAATTGAAACCCGCAAAAGGCACAATGGCACCCTAAGGGGAAGTTGCATACCAAATATGAAGTTTGTAAGTGGTATAGTTTTTTGAGTTCTGCTCGAAACGAAACAAAGTTGGAAATTTGGGCTGTTTTTGGTGAAAATTTCAAAAATTTTGGGCCCAATGGAATTGAAACCCACAAAAGGCACAATGGAACCCTAAGGGGAAGTTGGATACCAAATATGAAGTTTGTAAGTGGTATAGTTTTTGAGTTCTGCTCCGGAAACGAAAATGATTACGGACGGACGGACGGACGGACAGGGCGATGACTATATCCCACGGTATACATACCGGTGGGATAAAAAGGGTATTTATTTCGCTCATACTGCCATCCTCAAAAAACTGCATTTGTAGTACAATGTAGTCTCTGCCTGAAACGCCTCACTGGGGTGGCTCTTCCGCTATGGCCCCCACTCCCCGTGTGCCCACTTTCTTCTGACTGGCTAGCTCTGTGGAGGGCGGAGTTGGGCGGGACGAGGCTGCAGAACGCAGTTTTCCGTGTCCGGCTCCCCAGAGTGAAACCTGAGACACGTCTGCAATCTGACAAGGAAGCGGCGGGCAAATTCCGCAATCTAACGTTATACTTGAATATAGATCTAATGACATGATCTTGTTCCAACAAACGCATAGCGAAAGTGGAGGACGAAAAGTAATATCTGTCAGCGCAAGCTCAAATTTGCTATCGGCTACAGTTTGCTACGGCAACAGTTGGTGAGTACCGCGGTTTTTCTACTCCTAGCTAGGATGCAGGGGAAGCTAGAATCCACCCCATATAGACACATTTGTAGAACGGGTCGACATGCCCAAGTGTAGACCGGAGACCGTAGAAATCCGGTGGGTCTGAGTTTAGAGGGGATCATGGACAGTGAGGAGCAGCTAAAAGTGGACCAACAGCTTATGGACTGCTTCGGTGTGTATTAGGACCTGCTGGGTCGTGTGCATAGCTGTGGTGTGTTGTTAGTGTGGAGAAACGAACAGCTTCTGCGCTGGTATATGACGGAGGGGCGAAAGCTCCAGGCTTAATGGCCTTTTCGGAAATTGCCCGTGGTAATGCTTTACTTACTGCGTCTGAATGACAAGAGTTTCCTCGCGGAGAATGGGCGCGTTATGGATTGTGCGCGAGAGCAAGCAAGAGCTCTGGTTATGTTATGAGCATCATACAGGTTTTACAGACCTTAAGTTCCGTCTGCGTGAACCGTTGCTTTTGTGGAGCTAGCGAATCGATCACTTTTACAGGAAATAATTTAATATTCAGTCGCTGATTTAATATTCAATCGACAGCAATGCAGAGAAATCGTTTGTGATACCATACACGTTATAGCCTGTGCTTTTCCCTTTTGCTTTCACCGGTAGCATCAGAGAGCTTGCTCAGACATTGGGGATGTATCAGGCTGACCCCGGTCATGGATAAGTAAAGCGATCGTTTCACAAGCACCCAAAAACTCACCCCAAGCTTTGAAAAACCTACGTCTGGTCTAACTGCAGCCCAACTCAGCAGACACATACAGCACCTCTCCGGTTAGCTTCAACTGTAGTGGCTACAATCGGGCAACGTTATGATGAAACTGTCACATTGCTGCTCACCGAAGTAACACAAGCATACCGGTCAGAATTACTGCATATAAGTTAACCAGGAGCATTTTTAATTAGCAGAGCAGGGGAACTAACATGCAGTAGCTGATAAGTGGTCATGACTTTGAATGTAATCTGTCGCACGAAAAATTTGTTTCGTGTCCGATGTGAAAGCAGCTTTATGGATAGTAAGCGACAGCTAGAGAGAGCTCGGTTATGTTCTGAACATAATACAGTCGAGCTCGGTTATGTTATGAACATAATACAGGTTTTGCAAACTGTACGTTCCGTTAGCGCGGACAAGTTGCTTATGTGGAGCTAACAAATCGATCACTTCTACAGGAAAGAATTACCTATTTAATCTCCGCCTTTTTTCGGCTTTTTTATTAGCCACAACAATTTCTAAAGGGGGATGAAATTATGTCAAGGTAGTGCAGAGAAATCATTTGTAAACCGGTAGAGCTTCTGCGTTTCGCATTGCTTTCTCGGTAGCACCAGAGAGCTTGCTCAGACATTTGTGAAGTATCCTGCTGATCCCGGTCATGGATAAGTGAAGCGATCACTAACTGTAGAGGCTACAATCGGGCAACGTTATGATGAAACTGCCACATTGATGCTTACCGAAGTAACACAAGCATACCGATCAGAATTACTGCATATAAGTTAACCAGGAGCATTTAATTAGCACGACACGCAAACTAACATGCAGTAGCTGGTAACAGAGCGGTCATAACCACAGAGACAAACCCTTGCAATACAGGTTTTACAGACAGCAAGTTCTGTTACTGTGAACAATTGTACCAAGCATCCAAATTACAAACAAGTATTAAAAGTTAGCTTCAAATGAGGTTTATGTTCACACACCTTCTGTAGAATTTCCCGATATCACTCTTGCATATTTAGGACACAAACATTAGCAACAGTAACTTGGCTACGTTAGCCACTGTGCTACAGCCACAATCAACTGGCTATCACGGCAGGTTGGCTTATGCAGTAAAAGCAACTTACAGCTTCTGTGTCTGTGAGTCATGGACAGTCGCGACCGATACTGTCTTTATCTTCAGATATTTTACCAAGCCTGCGTTTGAGGCCAGTTGTTAGTGCTAACTATCGCTAGCGGTCCTGCTAGCCACCCGTAACACGTTAGCTTCACTTACATTATTTGCTGTTATATCGTTACTTACAGCGTGTGGCTCCGAGCGCTTGATCGATGCAACTGCTTCAGGTTTGAGAAGCAGCTGAAACGCTTATCCTGTCTCGAATTATCCTGTGTTGACAAAGCTGTCTTTGGTGAAATGCTGAGCACAATCAGCTAACGTTCCCTTTGGCCGTGGCTTTTTGCTGCCAGCAAACAAAAAAAGCTACCCACTGATTTCTGGTGGCATCGTCTTTTGGAAGAAAAATCGTTGTTTTTTCTTGGCGTGCAAAAAGTAAACGGACAAGCAGCTTTGGGAGAGATACTGACAAAATTGCACCTCAAATGATCTGCGGTTCTTCTTTTGTATTTCCAAAAGTGAAGATGCTACTAAAGCATAGTATGATCTGCCGTTGTTAGTGCCTGCTTGAATAGTTTCCGGTGTGGGCAGGTCCAGCGCCATGATTGGCTCTGGCAAGGTCTGTACTAATTGGATGGCACAACCTGACGTCAGGTTTTACCCAGATCTCGTGAAGATCTCGGGAGGAGCTGTTCAGAGAGGAAATCACGCTCACGAAATCACGTTCTTGGATTACGGCAAAACCCCTGTATCTTATGTTTAGAAACTTTTCAGAGGTTGAGCATGGACAACCAACATTATAACATTACTAATATGCATTAAAAGAAGGATCAGCATAAAAGGTCCCCTTTAAGCAATATTCTAATGCTGAACATTAAATGCAAAATGTATGTATCCGTATGTTTTTTAGCATTAAACATACAAACCAAATGTATGTATGTATGTATGTATGCATGCATGTATATGCAGTATACATTTTGATTAAAAGTATTGTTATGACTTGAAAATCACAACAAAGAAAACCAGCAATGACAACTTAAACAAATTTATTCTTCACTGATAAAAAAAAAAAAAACTTCTACAAATAATCCACTGATTAAACTTATAATAACACTAATGCCACTATGCAACTCTGTTGCCAGAACAAAAACTCTGCCCCCACCGACCAAAATCACAGCATTTATCTAGACAAGGAACATTCTGGAAAGATCTACAGGATTCCTGGCTGATCCCGCCCCCTCCAGGCAAGAAGAAGCCAGAAACTTCTAGAAAGCAGTAGTCTATTTCATCACAAAGAAGTGGTATTGCACCAGATCATGTTTTGCTACAGACACACCACCAGAGGGTGCTGATGAACAAAATAAATAGCTGACCAGCAAAGCATCAAAAACAGCATGTAACAAATCTCCATTTACAAATGATATACAGTGCTTTACATAAAATACTCATACATAACAGCATGTTAAAGTTAAAATTATTGGCGCATTGAATTTTGGGAATGGTCCACACATTTTGAAAATGGCCCATTTATTTTCATGACACGGGCCATTGGCCCATGGGCCTTGCTGTCCTTCCAAACCCCTGTCTCAGGGCTCTGTCTTTTTTAGTTACAGAATAATTAATACAAAAATTTTTTTAAAGATTTGTATGATTGGTGTTTTGTGCTTTTTCCAGCCCACAGTACAGGTACACTCAACATACTGAGTAAAGAAAAGTAGCTTAAGCCTAGAGTTCAGCAACTTTTCCGATGACAAAATTAAACTTGTGGGGCTGTCAGCTCTGAAAATCCATATCTAAGGCCCTTAAACTCCCTCCAAAATTAGGCAATTTTATTAAAAATGGTCCCCCCTTCCCTGAAATAGGCCGAATTTCAGGAACTAGTAATAAGTGAGCTGAAATATTTGACCTCAGTACTGCCAATGCATATCTCTTGAAATGTGCCAAGTTTTATCAAAATCAAAATTTTGATGTGGGGGGCTCTGGTTGAGTTGACATGGAATGACCCATCTGCGTTAGCTAGCCAGTTCACAATCCTGTCAATTAAAGGGGAACTCAGGGCTAAATCATAATGCTGTTTTATACAATCATCAATAGTAAATAAATATTGTAAAAAAAAAAAAATGTGGAATTTTTGTTTTCAAAGACAAGTTAAATGAGGTTTCATTCCCCCCAATTAGTTGTCGTCTGCTTCAACGGTCGTACGACAATGACGTAACGTCGCCCGAGAATGGCGAACCGTCGCCCTTCACCCACAGGTATGCGCTGTTGTGTTGGAAAGTGTGATTGTCTCAGTCCATTATTTTATGACAAAAGATCGTTCACTATGGCCCATTGGCTAGTTGCACGAGATTGTGTTAAGTACTTTCTGAAATACGCAGGGTTGCTTCAACATTAACGGTTTGCTTCTGTCTATATCAGATGCTGAGCAGATGACAGGTATATCATCCCAGATATGTGATTTTAGCTATCGCCGATATTCCCAGGATTTGGCTTAATTAACCGCGAATGATGTTCGCAAGATTTGTCTCGATTAACAATGACTGATGTTTGTTCATTGGCACTCTTAATGAGACATCAGCTGCTCCACCGAGAAACGAAAGGGTTTTTAATTAGCATCGCATTTCCAGCCGTTCTCACTGATGAGTGATGAACTGGCTTTAAGCGACAGACAACAAATGTGAAAATATCTGGTAGGCCTAATTAATGTGTAAATATTCCATAACGTCGAAATGCCGTTTCATAAATCTAACATTCGGTCGACGCATATTTAAATATTGTCGATACTTCATTTACCTTCCCATCGCCGTCAGTTGCACTCTCAGGACCATCACTTCTGTAGCTATGGCTAGCTGAGTACATCTAAGAAAACCATAACGATGTAGCAGAACTACCTAGGTAGTTGCATCAGAAAATGTCGAAGTAAATTCACTATAAAACCAAAACAATTAAGCCAAATCCTGGGAATATCGGTGATAGCTAAAATCACATATTGTACTATGCCATACTTGGGCAATGTAATATATACAGACAGGCAACTTACAAAGCTCTTGCTTTATTCACATCTCAGGGTACCACCATTACATTATTCTCCCTTCCGGTCCGTTCCCATCTATATTACTCAAAATTTGATAGGGATCATAGGAATTTTTTTTGTGAAATGACATGCAAATTTAGTAACTGCCACTGATGAACAAAATATTGGATATATGACATGCAGTCAGACACAAAACACATTTGCACGTGCATTTCATGACATTAAATGAGCATGCAGCCTCACATTTTGGCTTTGACTAACACTTCACCATTTCAACTCAGACGTGTGTGTTGCTTGTTGGTGAAAATTTGGAAGTTCCCAAATTTTTTGCGTTACATTTAGCAATAACAATGTCTCCTCAACGTCTTAGACATCGATTGACTTCAGAGCAATTGGGAAGATGCATTGGAATGCTTGACTCTGGCTTCTCACAACGCCACGTTGCTAATGCACTTAACGCCAGCCAAGGCGTTGAACAGAGCGTGGAACCGCATCAAACGTTTGGTACAGCAGCACACCGTCATGGGGGGGGTGGTCGCCAGAGATCGACTACACAACGACAAGACCACTTTCTCACACTTCAGGCACGACGTCATCCTTTCTGGACAGCCACCACCCTACAAAATGACCTTCATAACGCCTCGGGGGTCAGGGTATCCACTCAGACGATACGGAATCGTCTTCATACTGCCGGCCTCAACTCAAGAAGGCCATGTGTTCGAATCCCACTGACCGTGCGTCATAGGCGTGACCGTTTGATTGGGCTCACGATCATGTCACATGGACACACAACGATTGGGCTCCAGTTCTCTTTACTGATGAGTCCCGATATTGCTTGGACTTTACTGACAGGAAGCAACGGGTGTGGCGAAGACAACGTGAGCGATTTAATGATGCCTACATCAACGAACACGACCGTTATGGTGGCGGATCAATTATGGTCTGGGGAGGAATAAGCAGGAACGGCAGAACGGACCTGCATGTCATGGGGAGAGGGACGATGACAGGGGTACGGTACAGGGATGAGATCCTCAATGTGTACGTAAGACCATACGCTGGTGCTGTTGGCCCTGATTTCATCTTGATGGATGATAACGCCCGTCCCCATCGTGCAAGGGTGGTGAATCAATTCCTAGAGCAGGAGACAATTGTCCGCATGGACTGGCCCGCGCATTCACCGGACCTAAACCCTATCGAGCATGTGTGGAACATGCTGCAGGTCGCCATTTCCGGTCGTAGGGCACAACCCACAACTCTAGAAGAGCTCGGAAATGCCCTTGTTGAAGAACGGAACAACATTCCAATTGCAAGCATCCGGGTTCTGATTGACAGTATGACCCGACGTTGTCAAGCCGTCATTCAAGCTAGGGGAGGCCATACCCGTGATTGACATTAACTGTGGTAATGAAACATCAAACGAACACTGTCTGTTTTCACTTTACATGTCAGAGGTGAAACCATGAAGTGTTCGTGAAAGCCAAAAGTGTGAGGCTGCACGCTCATTTAATGTCATTAAATGCACTTGCAAATGTGTTTTGTGTCTGACTGCATGTCATTTATCCAATATTTTGTTCATCAGTGGCAGTTACCAAATTTGCATGTCATTTCACAAAAAAATTCCTATGATCCCTATCAAATTTTGAGTAGTATACATTCCTCCCGAACCCCTGTACACCATAATGTGTATTCCCACTATACATATCTGGGATGATATACCTGTCATCTGCTCAGCATCTGACATAGACTGATAAGTGACAGAGGCAAACCGTTAATGTCGAAGCAACCCTGCTTATTTCAGAAAGTACTTAACACCATCTCGTGCAACTAGCCAATGGGCAGGGGTATGTCGCACGTGCAACATGAAAATTAGTCCGCGCGATGAATGTATGAACTGTTGTAGCACTGGTGCGATGAGAGACAAAGGCATTGTGTGTGTGCGCGAGAGAGCAAGACGTGAAACAATGCCACCTCGGAGGTTAGTTAGGTGAGGCAGAATCCTCACCGTAAAGCAAACGATTACTCCCCTTTGCTTGATTAGCAATCAGACAATTAACCAATTTAGCAAGACTATTCGGCAGAATGACAGGTCAGTTTAAGTTTCCACGGCGTTATTACTCAGTACATCGAACCTGAAATGCTCACGAATCTGCAGATTTGTGCATACTTGCTTACAGGAAGCCGAAGCAAGCAATACCATTCAGTTCTTTTGCTGAGTTCAATGCTTGATCAATATGCAATATATTCCCCTTTAAATACGTATTTTTTTTAACCCCAGTCAAAAAACGGGGCGTTTATTTCCAGTCTTCTTTCATAATCCGTTGAACAAAAGGTTAAAACGAAACACGAAAATATAGGGCACTGATGGCCCCAGAAGCCCCCGCTGTTAAGATAAACAAAATGTCGAAGTTTTTGTTGAGGGACACATGCATGGACGGACGCACGCACGGATGGAGCCCGATACCATAGCTCCTGTGCCACTCGGGCGGCAGGAGCCAATTAGGAGCCTGTAACTGAAAATGTTGATAAGGTAAAGCAAACTGTCAAAGTTTTTGGTGATATTTTGAGGCCAGTGACCTTGAAAAAATAGGCCAAGGTCAACTTTTGGCACTTCATTTGTAGGCCTTTATGAGATGCACGTCAAGTAAAAGTTAGGAGCCTGTAACTGAAATCGTTGATGAGATAAAGCAAAATGTGTTGACGGACGCACGCACAGAGCCCAATACCATAGCTCCCGCACCGCGAGCGGCGGGAGCTATCGACAGAGCTGAGATTTTTTCTATTGATTAAACGTATTTCCATCCTTGCTGTCTTGAATCAAAGCGTATATGTCAATGAATCTTTTTGTCATCATCACCTATCAGTATACAGGCTCGAAATGTAGGCTACACTCACCCACTATGTAGGGAATTATGTTGTGAATGTTCTACATTGAAAACAATATAAAGACAGTGAGTCAGTGTGTTTTCCGTGTGTCATCAGCATCTTTGCCAGCATGACTATTAAAATAAGCTAAACCTCCGGGGAATATTCGTGCAGATAACTTTAACCCTTTCATTACCATTGTCGCATTTCCGCAACAGCGCCGATCCCGCATCACTTACCACTGTCGCTATTTTGCGCCTAGAGAAAGTCCCTCACAAAAACTGTCAAAGCTCCGCAACAAAACACCCCTTTGGACGAGTCTGGTATCGCACAACACGTCAGTGATGCCATCAGGCTTCCCGTAGTTCCCAATCCTCCAGTTACACAGTTTTATTTTATTTTACACAGGCTATTGCAGGCAGTGCGTGCTGCAGCGCTTGTATCTCCGTTTGTACACAAATGCACGTGTATCTCCGTTTGTACAGAAATGCGCGTGTATCTCCGTTTGTACATAAATCCCATAGAGAAGAAATCGTCTTGTCTTGACAAACCAAAATACAGTTTTTATCCTCATTTTCTGTTTTTACTTATGGAAAAACTAAGCAAAGATATGTGTCAATGGAAAGGTAAATGTAGTTTGAACATGTTTCTGTACATAAAATTGTCCATTTCTGGCGTTTTTAGTTCGAAAAAGGGGGTGAAAATCCACATGCAACATCAAGCTGCGACAGCACCAAATTTACGGTAAGCAAGGGTTGTCTTGTTCCCAGTAAGCGGCAGTGAAAAGGTTAAGGCTCCCTGTCCAACAACCGCCACTGCTAGCGACAGGACCTCTGTTCCCCGTAGCTCTTACTTTGCATAGCGCATCAGCAAAGGCGGATGTGTATTTACTCCGTTAATTTCGTGAAATAAATATTTGAAATGTTCTCAATCCTTCACAACTCTGTCTCATATCGTGTGTTTGATAACTTTGTTCTATTCTTGTAAAATAAATAAATAAATAAATAAGATCCTTGAAACTCATCAAATAACCTGTCGTGCCGTATATAATTTAAGAATAATGAGCGAATGAATAAATGAATTGAAGTCATTTTATTTGCATCAAGAAAACTTACAAAGAACTAATGTGGAATCACAATGAAATACAATTGAAATAAGATTTGTACTGTTTCGCAATTTTTGTGGTTACTGGTTTCAACGGTGGTTTTTATGGCTTGAGTTCGTACGTGCGAGTGGTTTTTTTCTTTTCTTTATATATATGTTCCAGTCCAGTCCATAACCCGTCTGTGCAGATGTTAAGGGGTCAAGCCTGGGTTCACTCAATTTAAGTACTTCTAAACACTAAAAACACATAAAAGTTGTGTCAACTGAAAAAAGCTCAGAATGGAATTTGATTTTAATCAAATTTAATAAGTTTGTTACCGTGAAAACCGTACATTATTGGCAAAAAATGTGAAATCTTGTAGCAACAATATCTCAGAAACTATACCATATTTTCCTGTAATTCTTTTTTTGTTTTGAAGCTAATATCACCAGCTATACAATGACATACTCATTCTGGGTATTTTCATGGGAAAATATTTTGAAAAATGATTTGGTCATAGAATTTTAGAAATGGGTGGTAGAACCTGCCTGGCAGATGGATCATAAATACACCATGCATCTACCTACCCAAAAATGGCTATGTCATTGTATAGAACATAACAAACTGATGCAGATGCTCTGGTGAAAATTTCAGAGCAATACCTTGAAAAATGTGGATTTTATGCCCGCCACAAGCCTGATAAACTCTGAAATTTTGCGATGCGAGAAAATCGCGTTTTTGTCGCGAAACTAATGCACTGGAGGCGTTCACATGATAAAAATCCACTTAAAAGATATTTTGATCTTATAATCACCTTTTATGAATGTTTTGAAAGATTTTTTACAAAATGAAAAAAATATTTTTTTTTTCCAAGTCTGAACCTAGTCTTGACCCCTTAATGCCAGCGGACATGGAACTGCTCTATTTATGCACGCAGTTACACAATTCTCTCACTAGATGGCACACCCAGAACACATACTGAAGATTCACCACACAGTTCGCACACTGTTTAGAATATTGGCCAGTTCAGTCCCAATCCTGTTTTTCAAGAGTTGTATGAATTAAACTCCTCAGCTAAGCCTCGTGTGCAAACTGCTCAATATACTTACCCATACTATATATCCAGCAATTCCAAAAATGCTCTCTTGTCACAGAAAAAATTGTTGCACTCTGTAGCAACCACTTCATCTATAGAGAACCAGTGGTATTCAAATTAGTAGGTAAGAAAAATCGGTTTTCTGAAGCAAAAATTTCACGATATTCATACAGTTATTCTTCTATCATCTTCTATCGTTTCCCTCATGAAGGGGTAGTTCTGAGCCAGGACGCGGACGCGCGATGACCGCAAATCCATAGTACCCCCGGACACTCCGTCCGGAGATACAATAATGTCTTTTTGGGAGAAAAAGTCATTATCTAGTATTTTATGGGCCAGTTTCACAGACATGGCTTAAGCATAGTCTTGGGACTAAATAGAGTTTTGTATGGAGATTCTCTACTGAAAATTGACTTCAGTCTAGGATTAAGCTTAATTTGTGTCTGTGAAACCGGCCCTATATGTCTTTAAATGATAAACTGCCCTACTTGTGGTTGGTTTTAGAGATGTAACAGATGCTTTTACTGTGCTACAAGTTTTTGTCTTGTGCTACAAGACTATGAACCTCTATAGCGCCAGTGCTATGAGCAGAAAATGTTAACGTACAGCCCTGCCAATGGGTCATATTGAACGATCTTTTGTCATAAAATAATGGACTGGGACAATCACACTATCTAACACAATAACAGCGCATACCTCTGGGTGAAGGTTCGTCATTCCGGGCGACGTTGCGCCATTATCACTCGACCGTTGAAACAGACAACTAATTGGGGAGAATAAAACCTCATTTATCTCGTCTTTGAAAACAAAAATTCCACATTTTTGTATTTTACAATATTTATTTACCAATTACAATTGTATAAATCAGCATTACGATTTAACCCCGTGTTCCCCTTTAAGCATCTTTATGAGCGGTGTTGTTTTCTCCGAGCAAGGTTAATAACGCCACTACAGACGAGTTATACACTTAAAATTTACCATTGAATAACAATGAATGGGACTAAGCCGTAAACCGACACTGAGCATTATCATGTTAGATGTACCATTTTACGTTTCTTTAATTTTTCTCCACTGATCCAAGTAAGGTCGGGGTTAATTTGCTGCGTCTAAAATCCACGCTTGTGCTTTAGTCTTTCCCGCAGAGAAAGCGCCTTGACCGAATAAAACGTTTAAACGGGAAATTCTTGTTGATTGCCGCAGCGACCTCACTTACCCTCAGCCAGCGTACTGAAAGACAAGAATCCAGGGAACTCGCTATGAAACAGGTGAACAAAACTGCAAAGTTAATGCAGCGAGATCATGAGGAAAAATAAATTACCACAAATTGCTCTGAACTGAACAACTTGGCGAAACTTCACGGAAACTTTACAAGTGCGGTATTTCAAGCAGAGAGTGATGCCATGTGACCGAAAACCAACAGTGGATGAGGAAGACCGGAAGTGTATCTTCTTCTTCTTTTGGTTTAATGCGGTTTTACCTTATGTCTTTCATTGGTGCATGCCGCCACCGACTGTACTGAATTGCATGCTGCAATTTAATTATGCAGCAAGCAATTAAATTATTTAATTAAAAAACTCATTTAATCCTATCACATATCCTTCTCTCCTTCAGATATTTCACCAAACTTTCTGTGTCTCCTTACTTTTCTATAGTCTGACCGCCACTGAATCCTCTTTCCAAAATTCTCTGTATGTCTTCCCTTCTGACATCCACTACGCCCAAAATCTCTCTTGCTGCATCAACCACCATTTTAATTCTCTCTGTTTTACGTTCTCTTGTAATCACAGTTTAAGACCATTGAAATAAAAGCTAAAAAAACTTCTGCTCATCCTGATTTCATCTTCCTCGAACTCCTTTTGCTTCTTATCCACTGGCTGCACTCTGGCCTGCTCTTTCCCCACCGTTTCGTTTTTACTCACGACTCTTTTAGCTGCTTCTGCATATATTTTTCCCTGTGCTCTTGTCCTTTCCACTTCTCTTTCCATTTTCCTTCTTTCACACTGCACTGACCCTATCTCATGATTTCCCCCACAGTGAAAACATACTTTTGCCAATATACATTCATCTTCAATACATCCAGGGCTTGACATTAACTTTTTGAGGCACTTGTCCTTCGGACAAGTAAATTTACCTTTCGCTTGTCCTGGCTCAAAAGTCACTTGTCCGGGTATAATTGACAAAAATTTACTTTTTTTTTATGCCCTCGGAATCGAAGAAACAGGGGCATATTGTTTTTGGCCGGTCCGTATGTTTGTTTATTTGCCTGTGGCAAAAACTTGAACCTGTGGTACTTTAACCTGCCACCAAATGCAGGATTTTTACTTTAATAAAGTTACTTCTCAACATGACGCTATTAACATCAGAAAAATTAATTAAACACTTTTTTTTCCAACCAATCCTTAGTGCACAGGTGACTATAGGCCTAACTACATAGTAAAAACTGGCATGTTTGGGTTGCTGCCCCTGCATGAGTCATTTAAAATTTAAACTACTTAACCTAATAATTCAAATACCAATTTGTAGACCGATAGACCACGGCAGTGAGGTTCCGGAGCTGAAATCCCAATGATATTCAGTGACTAGGACTGTCATTATCAGCTATAATGACGTAAACATCGAGGGCAGACTGACCACGAGCTAGGAGACTGTAAAACAATGATATTTGCTCCTGTAGGAACAACAAGTCCGCATGAAATCAACCTTGTTTTGGAAAAAAGAAAAAAATTTCATACATGTCACGGAGAAGTACTACATTACCCACAATCCTACGCGGTTACCTTGGAAACGTTTAATAAACCCACGAATGTCTCCGTCAACTAGTGAGTTAGGTCAGTCACGAAGAAAGTACTGGCGATGTAACTGAATACAAACAATAATGAAACACTAAATATACTCACGACACTAACAAAAATATAGTAGAACGATAAATTAAACAAGCAGCTAAGCTATCAATGCTGCAGTGACAGTCTCAGTCGCTCTGTCTCATCGCACTGGTGCTATTACAGTTCATTTTTCATTCATCGCACAAACCAAGTTTCATGTCGCATTGTACAGCCCTGCTATGTGTGCGTGTGTAGGTTCGAGCTTTTTTAAAAGCTGAATATCAGATGAAATTAAATGGATAGTCCCTGTGCCCTGATCCGTGAAAACAGTGTTGCTAACGCTGGCAGTTGGTATTACTTACTTGTCAGCCAAGCTAAGGATGCGTCCGGTGTTCTGTCAATTTTGCTGCCTATCAAAAGCTGCCTCGATAATAATGCCGTGCGGCATATAACAAAAACTGATTCATATTGCAATATTAAGGCGAAAACAAGGACTTTACGATCGCTTTGCATCACGGTAGCACTTTTTGACAAGGCAGCACAAACTGGCAGAACACCGGCAGATGTAACAGAACATTACACCTCCCTCGTACTGCACCCAGTCAAATTCCTCCTTCCAGCTCTCTACAAATTTTCTCTCCCATTGCAATTCGTACGGCTCAGGTGCAGTTGCCGTTTTTCTTCTTGGGGCTTTTTCCTGGAGCTTGCCACGACCACCCATTTACCGGTGCGAGAAACTCGGCGGCTTATGGATGGAATTTAATGGCATTACAGATCTCAATCGTATTCATTGTCTTTGAATCATGAATTTGTGTCATGTGTGTTCCCGTTCAGCATGCATACCTTTATTTTTTTGTTATACATGTACTGTGCAAGTTCACTTGTGACATTTCCAAGGAGAGTTTCTGACAAGTGCAGAACAGAGAATGAGGAACACAAAGTTGATGTTCACTTATTAATTCATCAGGGCACAAACCAAACAGTCGGCCAAGAAAAGAATGAACAGTAACAGGGCAACTGTGCAACAGTAACAGTAAATGAGGAAAAAAAATATTTGTAAGGTCCATCAATTCTGTGTTTCATCACCTCTTGCGGCCATCAGTGCTCCACATTTGCTGCATAAAGATGGAGTGAGGGCCGTCTGCTGCCTAATGTGCGAGGTTAAACTATTTCTGCAGGGAGGCCTGCTCCTGGAGTGCTGGTCCTGCACATTCTCAGCTGTGACACACTCGATTCAAACCCCTGAATGGTCAAGGGCCTTGACAAGCTGTAATCAAAAGGAATCATGCGCGTTACAGCAAAGACATGTAAAACTGCAGGGTTATGGCTCTGCAGAAGCAGGGCTCCATACCCTTGCCTAAAGCATTAAGGCAGAAAATTACATCAGCTGCAAGAAGCAGTTCCAACAGACGATGCCCATTTCTTAGTGTTCTTGCAATGCAGATTATTCAGGTCACCAAGCTTGTATGAATCAGAATTTCCTTTCAAATGGTTCTGTGTCTATTCTCCACCTCCCATTATTTTGTGAGAACAATCTTGCAGAAGATGGGCTTGGAAGAGAAGGTGTTCTTTCTCTAAGCAAAAAAAAAAAAAAAAAAAAAACGACTTTAAAAAAGAAGTACAAAGTATGTTTATTACAATCTCTGAAATAGTACAGAAATGTTTTCATTGCATTTGTACCATACATTACAGTTATGACTGTGTCAGTGTATGTACATGAGTGTGTGTTATTGAGATAAATAAGAATTGCTCTTTACATTTTAAGGATTGCACGTGTCCAGGATCAGGCCAAGGGCTGGAGGATGGCGAGCCCACTGCAGCAACTCGGCCTTGGTTTGTCATCATGGATGAGGTTTAAGGCCGGAGTCGCGCTGTGTCCCCTCCGGTACTAATCGCCTCCATCCAGGATGACAGACCAGCGCCAAGTGCTGCTGCCAGTGTGCCAGAGCAGGGCGAGGAAGGGCCAGAGAACCTCCGCCCCAGAGGAAGAGAGTGAGGCGCAGCACCGAAGGGCCAGAGAGAGAACCTCCACCCCAGAGAAAGAGAGTGAGGCGCAGCACAGAAGGGCCAGAGAGAGAACCTCCGCCCCAGAGGAAGAGAGTGAGGTGCAGCACCGAAAGGCCAGAGAGGGAACCTCCGCCCTAGAGGAAGAGGGTGAGGCGCAGCACCGAAGGGCCAGAGAGGGAACCTCCGCCCCAGAGGAAAAGAGTGAGGCGCAGCACCGAAGGGCCAGAGAGAGAACCTCCGCCCCAGAGGAAGAGAGTGAGGCGCTGCACCGAAGGGCCAGAAAGGGAACCTCCGCCCCAGAGGAAGAGAGTGAGGCGCTGCACCGAAGGGCCAGAGAGGGAACCTCCGCCCCAGAGGAAGAGAGTGAGGCGCTGCACCGAAGGGCCAGAGAGGGAACCTCCACTTGAGAGGAAGAGAGTGAGGAGCAGCAACGAAGGGCCAGAGAGAGAACCTCCGCCCCAGAGGAAGAGAGTGAGACGCAATACCGAAGGGCCAGAGAGGGAACCTCCGCCCCAGAGGAAGAGAGTGAGGCGCAGCACCGAAGGGCCAGAGAGGGAACCTCCGCCCCAGAGGAAGAGAGTGAGGCGCAGCACCGAAGGGCCAGAGAGGGAACCTCCGCCCCAGAGGAAGAGAGAGTGAGGCGCCCCAGAGGACCGAAGGGGCCAGAGAGGGAACCTCCGCCCCCAGAGGAAGAAGAGTGAGGCGCTGAGGCGAGGGGCCAGAGAGGGAACCTCCGCCCCAGAGGAAGAGAGAGGAGGCGCAGAGAAGGGAGAGAGGGAACCTCCGCCCCAGAGGAAGAGAGTGAGGCGCTGCACCGAAGGGCCAGAGAGGGAACCTCCGCCCCAGAGGAAGAGAGTGAGGCACAACACCGGGGGCCAGAGGAAACCTCCGCCCCAGAGGAAGAGAGTGAGGCGCCACCAGAGGGCCAGAGAGGGAACCTCCGAGAGAAAGAGAGAGAGGAGCAGCACCGAAGGGCCAGAGAGAGAACCTCCGCCCCAGAGGAAGAGAGAGTGAGGCGCAGCACCAAAGGGCCAGAGAGAGAACCTCCGCCCCAGAGGAAGAGAGTGAGGCGCAGCACCGAAGGGCCAGAGAGGGAACCGCCCCAGAGGAAGAGAGTGAGGCGCCAGAGAGAGAAACCTCCGCCCCAGAGGAAGAGAGTGAGGCGCAGCACACGAAGGGCCAGAGAGGAACCTCCGCCCCAGAGGAAGAGAGTGAGGCGCAACACCGGCGGGCCAGAGAGAGAACCTCCGCCCCAGAGGAAGAGAGTGAGGCGCAGCACAGAGAGGAACCCCCGCCCCAGAGGAAGAGAGTGAGGCGCAGCAGAGAACCTCCGCCCCAGAGGAAGAGAGTGAGGCGCAAGCACCAAGGGCCAGAGAGGGAACCTCCGCCCCAGAGAAGAAGAGAGGCGCAGCACCGAAGGGCCAGAGAGGGAACCTCCGCCCCAGAGGAAGAGAGTGAGGCGCAACACCGAAGGGCCAGAGAGAGAACCTCCGCCCCAGAGGAAGAGAGTGAGGCGCAGCACCAAAGGGCCAGAGAGAGAACCTCCGCCCCAGAGAAGAGAGAGGCACAGAGGGGC
The DNA here is from genome assembly GCA_029692085.1 of Gymnothorax javanicus. Classification (NCBI taxonomy): domain Eukaryota; kingdom Metazoa; phylum Chordata; class Actinopteri; order Anguilliformes; family Muraenidae; genus Gymnothorax; species Gymnothorax javanicus. The sequence goes on along the minus strand of CM056200.1, from coordinate 15,368,466 downwards.
AGAGAGGGGAACCCCCCCCAGAGGAAGAGAGGAGGCCAGAGAGAGAGAACCTCCGCCCCAGGAAGAAGAGAGGAGGCGCAGCACCGAAGGGCCAGAGAGGGAACCTCCGCCCCAGAGGAAGAGAGTGAGGCGCAGCACCGAAGGGCCAGAGAGGGAACCTCCGCCCCAGAGGAAGAGAGTGAGGCGCAGCACCGAAGGGCCAGAGAGAGAACCTCCGCCCCAGAGGAAGAGAGTGAGGCGCAACACCGAAGGGCCAGAGAGGGAACCTCCGCCCCAGAGGAAGAGAGAGAGGAGGCGCAACACCCCAGAGAGGGAACCTCCGCCCCAGAGGAAGAGAGTGAGGCGCAGCACCGGAAGGCCAGAGAGAGAACTCCGCCCCAGAGGAAGAGAGTGAGGCGCAACACCGAAGGGCCAGAGAGGGAACCTCCGCCCCAGAGGAAGAGAGTGAGGCGCAGCACCGAAGGGCCAGAGAGGGAACCTCCGCCCCAGAGGAAGAGAGAGAGGCACAGCACCGAAGGGCCAGAGAGGAACCTCCGCCCCAGAGGAAGAGAGAGAGGAGGCGCAGCACCTAGAGAGGGAACCAGAGAGGGAACCTCCGGGCCCAGAGAGGAAGAGAAGAGAGGAGGCGCACACCGAAGGGCCAGAGAGGGAACCTCCGCCCAGAGGAAGAAGAGAGTGAGGCGCCAACCTAAGGGCCAGAGAGAGAACCTCCGCCCCAGAGGAAGAGAGAGAGGCGCCCCAGAGGAAGACCGAAGGCCCAGAGAGGGAACCTCCGCCCCAGAGGAAGAGAGTGAGGCGCAGCACCGAAGGGCCAGAGAGGGAACCTCCGCCCCAGAGGAAGAGAGTGAGGCGCTGCACCGAAGGGCCAGAGAGGGAACCTCCGCCCCAGAGGAAGAGAGTGAGGCGCAGCACCGAAGGGCCAGAGAGGGAACCTCCGCCCAGAGGAAGAGAGTGAGGCGCTGCACCGAAGGGGCCAGAGAGGGAACCTCCGCCCCCAGAGGAAGAGAGTGAGGGCCAGAGAGGGAACCTCCGCCCCAGAGGGAGAGTGAGGCGCCAGCAGAGAGAGGGAACCTCCGCCCCCAGAGGAAGAGAGAGTGAGGCGCAGCACCGAGGGGGCCAGAGAGGAACCTCCGCCCCAGAGGAAGAGAGAGTGAGGCACAGCACCGAAGGGCCAGAGAGGAACCTCCGCCCCAGAGGAAGAGAGTGAGGCGCAGCACCAAGGCCAGAGAGGGAACCTCCGCCCCAGAGGAGAGAGAAGGCTCCACCCCAGAGAGGGAACCTCCCCCCTGAGAGAGAGTGAGGCGCAGCACCGAAGGGCCAGAGAGGGAACCTCCGCCCAGAGGAAGAGAGAGTGAGGCGCTGCACCGAAGGGCCAGAGAGGGAACCTCCGCCCCAAGAAGAGAGTGAGGCGCAGCACCGAGGGCCAGAGAGGAAACCTCCGCCCCAGAGGAAGAGAGTGAGGCACCCTCCGCCCCAGAGGGCCAGAGAGGGAACCTCCGCCCCAGAGGAAGAGAGAGTGAGGCAACACCGAAGGGGCCAGAGAGAGAACCTCCGCCCCAGAGGAAGAGAGTGAGGCGCAGCACCGAAGGGGCCAGAGAGGAAACCTCCGCCCCAGAGGAAAGAGAGTGAGGCGCAAAGGGCCAGAGAGGGAACCTCCGCCCCAGAGGAAGAGAGTGAGGCGCAGCACCGAAGGGCCAGAGAGGGAACCTCCGCCCCAGAGGAAGAGAGTGAGGCGCAGGGGGCCAGAGAGAGGAACCTCCGCCCCAGAGGGCCAGAGAGGGCCAGAGAGGGAACCTCCGCCCCAGAGGAAGAGAGTGAGGCGCAACACCGAAGGGGGCCAGAGAGGGAACCTCCGCCCCAGAGGAAGAGAGTGAGGCGCAGACCGAAGGGGCCAGAGAGGAACCTCCGCCCCCAGAGGAAGAGAGAGTGAGGCGCAGCACCGAAGGGCCAGAGAGGGAACCTCCGCCCCAGAGAGGAAGAGAGGAGGCGCAGCACCGAAGGGCCAGAGAGGGAACCTCCGCCCCCAGAGGAAGAGAGTGAGGCGCACCACCGAAGGGCCAGAGAGGGAACCTCCGCCCCAGAGGAAGAGAGGAGGCGCAACACCGAAGGGGCCAGAGAGGGAACCTCCGCCCCAGAGGAAGAGAGGAGGCGCAGCACCGGAAGGGCCAGAGAGGGAACCTCCGCCCCAGAGGAAGAGAGTGAGGCGCAGGCACCCGAAGAGGGCCAGAGAGGAACCTCCGCGCCCCAGAGGAAGAGGAGAGAGGAGGCACACACCGAAGGGCCAGAGAGGGAACCTCCGCCCCAGAGGAAGAGAGTGAGGCGGCACCGAAGGGCAGAGAGGAACCTCCGCCCCCAGAGGGCCAGAGAGAGAGAGGCGGGAACCTCCGCCCCCAGAGGAAGAGAGTGAGGCGCAGCACCAAGGGGCCAGAGAGGGAACCTCCGCCCCAGAGAGGAAGAGAGAGAGGCGCAGGGGCCAGAGAGGAAACCTCCGCCCCAGAGGAAGAGAGTGAGGCGAGAATCGGGGCCAGAGAGGGAACCTCCGCCCCAGAGGAAGAGAGTGAGGCGCAACACCAAAGGGCCAGAGAGGAACCTCCGCCCCAGAGGAAGAGAGAGGCGAGAGGCGCAAGGGCCAGAGAGGGAACCTCCGCCCCAGAGGAAGAGAGAGGAGGCGCAGCACCGGAGGCCAGAGAGGAACCTCCGCCCCAGAGGAAGAGAGTGAGGCGCAGCACCGAAGGGCCAGAGAGGGAACCTCCGCCCCAGAGGAAGAGAGTGAGGCGCAGCACCGAAGGGCCAGAGAGGGAACCTCCGCCCCAGAGGAAGAGAGTGAGGCGCAGCACCGAAGGGCCAGAGAGGGAACCTCCGCCCCAGAGGAAGAGAGTGAGGCGCAGCACCGAAGGGCCAGAGAGGGAACCTCCGCCCAGAGGAAGAGAGGAGGCGCAGCACCGAAGGGCCAGAGAGGAAGAAGGCGCCCCCCCAGAGGAAGAGAGTGAGGCGCAGGCGAGCACCGGCGGGGCCAGAGAGGGAACCTCCGCCCCAGAGGAAGAGAGTGAGGCGCAGCACCGAAGGGCCAGAGAGGGAACCTCCGCCCCAGAGGAAGAGAGTGAGGCGCAACACCGAAGGGCCAGGGGAACCTCCGCCCCCAGAGAGAACCTCGCCCCAGAGGAAGAGAGTGAGGCCAGAGAGGGAACCTCCGCCCCAGAGGAAGAGAGTGAGGCGCAACACCGAAGGGCCAGAGAGGGAACCTCCGCCCCAGAGGAAGAGAGTGAGGCGCAGCACCGAAGGGCCAGAGAGGGAACCTCCGCCCCAGAGGAAGAGAGTGAGGCGCAGAAGGGGCCAGAGAGGGAACCTCCGCCCCAGAGGAAGAGAGTGAGGCGCAACACCGAAGGGCCAGAGAGAGGAACCTCCGCCCCCAGAGGAAGAGAGTGAGGCGCAGCACCAAGGGCCAGAGAGGGAACCTCCCCCTGAGGAAAGAGAGTGAGGCGCAGACCGAAGGGGCCAGAGAGGGAACCTCCGCCCCAGAGGAAGAGAGAGAGGAGGCAGCACCAAAGGGCCAGAGAGGGAACCTCCGCCCCAGAGGAAGAGAGTGAGGCGCTGCACCAAAGGGCCAGAGAGGGAACCTCCGCCCCAGAGGAAGAGAGTGAGGCGCAACACCGAAGGGCCAGAGAGGGAACCTCCGCCCCAGAGGAAGAGAGTGAGGCGCAGCACCGAAAGGCCAGAGAGGGAACCTCCGCCCCAGAGGAAGAGAGTGAGGCGCTGCACCGAAGGGCCAGAGAGGGAACCTCCGCCCCAGAGGAAGAGAGTGAGGCGCTGCACCGAAGGGCCAGAGAGGGAACCTCCGCCCCAGAGGAAGAGAGTGAGGCGCAGCACCAAAGGGCCAGAGAGGGAACCTCCGCCTGAGAGGAAGAGACTGAGGCGCAGCCACCAAGGGCCAGAGAGGGAACCTCCGCCCCAGAGGAAGAGAGAGTGAGGCGCAACACCGAAGGGGCCAGAGAGGGAACCTCCGCCCCAGAGGAAGAGAGAGAGGCGCAGGCACCAAAAGGGCCAGAGAGAGGGAACCTCCGAGAGGGAACCCCCCCAGAGGAAGAGAGTGAGGCGCAGCACCGAAGGGCCAGAGAGGGAACCTCCGCCCCAGAGGAAGAGAGTGAGAGGCGCAGCACCGAAGGGCCAGAGAGGGAACCTCCGCCCCAGAGGAAGAGAGTGAGGCGCAGCAGAGAAGGGCCAGAGAGGGAACCTCCGCCCCAGAGGAAGAGAGTGAGGCGCAACACCGAAGGGCCAGAGAGGGAACCTCCGCCCCAGAGGAAGAGAGTGAGGCGCAGCACCGAAGGGCCAGAGAGGGAACCTCCGCCCCAGAGGAAGAGAGTGAGGTGCAACACCTCCGAGAGGGCCAGAGAGGAACCTCCGCCTCAGAGGAAGAGAGAGTGAGGCGCAGCACCGAAGGGCCAGAGAGGGAACCTCCGCCCCAGAGGAAGAGAGTGAGGCGCAGCACCGAAGGGCCAGAGAGGGAACCTCCGCCCCAGAGGAAGAGAGTGAGGCGCAGCACCGAAGGGCCAGAGAGGGAACCTCCGCCCCAGAGGAAGAGAGTGAGGCGCTGCACCGAAGGGCCAGAGAGGGAACCTCCGCCCCAGAGAAAGAGAGTGAGGCGCTGCACCGAAGGGCCAGAGAGGGAACCTCCGCCCCAGAGGAAGAGAGTGAGGCGCAGCACCGAAGGGCCAGAGAGGGAACCTCTGTCTGAGAGGAAGAGAGTGAGGCGCAACACCGAAGAGGACTTGCTCAGTCTTCTGAAGGAAGACATGGCCCACCAACGGCAGGCAGAGGAGAGGAGAGAGTCCGAGGCCGGGAGTGAGAGGTTCTTCACGCTCATGGAAAAACAATTTAAATATAAAAGCACATGTGTTTACATTTTTGTTCACTTCCATTTTGTACATTCACATGATGACATTACAAAAGCATAATATTTAAGGCTCCTGCTTAAAACGGAACACATATAAAGCAGAATCTAAATCAGAGTTTGTACTCACAAAGAAACAGTTTCTCACATAATGAAATGTCCAGGAAATGAAATATACAGGGCGGACATTGCTATTTACAGGGTGTTCAACTCTGCAAAATAAGAACTGTAAGAACTATGTACATCTATTTACAAGGACTTTGCGTTGATGAGTCCCAAAGTGCCATTTAGTTCTCCTGCAAAATGTAGACGTTAAATTAGAAATGACAATCTTCAAGGGCGGACACCTCCGCAGTCAGCCGCTGCCGCCATGCTGCCCCACATGCCTTCTCCGACTCCACTTCCTCACCTTCGTCCTGGGAATCCTCCTCTGGGGCAACAAGATCCCCGACCCCAACACAAATGTTGTGCAGCATGGCACACGCTGCCACAACCTGAAGCATGACACACTATTGGTAACTGAAAGTCTACTTCTCTTAAAGACATTACCACTTTCCTGCAGTAGCTCACAACATATTACAGGTATCAAGAGGTGAGCATTTGGTAAACTATGCTTTCCAGAATGCTTATTAATGAATGCAAGCAATGTCTTTATAGGTCAAAATGACAGATCACCTTTGGAACAAAAGTATGATGCACTTCAACTGTTTGGAGGAAGACGCACCTGAAGCGTGTCTTCATCAGTCCAAAGGCACGCTCTATAATAGAGCGGCCTCTTGCATGATGAGAGTTGTACCTCTGCTCTGCAATGCCTCTCACTGGCCTCTTATATGGTTTTTTTAGGCATGGGTACCCCCCCATCGGCTAATAGGAAGTAGCCTTCTGGGGGTTACATGGGGTGGGTGTACAGGGGGCTGTTCTTTAAAATGCGTGCATCATGTATGCTGCCTGGGTAGCCCACAAATTTATCAATGAATCGGCCCTGATGGTCACGCACTGCCTGCAGTACAACAGAGGCAAACAGCTTTCTGTTGTTGTAGCAGTGACCATCAGGACTGGCTGGAAGCTTGATATGTACATGACAGCAACTATTGCTCCGGCTGCATGTGTGAAAGCACGGTGTTGTGCCAACCCAGCAAAACCACATCCCACAGCCACGATCACAGTCTCCGTGGACAGGAAGTGGCTGACTGAGGGCAGGCACGTCATCATTTTCTCTACCACACGATGGACTACCCGGTGTACTGTGGCAAGGGGTATGTTGAACGCCCTTGACACTACCCTGTATGAGGAGCCACAAGCCAGCCAAAACAGTAGCACAAGGACTTCCAGCATTGGACCCCACCCATGCTGCCTGTCCATGTGCAACAACTGGAGGAGGGCCGCAATAGCTGGTCTTCCAAGCCTGAAGTCAGGCTTTGTGTTGCACCCCTCAAAATATCTGGCCAGGACTGGGACAGATACATCCAACTGGCAGTAATGGACAATCTACAGGATGAAGATATAATTAGCACAATTTTTAACATTGATAACTTCACTATTTACCTTGGATATAGTTATAATGTGAGTAAGAAAATGAATTGGGACATTTAATAAATGTACTGTGATATTACAGCTAATAAAATGCACTGTTTGGGGCTCAGTATCAGAGATGCTTCTTTGCAGCATGCCACAATGTCTGTATACGCGTTCAGCACTCCAATTTGTTAAATTATAACAGGACTGAGCACAAAGGTGTGCTGCGCTCCCTAACCAAATACTCATGGGTAGGATACGTGTCAAATCAACGTAATCGTCCGACAGCTACTAACCACTTTACTGTGTTAGAATGGCCGCTGGATGCAGGGGAGGAATAACCATTCGAAACACGGCTTCTCTCCTCATATTTTCAGACCGAGAGCATTACTGTACCTCCGATGGTTCTCTCTCGTTTTTAATTTTTCCAATCGGTTGTCAGCAACGCGTTAATGCAATTTATAATTCAATGAAGACGAGGTCCAGAGTTTGACCCACGGGTTTTGCGGAGGGGGATAAATGAAAATCTTCCAATTCGATGTTTGAATGTGTGAGCAATATTGGCAAAAGTTTTTTATTTATATATATATATATATATATATATATATATATTTTTGACTGCTTTTGGTTGCCTACGCCTGCATTATCCTTTAAAAAAATATTCTGTTATATTATGAATTAAAGTACCAACTCATCCAGGACTACGAATCTGTCTTTGATCACCAAGGTTTTAACCCGAACATGTAGTCCTTGTATGAACCCAAAGCAGACGATGCGGTATGCTGATACATTGCGACCAGTGATCAGTTTGCCTCATGATACCGAGGAACCCAAATATATGTAATTATGCAAATAAAATGCATAATTACCTTTCTACCAGTCCGGCACAAATAGCTACACCACAAACGCCGCCGTCTGCGTCGGGTTTGTTGCCGGTACTCTCCCTCCAACTCCTCTTCCATCTCCAGTGACATCTCAAATAGCAGCAAGCACAAATGCGTCTTGCCATCCATAATTGCTTCAGTTATTCTGAGAGCGCAGTACACCGACGTATGTTTCCCGTGACGCAAACATCCGGGCCTGTTGGACGTTTCAAAGGAGTACACTTCATAGCCTTCGTAGGCTGCAGCTTAGGCTTCGAGATGAACCCCTTGGGTGCTTCTCAAAGCGTAGGCTGCATCCTTTGAAGGCTGCATTTTTAGGGGTCGTCACTTAATTCCATCCACCAAACTGATGTAACATCATTTTATCTCCGTTAAACAACTTTGGTTAAAGCCACTCGTTACTGGTTTCCCTTACCTTATGTGAGGTACCGTTCTGGAACCAAATGCGAGACCAGGAAGTAGCAGCAAAAAGTGATTCATTGTAGTTGGGGGGTGAACCCCCACAGGGCAAAAAGCAACGGTACAGAGTCCACAATCCAAAATCACAATCCAGTAGGGCAGAATCAGAGTCGAAAACCAGGGCAGCAGTAACAGTACTCGTGGTCGGGCAAAAACAGGTTCGGTACACAGACACAGGAATGTCAGAGAAGCAAAAGCCAAAATCCAGTGGGCGTAATCCAAACAGTTACCAGGGCAGCAAACACAAAACTCGTAGTCGGGCAAAAAGGGTTCGTAAACAGATGCAGACAATAGTACCAAAAAGCAGAGCCAAAAATCGAAGGTCGGACGGTCCAGTCAGAAAAGTAACACAATGAGTACAAGGCGAAAAATGATAGCAGCACAGGTAAACAAGGGAAACGTTCTGATGGGGAACTGCAGTGAGAAGACAGCTTAAATACACTCAAGGGAAGTCACATGCTATGATTAGGATCAGGTGATGAGGATCAGACTAATTACAAAGGAGGGAACATGAGGGAGAACCTAATCACATGAAATTGGCAAAAGCCAAAACGCGGACAGGGAACACGAGACAACCTATGACAAAACATACAGCTCCGGTTAGGGAGTTCTAATGTGCACAGATAATGAGAGGCAGGACAGAGTGGAGCAGGTGCGGAGGATCCGCTGAATTGCAGGAGAGACAAAGTGAAGGCAAGAGGCGGAGACTAGAACAGGGCGAGTGCTGAGAGCTTGTTAATCAATTAGTAAGTGCAGCTATACAATCCTTAGTGCTCGTTAGTAAGTTAGTATTATATACAATGTTAGTCTGGGTTAGTAACTTTAACAAAAATAACAAACTGTTAGTATTGGTTAGTAAAACAGAAAAGAGAGGCGAAGGAAGCAAACGAGATTGGAAGGAATGTTTGAAACCCAGAAACCATGAAATCACCTAAGCATGTGACACGCAGGACTGGGGAGAAGCTGTAGCTTAACAAAAGACCAGACAGGGGAGACAGGGGAGACAGTGCAATGAAGGGCATGAACAAAGACATGGACCGGAAACTAACAGAATAGTGGATTGGGAGTGGCAAAAACGAAAACATGGCAAAATGCAAAAACTAAACAGAACATGGCAAAACCTAACAGACATAATCATAAACATAACAGGGACTAGGGAAAACATAACAAGCATGGCAGGAACAATAATGAACATGGCAGAATCAAGACAGACAGAGCAGGATCATAACACCTTAACCTTAACTCTAATCCCTAACCCTTAACCCAACCCTTAATTCAACCTTGTCCCATACCCTAAATGTTTGTTTGGTGGGTGGAAATAAGTGAAGACCCCTAAAAATGCAGCCTTCGAAGGCTGCAGCCTACGCTTTGAGAAGCACCCAGGGTGCGTTCGAGCGCATCTGCATGTAAGCCGGATGCGCGAGATTCTCGAAAAATTACGCGAGAATCTTGCCGAAGTTGCGCGATGAGCCCTCCAAACCCCGCGATGGCTGCAGGATCGAGCACCCCGGCTGCGTGACCTTTGACCCGTGACCTCAAATGTTGATAAACTTTGTGATCTGGGCCAGGTGGCCTCAATTACTGAAATAAAGAACTAAAGTATACCGGTTTGCCTGCGCTATCATGTATTTTCCATTGTGTAGGAAAATACGTTGAGAATGAAGAGATTTATGTTGTTAAATCAATATTTCAATTGTTATAATGTAATTGATTGAAATCTTGAATAAGAACTTCAGATGTTGTTAGATCTGACTTGTATTTGTTGCCAATATCACATGGCTACACATGCGCTTGGAAATCTAACAACCCCACTTTGACGTGTTACTTCAACGAGATTGACGCCTGATATTACTAAATTAAACCTATTAAAGAATTGACTAAAGTATGCATGAGTGAACATCCAGGTCCTTGTTTTTATGGTTTGTTTTCATCAGCTGTGTGCATTATTATTCAATTCATATCTACCCCTGGCTAATATTCCCATATGTTACATACTGCTTTGCTCTACATTACTTTGTACATCTTCCAAGTTTATTCTAGAATAACCTCAATGATGATTGTATAATAACGACTCTCATAATCAGACGGAATGCTTCTCCAGTCAATGCTCGTTTATGTCGACAATTTCATTGTCTATGAAAGCCCATCAACAGGAGTAGGAACTCTTCACTTCTGACTGTGGGCACCTGCCTCTGTGTCATTTTTTGGCACTTTATTTCCCTGTTTCTGTCTGAGAATGGAAAACAGGGACTGGCGCTGACCAACCACGGTAAGGGCAGCCATGCGTAAATGGGCAAAAACTGGGTTTTCTGTAGGGCCCGTGTGCATGCATGTGTTGCTCACATAGACAGCATCAAACGGTACTTGCGCTCACCCTCAATCATCTCGGACCCCTCATCTCATGATCAGTTTTGGTTGCTGTCCAGAATCTGCCATGTAGAGGCTGTAACCAGATGTGGCGCTCTTGAGCTGCCATCGTCACTCGTGGCTGCCCTAAGCGGGGTTGGTCAGTGACAGTGCCTGTGTTCCATTCTTGGATAGACAGCCGACTAATTGTTGAATGGTGACAGTGCAAATGATGCACCACCTCTCGGCGGCTGAGATCTGCCTGTAACATGCCAAAGGCTCTTTTTCTCTCTGCTGTGTCACAAGCCGTTCCATTTTCTTTAAGCAGTAGCATTTTTCGTTTTTTTTTTTTTTTTAATGCTATTGACCACACCAAAAAGAACAAGTCAAATGTCACTGTACACATCACGAACAGCTCAATGTTTGCTATTACTAAAGTGCTTGGCACGTTCACGTGGCGCGCGTCAGGATTACAATACCACGCGCTTTTCTTTATTTCCTCTCGTGCCTCACTGGAAAAGCAATAAAAATCAATCGATACTTCCATTTGCCGCAAATACAGTACATACCTCACCTGTGCATTTTTAATGGCATTGAGTATACTTTTATCATGACCTTTGACACTTCAAGTCCGGTTAGACTTCAGCACCACATCAGCGCCAAGCTGGGTAACTACGTCATCGAGCCAGAATTATTTGAGAAATAACAATAAAAATTGAAAATAGGAATGGGAATAAAATAATATCCCAGACATATACCAAACTAGAATGCTTTATTATGTGTTTACTCACAACAAGACTATCATTTTCAGTGAAAAGTACCTTGGTATCTTGCTGTGTTTGTGCAGTGGATGGCCAGAAAGATGGTCGAAATTCATTTTTGGTGCATGATTGCGGTATATTTTCTCTGTAACTCAGATTTGTAATCCAGGGTCTATGTATCCAGAGAATATCAGATCTCTATCTTACTGGGTAAACAAAATAATGCCACCTTAACATAGGCACAATCTGCTATGAAATGGTCAATTTCGAGTTTTCCTCCAACTTTGGCTCCGTCTAGCTTGAAAGTACAGATACTACCAAAGAAATGCTTGGTATTCCTGAAAATAGAGCTCCAAATGCACAACAAACAGCATTTACCCTCACAGTACAAATCTGGGTTACAGAGAAAATATACCGCAAACATGCAATTGGTACCACAACGGTGGTTATAATCCTTCTTTGTTAATCTCCTTTTTTGTGCTTTTAACACTGTACACGCTCTCAACAAAAAAGCCGTACGTTCCCTGAGGACATTATCCCCGATCAAGAATCAGTAACACTGCGGGTTATCTCCCCCCGCGCCGGCAGCTTAATGGGACTCGCACATAGACAGGCTATATTTTAGTGAGCCGGCTCAACAAACCCTGAACTCGCAATCAGAGATAATTGGTATCATAACAGTGGTTATAATCTTTCTTTGTTAATGTCGGTTTTGTGCTTCCAACACTATACGCGTTCTCAACAAAAGAGCTTTTCATACGGCAATTGACCCTATTTCCATTCATAAAATGACCGATCACGTTCTGTATGTTTCTCCGAGGAACCTATCCCTGATCCAGGATCAGTAACACTGTGGGTTATCTCCCCCCGCACCACCAGGGGGCGCCGCCAGTGGCTTAATTGGAGACCCATATGAAGTTTTACACTGATTGGTTGAACACTTGGAAGACTGCATGATTATGCATGCGCATACTCAGGTGGACACTTGGGAAATTATAATTGAGATTTATGTTAGTGCATTCATGTTGGTTGATGTATGCACTTGTTCGTTGGATGTAATATAATGTTGAATGCGGTGCTGAGGAGGCCTTTGCCCAGCCCTGAAGTAGAGGTCCTGCGACAGCGTTCACTCAGCCCTGATGCCGCTGCCCTGCCGCAGCGTTCACCTACACGGTCACTCGCCCCAGGCTTGCCACCGCCTCGTCCTCTCTTCTCCCCGACTACTTTACTGGCGGGAGACTCTATAATCAGGAACATTCGCTTCTTTAATGTAGCGACCCGCTGCTTCCCAGGAGCAACAGTTATGGATATCCTGGGTAAGTTACCTGGGCTACTCTCCTCACTCCCCTCCACTGTCAAGCGGATTATAGTTCATGTTGGAACTAATGATACTAACCGGAGGGAGTCAGAGTGTACAAAAACGATTTTAACATCCCTTTTAACTTTTTAAAAAAACTGGAAAATCAGTTTTTATTTCCGGTCCTATCCCTACTTTCGAGCGCGGCAGTGGTCGTTTCAGCAGACTGCTTAGCCTGCACACTAGGCTTCAGTATGCTACCAGGACTCATAGCTTTGGTTTTATTGACAATTTTAACTTGTTTTGGAACCGTGCACCCTTTTTTAAAACGGACGGGTTACATCCCAGCAAATGGGGCAGCCAAATGCTATCGGCCAGCATTCACCATGCTGTGTTGTGCTTCCTACGGGACTGACTGTTTACTTCCTGCACACACTGGCCGGAACTTCCTTCACCTTCCTTAATGGTTCATTGTCAGCTTGCTGTCTCCCACAAGAGCTCCCCCCAACGTCCAGCCGCCGTCTCATTTTCTAGTGGACTTGGTCCCTCTGTTGGCTTTTTAAACATCCCGGTCAGATGTAGTGAGGGTGTAACATTTTCTGGGGCGACAAGTACTATTGCGCACCCAATCGCAAAAATTACTTCCACGTGCATGCCAAGGCAGAAATTTAGACCAAGTGGTGTCTCGATAGCAAACCTGACTCAAATCAATATTCAGACCCCTGGTATTATTTTAACGGTCCCCCCCGTAGTTTTAACACCTGTAGCTTTTCAATCTCGTAAGTGTGGGTTGGGTCTACTGTGTCTTAATGTAAGGAGTCTGTTATCAAAAATGGATTGTGTTAGGGCTCTGGTTCTGCAAAGTAATCCTGATGTATTTCTTGCCACTGAATCTTGGTTGAACGATTCTGTGTCGGACCATGATATAGCAGTAGTTGGTTATAATGTTTTTAGGTGTGACAGAATTAAGAGAGGGGGAGGGGTATTGATGTTTGTAAAATCCTCTCTCACTGTGAATGTTTTATTATCCTCCTCTATTCCAGAGCAGTTTGAGAATCTAATTATCAAAATAGGTTTGGGTTGTGCAAGTTTTACACTAGCAGGTGTGTATTGCCCACCAAGTGCTCTTTCATCCTCCATAATCAATCTCTCAAATATCTTGTCAACTTATGCTCACACTGAATTATTGGTTGCTGGTGATCTCAATATAGATTGGTTATCACCGTCCTCAAACCATTTTAAAGAGGTCTGCGACAGCCGGACCCTCACGCAACTTATTTCGGAGCCCACAAGACCTAATTTTTAAGATTTATCCCGGTCAACATTGATCGATCTGATTTTAACAAATAGACCGCACAAGTATGCCCTGAGTGGCTTCTTTCCTTTGGATTTTAGTGATCACTGCCCAGTTGCATGTATTAGAGACATGAAAGTCACAAACGCTCCTCCATGTTTTATTACTAAAAGAAATTTTAAACATTTCTGTGAACAGGCCTTTCTGCACGATATTTTCTGGAGTTATTTAAGCTCTGCGGGTTTTATTCCAGACCCTGACCTAGCATTGGCTCACTTTATTTTGAAAATACTTTTTGAAAATTTTATTAATCAGTCCTCTACAGGGGATATGTCTGACCTCAGCTCGAGTTCATTCACAATTCTCCAAAACCTAGAGTATTGTTTTCATTTGGGGAATTTCAAGTGAATGAGGTCCTACAAGAATTGAAATGAATTGGTGTAAATAATTCCACTGGAGGGGATCATCTAGTTCCGAGTCTTTTGCGTTTAGCAGCCCCAATGCGCTGCATTCAATAGCTAATATTTTTAACTTGTCAGTATCGACGGGGACTATTCCCAGTGTATGGAAAGCTGCTCATGTTCTTCCATTATTTAAGGGTGGTGATGCCTTTTCAGTGAACAGCTACCGACCTATCTCAAAATTACCTTGCCTGGCTAAGATTTTAGAATCTCTCGTTAAGCAACAACTGTGCAGCTTTTTAACTTTCAACAACATTTTAACTTCACAACAATCTGGCTTCAGGCCTGGTCATAGCACCATCACAGCAGCCTCAGTGGTTATAAATGATTTGATATCAGCTGTGGATTATAAACAAAAATGTGCAGCTCTATTCATTGATTTAGCAAAAGCTTTTGATACAGTAGACCATTTTATTTTATGAAAAAAGTTTTCCTCCATTGGTCTTGATTGTGAGGCCTGCTTGTGGTTCCAGGACTCTCTCTAATAGAACACAAGCTATAATGCTTGGGGATGCGAAGTCTCAATTTTTAAAAGTGACGAAAGGAGTACCCCAAGGATCCATACTTGGACCGATTATATTCACAATTTATATTACTAATATTGCTTGTAATATTGCAAATTGCAAGGTTCATTTTTATGCAGATGACACTGTGTTGTACTCCTCTGCACCAACGTGTGCCCAGGCCCTTATCTACCTGCAATCGGCATTCAATTTTATTCAACACGCTCTGGCAGATCTGAAACTTGTTTTGAATACGGATAAAACTAAGTTCATGTTTTTTTCTGCTCGGAATGCAATTATGCCAAAAGACTCAATTTTCTCGGTGACTGGTGCCAAAATTGAGCAAGTTCAGTCTTACAAGTATTTGGGTATCTGGCTGGATCATGACTTTTCCTTGGACAAGTTAGACACATGAGTTTCAAAGACAATCAGAACAAAAATTGGGTTTCTTTACAGAAACAGGTCTTGTTTTTCTTTTGACAGTAGGAAGAGGATTGTCCAGGCAACAATCTCACCTTTATTTGACTATGGGGATATCCTTTACATGCATGCCTCTGATAGTACTTTAAGACCTCTGGACGCTATTTATCACAGCGCTCTGCGTTTTATTACTGGAGATTGTTTCTGCGCTCATCACTGTGTGTTACATAGTTCTGTTGGATGGTTTTCCCTTTATTTTAGAAGGAAGCTCCATTGTATTTTATTTATTCATAAAGCATTGCTTGGCAAACCTCCTTCATATCTTACTAGGCTTTTGTCCTACAAAATCCGTAGCCAGCATGTTAGATTGCAAGGGTGGATTTTGTTAGAGTCACCCAGGACTAGGACAAATTTGGGCTGTTCTGCTTTTAGCTCATTTGCACCTTATGTCTGGAATAGATACCAAGACCCTCTGAAGCTTGATTGTCTCATTCCATATGATTCCTTCAAGAATTGACTGTGGGAGATGTTACTTGAGGAGGCCACTTGCCTTTAGTTTTAACTTTGGACTTGTTCTCTGTCCTTTGCACTTGAATGTCTTACTTATTTTTTATATTTTTTCTTTTAACTGTATTTTAAAGTTTGTTTTCCTTTATTCTGCAGTTATTGTATGTAATTGTGTGAATTATACTGTGATCTGTGTGTTAACCCACTTTGTAATTGTTTTATTGTATTCAGGGCTCCCCTGAAAAAGAGACCTCGGTCTCAGTGGGACTTCCCTGTAATAAAGGAAACTTAATGTAAGTGGTTGCTGGGTGATTTTATTTATTTTTTTTTTAAAGATTGTATTAAATAAAATCTCCTAGGAGGAGTGGGTCGTGACAGTTATAAAGAATGTAAATATATAAAAAACAGCAAAAAGCAACACTGTTGCTGCTAATAAAGCCAGAGAGGAATTCTGGCGGAAAATTGCTGACCACAAGTCCTCTGATGGACTAGTGGAAATCACATAAGTTTCTCAGCCAAATCAAACATAATGAAATTAAATTATAAAATGAACTTTATTTCTCGGCCAATTCTCATGATCTTGCTGTTAACTACAAGGCCTTTTCGAGAGCTTTCCATAGGTCATAAATTCATTAAAATTAATTGCATTTCAATTTTTTTTGTCACACAGTTAACCATATTCATTCATCACCAATATCGTCTAACGCTTTATGTAAAAACATGGGAGCTCCTTCACTCGAACATGTTTATTAACCGGTTTTACTCGAAACTGTGGATTCTTTGTCCATAACAAGCTCTAAGACGAAACATGGAAAAAAGGAAACTTTGAAGTAACACCCTCACTATATAGGAACTGCCATGTGTTCACAAAAGTGACATCCCATTCCCGGTTGGCACAACTGTAACGATAACTTTATTGTTTCATGCGCTCCTAGTTCCAAAAGTTAGTCTGGAGGGTTGAATGATATGCAGCATTTGCATGAAATCAGTGGACGACCCAAATATACAAAATGCCATTATTATCTCATCAATGGCTTCTGTAAATTCATGATTGCACAAAGATATTTCAGTATGGCAATGTCAAAATTCATCGGGCTTCATTTGTGAGAGAGTGGTTCAGAAAGCTTGAGGAGTCATTTTCACACATGAATTGGCCAAAGCAGGGTCCTGATCTTAACCAATTAAAAGTCTTTGGGATCTGTTGGGGACAGTTTTATGGAGTGGCTAGACTGTCCCGCCATCAATACATCTTGACCAAAAAACTGATGGCAAATAGATGTCCTTGCATTGTGGAAATAATGCCATTGTGAATGCATACCATGATCAATGCTGAAGTCAGTCCCCCTAAATGCAACTTTTTTTGGTCATGTAGTGTGGAGGTCCTATAAAATCTTCAAAACTGTTGAGCCTCATTTGATGATGACACAATACCTTAATCATTTCTGATAGTTCCTAGAATTCACTTAGAAATGTATTTACACTGAACAAAAATATAAACGCCCCATGTCAAATTTTTCAGTTTTTATTAACAAAAAACTGGAACCGGGATTAGTCTGTGAATCGCACTCTCCTCCAGCGTGCCAAGGGCCATCGAACGTGTGCGTTTGCCCATGCGAGTCGGTTCCAACGCCGGACAGCGGTGAGATCCAGACCACTGTGAGGACGCCGAGTGTGGAAGTTGGCTTCTCGCAGGCGGTTATGGACTGTCTGTGGTGTGATGCGTCTGTTGTGCAGACAAACGGTCTCATCCGCTGTGAGTGCCGTTGATCTGAGCCGATCCTGCAGGTGGACGAGCCGGATGTAGCGATCTTGTGCTGGTGTGGTCACACGTGGCTGACGTGGATGAGGTCGATTTGCAGTACTGCCCGTCTGTCAGAAACAAACTCTCAAACGGCCTATCGTCCGATAGTTAACATTCAGCTGCACAGCGACCGCTCTGGCGGACATCCCTGCATCCAGCATGCCAATGGCACGTTCCTGCATGACCTGAGACATCTGTGGCATGATGATTTGACAAAATTTGACATTTTGGGGTGGCCTTTTATTGTCCCCAGTATAAGGAGTGTCCGGATACTGCTCATTCTGTCTGATCACCGTCTGGAAATGCCACACCCATGTACTGAGTGAAATCACTGCATCACTGAGCAAATGCTCACTGACAGAGAGATGGATTAAAAAATGGTACACAAATCAAGAGAAATATCCCTATTGTACAAGTAAAAGTCAGCATATGCTCACTTACAGTTGTTAACTCCATGTGGCATCAATATTTCACATGGGGCGTTATATTTTTGTTCAGTGTATGATCCCATGAACAGCATAATGAACAGCACCATGCGCAAAATGACTTTCCTCTGTATTGCAGCTACACTAAGCAATATGACATGCCTTTTATTTTCAGTAAAATGACCCCTCGCAATGAGACTCATTTGTTGGTCTCTCTCCGCCATGCGCTCTATAGTCGACGTGCTGCTGTCTGGTTTTTGGTTGTTTTTCACATTTCTGTGCCTGCTCGTCAGTAAGCTCCCCCTCCACTCGTCACATGATCACTCACTCTTCTGTTGCACCGGGTTCTCTAAAAACTTGGTATTTCACTGGGATGAGTGTGGTTCTGCAGGTCGTGGCAGTGCAGGTCTCAGCCCATGCTCTGAGGGCACAATAAGGAAATGTGCATGGTTTAGCTCGTTTAGAAGCTTATTCTGGCAAGTGCATCAAATCAACGCAATTATCCTCTAATCAGACAAATTTAGCAACCAGGATGAAAGTGAAACTTGGCTGACAGCTACATTATAGATAGAAAACTGTTCGCTTCAACAATAACTTGGTGCTTGCTGTGGACATTGATACCTGGCTCCTATTTAAAAGCCCCAGCACTTGCTGGCAAACAAAAGGTGTGACAAGAATGTGAATTTATTTTATCCTGTATAAAGGCATACAACTTGTGCTTTTTAGGCAATATACACTGCTCGGCCGGAAAAAAAGTCACACACCCTAATATTGCGTTGGACCACCTTGGGCTTTATGGCGCACATTCGTTGTCTTATTGTTTTGATAAGCGTATGCAATGTCACAACATTCATTTCTGATCAGTTTCATTACGTTTTCGTTGAGATCTTGTATTGATGACGAGTTACTGCTGTGTAAAGTCTTCTCCAGCATATCCCAGTTTCCTAATGGGGTCAAAGTCAGGACTCTGTGATGGCCAAACCATGTATGAAAATTATATTTCATGCTCCCTGAATCAGTCTTTCACAATTCGAGACCGATGAATCCTGGCACTGTCATCTTGGAATATGCCTCTGCCATTGAGGAAGGAAAAAAAAAATGTACTGATTGAAAAACCTGGTCATTCAGTATATTGATGTTGTCGGCTGACCTCAGTTTTTGGGCAGATATCGTTGCTGAACCTGGACCTGACCAACTGAGGGAACTGCAGATCATAACACTGCCCCCCACAGGCTTGTACGGTAGGCACTGGGCATGATGGGTGCATCACTTCACCCCTCTTCCTACCCTGATGTGTCCATCACTCTGGAACAGGGTAAATCTGGACTCCTCAGAACACATGACCTTCTTCAGCGGCTCCAAAGTCCAATCTTTAGCCCCCCAGCAAACTGAAGCCTTTTATCCTCCAATGAGCTAGCCTGACAAGCCAGACTATAACATCAAAATGTATAGTCTGGCCACGACCGATAGACAGGACTCAATCCTAGGGGCGGAATCACCGGTTGTCTTTCAAACTGCTTCTGCACACAATAGGATAGCGCTACGACCAATCAGAGCAACGAACAAGGTGACGTATTCAGAGCGACGGAAAAGAGTCAACGGGGGAGTAAACATAGAACGGATATGGCTAGTTTTGGAGAAGATTTTGATGGAGACAGCGTACATTTTAATGTTAAAAGATAACCACTGTGACAACATTAATGACTACATCAATATGGCAATACATTCAACATCACAAAGCAATTAGGTCTGATGAAACTATCCATCTACACTAGCATCAATCCCCGTGGTCCTAATACATAAGCTACTTAACAAAGTTTAACACCGACAGCAGAAGAGGATAAAAGAGGAGCTTTACGACTTTCAGTCTGCTGTGATTAGAATATCACAATGGGGCCGTGTGTAACACAATTGGCTGTACATTCAGTTCACATTACCTGTAAATACTGAATATAGACTTTATCGCTGTTACGTAGTTTACTTGATGCCTCTTACCATTTGTAAATGAGGTGTACCTCATCCACCACGATTCCTAGGAGGTCATCTCGGAAGACCTTGGTAGCCAACATGTCGCGCCACTTCCTCTGCATGAGCCAGGCTTCAGGACTACTGAAGACCAACTGACAATGGTCATTTCGAATTTCCTTCAATTTATGTTCACCAAGTTGCATGGCCGTGAGTCCAAATTTGGTCACCTCTGTGACCTGGTTCTCCAAAAGGGCAATCAACGGCGAGACTACAACCACCAGTGGGTTTTCACTTACTGCATTTACATGCACAACATATTCCTGTATTAATTGGAATATGAGAATATTCCGATTGCGTACCTGGCATGTAAACGCGTGCAATAACCTGATTAACATCATTTTCCGATTCGAAATACTCCGAATAAGACCCCTGGCATATGCTTGTTTTAATCGGAATATTGGGTCATGTATGCACCTTAATTGGAAAAATGCCCCCGAATAGAATATTCAATTACGTCTGCGCCTGTTCAATTCGCAAGGAATTAGCATTTTTGGAGGGAAGAGGAGACGACTGTGTGCATTCAGATAATGAAAGACAAGAATATAATGGAATATATCGATGGGCGAAAGCATCGTAACGACGATATATTTAAGGTGTGCGAAAAGTGGACAGAGGCTGGTTTTGTGTGAACTGCCAACCAAGTTAAGCATCGCTGGAAAATTCTGAAGGTGGCAAATTCCAAAGCGAAAAAAAAAAAATACAGGCAGTGGCTATTTTTACGCCAGAATAGAATAGAAGCTTTATTGTCATTGCATTAAATAGTGTATTAACACAACAAAAATCAAGGTGCCACTCCTGATCAGTGCTTTAAAAAGAATAAATAATACAATAAATATGTCACAAACAAGACCCCCCCCCACATACACATCACTCTCTCAGTAATAATCTTACTCCAATTTGCTATTCTTACGAGCTTCAGTATGTTTGTGCACAATGTAGGAAATCTGGACTTGAACCCACAGACTGATTTATGCAGTCTATGCTTATACCACGGCATTAACTATAATGTATCAGCTGACGTTAGCCAGCGGGACGGCTGTAACATTACTTATGTTTTCTCGCTGCTTAACTTAGCGAACGGGTTAGGTAGTTATGAGATTGTAATTTTAGGTTCAACCTTTGCTCGCTAATATTTGGGGAACTGTCAGGTCATCACTCTCCACAATCAATAGTCAGAAGTGATTTGTGTCGTGTAGAAGAGCTGATAGCTGCACAAAGTTTGTCCTTGCAAGAAATTTTAGAGTACAAGTTGGCTAATGAGTTAGATGGCAAGCTGGCAAAGTTAGGTAGAGTTAGTTATTAGCCAGCTAACTTGAGTAGAGGACATCCTAACTGTAACTTAAAGTAAATAAGCCGGCTAGCCGGTCTAATCATGTGAACCACAAGGCAGGCAGTGAAAGCGGGATGTTTTCAACCCAGTTGAGCAGCATTTTTTTCCCGAGGCCAAATTTCCTATTGTGCATGCGGATACGGAAGTTCGTAAGCAGAGCAAATTACAGTAAGCTCACGACTGGCGTAAAAATAGCTACAGCCAAAAACAAAACAAAACCCTAATCCGGTCAGTTTCATTTATGTCGCGGTCATGGATGAAATTCTGGGACAGAGACCGCTGGCGATGGCAATGGCCAGGAGAGTGGAGTCGATGTCGGCTTTGAAGCTCTAACAACCAAAAGCCATGACGATTACTTTCGAGCGTTATATTTTCTGAAAACCCGGTGTTGAGATCGGACCAAAGTGGTGGATATGCTAATTAACATGTAAACGGAATATTCCCATCGCTCATTGCATATAAACAGCTAATTTGGAATATTACCTTAAGTCGAATATGGACCATACCTTGGTCGGAGCAATCACTTGGTAGTACCATAGACTGTATAAAAAGATGGACAAAGCTACCGAGACGTCACCCATTGGTTTCAGCATACTATAAAGGAAGCCTCGATTTTGGCAATTTGAATTGCGCCATGTTGTCATTTTGAAACTGGATGTGATTTCTATTGGACGAGAGCGTGTATTGAAGATCCGGGGAGGACCGTGGCTCTGGATCTGACCGTATCGGACGAGGACCAGAGGATAGCCGCGCCCCGAAAGCATATTCTGGCTTTATCCTTTATTCTAGTCCATATGGGACCATAATTTACAAAAATGAACATCATTATATATTGAAGGAGACTTGAAACTTGCTATAGCTACCATGAAATAATGAGAAAAATCATTATTTAAATGAAAAATCAGGTGGGAAAGTAGGGTCATTTTCTCACAGACTTCTATAGCATTGAACGTCTTTCTGCAACCACCGACGTCGCCATCTGCTGGCCATTAAATAGAATGCCATTTTACGGTACTTCCGCATGGGCTTCATTTTTCCGACTAGGGTGCTGCGTCCATCTTTTTATACAGTCTATGGGTAGAACTACCGTTAGGGTACGTCTAGATTTCTAAGCTACCAATGAGCCTCACTGATCTGTGGTTTTCCTGAGGCTACACAGCTGTTCAGTCCCAATCCCTTGAGTTCTCATTGCATTGTACGCGTAAATGCTCTTACTTTCACAATCAAACATAGCCAAGAGTTCTAGTGAGGATTTTTTTACAATATGATTCCAACAAATGTTTAAGTGATCGCCGATCACGATGATTCAAAACATTTTTTCCGAACACATTTCTTCCTCAGAGATGAAGGTTAACCACTATCCCTTCAGGTTTTTATTCTGCATGGGTCAGTTCTTAACCCTATTTGAGTAGTTTCAGTAATCTCTTCAGTTTTCATCTTTGCTTGATGCAGGCCAATAATTTGAACCCTCAGAAACAGAAAATTTTTTCCCCAACCACAGGAAATGTCTTTTGACATGGCTGTTTAAGAAATGAGAAGCAGCTCACAGCTTCAGTCAGGGTTAAATAACTTGCTTACAGCTGAAACATAGACTCTTACCTTTTGGCTCAGTTAAATCCAGGCGAAGACTTTTCTTTTGGCCAGCCAAGTTTTATTTATGTATCATATAAATATTGGTGGCCTGCTAAATGGAGACCAGGACAAGTAGCATTGAAAAGAATCCCTTCCTGTTATTAAATGGCAGAAATCAGTCAGTTCTCAGGCTGGAAATGTGCTCCTTACTACTTTAGTCCAACAGTAAGGAGTTATTCTCACCTTGAACCTCTTAATATAACCTCAAAAACATTTGTACGTGCAAAATTTTATTTATCAGAAGAAATCACTTTTCAATTTGTCGTTCTAGCAATCATCAATTGCTTCAGCCAACACCGGGCCATTTTGGCGATGAGTGTTTATTACTTCTGGCTGAACAATAAAATGCAGTTTCTCTGTGGGTTCAATACAAAAGCTGTACGGCTCATCTATGATCCAGACCAAAGTGCCTTCCACGAGCCACTCAGGGATTTTCTTCATTTCATCTCAAAACAGTTGAAAAATCCATTACTTGGTGTATCATTACATGGTGTATCAAACCCACCTGACTGACAAGGGATCATCTCATAGGACCATTCAAAGTATTCTCCTCCAATGAGACAAAGAGCCAGCAGTGGGAAATGCCTGATGTGGCTCCAAGCAGCAGTAACAGCCTCTTTCAACAGGGGCCTCAAACCAGAAAACTCATTGCTGACATACAGTTAAGGAATGAAATCAATGAAGGCAGACTTCAGCAATCAATGGCACATTACACTAAACACAACAAAAGCTAAACGGACTCCTCTGACTGTAAATTGAGAAACTGGCTGAATTCCTGAAGGTGTAGGTCATACTCCATCAGAATTTCTCCAAGAGTGTAAATCCCACACATCCATCATCTTTCCTTACTCAGAATAACAAATTTTGTAGCCTCGGAAAAGAATTCATGCATCAATTAGATAAAACTCACCAATTGCTTTACGGTGTTTGAAGAGCCTCTTGCCCGTAAAAACTGATTTGCATGCATTTGTATTACTCTTAATCCAAGCAATGCATACAATTATAATTCAAAAACAATTATGAGCAACATGGATTTCTTTCATTCACAAACAGTGAAAGCAGAGAGGAGAAGTGAGGCAATGAGAAGTACAAGAGTTTATTTAGACATTTAGATCACCTCAGTATGTGCACATTCACAATGTAAAATATTACATTCACAGTTCACTGAATGAGTTCAAAGAGCAGAACCTACACTGGATGGAAAAGAACCAAAAAAGACCAGCAGAATCAAGATCATTTTCAGATTACAAGTGTATATTACGCACAACACCTCAGAGCTGCCACTAATGATTATTTTCATTATGGTCATTGGTTACTTTATCAATTAATCAATTACTTATTTGGTTCAGAAAGAGTCAGAAAATGGCGAAATGTGTTGAGCACAATTTTCCTCAGCCCAAGGTGATATTCTCAAATGTCTTGTTTTGCCTCAACATTCCTCAACCCAAAGATATTTAGTCCTTCATGAAGCACTGAAGAAACCAGATTATGTTCACATTTAAGAAGCAGAAATCAGAGAATTTCCAAATAGTCTGGCCCTCCAGATTAAAAAAAAAAAAAAAACAAAATTCATGAAAAATTGTCATTATTTAATTTGATCAATGTTGTCAGTCATCCAATGAGAACATTAAGGACTCCAAGGATCTCTTTTCTCAGCATCCCATGAATGTTTGTTTTTTGCTCCAGCCATAAGTGCAATACGTGAATGTCATGAAACTGTTCAGAGGGCTTTATTATCCCTTTTAACTATTTAACACTATTGTGCTAATAATATTGCCAAAAAGCCACATACAACCGTATGTTTCCGCGAGGTGCAACAGTTCAATTAATTCCACTAATAACAAAGCAAAATTATTTAGCTAATTAAAGACCTAAGTGGATGAAACCCTGATTTGGGGCGGGGGGGACCCTGAGTTCAAGCTGAGAATTTTTCATTTGCAATGAATTCTCCTTTAACTATATTTTGTGGTAAAGCACATTACACAGCGAATGCATCTGAAGGTCTTTTCACCCAAGTGAACTTTGAGGAGTTAGCTTAACGCAGAGTTTGTACAGAAGCACTTATCACACTTACAATTCTAGGGCTTTTCATCTGTATGAATTCACTGATTGCATTTTAAATTAGAAAGATGAGCTAAGCAATTCACATCTGGACTACATTTACAGGGCTTTTCATTTTTTAAATTGAGTAGAGAATAAGAAAATAAAAAAAAAAATAGTGTGTTATGGGCCCCTTTCCTGGGGTCTATAGTTACACCCTAAGCATTGTTGGCATTGTATCCAAGGGCTCTTTTTGAGACGGTTACTGTTCTTTTGATTGCGGATGTCTGTACTTCCTGGGTACTTGGACAGCCGGGGATGGCCTCCATGTATTTCTTCAGGTTTTTCTTCATGAGCCCCGGCGCACCTACCACCACTGGTATTTTATCCATTTCTTTCAGTGACAAGGTTGTTTTTAGGTCATTTTTTAGGTCTTGGCATTTTATTATCTTTTCCCTTTCTGCTCTATTAAGTCCATAATCATTAGGGACAGTGACATCTATAATTTTGGCAATTTTCTCCTGCCTATTCCAGATGACAATGTCTGGTTTTATCGCACCTCCCTCTATGAACCTTCCAGTTGGAATCACTTTATCATAGAATATTGTTACTTTCCCGTTGGAGATGACTGGTGCTGGTTCATGTTACCATATTCTCTCCTTGACTTCCACGTCCATCTCTTTGCATATTTTCCAGTGTAGGTATTTGCAGATCTTATTGTGGCGGGAGGAATAATGTCCATCTGCCAGGAGGATTTGGCAGCCTGAGACGAAGTGGTTTACACTCTCAACTGTTGTATGGCAGAATCTACATAGATCGTTCTGTGAGATTCCTGCCATCTTCTTGAATCCATTTCTTAAAAGTCCCTGGCCTCGGGCTCCAACTATAACTCTCTCTCCATCGAATCCCAGCTCTCCGTTCTTGAGCCACTGTATTGATCCTTCTTTATCGATGTAATCCTTTTCCAATTCTTCTAGGAATCGTCCAGCCCTTTAGTGCTGCTTCCATCAGTCCATTGTGAGAATCTGTTCCGTTTTGCTGAATTTTGCCCGTGTTTCTCTTGCTAGCGTTGTTGCCTGTGTCAGTTTGTTACCTTCTCTCTCTTCAAAGATGTCTCCTCCAAAGTCTTCAGCCAGTTTTATGACAGACGTGTGCTGGGGAGGGATTTCAGCATTTCACCTGTATGAATTATTTGGTGGCGCTTTAAATGGGATAGGTAAGAATAGCTCTTCCCACACAGACATTCGTAGGGCTTTTCATCTGAATGAATTCTCTGGTGGCGTTTTAACAGAGTTAGGTCACCAAGGCACTTCCCGCACTGACTACATGTATAAGGTTTTTCACCTGTATGAATTCTCTGGTGAGATTTTAAACGGCTTGTGTGAGAAAAGCACTTCCCACACTGTTTACATTGGTAGGGCTTTTCACCTGTATGAATTTTGTGATGGGATTTTAAATAAGTTGGTAGAGAAAAGCACTTCCCACACTGACTACATTTGTAGGGCTTTTCATCTGAATGAATTCTCTGGTGGCGTTTTAGTTGAGATATGTCAGCAAAGCACTTCCCACACTGACTACATTTATAGGGCTTTTCACCTGTATGAGTATAGTGGTGGTATTTTAAATGAGCTAGTTGAGAAAAGCACTTCTTACACAGACTACATTTGTAGGGCTTTTCACCTGAATGAATTCTCTGGTGGCGTTTTAGTTGAGTTAGGTCAGCAAAGCACTTCTCACACTGACTACATTTGTAGGGCTTTTCACCAGTATGAGTTCTGTGGTGGGATTTTAAACGAGCTAGTTGAGAAAAGCACTTCCCACACTGACTACATTTGTAGGGCTTTTCACCAGTATGAGTTCTGTGGTGGGATTTTAAATGAGGTAATTGAGAAAAGCACTTCCCACACTGACTACATTTGTAGGGCTTTTCACCAGTATGAGTTCTGTGGTGGGATTTTAAACAAGTTAGATGAGAAAAGCATTTCCCACACTGACTACATTTATAGGGCTTTTCACCTGTATGAATTCTCTGGTGGGATTTTAGTTGAGTTAGGTTAGCAAAGCACTTCCCACACTGACTACATTTGTATGAGTGTTCACCAGTATGAATTCTCTGGTGGCGTTTTAGTTGAGGTAAGTCAGAAAAGCGCTTATCACAATGACTGCATTTGTATGGGCGTTCACCTGTATGAATTCTCTGGTGATTTAAATGCCCTTGTCTACAAAAACACTTCTCGCAATGAGTGCCCTCGTATGGTTTTTCAGCAGTATGAGCTCTTAGGTGGGTCGGCGGATCATGTACTGCTGAACATGTACATGTAAACGGCTTTTCAACTGTATAAATTTGGAAGTGATTACTTACTCCAGACGTGGAATTAAAACATGCCGCACCCTGCTTGCACTTGCAAGTTCCATCCATTCGAATTTCATTTTCATTTTCATGAACGGCCTCCTTCTGAAGGACACTCAAAGCTCTTGGAGGTTTATTTGAAGCAGTTATGAGGGGTTCAATGGTCATACTGCTCATTTCACAGGTTATAGGTTTGTTGATACTCTTTGTATTTTCCTGGATTATTCTCTTTCCATTCTTTTCATTGTTTACAAACCAGCAAGGATTCAGTTTCCCATTTTGGGTTGAGAGATCATGAATTTCTTCTTTGCAGTTTACATTTAGATGCACTGCACTTAGCCTTGGGTCAATTGGGTCTTTGTGTTCAAGACCAACTCCACTCATCTCAGTATTCATGAGATCAGTTCCTATGTTCTCACTCGATTCACACTTCACTTGGTCACATTTAACATGAACACATTTAATTTCCTGCCAGTCACTGATTTGCTCTGATTTAAGGTATCCTCCATCATCAGTCTCTGTTTTGATTTGGTCAGGATGCAGATGGGTCACATATCCCAGCTCTGTACTGTCAAGGCTCTCCATCTTAATAAGATCCCCAGAGTGTGTGGAGCCCAGATCAGTTTCTGTTTTAATCAGTGATGTGTGTGTGTGGTGTACATCACTGACCCCACTGTGTGCTGTAACACACTCTGGCTCCAGTGTGTTGAGTCCTGGTGCAGCACACTCTGTCTCTGACTCTGCCATGTGGACAGACTCCAGTCCGCTGAGTTCCTCTTCTTTCTGTCTGATCCTGTGCTGCTCAGTGAGCTCTGGTAGTGTTGTCTCAGTGTCCCGTCTCAGACAGACTCCTGCCTGCGTCATACTGCTGCTCACAGGTCTGCAGAAGTGCAGCTCCTGGAGGGGAACAGGGGAAGGGATTTAGCCTTTATCAAACTGGTCCTCCTGCAGGACCTGGCACATTCATTACACTGTGTAGCCCTCCTCAGACTGGCCACAGGTGGCGCTCTCTTACTCTCAGGGACTCCTCTTTCTCAAGGCGTTACAAAGGCATTGGCCAAAATGGCTGGCAAACAAGCAGCTGCATACAGAAATTGAGTACACTGGGTGAAACAGAAGTTAAATACGTACTTTTGAATGTATGTTCACTGAGAGCAGTGCACTTAAAATCCCTGAAAGACCAAACCTTTCTCAGGGGTTCTCCCAGTGGTGGAATAAAAGAGCGTTTACGTTATACTAATGCCTGCCTATTCCTCTGAAACAGAGGAGTCAAACGTCATTACAATCATACTTTCATCCAGAACAAGGTCGACCCTGTCGCCTCACAGCAAGGGGAATTTCAGCGATAGCTCCCCAAAATGATGAGTTCCAGGAAATTAATTAGTTAATTTTTCATTGTCAGTAATAAAAAGCCCAAAATCAATCAAGTTGTCTGTCCTGATAAGATCTAAAGGTTTGCACGATTTGAAAACAATTTATAAAATATTTTTTGAGTTATCGCATTAAAACTATGGATATGCGGTGGATGCAGACGCGGTGGCGACGATGATTCCATTATACTGGCAAAACATAGTTTTGCCAATATAACAATAAATTCTATGTCATTAACTGAAGACCTGTGAATGCTGGAGTGAGCACAGACTAAGGGCCCTTCCAGACAAGAATGATTCTTTTGAAAACGCTTAAAGGAGCAATATGTAACAAAGGTATGTTGATTGATCATGAAATGGCCCTGACATATCACCAGACATTAAGGAATGATGTTAATTTCAAATACTTATATCACTGACAACAGAAGTCCAGCCAGAATATTCTCATTACAAAAGCGAAGTTGCAGCCCACAACTAATGTTTATGTTGTCATTTTGTGTTTTGGCCTGTTGCGCCGCCCTCCACCTATCTCCCAATCACGAAGTCAGTAGCATTTCGGCATCCAGGTTGCCAGTTACCACTGAGCTGCAGCTACCAGCGTTTCGGAGCACAAATGTCTGTCGTTACTAAACCTAAAAGGCCTCGTTATGATTCCGAAATACGTTGCGACAAAGTCAGAAATAAAACAAGGATCTGTACAGGACATGCCTTTGAAAGATGGAGACGGCTGAAAGCAGAGAATAATTTGAAGACCGACGCCGAAGTTGCTAATTTTCTCCTAGACAGGTAAGATTCAGCTAAGTTTGGCTAACTTAATTCTATTTAATGTAGGCACGGACATTTCAAATATTCTCTACAGTCGAATAACGTTATGTATGTTCGTTTATGGTACGTTAGTGCGTATGCAGGTGGGTCATCGAATTGACTAGGTAACAAATTGTTTGAGAAATAAAAACGGCGACTCGTCATTGCTGACATTAGCCATGCATTATAAGAGTCCGTTTCTCTTGCATTATGCTGAGACGCTGTGGAAACCGTTCCAACATTAGCACAGCCATTATGGCAATATGAAATGTAATTGAGACAGTACATCCGTCAAATGAGTCCTCATTCATTCTTTACGCATATTATAGTATGGACTTTAGTGTGCTATCCACACAGAAGAGTGACGAGCAAGTTGACCAATATGACCATTGCGAAAGTTAGTTAGTCTTTAGTCTCGATCTTTTCTGAACTGAACACAACCCTGTGAGAGCAAATCATTGGTGATATTGAAACGTAGCCATGGTAGCTCCTTGTAGTAGACGCTCTTGCTGGATCCGGCAATCTAGCTGGCAACCTCTTGTCTGGGGGAGAGGGAGAGGGGATACTGCGCTCTGCAGTATTTTGAATGTGATTGTAGTACCAGTTTTGGCCACAAACTTACATACAGCTCCTTTAAATATTTTATACTTTCGGCCTTGCGTCCACACGGAGACAGCGAAAACGCAGCCCGCAAACTGTATTTTTTCAAAACGGGTTCGAGAGTGAGAAAATATGAAAAAGCCACCCCAGCATTTCCGTGTGCACAACCAAAATGGGTTTTTTTGAAAACTATTGCGTGATAGCCCCCATCACAGCCCCCACCCCATCTAGTCTGTATGCAGAACGCAAGCTTTATACGCATGCTTGCCACCGCCTTATCTGTTTTTTGGTCTATTTCCACAGAAACTCTACACCGCCACATAAAGGCCTGGAATATTTACGACAGCTTTTTGGGTTGTTTAAGGCGTCACCGTGTGGACACAGGTATTTTTAGAAACAATGCCGCGTGGATGGGAGATTTTTTCGAAACGAAAAAACAAGACCGTTTTTGAAAATATCCATCATTGTGGACGAGGCCTAATATGCAGACAGATGAAAGCCCTCAGAGTGACACGTGCGCAACAATGAAAAACTCGAGACAAGAATTTTATATGCCTTTAGATTTTATCAAGATAGACAACTGGATTGATTTTGGGCTTTGTATAATAAACAATAAATTACTTGACTGTTAATTAATTATAATTAAGACAAAGTCCAAAATTAATCCAGATCTCCAACTTGATAGGATCTAAAGGCATATACACAGTGGGGTGCAAAAAATTTGGGCACCCCTGGTTTAAATGTCTGTTACAATGAATCTCCAAGTGATTGAAAGCAAACCTGAACACTAAATGCTACAAGGTCAAACATGACATTTCATCACATTTTAAAGCAATAATAATTTTTATTTTTAACTTTTTACAGTTTCAAAATAAAAAAACAAGGAAAAAGGCCTTGTGCAAAAGTTTGGGAACCCTGTCAGCTAGTAATTTGTAACTCCTCCACGGGCAGCTAGAACAGCTTGCAAACGCTTCCTGTAGCCAGCTAAGAGTCTTTCAATTCTTGTCTTTGGAATTTTTCCCCATTCTTCCTGACAGAACACCTCTAGCTCAGAAATATTCTTCGGCCTTCTTGCATGCCTGGCATGTTTGAGGTCTCTCCACAGATTTTCAGTAATATTCAAGTCTGGAGACTGTGATGGCCATTCCAAAACCTTCATCCATCTTTCCTGGAGACAACACTGCATCACTCACCGGCATGATTCTGTCATTGACAGTATTAAATGGGCCCAGGAATACTTCAAGAAACCACTGTCTATAAACAGAGTTCACTGTGCCATCCACAGATGCCACTTAAAACTCTATCATGCAAAAAGAAAGCCATTGTTGAGAATGATCCAGAAGCGCCGCCGTGTTCCGTGGGCCAAGGCTCATTTAAAATGGACTGTGGCAAAGTGGCAAAGTGTCCTGTGGTCAGCCGAGTCCAAATTTGACATTCTTGTTGGAAATCATGGGCATCGTGTCCTCCAAGCTAAAGAAGAGAGAGACCACCCCTCCCGTTATCAGCATTCAGTTCAAAAGCCAGCATCTCCGATGGCATGGGGATGCATTAGTGCATATGGTGTGGGACACTTGCATGTTTTAAAAAGCAACATGAATGCTGAAAGGTATATAAAGGTTTTAGAGCAACATATGCTCCCCTCCAGACAACATCCATTTCAGGAAAGGCCTTGTGTATTTCAACAGGCCAATGCAAAACCACATACTGCAGCTATTACAACAGCATGGCTTCGTAGTAGAAGAGTCCGTGTGCTGAACTGGCCTGCCTGCAGTCCCGATCTTTCACTGATTGAGAACATTTGGCGCATAATTAAATGAAAAGACAGTTAAAGGAGACCCAAAACTCTCCAGCAGCTGGAAGCCTGTATTAAACAAGAATGGGATCAAACTCAAGAAACTTGTCTCCTCAATGCCCAGATGCCTGCACTCTGTTCAAAAGAAGAGGGGATGCTACATCATGGTAAAGAGGCCCCTGTCCCGACTTTTTTGAGACCTATAGCAGCCATCAAATTTAAAATGAGCTCATTTTGTTGATAAAATTGTATAATTTCTCAGTTGTGATGATTTAAGCTCATGTTCTTTGCTTCTAGTATACTTTGGTCAGCTGTGGGAATTCAGTCATTAACTCTACGGAGTTTCTATTTCCATTTCTCACAAAACTGATATAAATCATGACGGTAAATGATGGGATGAGGTGCCTGTGACTGGTTTCGGTAAAGTTTTTTAAAATTTTATTTTAAAGTTAGCTTTGACAATTTTGACATGCTCATACCTAGCCTAGCCTGATCTGCTGTTTTAAGTTTAATCACGAACAGTTGCGGAGTTTCTAACTCAGTTGAGCTCTCAAGAAGCATTTCGGATGAAAACCACTGGTTTTTCATAAAATTGAATGAAACCACAAGTTAGGACGTTGACGACCTAAGTGTCATCCATCATGTTTTAGCTAGCTACTATAAAATTGCATCTGTCAATTTGCATTTGTCATGCCAGGCGCCGTTAGCTTTCAAGCGATCTTGCTGTAGTCAGCTAGCTGTATTGTATGCCATGCTGTATTTCGCAAAAAGATGGTCTTTTTAAATGATTTGCTCTTGAAGAGATGAGGTGGTTGTGGTGAGTCTTTATTACTTTTCTGTGCTCATTTTATTGTGCCATGTAGGCTTACCGTTAATTTACCGTTAATACGGGCAGGGGCTGCTGTTGGCGATGGAGGCTATCGGGTTCGTGAGAGGTTCTGAGATGTCTAAACTTTACAAATCGCACATTTATTTTAATCCCAAATTAAATGTAAAACTCCTTATTAAAATAATGCAATGATTTTGTTAGCTTTTGTAATTGCATGAATGTCTTACATGTCAATTATGGGAGACTTTGAAGAGGTCTTAAATTTAACTCACTGAAAACCTGCAGGTACCCTGCGCTGCTGGCAGTGGTGGAGGCAGGCGCTGGCGGAGGCGGGCAGAGGCTGCTGTTGGCGATGGAGGCTACAGGATTCGTGGGAAGTTCTGAGATGTATAAAATTTGCTAACCTCTTCCAACATTCCTGGCCCTTGTATTTTTAATGTCCCCTGCCCCTTTATTTAATTATTTGTAACTCCACAAATGTTCATGCTTCACAGTATCGTTCTTGTTCCAAGAGTTT
This sequence comes from Gymnothorax javanicus, assembly GCA_029692085.1. NCBI lineage: Eukaryota > Metazoa > Chordata > Actinopteri > Anguilliformes > Muraenidae > Gymnothorax > Gymnothorax javanicus. The sequence continues at coordinate 15,335,613 of CM056200.1, read as the reverse complement.
ACTTGTCTGTTCTATTCAGTACATTCCTGTTAAATCCATTTAGTAGTTATAGTTCTATTTAGAACCCTGCCCTGTTCTGAAAAGACGCACGCACACACACACACACAATTAGTAGTTCCACACATTGAGAAGGTTTATTAATTTGACACTGATCACCCCCTCTCCCACACTAGAACCCACCACCACCCTGACACATTACTATGTACAACGTTTAATTTCTTTTGTTCTTTGTTGTTCAAGGTTCACTCATGGTTCAGTCACTCACACTTGCACCCCTCCTTGTTTAATTTGTTTATCAACTTCAATTTCTGTGCCGTCCTGTTGTCCACTGTTCAATAAAAATCTTTTTGTTGAAAACCTTTCCTTGCATCAGTCATTGTATTTCATCAATCAAATCCTTTATTTAACCAGATAAATCCAGTTGAGACCAAAGTCTCTTTTTCAATGGTGATCTGGCAGTATGCAGCAAGTCACAAACAAGTATTACATAAACACAACACAGTTCAAGACAATCTTGACAAAACAGTACAGTATAACACAAGAACAAGGGACAGAATAGAGACTACCACCTGACAGGACAAACCTAAATATAAAAAAAAAATAAATAAATAAATAAAAAAAAATAAAAAAAATATAAGTTCTAAAAAAGGCTCAATATACAAACAGTGGAAAAATAAGTCTAAACAGTACGACAAGAGCAGCTAATGGGAAAGGCTTCAGAAATCTTTTGTCTGAAACTTGGTATGGAGATGGGAGCAGCAATTTTAAAATGACATTGAAGGTCATTCCATGACCAAGGGCCAAAGTAAAACAGACTCCTCTTACCAGCGTCAGATCGCACAGGAGGCACCTTGAATCGCAACCAGGCGTTGGATCTGAGGTTGTAAGAGTTCTGAATTAAAACAAATTTAGAGCAAATGTACTGGGGTAGTTTACCTAAAATAGCCTTGTATATTAAAACATACCAGTGGTGCAGCCTGCGCATAGCTAGTGAAGGCCAGCCGACTAAAGTGTACAGTGTACAGTGATGCGTCCTATAGGGCGACTTAGAAATGTATCTCAGTGCAGAATGATATAGCGGATCGAGTTTAGCCAGGAAAGTGGAACACGCAAATCTGTAAACAGTATCGCCATAATCAATTTGAGACAAAAATATATTATTTACTAGCCGTTTGCGAGAGAAAGAGGAAAAGCAAGATTTTAATCTATATAAGAAACCCAGTGTAAACTTAAGTTTCTTTGTCAACATGTCAATATGGTAATTGAAAGTTAAATTCTTGTCCAGCCATAATCCTAGATATTTGTATTTATCTACAAACTCAATTGGAGTTCCGTCTAGGGTAATAAGAGAAGGGGGAGAAACTACAGACCTATGTGGTGCAAACAGCATAGCTTTAGTTTTGCCACCATTCAACAGAAGTTTAGAATCAATGAGCGCATGCTGCAGAGAGATAAAATCAGACTGAAGATGTGAGACAGCAGCCTCGAGAGAGGGAGCACTAGAGTACAAAATGGTGTCGTCGGCATACATATGATGCAATGAATATTTAAAATGGTCACAAATATTATTTATGTATAGTAAAAAGAGCAATGGTCCCAAAATGGAGCCTTGCGGAACACCCTTATCAATCATCACAGGGTCTCATTTAATCTCATTCAGTCTCCTGATCTCACCAGCTGTAGGTTACACGTATTTCGTTCATTTTATCTAAACATTAGAATTGAGAATATCAAGGGCTCTGAAATGAGCATGATGGTGCACCTTTGCTTTAAGGAAGAACTGGCATGACATTGAATGATATTACAGGTCAGCAGAACTTTAACATGGTAAGTTGTGGGTAAACCCAGAAGATAAAGGCAGACCCTGGTAATTCAATAATGTAACTTAATAAAGCTAAAATATGTAAACTTATCCATCCCCGTGACAGTGTAAATACAGGGTTAAATTTACTTAGAAATTATAGCGGATCAATGGTACGTATAAGTAGGCCTACTAGCTCACTGATGCTAACATGAATCTTTACCTCCAAAAGCTATGACATGATCTTAGTAGTAAAAGCACGACCTCTATAAACATGTATGTAAATAATGTAATTCATAAAGAGAAATGTACGGCAATTGTGTAAGGTTTAATTTAAAATTTAACGTTCAGTAACGCAATCGCTGCTGTCTGTCCCATAGGAGACAATGACAGCGCGGCGTTTGTTTAGAACTATAGCGCTTCCCCACGAACCACGTGACCACTCGAACAACGAAGTAAATGGGTGTCGCCCATGGATGTATAATAAGAACTTATAATATTCTTATAATGTTCTTATAATACATCCATGGTGTCGCCACTATGATTATCTACCGCTCTGGAGGAGACCACTGATGCCAGGGATTGCAGGGTCCTAAAACATCGTCATTTGTCATCTTGTGTTAGCTTAACTACTTATATAACCGTTACATAGCCTACAATATTTTTTTCCACAGTCTACTTAGTGAATTGTGTGCATGCAACTTATGGCGTAACGTCATCCCCCAGTGGTGAAATAATAGCTGATGCATCTTTGTGCCAGTTCGTTCATGTTTAATCATTATTGTAGAGCATTTTGTCCTTGGATGGAATACACAGTATTGGGATTACTGAACAAAAGCTTCTTAAAAATAAAAAAATAAATTAAATATAGCTGATGCATCGGAATCAGACAACTGTTGATTCGTGGGGGAAACTGAGTGTCATTACTGTTGCTCTCATACATTCATATAAATACACAACGTACATACAATAAGATTATAAATGATTAGAAAGGGGCAGTCAGAATAATACATGTCAGTACGGCCGTTGTCTGCCTTTTGACTGTACCTTACACTTCCTTTGAAGAGACAATTTTATCTTGTAGTATTATTTTAGGTTAAAAAAAAACTTTTTTCATCACAGTGCAATGTTATATTGCGTCATTATGCAGTACTTTTTCTGACTTTAAGTATTGAGGAAAATGGAGGGTTGCATCAACTAATTTAAGGTTATTTCAATTTAATTAGTGAACATTTTATTCATTAACATAAACAGCACGCTCTCTCTGATGGTAAAAATTGGTGTTATTGGTAAAAAACTAAATTCCAAAAAATTAAAACGGAATTTGGGAAAAAATGAAACAAAATTTGGAAAAAAATAAAACGGATTTCATAGGGCCCTAGAAATATTAGGCACAAATTTCATCCTGTCCCATCCTGAAGTAACCCTTTATAAATCACACCAGGAAAGTACTTTTTTTAACGAGTAGTTCAAGTTAAATAAGTATTATATGATCATTACCTATTTCAGTGCATGCCATGAGACGGACGCGATCGTGCCGGCGCCAATAAACGCCCGTCAAGTCCTCCTCACGGGCGCGATTTAACACGCCCGTCAGTCACTTCAGAGGTGCGCCACTGTCTAATACAAGCACTATCCCATTTGACCTTCCCCGGTAGACCATGAGGATGACGACAGTGTCATAATCAAAACTAGTAACGTAACATTCTCGCAGATCGAGGCAACCAGTGCCAGCTGTGAGGAAGCGTAGTCATATTCAGTTCGGCATATCCGACCCATCATCATAGCCGTAACTAGCAATCTCGGACCTTGGTGAAACATTCAGAGAGAGAAAAAAAAATTCAACGTCTTTATCATTCAGGTTTTGTTCTAGGTATCTTAACCCTTTACTCCCTGATACCGCCTACAGTCGTGATAATTTAGGTCGCTGTGCAGGCTAGTCCCGACTACAGGCGTGATAAACACATCGCTTCTGCCGGCGAATCCCGACTACAGTCGTGGTATTTTTAGTAGCCACATTGTCTTAGGGCACCAGGGGTCAGTGGCTGCTAGGGCAGCAGTCTAAGATAGCTACTAGGGAGTAAAGAGTTAAGTATAACCCGTGTGAACATGCAATGTTACATTTCACCAAAAATCAATTTCTGTTTGCATATTATTATTCTTTTCCTATTATCCATGCAAAATTGTTTTGGGGAGTTTTCTTTAGTTCAGTAGAATTTTTATATTAACCCCTTTGCGCAGAGGCCAAATTTGGCTATTTATGGGTTACCCAATTTAATGCTTTATAATTCAAGATTTAAGCTTCATAAAGAGGAAAAATGTGGCTCAACTCAGAAAAGGCACTTACAGCATTTGGGTCATTCCATGTCAATTCACACAAATCCCCAAAACTTTTGATCTTCGACATTTTGGCGACGTGACTTTCTCCAAATTTGCGGTATTCTCAGTATTCAGCTCTGCATTGGAGAGGTAAGATGAAACAAGTGCTCTTCAGTGGTTTTGTAAAAAGCAATAAAATGCTAAACGGAGGCGAAGATACTTTTTTCTAGAGGTCAAAGATTTTGTTCATTATTGCTTCGATGATTACTTTGGAGTTTATACATTTTTATTTTATTGTTTATGGCACGTTTGTGAAGCATGCTAATTTACCTATCGTAAGTCCAGGCTCATGGAACGTTTGGTGGTTTTTCATGCGGTTCGCCATTTCTTCCATCTCTCGTTTAAAGGTGCGCTTGTAGAAACGTGACATGCAAAGTTGTTGTACTGACATTAATGCGTTGCACACAGGTACGTGAGCTCCCCATTTCTAAATTACCTCCATCATCAAAGATAAAAGGAGGTTATGTTTTCAGTCCCGTTAACTGGAAAATGTTTTGACATGCTGTATACTCAGCTAGTATTAAGCTCTGCTGTGGAGAGCTGTGGATGTAGAAACATGACATGCAAAGTAGCTGCACTGATATAAATACCTTGCATGCAGAATAAAAATCTTTTGGCTGACAAGACAGGAGTGAAAGAATGTCAATTGATGAAAATTAAGTGTCACTTCTTTGCCATTTTCAGAGATGTCAGTCCGTTATCACCAAAAGTCAGTCCATTACCGAAGCATTTTCAAAGCTGACAACAAGATCAAAGCAGCCAGATGCAATCAGAAATGTTTATGCTATAGAGACAATATCCATACATTCCTTGGTAATGAATATTTGTCCACGATGTAATTGACTTCAGAAAATTTTGGAATAGTGAAAATGTCACTATTTAAATTTTAGTATTTCTGGGCCAGTCAGTTACTGACAGAATTTTCACCAATAAAAAATGACTTGATGGGACAACCTTTATTATCATGGTTGTGGATGAATAACTCCCTCTACCCCTTTCTAAACTCACAGAACAGCTGCATTTTCCAATGCCTGTAAATGGTGTGGAGGATAAAATTCCATTATTTTTCTCTGAAATGCCAGTCCGTTACTCACGGAATTGCCCTGTACGGGACCTGTCTGAATCCTGTGTTCTCTCTGAGTCCTCACAGATACATAGTGCATGGAATATTGACTCTCACATGTGTTTTGATTAGAATAAAGCTTAAAGTAAAATTTTAAATGAAAATTTTTTATAGGAAATGCCCATACTACATGAGGTGTTGTACGGGACATGACAGTGTTGTACGGGACATTCATAACCAGATTATAGTTGTCCCGCATATGATTGCTTAAAATTTCTTCAACATTATGGTTGCAGCAAAGATAAGCTAATAGAATAATCATGCACAAACAACAGTATTCAGTGTTACCATTTCATACTTTTTAAAAATTACTATACTTTTTTAGATTTGAAGAAAAAATACTTTTTCATACCTTTTTTTTGACTGAAAGCCATTTAAAAGATCAATTGTGAATATTAAAATATTGAATTTGTAGTACTTATTTCAGATATAATCTTTGCTTTGCTCTACTCCTGGTGACTTCCTAACTTTGGCCACATTGCAAACAACATGGTAGACAACATCACTTGCTTGTATGTCTTGCCATTGGGGAGTCACTAGCAGCCTAAAAAGTAAGATTATCATCCAACTATGTAAATACTTAAAGATGGTTTGGTACTAGATTTGGAAAGTTAATACTTTTTTAATACATTTTTTCCTAAGATATACTTTTTTTACCTCTTGGATCCATTTTTTTGTCAAGCAGCAGCACAGAATGTTCCATCTTCTCTGTTGCATGAATGTTCATACTCTTTTCTAATGTCCACATCATTTATAGTCAGAACATTTACACAGGATATTTTGCTCCTTTGTTGATACTGCAGTTGGTGGATCTTGTAGTTTCCTATCTACTTGGCTTCTCCTATTCATATATTTGTCAACTCAGGCCATTTGAAATATGCACCAGATCTATACATCACCGATAGCTCCACATCGTTATCAAACACACTGGTGACCATTCCAGGGTACTCTTCACCCTCATAAATGATAACACAACAGTCACCTACAGACAGATCCAGATGCTGGCTGGCATTGGCTGACTCCCCAACAACATCAGAGTCATAATTTACAGAGCAATATAAAATTATATATTTACCTGATCATATATCCTCTTCCTGCCATCCAACTTCAACTCTCAAGACAGACTGACAAAATTCTTTGAGAAAACCAAGGTTTGCCCGGCCTGAGCCACCGGCTAGACAAAACTGTTACATTTTTTTTTTTACCCTTTCCTTACGAAGGCATGACCACTCATTGACCAGAGCTGGTAAAAGTATGAAAATCCTATTCATTAGGTATTTATTACACTGTATAATTGGCTGACCATTACCAGTTTGGCTTCCTGATATTCCTATTTTAATTCAGGCCCAACATGGTACCCCTTACCATGTTTTAACTGTTTTAGGGGCTCTTTGCTTACAATTTTATAATAAAAAAATTTACAAAATTGAAAAATCTTTAGTCATTAATAATTCTACCAATTTCCATAATTACATTATTATTCAATCTAGTGTCTGGAAACAAAACTAAGTTTTCAAAAGCGCCTCAGCATTTGTCTAGCGGGTGTTGAGAACAGGGAATGTCCCATACAATACCACTGGTGTTGTACGGGACAGACAAATAATTTAATACTTTATTTTCCTTTATTACAGGGAAGACCCACTGAGACCGAGGTCTCTTTTTCAGGGGAGCCCTGAATACAATCAAACAATTACAAAGTGGGTTAACACACAGAGCACAGTATAATTCACACAATTACATACAATAACTGCAGAATAAAGGAAAACAAACTTTAAAATACAGTTAAAAGAAAAAATATAAAAAATAAGTAAGACATTCAAGTGCAAAGGACAGAGAACAAGTCCACAGTTAAAACTAAAGGCAAGTACATCTGGCCTCCTCAAGGAACGTCTCCCACAGTCGACTCCTGAAGGACTCACATGGAATGAGACAATCAAGCTTCAGAGAGTCTTGGCAGGGTTTCCCGCAGCGCTTTATAGTTAGGGCGGCCGCCTTGACAACAAATGCCCCCCGCCTTGACTACGTCCCCCCGAGAAAAAAAAAAAAAAAAAAAAAAATCTTCTGCATACACGCATGCATAGACAGTAAAATAAGGCCGCATCGCAATGAGGCCGAATAGCAGCCGGCATCTGTTAGTTAAATATGTGACTGCGCCATCTATCACCTGTTGCAACGCCAACATTATATTTTTGTACCGGGAAGAAGCCAATCATCCGGATATACAATAACCTGTCGTCGTCGTGGGAAGGACATGTGGAGGCAAGATAATTATTCATCTAAACTAAACATTGGAATAGTGTCCCCTTATCAACTGCTTGCCCACATATTAGGTTTCATTATGCAATTCGTTTAGTTTCTTATCAAGGCTACCAATGTATTTGCGCATGGCTTTCTGCTATGTTTGACAATTGCATGTGGTTTTCTTTAGTGTACAGTAACGGATGGGAAAAAGCAGTCAAAAATATCAGGGTACTTTATTAAAAGAAGCCGGTGTTCTGTCAAATTTTGCTACCTATCAAAATATGCTACCTCGCGCTACAGCGCTTGCGCAAACCTAAAATCTTGGGCTCCATTTCTTCGCTCACAACTCAAGTATCTTCAAATATCATAAATATACATCTTTTTTCCGTGCGCCTTTCGACCTATAAGCGTGTACACATTTGCATGTGCAAGCTGGGTTTTCCTTAAAACGCAGAGAGTGGATGATAATGGCATGCGGCATACATCTTTAAACAAACTTACCCAACTCATTATAACATCTGCTTATATTATAATAAGCAAACAAATAAAAGAGTTACTACTGTAAACTGATTCATATTTCAATATTTAGGCGAAAACAAAGACTTTACGATCGCTTTGCATTACGGTAGCATTTTTTGACAAGGCAGCACAAATTGTCAGAACACCGGCCTACTTCACCATCTGCGCCACCTCCTCCTCAACCACCCCCCGCCACCTCCACGGCCACAGCCCCAGTCCTCTAAACATCGAGGTAGTGGGTGGAACCCAGAGTGGGCTGTGGACCCAAAATATTCAGGTTGGCTATATCACACAGAACTTGGTGAGTGTAGCATTAATCTTTTCTCAAGATCTCGTAATTACGAGATAAGGTGTATATTTCTTCTTAATCCTGTAAATGCAATGCCCTTCCGTACGTGGGTCAATGAAGTGACATGCAGATTTTTGTGTCCGAGCGCACTACTTTGGTTTAAAATCATTTTAAATGATTCATAATAAGCATCATTTTATTCTATGAAACCTGTTTAATTTGAACATATTTCCAGTTTATCATAAAAATGATATATATTTTATGTTTTGCCATCTCAAACCCTCAAAATGTCAGGTGGCGCAACCGTCCGAGCAAGTTAACACCATGTGAAATGTATTAAATATGTTATTTAAAATATGAATAAATATAATATTAATATGAGGGCATAATTTTACATTGAAAACCTTTCAAATAAACAAAGTTAAATAGTTTACTTGTTCTTCAATTGTTTGGAATATTAAAAACAAATTTGTCCGGAAATCTGCATATCTGAAATGTCAGGGCGGCGCAGCCGCATTCATACAACTATTATTTTAAATTGAAGAGCGAGATGAGTAAACTTGCATCATCAAAAGGAATCCAAGTGACCTTTACTGATGAGTGAAAGGTATGTAGATCTCTCTCAAATATTAATAAAAAAATAGCTACTTTCTCTTGTAGTTCGACTTGTTCAGTTTACATGTTAGGTGGTACAACCAATATAAAACTAAGAAAAAGTTATTTTATTCTAAAACTTTTTATTGTATTGTAAAAATGAATGAATGAACTTGCTAGCAAAGTCAAAAGGTTACATAGGTGTCCAAGTAGATGCCTGAATAATTGGGAATTAGTAGCAAATGTCAGGTGGCGCAACCAGGTAAAATACTAATTTAAACCAAGAAATGGGAGATTGACGTAAAAAAATGTTTGGAAATTGTGATATAAATAATCATTCTATACAACAATATACTTTTTAAATTTGTAAAGTATTTATTCACATTTTAAATCTAAAGTTGGATGTTGGAAAACCAAAATACCCGCCCCCTACAATAAAGAATCCATAAGTTACTTTTAATACCCAGCTCAACTACAAGATAGTAATGTTTTAGGCAGAGTAGACACTCTTAGGTATACTTACAAAAAAAATCACTTGGAAAAAAAAGAGGGAAGTGTGTATTTTTTTTCTCCAAGAAACTTTTGGTTGCGCCACCTGACATTTTTTGGCTGGTCAGGGCCTGAAATTCATTTTTCAAAATAGGGGGGATTCCCCCCCTTAAATGCTTCATATGGGGGGGATTTTACTTTGTTGGGGGGGACTATAGGTCGCACCTTGTCCTATTCTTACTGCAGATTGTATTCTGTCACTTTCCTTCAATTTAAGGTATTCTGTGAACTATATTATATGTTAATTAGTTATTTACTATATACGTGAGTAGTTTTATTCTCTGAACTAGTCACCTGCAACTTCATTAGGAACACCTATGCAATAAAATTCAATCCAATTCAATATAATGCACCCTAATATACCTCCATCACTCAATAATAAACATAAAGCAGAATTTTCACCCTCTTGTCAAAAAATGTATGAGCTTCATAAATGTAGAATTTAGAGCTGTTCAGTGGCATCTCTAAAACTGATAATTCCTGGGGCCTGGACCATGCCTTTATTATTAGTCTATTGACGACTAAATAATGGGCTAAATTCAGATCAGAAAAATTATTTAGGCTACTCAAAAATAGGCCAATGCTTTATGAAAGTAAAACTGCTCTGAAACGTCTGCGCTACCTTTTCCACACATCAAGTGATTTAACTTGCGCTTCATAATCGTTCTGTTTAAATAAAATAAAAGACCATTTGAAACGTCTGTGTGCAATTCTGAATAACGCTGATTTAAATGCAGGAAATTACGCGTCCAAATTAATGATTGTCGCCGTGCGAAATGTAAACATCGCATCCGGCGTGTTCTCGAATGAATCAATTGCTCAGTCCCTCAAGGAAGTTGCATGTCGCGATTGCAACTATTAACGCAAATTCAACCAATCCACGCAAATTTTTCGCGGACAAAAAAATAAATCGCCAAGACATTGCAACTTTCATTGCCACTTTTTGAAAAAGCCACCACAAAATCAGGCAAAAAAAATCAATAAAACAATTTTAAAAAGCCGGGAAAATCCTGGAAGGATTGTTTTGAGAATGATTCAGTGCAAGTCAGGGTTAATAATTGTTTTAAAGCGAAGCTCTGGGCCCCACCAATCTTCAGTTCTACAGACACCCCTGGAGCTGTTGTATTGCATTGAATTAGACTGCACAGGTTAGGCAGTGTAGTTAAGTTATTCTCTGAACTATAACCTATTTTACAGTAATTACAAGTTATACAGTATTTTACAGTTAAGTAGTTATATTCCGTTTCAGTAGCATTAGCATCACGTTTTTGTTGAATGTCTCGGGACTGCTGAATGAGAAACATCTGAGTGACTTAATATTGATGTTATGTAACATCAGCTGATAAAACGCAGTACCGCAGCATTTTACACATTGCGCCCTTAATATCACCGTTGTTTAGTTGGAGCCGTTCATATACTGTAATGTTACAGTTACCTGTCTGAGGATTAACGTTGTTAATGTTGACATCACATGGCGCGGTTTTCTTTAGTTTTTTGGGCTCCGCTGTTTGTTTCTGAGCGGGTTCCGCCTAAGATGATGTACATTTACGTTTTCCAGCGGTCTGTTTGTTTCCTCAAACTTAATACATGACTGTTAGCTTGTCTGTTTTGGGCTTACGGGAGGTACAGAGAGAGCTACAGGTGTGTTCAGGGTCGAAGTCAGTCGGACACAGCGGTTGCGGCCAGTCTCCCAGCAGTAAGCACCGCTGCAGACGTTGGATGAATATTAATATACATCACTGTAAATGTGTGCTGGAATTCCCCGCATTATAAGTGTTGGATTTGCGGGAATCAATTAAATTGTGCGCAATACCCGCAATCCCGCGCTGAAATTCAGGCCCTGCTGGTGAAAATGCAAATACCGTCTAAAACGGCACTAAAACCCTGTAAATGTTGTGCAACCATTAATACTTGTTTAAACACACTCTTCCAACTTCAAATAAATGTATTCTGTACATTTTTAAAGATTAACACCTTTCTGCAGACGTAGACGCCTGTGGACATAGAGCAGCTCTTTTTATGGAAGCACTACTCTGTCACGAGATGGCACCCCCGGATCAGTTATTGAATATTCACAAGCCAGCAGAGCTGGAACACAGTCTAGAATATTGACGAGTTCACTCCTATCCCTGTTTTTCAGGAGTTTCATGAATTAAACTCCTCAGCTAAGCCTGATGTGCAAACTGCTCAATATCTTTGCCCATAGTATCTATCCAGCAGTTTAAAAAAATGATCTCTTGCGACTGAAAAAATCGTTGTCCTCTGTAGCAACCCCTTCAGTTGGTGACTCAATGGTATTCCAAGTAGTTAAAAAAAAAATCTGTTTCCTGAGGCAAAAATTCGCCATGATATTGACACTGTCATTCAACTATCAACTTCAGTCATCACATATTAAAAACGCGCAATTTCCCATCGTGGATTAACGCGTAGATATGTCGGTTGAAGAATGTAGCTGTCTTTTAGAGCCTCATACAAGCTCTCATGGAAATCCAATCACTTTAATGGTAATTCAATGGTATCTGCGTGAAAGCCCAGCTGTCGTTCACGCCCACGTGAAATTCTCCTGATAATTACCAGTTGGTTGACACGATTTTTATCCAATTGTAGACAGTATAAGCTTTCCGCAATAAGTGAAAGACATTGATTGGACCTTAAAAAACATATTAAAATACTTGCGTAATAGGGTTACGTTGTATTCAATACACTTCACGCAGCTCAGACTGACGGGGTTGCATGGGAACAAAAAACCTCCAGAACTGAGCCTGGAGGGCTGAGCTTATTTGCGGGATGGAAATGTGATTCTGAGATGGAAAACAGCAGTTATTCTGAATGTAACAGACAGGAGGGCTGACAGCATTGATACTTTTGAGGAGCAGCTCAATAATTCTATTGAAAAGTGAGTAAAGCTGTCTTTGAAGTGTGTAGCTCTATCTTACTTTTAGCCAGCTAGTTAACTAGCCAGCTGTTTCTTATTTTTGGTTTACCACCGTGATCACAGAGCTAGTTTGTCATATTGGGTAAAAAAAAGAGTAGTCGATACTGCAGTGTGCTGGCATTTTTCTTAACTAGGTGATCAGTTTTAGAATCTATACCACATTCAATGAAACGGAATGCCTTGCATTTTCGCTTTTTAAAGTGCGAACTGCTATTACTGTGACCTGAGTTATACTTGTTCCATCGTGGGTGTGAACGTTGTTACAAGCTTCCGTTTCGCTGGGATGATCGGAATTGTAAACAGCAAGCTTTCCACCTGCGTGAACACTCTGAACGTAAAATATGCAGTTCCTCTAAAGAGTATGTGTGCTTGCTGACGCGGCCTTGTAGATAAATGGACCAGACTGTGAACTTATTCGAATATGAACTTTAAGTTCATATTGAACTTCATGAGTACAAAGTTGATTTGCGCTAAAAATATGATTATTTTAAGAATTGAAGGTGCGCCATTTTCGAGGCTCTGGAGTTTGGGGAGCCACCTGGATAGCTATCTTATTTGGCTTATAAAAAGTGGACAATTTAATATTTCATGTTCAGATGAGGAGTACTTGTGGTCTAGGAGTTTATTATCCTAGAAATGTATTGTTTTAACCCCCAGCCATTTTTCAATTCTCAGAATTTTTTTTTTTATGGTTTCAATGGTGAATTCTCATGAAGATGTTTTATGTTTGCAGCCCATTTTCTCTACCAAAATCATGAAAATAAACTGAAATACAATGTAATTCTAAATGCTGTAAGAGTCTTTTCTGAGTTGAGCCACATTCGTCCTCTTTATGAAGCTTAAATCTTGAATTATAAAGCATCAAATTGGGTAACCCATAAATAGCCAAATTTGGCTTCTGCGCAAAGGGGTTAAAAAAAACAACCATTTTTAAAAGGCTTATTTGTCATTGACCCACATAAAACCGTTCTCCTCTCCCCAAACATAACCACAACCGCAAAGCAAGTCAAAACAGCTAACAAATACATTTTCCGTTCTTGCATTAATTTTCGTTGAACCCTTAGGGACGGTTTTGCGCATTTTACACGCTTTTCGTTCTTCTTTTTTTTTTTTGATAATTTTGCCTATGTTCATGCATGTAGCGTGAATTTTCGTAAGATTGTGTGTTTTTACTTGATCTTGTTATTTCCAGCTCAGCTCTTGCAGTAAGGCTAAAATACAAATACAAGCAAGTGTAACACTATAAAAACTTTGTAATAAAGTTACAAGACTGTTGACTTTGACACTTTGTTATTGCACTTTAACTGCTATGTTTATTTATAAAGAGTAAATAAAAACTGGCTGTTGCCCCGCCCCATAGTCAAATAGGGGTAAGATTGTTGCCTGGACAATCCTCTTCCTACTGTCTAATGAAAAACAAGTCCTATTTCTGTAAAGAAACCCAATTTTTGCTCTAATTTTCTTGGACAAGTTAGATACATGTGTTATGACTTGAAAATCACAAAGAGAACCAGCAATTACAACTTAAACAAATTTATTCTTCACTGATTAGGTCCAAAAATTTCGACAAATAATCCACTGTGCAATCTTACAATAACACTCCAATGCCACTATGTAACTCTGATGCCAAAACAAAAAACCCTGAACTGACCAAAATCACAGCATTTATATAGACTAGGAACATTCTGGAAAGATCTACAGGAGTCCTGGGTGATCCGGCCCCCTCCAGGCAAGAAGATGCCAGAAACCTCTAGAAAGCACTAGCCTATTTCATCACAAACAAGTGGTATTGCATCAGATCATGTTTTGCTACAGACATACCACCAGAGGGTGCTAAATGATGAACAAAATAAACAAATAGCTGACCAGTAAGGCAGCACAAATAGTATGAAACAAATCTCCATTTACAAATGAAAAACAGTGCTTTACATAAAACACTCATACATAACACGTGTTTTAAAGGAAAAGTCATGATCCAGCCAGATACCCAAATATTTGTAAGACTGAACTTGCTCAATTTTCGCACCAGTCACAGAGAAAATTGAGTCATTTGGCATAATTGCATTCCGTGCAGAAAAAAAAACATGAATTAACATGTATGGTGTGGGACACTTGCATGTTTTAAAAGCACCATGAATGCTGAAAGGTATATAAAGGTTTTAGAGCAACATATGCTGATCTTTCACCAATTGAGAACATTTGGCGCATAATTAAATGAAAAGTCCATCAAAGGAGACCCAAAACTCTCTAGCAGCTAGAAGCCTGTTTTAAACAAGAGTGGGATCAAATTCCAACGACTAAACTCAAGAAACTTGTCTCCTCAATGCCCAGATGCCTCCACTCTGTGTTAAAAACAAGAGGGGATGCTACACCATGGTAAACAGGCCCCTGTCACAACTTAGACCTGCAGCAGCCATCAAATTTGAAATGAGCTAATTTTGTGGAAAAATTGTAAAATTTCTTAGTTTCAACATTTGCTATGGTATCTCTGTTCTATTGTGAATAACATACTGGCTGGTGTGATTTGAAAGTCATTGCGTTTTGATTTTATTCCCAATTTACACTTCGTCCCAACTATTTCGGAATTGGGGTTGTAGATGAATTGTACTATGAACAAAATTAGCACCAAAATCATTAATAAAAAGTGCAAATAGCAAAGACCCCAAAATAGTACCCTATAGAACCCCCTTGCTAAGATAAATAACATTTGATTGATAGCCATCAGCCATAACCACTCGAAACCAATTCAGAGATTTAATATCAAACCCAATGGCACTTAGCCGCTTTACGGGCATAAAATGGCTGACTGCGTCAAATGCCTTTGATAAGTCGATAAAAAGGGCAGCGCAATCTTGCTTATTGTCCAAGGCAGAAACAATATCATTTGATATCCTAGCTGCAGCTGACAGTGCTATGACTCGGTCATAAAGCCTGACTGAAACACATTCAGGATAGCATGGTCAGATAGAAATTATCCAATTTGATTATTGACCAGCCTCTCTAAGACCTTAGCTAAGCATGGCAGTTTTGAAATTGGCCAACAGTTATTCAAATCATCTGAAGAGCCATTTTTATGCAAGGGAAGAACAAAGGCTGTTTTCCACAAGACAGGAATTAAATTAAAAATGTGTGTCAACATATAAACAATCAAAGGTGAAGCGAGCAATAAAAGAGCTGGGTTTAAACTGCGCATGTGCCATACCTCAGAGTTTCACTGGAGCCGTTTGTCGTGTCTTCTCCTTTTTATACTTCTTGGGTAAAAACAGGGCTGCGTCCGAATAGTCAAAAAATTATGGCCTATCCACTAATCCCTAACCAATTTTCTTTAACCTTTGTGGAAAACTTCATAAGGGAAAGGAAAGGTGTTTAAGGGAATTCCTAACGGCTTAGGAAGACAACCGCGCTAATTAGAGAATCCGAATGCACTTACACTAGGCAACGTGATCATGAGTCCCCTGCCCATCATATACGTTTCTTTACGCGATTGGTCGGATGAGTGGTCGTTGCTTTAAATATTGCAGCTGCGCAAAATTGTGGGATAGCTTTGTCTCCTTTCTTTACAAAAAGGATAGTTCTGTGTACCCTATGCTAAAGGCGGTAAATTAGGAAGCACTGGGACACCTTTCTTTAACATTTGAAGAATTCGAAGCCACTTATCATGGCCGCCACGTAATTATTTCTGGATCATTTTTTAGGAGTTAGGAACTTTCCTAAGCAAAAAAGACTATTCGGACGCAGCCCAGGTTTCACCAAAAATTCCACTTCCGTCCTTGTGTTACTCATGTGATGAACTGCTGAACCTAGACCTGACCAAATGAAGAGACCCCGAATCATAACACTGCCCCCACAGGCTTACCCAATTACTTTAAGCTATTCTTTAGTAGTGTTAGCTTATTCACTCTCGAAACCCACTCAGTTCTAGTAGAATGGACATTGAAAGGAAGTAAATGGATCTGGGTCATTGTCAAATCAACCAAATTTTAGGAACTTCCCCATCAAAAAAAAAAAAAAAAAAAATTTATTATATTCCCCACAGTGGAAGATTTATATATCTGGTGTGAAATGGTTAAATAATGAAGCTCAATTATTGCCAGTTCCTGAGATTTTGCTTCTTTTGGGGGGGGGGTCAGTTTTAAGAAAATCGCCATAATTTTGGTGTAAGTTTGAGGGCCTGAGATACGCATTTGCGGAGCAAACAGACCCATAAGTTTCATTTTGTCATCAGAAAAGTTGCTGAACTCTTGGCTTAATAAGTTTAACTTGCAGGTTGGAGCCCTAGTGAATCAATGTTTAGTAACATGCTTTAGAAACTCGATTTTCAAAAGCATATATACATATATACACCTTACAGTGACTTCTGGAGCCGTTTTTGCGACAGAATTACACTCCCGCGTCGAAAAACGACAAACCGGAAGTGACGTAATCGAAGCGGAAGGGCTGAATTCCATAATAATTAACATAAAGGAATATGGATCACAATGCTGGTTATGAATCTTTTAAAGACGCATTCATAAAAAAAATCTTTACGGAATTCTTATCTAAAAATGTTCTTTGATTGTAAAACATTTTTAACGCTTCAACCTTGACAGCGGGAGGGCTCTCTAAACATGGAGACAGCTTCACTATCGAAATTAGGTTGCATCATCACTTGCCCGGAACGTGCATTTGCTGACGGCCCATCTGAGTTTACAGATGACACAGATAATTGAAGTCAGAAAAAGCGAAAGCCAAACTGGGCAAGTTACGAGTGTTTGGCACTCGGTAACTATGTGGCTGACTGTAACCACATTTTGCGAGGAGAGCTGGGTCGGATCTTAACTCCTGAAAAGAAAAGGGTTGAGGTGGAGATGATAACGGAAAGTCTAAGTAATTAATTCGACTCTTTGAAGCGAAGCCAGGAGGAGGCGGAGAAAAGATGTCACAACATATTTTCCCAATTAAAAGTTGAAATTGCATCTCATAAGAGAAAGCTAATTGCAACTGGTAAATTCAAATTGTTACCACTCTCCGAGCCCAGACGTCTCTCGCTGCGGAAGGACGCAAGTAGGTCTCCAAATTGGCAGCTCTGTGTATAGAGAATCTCACACGAATGGTCGTCGTAGATGAAAGTTGTGTCACGAGTTCAGCAGCTAAATTTGGAATTTGTAGCGAGCTTCAGTGAGCAACAAACCCACAATTTACTCAACGCATTTCATAAGAACACCAAGAATATTATTTTCTGTTTATCGCGAGTGAATTGTGTAATTTTATTGAGGGGGAAAAAGCACGATTTCCGTTAGTGCCTTTACTCTTACTCCCATTCGCAGTATCTTAGACGTGAAGCTGCTTTCACACCGGACGCGAAACGAATTTTTCGCGCGACAGATTGCAGTCAAAGTCAATGCAAAGACGCGAATCGCGTCTTTGCATTGACTTTGAATGTAATCTGTGAGCGAAAAATGTGTTTCGCGTCCGGTGTGAAAGTGGCTTTAGAGCCAGCTACTCTGCAACTCGGTCAGTCAGCTAGTAGCAGATATGCAAGTTTAAACTAGGCAGCAAGGGTTTCTCAATTCAGAGAACATAATGGTTATGGAAAGGTACGCTGGCGAGCTATTGAAGTAACGTTAGTCATGAAAGTAGCACTTAGCTAAGTGTCAATCAGCACCCTGGAGCAAAAGCTAGCACCTCCTCTTCTGTCAGGAAAACCGTGGACTCGATGTCCTAAAATGCAGGAGTTTGTGCACTTGTAGCACACATAATGATTCGGCATGGCCACCAAAATTGAACTGCACTGTAAAACAAGCTAAAAAATACAAACGCACCAAAAGACAACCGCTCAGACTCAATACCACCTACTCCTGCACACTGGTCAGAGGCAGACTCTGGGACAGTGAGTTCCTCTTATGTCATATGACGCGACATTTGAAAAAAAGGGTTTTTAAGGGTCTCGCTGAAATAGACCACCTTTTACTCTGATTTTTTTATTTATTTTTTTATTTTTTTTGTCCTTACGTCCAAAAAATCCTCAATGATATTTTTAAATCGTCATTTTACACAAGATTACATATAAATCTCATTGGGCCATTTAACCTGCAAGTTACATTTTAAGGGTAATTCCGTGCCAAATCACCGGATTTCAGAGAAAGTTCCCAACTGACCATCTTAGATTTTGTTCATTTTTTTATTTTAAGGTCCTTGTTACTAATATCTGCTGTGCAAAACTTTAGGCCAATATCTCCACTAGTTTTGGAGATATTAAGCCTTCAAAAAGGGGACGTGGCCCCATATTTAGCATAAAAACAAGTACTACAATCAAACATCCGTAGTTTGATGGCAAATAACTTTTGAACTGTTCACATTAAATGGTTCAAATTTTCACACATGATTCTTTGATATAATAAGGCTCTGTACACAGAAGGAGAGCATTGTATGTGACATATTTGCAGATTTATGGCATGCCAAATATGGCTTCCTGGAATGCGCGTTTGTCCATGGTAGCACTTTATCAGCAATAGCTAAAATCGCATAACCGGGATGATATACCCGTCATCTGCTCAGCATCTGATATAGACTGATAAGTGACAGAAGCAAACCGTTAATGTTGAAGCAACCCTGCGTATTTCAGAAAGTACTTAACACCATCTTGTGCAGCTAGCCAATGGGCCATATTAAACGATCTTTTGTCATCAAATAATGGACTGGGACAATCACACTATCCAACACAACAGCCGTATTCAACTGGTCTTCATGGTGCGGCACCGTCGAGGCCACGCCCACCTGCGCAGTGAACAAAACGTGCTGCACTGAGAGCGACCAGTCGAATAGAATCAGCACTCGGTATAGCACCCTATAGCATCATCACGTGATACGAAGAACATGGCAGACCCAAAGCAGTTGTGTATGGTGGTTTCAATGCACGAAATGAGCGGTGAGGAGGAAAGTGATGATGATGCGATGACTACGATGGCAGGGTCATGTTCTTTGGGGTGGGGCTTTGTGACTGAGATCGCCCAAACCTGAAACAGAACTTGGCTAAAGATCCACTAAGCCACCATACATTCGGCGGATCGTTTAAAACGTGTGAGAAAAATACTGAAAATGATAGTTGTTGAAAACTCACGTGAAGTTCTGACCCGACCGAGTGTCCGCCAGTTTTCGAATGGTCACGTGATCATAGTGCACTGAAGCTGCACCCGTTTCAAATCGGTGCAGAAAGTGCTACACCGAGTGCAACACCGAAAGCAGTGCAGTACCAGTCGAACAGAAAAAGTTGCAAAAAGTGCAGCACTGAAGGCACAGTGCTGCACCATACAGCCCAGTCGAATAAGGCCAATAACAGCGCATACCTCTGGGCGAAGCGCGACGGTTCGTCATTCTCGGGCGACGTTACGTCATTATCACGCGACCGTTGAAGCCGACAACTAATTAGGTGAAATAAAACCTCATTCATCTCGTCTTTGTAAACAAAAATTCTACATTTTTGTATTTTACAATATTTATTTACTAATTATGATTGTATAAAAGCATTATGATTTAGCCCCAAGTTCCCCTTTAAGCATCTTTATGAGCGGTGTTGTTTTCTCTGAGCAAGGTTAGTAACACGACTACAGTCGAGTTATATTACCATTGACTATCAATGAATGGGACAAAGCCGCAAACCGAAACCGAGCATTCCACTAGACTGGATCATGTTAGATTTACCATTTTACGTTTCTTTAATTTTTCTCCACTGATCCAAGTAAGGGCAGGGTTATTTTGCTGCATCTAAAATCCACGCTTGTGTTTTAGTCTTTCCCGCAGAGAAAGCGCCTTGACCGAATAAAACGTTTAAACGGGAAATTCTTGTTAATTGCCGCAGCGACCTCACTTACCTTCAGCCAGCATACAAGTAGCCAGGGAACTCGCAGTGAAACAGGTGAACAAAACTGCAAAGTTAATGCAGCGAGATCATGAGGAAAAATAAATTCCCACAAATTGTTCTGAACGGAACAACTTGGCGAAACTTCACGGAAACTTGACAAGAGCGGTATTGCAAGCAGCGAGTGATGCCATGTGACCGACGCCCAGCAGTGGATGAGCTGCAGGGTGAAGTTGCCTTCAGCCGTCGACTTCCAGGCTGCTCAGCCTGTCAGGCTGCGTAAACACTGCCCCCAAGTACAGCCAATCAGATCGCGAGCTAGAGTACAACCAATCCGCTCACGAGGCACCCAATTCAATTTCCATTTCCTCTCCTCAAAGCGGAGCGGGCTTAAGAACATCAATATTGTTAAAAACGAATGTATTTAATCGTCTTTTCTCATTAAAGAAACTGATTCGGAGGTAACGTTAGATATTTCAGCTATTTTGATTATGTTAACCAAAGCAAAGAAGTGCTTTTTTGTCTTACAGTTAACTTATAGACCTAAACTAAGCTAAACAGGTCATACTTGTTAACCTAAATACTTCTACAATATAACTTCAAGTATAACTCTGTTTGAAACATAAAATTGGCCTACTTGTGTGATATTTTGTTCAATAAGCTGTTTAGTTGAGCTTCTTAAAAACTTCAACAGCAAGTTGCTGTAACGTTAGCTGCCTTCAAGGCTGATTGTAGAGACTAGTGCCTTGCAGGCTGGTTAGAAGGCTAATGTTGATTTCATCTTGTATAATCTTTAATAGTATTCAGTCAGATGCCTTCAAGGCTGATTGTAGAGCACTAGTGCCTTCAAGGCTGATTGTAGAGACTAGTGCCTTCAAGGCTGATTGTAGAGACTAGTGCCTTCAAGGCTGATTGTAGAGACTAGTGCCTTCAAGGCTGATTGTAGAGACTAGTGCCTTGCAGGCTGGTTAGAAGGCTAATGTTGATTTCATCTTGTATAATCTTTAATAGTATTCAGTCAGATGCCTTCAAGACTGGTTGTAGAGCACTAGTGCCTTCATGGCTGACAGTAGAGACTCGTGCCTTGCAGGCTGGTTAGAAGGCCAATGTTGATTTGATATTGTATAATCTTCAATGGTATTGCCTCAGATGCCTTCAAGGCTGATTGTAGGGACTAGTGCCTTCCAGGCTGACTGTAGAGACTAGTGCCTTGCAGGCTGGTTAGAAGGCTAATGTTGATTTCATATTGTATGATCTTTCATAGTATTCAGTCAGATGCCTTCAAGGCATCAGGGCCCGGGGTGGGTGCTGGGGCCATTTTTTTTTTTTACTTTTTTAGCGGGGCGGGTAGATAGGGCTCCACGATGGCGCCGAGACATCGTTTCAACTCCTAAAAAGAGTGTAAAAAGTTAAGACAACATCAATATGCAACAACACCTCGGTCAGTTTTCTGAGGTAACGTGGTTGGTTTCGAACGGTAATAAATCTATGGGCTGAAAAATAGAAGATTTTAAATTAGCCTTGGAAGGCTCCAACTCAGTAGAGACTCCCAGTAGAGACCCCCTCAGTAATGCTGAGGGAGTCTCTACTGTCAGCCTTGAAGGCATCAGAATTGTAAACACGCACACACATATATATATGAAATCATCAGCCTACCAACCAGCCTGCAAGGCACTATTCTCTACTGTCAGGCTGGAAGGCACTAGTCTCTACAATCAGCCTTGAAGGCATCTGACTGAATATTATCAAAGATTATACAAGATGAAATCAACATTAGCCTTCTAACCAGCGTGTAAGGCACTAGTCTCTACAATCAGCCTTGAAGGCACTAGTGCTCTGCAATCAGCCTTGAAGGCATCTGAGGTGATATTATTGAAGATTATACAATATCAAATCAATATTAGCCTTCTAACCAGCCTGCAAGGCACTAGTCTCTACTGTCAGGCTGGAAGGCACTAGTCTGTACAATCAGATTTGAAGGCATCTGACTGAATATTATCAAAGATTATACAATATGAAATCAACATTAGCCTTCTAACCAGCCTGCAAGGCACTAGTCTCTACAATCAGCCTTGAAGGCATCTGAGGCAATACTATTGAAGATTATTAGCCTTCTAACCAGCCTGCAAGGCACTAGTCTCCACAATCAGCCTTGAAGGCAGTTAACGTTACAGCAACTTGCAGTTGAAGTTTTTAAGAAGCTCAACTAGACAGCTTATTGAAAAAAAAACTCACAAGTAGGCCAATTTCATGTTTCAAACAGAGTTATACTTAAAGTTATATTGTAGAAGTATTTAAGTTAACAAGTATGACCTGTTTAGCTAAGATTAGGTCTATAAGTTCACTTGAAGACAAAAAAAAATTGCACTTGTTTGCATTGGTTAATATAATCAAAATAGCCGAAATATCTAATGTTACCTCCCAAATCAGTTTCTTTAATGAGAAAACTCACGATTAAATGCATTCGTTTTTAACAATATTAATGTTCTTAAGCCCACTTTCCGAGTAAAGGCTTCCGAATTGAATTGGCTGCCTCGTGAGCAGATTGGTTGTACTCTAGCTCACGATCTGATTGGTTGTACTTGGGGGCGGTGTTTAAGCAGCCTGACAGGCTGAGCAGCCTGGAAGTAGACGTCTGAAGGCAACTTCACCCTGCAGCAGTGGGCTGGGAGGATCGGAAGTGTATCTTCTTCTTCTTCTTCTGTCGGTTTTATGGCCGCTAGCCGTCGAAAACTAACTTCAATAGTGCATTACCGCCACCAGCTGGACTGGGATGTGGTACTTGAGTCTAACCTACCAAGTGTGAAGGAAAATTAAAATAAATAAATAAATAAATAAATTCTCTTAATTAGTCCTGTCTTCCTTAGGAAGCTGAATATGTAATTAAAGCAGATTTCACCTGAGCTTATTTGAAGAATGTCCTCTAGGATTAGACTTAACTGTTCTCCTTGCAATTGCAATATTAGTCTTTGTCTTTCTATCTAGATATTTAGGACAGTGTAAAATGACATGCTCTATAGACTCTGGACTACCACAGAATTCACAATTGCCATCAGCATGCTTCTTCATTATTAGTAAAGTATTATTTAGTCTTGTGTGTCCGTACCTCATTCTTGAAAATACATCCTCCTCCTTGCTTCTGTTCATGTTCCTGCTCTTTCCCACTTTATTCTGGATATTATAGAACTGTCTTCCAGTCTGCCCATTGTCCCATAATGTTTGCCATTTTTCCTTAACTATGTTTTTAACCATACTTTTAATTTCTGCTTTGCTGTACTTGATCTCAATATCTACGCTGGGATTTCCAGCTGCTTGCTTGGCACATTTATCTGCCAACTCATTTCCTACGACTCCTATATGAGCTGGTACTCATACAAGAGTTGTCTTTATTCCTAAATTTAACAGATTGTTTGCAACTTGAATTATATCAAACAAAATATCCTGCCTTGATTTTGACTGAAAGATTTTGATGCTGAACAAAGCTGAACTGGAGTCTGAAGGAATTACTGCCTTCCTTGGCCTATAAACTTCCACCCATAGCAGAGCTAACCACACTGCCACCAACTCTGCTGTATAGACAGCTAGGTCATCACTTATTCTCTTACCTTCTTTTACTTTTAATTTTGGGATCACATAAGCAACTCCCATTCTTTTATCATCCATTTTAGAGGCATCTGTATATAAAGTTATTTCCTCTCTGTAATTCTCCATAAAATAGCTCAGAACTCTATATTTGTCTATGTCATTTTCCTGCTTCTCTTCTAATAACCCCAAGTCAATGGGCACTTCTTTAAAAATCCATGGTGGGGCAGTTGGTATAGGCACAGTAGGACTAATTTTTACATTCACTAAACCCCATTTCATTTACTTTATCACCCAACCAAAACTTTTAACTTGAACATTTTCACGCTCTTGGCATTGCTTCAGAACTGTTCAATAAGGCTCCATTCGCTCTATTGTTTTGACTCTGCGCTCCCCCGTCGAAAAACCCATCCAGTCTCTAATCCCACAATAGTTCACTTGATTTTTTATTTTTATATATAAAACTCAGTTAAATTTGGCACACAGTTTCTTACTGTACATAGAGTCTTCTAACACAATCTCACACAGTCTAATTATTTACAAAAAACTGCTTAGATTTTTCCGCTCTCTAGAATTTCACAAATCTGAACAAATTCAAATGGTGTTATTACTTAAAGCTCGTCGAGGATATCACTGGTGGTTTTCTCAGCAATGCATCACTACCGCCAAATATTAGAGCATTTAAATATTGGACTTTGTCCTGTGTAATGTGGAAAAAAAAAAGCCACTAGATGGCAGTATTGACATTTTTTGTTGTTAAGCCCAGTCTGGAGCTAGGTTTGGGGCATGTCCTGGGCATGCCTCAGAGGGGGCTGGAAAAGAGTATACAAGGAGAAAAACTGAGAGAGTGAAGAGGTAGTAGGAGAAATTGTGGAAGGATACATTTGACCAGACCTGTCACTCTTTTCAAGACCTGTGAAGCTTTTTATGGATTTTTGCCTGTGTTGGAGCATTTTCCTGTCCCAGGACATTGCAACACAGCAGCCCATCTCAATTACCAGGGGACTGTAAATATCTCTTTTTTTTTTTATTTCAATCTTGGTCAGTAGGGTAGAGTGTAGATTAGTTCTAAGTGTTTGTTTAATTAAATCTGTTGAAGTTTAAGAATTTTGTCTGTCTTCCCTTGCTGTCCGTGACGTCATAACAAATTGACGCCATAACAAATTGGGGCCATAACACCTGCATCTCAAAGCAATTCAGTTAGCCACAACATTAGAAACACTTCACTTACTTCAACCAACCACAGCCATTAAAATGACTAAACTCCTGCTTTAACCGACTCCAGTTACACCAACTTCACTTACTCGGACCAACTAATTTCACTTACCCCGACCAACTTCACTTTTAACCAATCCTGCAATTACTCTAAGAATTCCATAAAATACTGTAAATATAGGCTAATCAATGGGCACCTTAATCTTGAATAAATGCTAATTTTATTGTGGACATCTATATGAGCACTTAATGGAATAGAATGACAACTGTATTCAATCTAACAAAGACAGAACTAACAAATATGCCAGCAATGCAGTTGTTTACAGACACTCACAGAGTTAGGTTCATTCACATCGATTTCCACACACACGCAATCTGAGCTCAGAATACATACACACACACCTCAGTGCACTTTCCTCTCTCACATTCATTGACATTGGAAAAGATCCAAGGCTCTAATTTTCTTATGACCTGCTTTGCATACACAGACAACGTTCTGTTTCAATAGCATTCAATCGGTAACTTGTTACAAATAGTTCAAACCACTCACGGAACGCCTGGTATCCCTGTTATGGATGAGGACATCCTTCCATTGCTACACACATATCTCCCGCCGTCCACACACGGTACACCCACTGTGTTTCACCGCCACCCGCGGACACCTCCATTTGCGGCCAACAGTCTCAAAGATTCAACTTCATCCTCATCCCACTACCACCCGACGTAAGAGTGCGCCGCAGATGACCCGCATTTTGAACCATTATAAACCATTATGCTGATGTTCTACACATTCTTCAGTCAGTCAAAGTCATCTGTCCCACAGCAGTTACAACAACACAGTCCCCCTTTACTCAGGGTATATACAGGAATCTTCAGATTAATTTCAATACCTTTTTAAGACCTTGTCAATATTTTTTAAGACCTCATCGCCACTTCGAGCTGTAACCGTGTCCATAAGTGACACCTTAAATCTTTTTTTTTTCAACTGTTAAAGTTTGTTAAAATAATTTTTTTAAATAATTTATATTATATATATACATACAAAAGACATTTTGCGAAGTTGGCATTTTTCTATCCAAGTGGTCAAAGGAAGGAACAGTGGTGAACCGGTGATGGGGTCATGGAGTCCATGCCTTGACATGCCAGGGCTGTTTTGGCAACAAAAGGGGGACTGACACAATATTCAGCAGGTGGTCATAATGTTATAACTGATTGTTGTAAATATTGCACAGCGAAACAAGATAGTACCTCCCCAGGCCCGTAGTGCCACACACAGCATAGCACACTACCATGCAAACAAAGTTAATGAGGGTGCAATCCACTAACCCAGTAACTCGAAACAATCTACAACTATCTTGAACAAAGAAATTATCTGTATATGTAGTAAATACATACAGTCCTTACTCTAGTGCAATGGAAACTAACAAAATGTGAGGCATTCTTATTTTAACAGAAAAATTAAAGGTTGTAGGCAATACCCAGCCCTACTGCGCACACAAGAACAGTGTTCTCAGACAGGTTTGGTCACGACATGCTCCACTCTACAGGTGCATCTCAAAAAATTAGAATATCATGTAAATGTCCATTTATTTCAGCCTACTGAACCAGACAGAGAGACCACTTAAAGGCTCAGGAAACCTTTGCAGGTGTATTTAGTGAATTAGCTGATTAGAGTGGGACACCGTGAGTCTTTAATATTGAACTTTTTCACAA
The DNA here is from genome assembly GCA_029692085.1 of Gymnothorax javanicus. Lineage (NCBI taxonomy): Eukaryota > Metazoa > Chordata > Actinopteri > Anguilliformes > Muraenidae > Gymnothorax > Gymnothorax javanicus. The sequence goes on along the minus strand of CM056200.1, from coordinate 15,308,836 downwards.
TATTGTCATTTTCTGAGACACTGCATTTTGGGTTTTCAACAGCTGTTAGCCATAATCATCAAAATAAAAATTAAAAAAATGCTTGAAATATATCACTGTGTGTAATGCATCAAACTAATACATGGGTTTCCCTTTTTGAATTGAATTACTGAAATAAACGAACTTCTCAATGATATTCTAATTTTTTGAGATGCGCCTGTATAAAAAATTGGCATCAGCTTCATTAGGTAGTTGTGCTTTAAGGGGTACAGCATCGGCAGTAGCACAGAAATTTGCGATGGAAAGCTGCCTCTCTTGGCGTCCTTGTGGCTGGCGCCATGCATGTGAGATTTAACCGCGTTTATCCCCATCGATGCAACGCTTATCCTTTTTTATGCATGTAGTTTTTCACCTGTCCGTCTGTCTGTTTGTCTGCAGCGGGAAAAAAAACTTTAACCTGCAATACTTTAACCTGCCGCCGGGGGCATCAGTGTTCCACGAACACAGCTTGTTTTTTTTTGTTTGTTTTTTTTTGCATAATATGCAATATGCCTCCTTTGTGTTATCGTCGACTGGCTTCAGCCATGGTTTGAAGTCCGGTATATCCAGCCATGACTCCGCAAATTTACACTTTCCCATTTTGTTGAAAATAAAGGCGATGTTATGTGAAGCTGTTTTGACGTTGCCTGCCGTTCCAACCTTGCCTTAAGCTATGTTTCCATAAATACGGCTGAAGTCAGTCGCTGGTGCAGACACGGGTATGTCAAAAATCGCATATCATTGTCTTCATATGAAGTGTTTCCATCCACGCGATTTTCACCCGGCTCCTGGAGCGGAGCTGCATGTGTTTTTCCGTTCGGACCAGGGAGAGATTCCAGCTCTGGCGCACAAGAATCGCACGAGGAATTCCCTATAGTTCAAAGGGGTTTCCCCACTTTATTTTGTTAATAAATGAGTACCTTTGAAGCAATATTTATTTATTGCCATGTTCGAAGCAGAGCCGAGGTTTCTGCAGCAACACACATGTATTTACCATTCTCATTGAATCAAAAGCATGGGCTACTACCGCGTTAAATTATGATCTGAGCTTTGTAAGCCACGATACCTTTGTGATTTCTATATATCAGAAGTGTTCCGGTGTATCACACTCTTAAGTTTGGTACAAGATGATAACAGAGTAGTGGTTCTCATGCGACATTTGTACGGAGTTTCAACATAATTTCATCTAATTCTTGCAATTCAGAGGATGAAGCAGAAACTTCAGAATATCAGACTTATTATTATTCAACAGAACATAATTCCAGCCATTTTTATCTTTTTATCATCTTTAACGGTGCTTTCTTTTCGTTCGTTTCTAATGTTGCTTGTAATAATTATGATGAGCTCTTCGTCCACCATGAGGTGCTGTTTAAGTAGTGCTCTGTTGGGTCCTGCCATGAGGACGAAAACGGATGAACAGCCGTTTATATGGAAACACTGAGGACGCACCATGGGACGCATGCGATGTCCCGTGTCTGCCTCGCAGCCTGTCGCAGCCGGACTTCAGCCGTATTAAAGGAAACATAGCTTTACCATGGATGTATTGTGCCTTACGCGCTGTAGGCGTCACGTGACACTGACGTTAATGTTTCCGGTTCATCTTCGTAATTTAATAAAAATGAATGAATTCACGCACTTTTTAATGTTTTTAAACAGTCTGTTTCAGGGAAATACCTACAAAATTTAAGACCTCATAATTTCGTGATAAGACTTTTTAATACTTTTTAAGGGTCTTAATTTTCCCAAAATTGATTTATCAACTTTTAATACTTTTCAAGACCCCGCAGACACCCTGTTACTGTTAGTCTTCCCCATTTTAGTTTTACTCTCTCTGTCTCACAGCAATAAAGGCGAATTCGGAAAAGTTCCATCACTCACCTGCTCCTCCTCAGTTTTATGGAGAACCTCCCTCCTGGCCTCACTACACGCTCCAGAGCCTTGACTCTCTCCGAGCACCCAAAGAGCCCACACAAACGCTCCGGGTTAAGGACTTTGCCCTTTTACATCTATCAGGACGACCGTGCACGGTTTTCAGTCGGTGCTGAATCTCCAGGGAGTGCAGCTGACATATTGGCACCCCGGACGAAGCCCCCAATGTTGTGGGAATTTTCATTTTCATTCCTGAAAGAAAATCACACTGAGACAAGATGAGAGTAAATAGGATCCATTTTACAATGTGCCACATAGGGTCCTTGTTACAGGCAAGAACAAAGACAAAGGAATCTCTCCTTTGCTTTGGATATATGTAAAAGCAGAACGTCATGATGTCCGCCCTCTGCGTCAGCTGCGTGCGTGCGCATCCCACATAAGTCTGGCTCCAGTAATCCTAAAAAGTTTCTCCCCCCGCAGAAATTTATGTTTCCTTGGGTCTTATCTAGAACACTCCAGGCTCAGAAGGTACCTACTGTTTCAGTAAACACACTTCATGACACTTCTACAAAGGAACAAGCTAGATTATAAAAGTTGCAATCACGCATGGCCTAGGTCACCTAGGCCAATCGAGAACAAGCAAGGATAAACACTTAATGACTGAATAAACAAGTAAATCAATACTAAATGAAGAGCAAGCAAGGATAAACAATTAATAACCAAATAAGCAATAAAAAGGAATTTATGACTGAATTCCACCAACAGAGAGCTCTGGTTATGTTATGAACCTAACAAAGGTTTTTAGACCATAAGTTCCGTTAGCGTGAACAGTTTCTTATGTGGAGCTAGCGTATTGATAACTTCTACAGGAAAGAATTTCGTATTCAATCTCCGCCTTTTTCAGCTTTTTATTAGCCAGAGCAATTTTTAAAGGGGGATGAAATTACGCCACAGCAGTGCAGAAAAATCATTTGTTATACCAGACACGTTATAGCTTGTGCGTTTCACGTTTGCTGTCACCGCAGGAGCATCAGAGAGCTAGCCCAGATATTGGTGAAGTATCCGGTTGACCCTGGTCATGGATAAGTAAAACGATCGTCTCACAGCAGCAGTAAACAAACCCAAACACGCATCCCAAGCTCTGCAAAACCTACTTCTGGTCTAACTGCAGCCTTTTCAGCCCAACTCTGCAGACACATACAACACCTCTCCGGTTAGCTTCAACTGCAGTGGCTACAATCAGGCAACGTTATGATGAAACTACCACATTGATGCTTACCGACATAACACAAGCATACCGATCAGAATTACTGCATATAAGTGAACCAGGAGCATTTTTCGTAGCACAGCAAGTGAACTAACATGCAGTATCTTGTAACCGAGCGGTCATCATAACAACAGACACAAACGTTACCCTGCAATACAGGTTTTACAGACAGTAAGTTCCGTTACTGTGAACAGCTGTATCAAGCATTCAAATTACAAAAAAGTACAAAAAGTTAGCTTCAAATGAGGTTTATGTTCACACACATTCTGTTGAATGTCCCGATATTACTCTTGCATATTTAGGACACAAACATTAGCAACAGTAACTTGGCTACGTTAGCCGCAGTGCTATAGCCACATTCAAAGCAACTTACTACTGCTTCTGTGTCTGTGAGTCACGGACAATCCCGACCGATCCAGGCTTTATCCTCAGATATTTTACAAAGCCTGAGTTTGAGGCCAGTTGTTAGTGCTAACTATCGTTAGCGGTCCTGCTAGCCACCCGTAACACGTTAGCTTCACTTAAATGTCATTATTTGCTGTTATATCGTTACTTGCAGCTTGTGGCTCTGAGCTCTTGATCGATGCAACTGCTTCAGGTTTGAGAAGCAGCTGAAATGCGTATCCAGCGTCGAATTATCCTTAACTTAACAGAGGTTGAGTATGGACATCCAACATTATAACATTACTTATATGTATTAAAAGAAGGATTAGCATAATAGGTCCCCTTTAAAGGAAAACTTCCCGTGTAAGGTCATATTCTTTTAACGCTTTATCTCACTGTTTGACGGTGTGACATTCCACAATCACTAATCCTCCCCATGTTATTTATTATTTATTTATTTTTATTTATTTTTCCTTTATTTAACCAGGAAGTCCCATTGAGATTCAGAATCTCTTTTACAAGAGAGACCTGGCCAAGATAACAGCCAATCACAACATGTTAAAATATAACAAGTTAAAAAAAAAAAAAAAAAAAAAAAAACAAGAACAACTATTAAAACAATCAAAATATAGTGGACCTCTCAAGAGAAACAAGCACATGTCTTCGTCACCATATTCTTTTTATGATGCCCTTAAAATTATCAATGGATATGTGTGTTTCTAATCTAAGATCTTTTCTGCAGATTGTTCCAAGCCCACGCATAGTAGGAAAATGCAGTTTTTCCCAAATCAGTAAAAACTCGAGGTACATTGAAAAGTAACCACTTAGAGGAGCCGGCTGGTAACTACCAGAGTTAACACAGAGAAGGTTACAGAGATAGGTTGGAAGTTTGCCCAATATTGCTTTATAGATGAAAATGTACCAGTGCTGTTGTCTGCGAATGGTCAGTGATGTCCAGCCAACCAAATCATAAAGAATACAGTGGTGAGTAAGGGACTTTGCATTTGAAATGAAACGTAAAGATGCATGATACACTGAATCAAGGTTACGTAACATGGAGGAGGCTGCATGCATATACAATATGTCACCATAGTCAATCATAGACAGGAAAGTAGCCTCCACAAGTTTTTTTTTTTTTCTAGCATTGAAAGTAAAGCAAGATTTGTTTCTAAAATAAAAGCCAATCTTCATTTTAAGCTTCCTGACGAGAGTCGTAATATGAACATTAAATGAGAGTTTGTCATCTATCCATATACCCAGATACTTCTGCACGAGGAAACCCTTTTCAATGGATTTCCTTCAGATGTAATAATGCTATAATCACCTGGTAACTGTGTGCGAGCTTTTTTGTGAAGACCATAAACTTTGTTTTCTGAGTATTTAAAATCAACTTTAAGCTAATTAATGTAGTTTGTAATGTCTGAAATGCGGCCTGAAGTTCTTGCACTGCCCCTATTATGGAGGGGGCATGAGTGTAAATAACTGTATCATCAGCATATAAGTGAATTTTTGCTTGAATGCCTTTACCGAGATCATTTATGAATTTATACCCTCACAGCTTTCACATCTCAATTTCTTTTCTCTAAATTTCGATGTCATGAGCATTTCATGATTTTGGTCCAAAGCAAGATGGCGGATAGTGACATGGACGATAACGACACTCCGGATACGAGTAATGAAGTTGCTAGTATTTCGACTTCCCAGTCACCTGTGATAAGAGAATTGATAGTTGTGAGCAAGCTGTATGTTTTTTTAGCTAATCAGATGAATATATTGCCGTTTGACACAATCATTAAGCTGTGTGTGGACATTTTTGATGAGACCGACATTTTGCAAGCAAAATTATTGGCATTTGAATTGTGCCGTAATGATGGAGAAAAAAGAATGCCGAAACGCACTGGGGCCCAGAAGTCTCTTAATAATTTGAAAGAAACTCTCAGTTTATTGTTAGCCCTACCGGGTGAGGAAATTCCCTGTTTTGCTTCTGTTGACCTGGGCAAACTGCCACCAGTTTCATCTGACCATCTTAACATGGCTGCCATTTTCAAATCTATCAATGACTTGAGGAGTGACTGCAAACTTCTGCGTACAGCGCAAGCTGACTTACTTACACTGATCAATGACATCGCCTCCCGGGAATCCTCGGTGAATCCTCGTCCGGATGAGAATGAAGTGCAGGCTTTTGATGATCCTTCGCTCCAAACATGCCAAACAATGAGTAGTGGCGAGTTGCGATACCGAAAAGAATCAGGTAGAGGTGATTTGCGAGGGAAAAAGTCAGATATTGATCCTCATCCTGAATTACTATTAGTACTGGAAAGCTAATGCATAGTAACGCCCAGGGGAGCTAGCCGAGTAAGTTGCTGACCGTGAGAGTCTGATATCTCACGTCTGAAGTAGACAGGTTGTTCTACCCATTTCTCTCACCAACAAACGCCAGTACTGAATTAGACTCTCGCCTATTAAGGTATCGTATATGCTGGCAGATATGCGCCTTTAGCTGAGGAAAGCAGAGACACTTACTCCAGTGTTCTGCAGAACAATCCTATACATGTGACCAACAGAATCCCGGATACAGCTTTCTCAGGAGACGATCAGAGTTCTAGTTACACTGGAGGTGATGGCTTCACCAGAGTTAGTTATCGGAGAAAAGGCCGGCTGAGAGGGACCCATCCTCGAGATCGAAATCGTGCTAACCATGGTAATAACCCCCATAACTCGGTTGTTATTGGGACAGCGGCTTCCAGCTATTTATGAGGTGCCGGTAAGTGTACATCATCTATATTTTTATCCAGACTTGCACCGGAAACTGTGGCTGAAGATCTGATATATTTCATCAACCAAGCTTTTGGAATAGTAGCCACTTGTGAGAGTCTTAGAACGAAACATGACTCTTACGCTTCATTCAAGGTAGAAGTTGACCAAAGATCAGCGTCCAGAATTTTTAACCCAACATTATGGCCCAGTGAGGTGCTTGTGCGGAAATTTTTAGTCATTCATGATTGCGATTATCTTTTGTGTTTGGCAGCTAATGTCCATTACTATTACCATGTCAGCTTTACGGGTATCAACTTATAATTGCCAGGGTGTGAAATCGAGTGTGAACTGTGTTCGTGAATTATGTGATTTGAGTGACATTTGTCTTCTACAAGAGCATTGGCTGACTGACGAAGATTTAACTTTTTTAAGTGAGATACACGCACGAGCTTTTTATGGCGATGGGATCTCCTCTGTGGATGCGAGGAACAAGTGCATTCGATTACGTCCCCATGGTGGTCTAGTATGTAAAGGCGGAATTCTCTTGGATCTACTATTAAAAATTCATCGTATGATGATAAAGACTCTTAGGATGTGAAATTACATCAAACTACTTGATATGCTTCTATTTTTACTTATCAATATATATTTGCTGTTGATAAGCCTGATAACTACGATATGTTTTCCGACTATACCTTGGTAGGTGAACTCTATTGCTGAAGCTTAGTGTAGTAATTGTTTTATATTGTGGAAGTGATTGGAATACCAACTTGAGATGTGATTCTATTTGATAATCAGCTTTAAGCTTTGCTAATGAATATGACTATCATATCTGACTATGAATATTTTGGATCTGGCAGTGATGTTTATACCTATGTTAGTCATGCTCATGGGACTGTGTCCTGGCTCGATCACTGCGTGTCTACGATCTCTGGTCAAGCTGCGCTTAAAAACTTTCGTGTGTTGTATAACTGGACATGCTCAGATCATAGACCTATGCTGTTCAATATTGATTTTGCTAATTTACCTGTTACCATAGATTCAAACTGTGATAGTACATATGGGGTTAAAACTGTTAAATGGTCTGCCTTTACACCTGAAGACATTAATGAATATAACCTTAATACTAAGTTTGAATTTTGTAACATCAATATCCCTGTTGAATCTCTTGCGTGTGATGGCATTAATTGTAAATCTACTGGTCTGCATACTAATCATGCCGAGGCCTCTAGATATTTTTTATCAGGACATCACTGACTGTCTTACTCGCTCTAGTGAGTCTTTTTCTAAGCATCAGAGTAAAAGTGAATTCATAGTTCCTGGTTGGAATGATCATGTGGCTGAATTATATATGTCCTCTAAGGAAGCCTATGATATGTGGAACTCTAAGGAAGACCAGGACTGGTCCCCTCAGTAATCATGCGCCAGTCCAGGGCACGATTTAAGTATGCACTGAGATTTTGTCGTAAACAAGAAGCCCAAATAAGAGCTGACAAGCTTGCCACTAAGTTATCTTCTAAGTACTATAACTCTTTTTGGTTTTCAGTTAATAAGGAATCTTCAAAGAAAATGTCTATTGCTCGCTCAGTAGGCGGGCCTCTGGTGAAGATGAGGTGGTTAATATGTGGAAGGATCGCACGGCGGACTTCTGAACTCTGTTAATTCTGACAGAAACTCATCTTAAGGAGTTGAGGAAAAACTGTTATGTAATGATATACCGCGTACCCTTAACTGGTATGTAACTCCTTAGAGATTCAAAATATCATCAGGATCTGGAAATGTAGTAAATCAGGTGGTGTTGATAGACTAACAGCTGAGCATTTTAAACATGCTGATTCTCAAATTTGTGTCACTTTCCTTGTTGTTGAATGGCATGCTTACTCCCCAATATGTACCAACTAAGCTCACTGGAAGTTATCATTATTGTCAAAAAGTAAATTGGAGATCTCTCAAGTCCTGACAATTATGGAGTCAATAGCACTAGCTACCATGATATCTAAAATTTTGGAAAGAGTCATGCTTAAACGTTGTGAAGTATTTTGTGCTGACAATCAATTTGGGTTCAAGAAATCTCACTCCACTGATATGTGCTTGTTTGTATTCAAAGAAATTGGAGCATTATATGGTTAATAGTAGTCCTGTGTTGTTTTGCTATCTTGATGCTCAGGCATTTGATGTCGTGTTCATCATTGGACGCTATATAAAAACTGATTAATCGAGGTGTACCACTTTACTTGGTCCGCTTATTAGCTGACTGGTATGATAAACAATTGTTCAGTGTACAATGGGGTGCCTCTATGTCATCCACTTTCCAAGTATCTAATGGTGTTCGTCAGGGAGGAGTTATGTCCCCTTTCCTATTTAATGTATACATGGATGGTCTAACTAAGAGGCTCAATGAGGCCCATGTGGGTTGTAAGGGTGGTAATGTCTCGGTAAATAACTTATGTTTTACTTGAGCGATATGGGCCATTGTGCTCCTTCAGCTATAGCGCTGCAACAACTACTGTATATATGCCAAGACTATGCAAGTGATCATGACATCATGTACAACCCTAAAAAGTCTGTATGCATGTTATTTGAGTCTAGGAATGTGAAATTTGACACCCCACCTGAATTCTATCTGTGTAACCAAAAGCTTGGATATGTGTCTACTCATACATATTTAGGACATATTGTAAATAATACCTTAAATGATAATGATGATATAATGAGACAACATCGAGCACTCTGTATCAGAGCTAATATGCTAATAAGGAAGTTTGCAGCCTGTTCACTGGAAGTCAAGCGTGTCTTATTTCAGACATATTGTACTAATTTATACTGCCCTGCACTATGGTGTAATTTCACTCTGGGATGTATGCGTAAGATGACAGTTTGCTATAATAATGCCTTTAGGTGGCGCTGGTGGATTAACCAGTCACCATAGTGCATCAGGTACTTTTGTCTCTAATCATGTAAGATCCTTCCCTGAACTTATGAGAAAAAATGTAAATAGTTTTCGCTGTAGGATAATATTGAGTTCCAATTCTCTTGTGAATAGCATACTTGTATAAGGAATTCATGTTTCTAAATTAATCAAGCACTGGAACAGATTATTTATATTGACACTTGGCATGATCAGATTGTTTACTGCTCTTGCTTCTAAGCGATGTACAGCCAATTTTTATCTAATCTAGTATTTCTGTACTTGACATCTCATTATTGTACCTTTCTCCTTATTGTTTTATATATTCTATGGACCTAGTGTCTGAAATAAAAATGCAAATATTCAAACCAAACAATCCGTAAATCTAACACAATCTCACCAAAACCAAACTCCTATCAGACCTGCCCGTCTTCATAGCCTCTCCGGGAAGTGTAGCACCGCGAGCAGAGCATCTTTCAGTTGGTGCAAAAATATTAAAATTTCACATTAAAAGTAAAAATTGCTCCACCAAACATTTTTTGACAAAGCACGCATAAGCACCTTCTGGACGCGAAAAACCTCATGATTCTTCTCTGCCTGGCTAGAAAAGAGGCAAAGTTTGAATTTAAATAGACAAATACCGAGGAGCCTGTCATAGAATCATTATTGTAATGATTATTATGTTTCAGCCAGCAGCCATTCCTTTAACTTTGGTTGATGCAGTGTGTTGCCTCACATTTCTTATACTCTTAAGGTGAAGGACATATCCCTTGTGGAAAATATGTTATTGCAATTCAAGAGGGCAAATTATGAGGATACCTGCATCAAGCAAGAACTTAACAAAAGGAGATCACTGGAACTGAATACCCAGGGCTGTCCAGCACATTATTAAAACCTGGGAGGATAGTGGTGAACCATAAATTTTGCAGAAGTAATTTTGTCAGAAAAAATTTCATGAATGATTGTGATAGGAGATTGCGAAAGTGCTTGGTGAAGTCTCGTCATAAAAACTGGCAAAACTTATGATTATTTTAAATTGTCAAAGTAAAAGCATTTCCACATGCATCATGCATGAGAAGTTACATGATTGGGACTAAACTGAAAATCATACTCACTTGTGGGGCTAATCAGGAACAAAGGACTTCCAGTGTGCAAGGGAGCATAAGGACTGGACTGTGCATTAGTGGCAAAAAGGTTATATGGTCGGGGCTCAGATTTATCCCATTCAGTGCTGTGGGCGTGTCGGGAGGTAAGGAGGACCATGATGCGATGCCCATCACATAGTGCCCACTGTACAAGCCTGTGGAGGCAGTGATATCACCTCGCCGGTTGCCCGGTTGGTCAGGTCTTGGCTCAGGAATGATCGCCAAATTTTGCCTTAATCAGTGGGCGACCCAGATACTAATGCCATTATCTCATCAATGGCCTGTAAGTCATGGTAGCACAATGATATTTCAGCATGGCAATGTCAGGATTCATCAGGCTTTATTTGTGAGAGAGTGGTTCAGAAAGCGAGGTCATTTTCACACATGAATTGGCCAAAAGCAGGGTCCTGATCTTAACCAATTAAGAACCTTCCCGGGATCTATTGGAGGTGGCTAGACTGTCCCGCCATCAATACATCTTCACCAAAAAAAACTGATGGCAAATAGATATTGTTGCATTCTTGGAATGTAATGCCATTGTGAATGCATACCATGATCAATGCTGAAGTCAGTCCCCCTAAATGCAACTTTTTTGGGTCATGTAATATGGGGGTCCTATAAAATCTTCAAAACTGTTGAGCCTCATTTGCTGATGACACAATACCTTAATCATTTGTGATAGTTCCTCGAATTCACTTAGAAATGTATTTATGATCCCATGAACAGGATGATGAACAGCACCATGCGCAAATTTCCTCTGTATTGCAGCTACACTAAGCAATATTACGTGCCTTTTATGTTCAGTAAAATGACCCCTCGCAATGAGACTCATTTGTTGGTCTCTCTCCACCATGCGCTCTATAGCTGACGTGCTGCTGTCTGGTTTTTGGTTGTTTTTCACATTTCTGTGCCTGCTCGTCAGTAAGATCCCCCTCCGCTCGTCACATGATCACTCACTCTTCTGTTGCACAGGGTTCTCTAAAAACGTGGTATTTCACTGGGATGAGTGTGGTTCTGCAGGTCGTGGCAGTGCAGGTCTCAGCCCATGCTCTGAGTGCACAATAAGGGAATCTGCATGGTTTAGCTCGTTTAGAAGCTTATTCTGGCAAGTGCATCAAATAAGCGCAATTATCCGCTAATCAGACAGATTTAGCAACCAGCATGAAAGTGAAACTTAGCTGACAGCTACATTATAGATAGAAAACCCTTCGCTTTAACATTAACTTGGTGCTTGCTGTGGACATTGCTACCTGGCTCCTATTTAAAAGCCCCAGCACTTGCTGGCAAACAAAAGGTGTGACAAGAATGTGAATTTATTTTATCCTGTATGAAGGCATACAACTCGTGCTTTTGAGGCAATATACACTGCTCGGCCAGAAAAAAAGTCACACACCCTAATATTGCGTTGGACCACCTTGGGCTTTGATTATGGTGCAAATTTGCTGTCTTCTTGTTTTGATAAGCGTATGCAATGTCACAACATTCATTTCTGATCAGTTTCATTAAAGGTTGATTGTGTAGAATTCTTATTAAAAGCTATATTTTTTCAAAAATAATACATCCACGATGCGTTTAGAGGGGTGCAGAATAAAAATATTGCTTTTCCATAAAAAAAATATATTTAGTCTGAATTAAATCATTTAAAAATTTTTGACGGGTCCGACAATGACTTCCTGTTTACATCGGACAAGCCAATAGCGGCCAGGGCATTGCGAGTTGCCAAATACGGTCTCTATGCTCGGCACAGCTAGGCTGGCACTGGGTCTGCAAGTCCTGCTGCAGCTGCTTCAAAGCCCCGGCGAACGGTGCATTATCCGTCCCAGCAGCAGAGTGACCGGAGAAGGCCAAAGACGAGCGTCAACATCGGCAAAGCATATGCTTGTGCAGGCTGATCGCTTGACACACTCGGCCACAAACCTGGCAACCCGGATGCTGGAATTATTTTCTGTTGTTGCGACTACGATCTTGAGACACTAGATGTCGGTATTCTGCTCATATTCCATAATCAACCTTTAAGTTTCCGCTGAGATCTTGTATTGATGATGGGAGACTGCTGTGTAAAGTCTTCTCCAGCATATCCCAGGTTCCTAATGGGGTCAAAGTCAGGACACTGTGGTGGCCAAACCATGTAAGAAAATGATATTTCATGCTCCCTGAATCAGTCTTTCACAATTTGAGCCCGATGAATCCTGGCACTGTCATCTTGGAATATGCCTCTGCCATTGAGGAAGGAAAAAAAAAATCTACTGATTGAAAAACCTGGTCATTCAGTATATTGATGTTGTCGGCTGACCTCAGTTTTTGGGCAGATATCGTTGCTGAACCTGGACCTGACCAACTGAGGGCACTACAGATCATACACTGCCCCCCACAGGCTTGTACGGTCAGCACTGGGCATGATGGGTGCATCACTTCACCCCTCTTCCTACCCTGATGTGTCCATCACTCTGGAACAGGGTAAACCTGGACTCCTCAGACCACATGACCTTCTTCTGTGGCTCCAAAGTCCAATCTTTAGCCCCCCAGCAAATTGAAGCCTTTTATCGTCCAATGAGCCTCACTGATTTGTGGTTTTCCTGAGGCTACACAGCTGTTCAGTCCCAATCCCTTGAGTTCTCATTGCATTGCACATGTAAATGCTCTTACTTTCGCAATCAAACATAGCCGAGAGTTCTGTGGATTTTTTTACAATATGATTCCAACAAATGTTTAAGTGATCGCCGATCACGATGATTCAAAACAATTTTTCCGAACACATTTCTTCCTCAGAGATGAAGGTTCACCACTATCCCTTCAGGCTTTTATAATGCATGGGTCAGTTCTTAACCCTATTTGAGTAGTTTCAGTAATCTCTTCAGTTTTCTTCTTTGCTTGATGCAGGCCAATAATTTGACCCCTCTGAAACAGAAAATTTTTTCCCCAACCACAGGAAACGTCTTTTGACATGGCTGTTTAAGAAATGAGAAGCAGCTCACAGCTTCAGTCAGGGTTAAATAACTTGCTTACAGCTGAAACATAGACTCTTACCTTTGTCCTCATTTAAATCCAGGCGACGACTTTTCTTTTGGCCAGCCAAGTTTTTTTTATGTACCATATAAATATTGGTGGCCTGCTAAATGGAGACCAGGACAAGTAGCATTGAAAAGAATCCCTTCCTCTTATTAACCCATTTAAACCGGGACAGCATCATTTAAAGAACGATGGTGGCCTGCTAATTTTGAAATGGTAATTAGTAACCAATAGAAAAACAACAACTGTTCCTGAAAGTGAGAAGCATTCAGCCCAAATAAAATGGTAAACATGGCAGCATGATTCTCTGCTGGGATTTTTGCATTAGGCCTTAAAGGGTTAAATGGCAGAAATCAGTTCTCCGGCTGGAAATGTGCTCCTTACTACTTTAGTCCAAGCAGAAAGGAGTTATTCACACCTTGAACCTCTTAATCTAACCTCAAAAACATTTGTACGTGCAAAATTTTATTCATAAGAAAAAATCACTTTTCAATTTGTCGCTCTAACAATCATCAATTGCTTCAGCCAACCCCTGGCCATTTTGGCAATGAGTATTTATTACTTCTGGCTGAACAATAAAATGTAATTTCACTGTGGGTTCAATACAAAAGCTGTACGGCTCATCTATGATCCAGACCAAAGTGCCTTCCACGAGCCACTCAGGGATTTTCTTCATTTCATCTCAAAACAGTTGAAAAATCCATTACTTATACATGGTGTATCAAACCCACCTGACTGACAAGGGATCATCTCATAGGACCATTCAAAGTATTCTCCTCCAATGAGACAAAGAGCCATCAGTGAGAAATGCCTGATGTGGCTCCAAGCAGCAGTAACAGCCTCTTTCAACAGGGACTTCAAACCAGCAAACTCACTGCTGACATACAGTTAAGGAATGAAATCAATGAAGGCAGACTTCAGCAATCAATGGCACATAACACTAAACAAAACAAAAGCTAAATGGACTCCTCTGACTGTAAATTGAGAAACTGGCTGAATTCCTGAAGGTGTTGGTCATACTTCATCAGAATTTCTCCAAGAGTGTAAATCCCACATATCCATCATGTTTCCTTACTCAGAATAACAAATTTTGTAGCCTCGGAAAAGAATTCATGCATCAATTTGATAAAACTCACCAATTGCTTTACGGTGTTTGAAGAGCCTCTTGCCTGTAAAAACTGATTTGCATGCATTTGTATTACTCTTAATCCAAGCAATGCATACAATTATAATTCAAAAACAATTATGAACAACATGGATTTATTTCATTCACAAACAGTGAAAGCAGAGAGGAGAAGTGAGACAATGAGAAGTACAAGGGTTTATTTAGACATTTAGATCACCTCAGTATGTGCACATTCACAATGTAAAATATTACATTCACAGTCACTGAATGAGTTCAAAGAGCAGAACCTACACTGGATGGAAAAGAACCCAAAAAGACCAGCAGAATCAAGTTCATTTTCAGATTACAAGCGTATGTTACGCACAACACATCAGAGCTGCCACTAATGATTATTTTCATTAAGGTCATTGGTTACTTTCTCAATTAATCAATTACTTATTTGGTTCAGAAAGCATCAGAAAATGGTGAAAAATGTTGAGCGCAATTTTCCTCAGCCCAAGGTGATATTCTAAAATGTCTTGTTTTGCCTCAACATTACTCAACCCAAAGATATTTAGTCCTTCATGAAGCACTGAAGAAACCAGATTATGTTCACATTTAAGAAGCTGAAATCAGAGAATTTCCAAATAGCCTGGCCCTCCAAAAAAAAAAAAAAAAAAAAAAGACAAACTAACTCATGAAAAATTGTCATTATTTAATTTGATCAATGTTGTCAGTCATCTTACGAGAACGTTAAGGACTCCAAGGATCTCTTTTCTCAGCATCCCATGAATGTTTGTTTTTTGCTCCAGCCACAAGTGTAATATGTGAATGTCATGAAACTGTTCAGAGGGCTTTATTAATCCTTTTAACTATTTAAGTAACACTATTGTGCTAATAATATTGACAAAAAGCCACATACAACCGTACGTTTCCGCGAGGTTCATCAGTTCAATTAATTCCACTAATAACAAAGCAAAATTATTTTGCTAATTAAAGACCTAAGTAGATGAAACCCTGATTGGGGGGGGGCCCTGAGTTCAAGCTGAGGATTTTTCATTTGCAATGAATTCTCCTTAAACTATATTTTGTGGTAAAGCACATTCCACAGCGAATGCATTTGAAGGTCTTTTCACCCAAGCGAAATTTGAGGCGTTAGCTTAATGCAGAGTTTGTACAGAAGCACTTATCACACTTAACTACAATTCTAGGCTTTTCATCTGTATGAATCCTCTGATTGCATTTTAAATTAGAAAGATGAGCTAAGCACTTCCCATTTGGACTACATTTATGGGGCTTTTCTTTTATTTTTTTTTTTTTTAATTTTCCTTGTTCTCTCCTCATAGTGTGTAATGGGCCTCTTTCCTGGGGTCTATAGTTACCCCCTAAGCATTGTTGGCATTGTATCCAAGGGCTCTTTTTGAGATGGTTACCGTTCCTTTGATCGCGGATATCTGTACTTCCTGGGTACTTGGACAGCCGGGGATGGCCTCCATGTATTTCTTCAGGTTTTTCTTCATGAGCCCCGGCGCACCTACCACCACTGGTACTTTATCGATTTCTTTCAATGACAAGGTTGTTTTTAGGTCATTTTTTTTTAGGTCTTGGTATTTTGTTATCTTTTCCCTCTCTGCTCTATTAAGTCCATAATCATTAGGGACAGTGACATCTATAATTTTGGCATTTTTCTCCTGCCTATTACAGATGACAATGTCTGGTTTTATCGCACCTCCCTCGATGAACCTTCCAGTTGGAATCACTTTGTCATAGAATAGTTACTTTCCCACTGGAGATGACTGGTGCTGGTTCATGTTCCCATATTCTTTCCTTTACTTCCACTTCCATCTCTTTGCAAATTTTCCAGTGTAGGTATTTGCAGATCTTATTGTGGCAGGAGGTATAATGTCCATCTGCCAGGAGGATTTGGCAGCCTGAGACTAAGTGGTTTACACTCTCAACTGTTGTATGGCAGAATCTACATAGATCGTTCTGTGAGATTC
This sequence comes from Gymnothorax javanicus, assembly GCA_029692085.1. Lineage (NCBI taxonomy): Eukaryota > Metazoa > Chordata > Actinopteri > Anguilliformes > Muraenidae > Gymnothorax > Gymnothorax javanicus. Next base: position 15,292,374 of record CM056200.1, on the reverse strand, counting down.
CTGCCATCTTCTTGAATCCATTTGTTAAAAGTCCCTGGTCTCGGGCTCCAACTATAACTCTCTCTCCATCGAATCCCAGCTCTCCGTTCTTAAGCCACTGTATTGATCCTTCTTTATCGATGTAATCCTTTTCCAATTCTTCTTGGAATCGTCCAGCCCACCGGTGCTGCTTCCATCTGGTCATTCTGAGAATCTGTTCCGTTTTGCTGAATTTTGCCCGTGTTTCTCTTGCCAGCTTTGTTGCCTGTGTCAGTTTGTTACCTTCTCTCTCTTCAAAGATGTCTCCTCCAAAGTTTTCAGCCAGTTTTATGACAGACGTCTGCTGGGGAAGGATTTCAGCATTTCACCTGTATGAATTATTTGGTGGCGCTTTTAAATGGATAGTTTCTGTAGAATAGCTCTTCCCACAGGGATTGCAAACATTTTGTAGGGTTTTTTCATCTGAATGCAAATTCTCTGGTGGTGTTTTAACCCCTTTTTTAGGTCACCAAGGCACTTCCCACACTGACTACATTTGTAAGGTTTTTTCACCTGTATGAATTCTCTGGTGGGATTTTTAAAGATTGAGATATGAGAAAAGCACTTCCCACACTGACTACATTTGTAGGGCTTTTCACCTGTATGAATTCTCTGGTGGGATTTTAAATGAGCTAGTTGAGAAAAGCACTTCCCACACTGACTACATTTGTAGGGCTTTTCATCTGAATGAATTCTCTGGTGGCGTTTTAGTTGAGTTAGGTCAGCAAAACACTTCTCACACTGACTACATTTATTGGGCTTTTCACCTGTATGAGTATAGTGGTGGTATTTTAAATGAGTTAGTTGAGAAAAGCACTTCTTACACAGACTACATTTGTAGGGCTTTTCACCTGAATGAATTCTCTGGTGGCGTTTTATTTGAGTTAGGTCAGCAAAACACTTCTCACACTGACTACATTTGTAGGGCTTTTCACCAGTATGAGTTCTGTGGTGGGATTTTAAATGAGGTAATTGAGAAAAGCACTTCCCACACTGACTACATTTGTAGGGCTTTTCACCAGTATGAGTTCTGTGGTGGGATTTTAAATGAGGTAATTGAGAAAAGCACTTCCCACACTGACTACATTTGTAGGGCTTTTCACCAGTATGAGTCCTGTGGTGGGATTTTAAATGAGGTAATTGAGAAAAGCACTTCCCACACTGACTACATTTATAGGGCTTTTCACCTGTATGAATTCTCTGGTGGGATTTTAGTTGAGATAGGTCAGCAAAGCACTTCCCACACTGACTACATTTGCATGAGTTTTCACCTGTATGAATTCTTTGGTGGCGTTTTAGTTGAGATAAGTCAGAAAAGCGCTTATCACAATGACTGCATTTGTATGGGCGTTCACCTGTATGAATTCTCTGGTGGGATTTTAGTTGAGATAGGTCAGCAAAGCACTTCTCACACTGACTACATTTGTTGGGCTTTTCACCAGTATGAGTTCTGTGGTGGGATTTTAAATGAGCTAATTGAGAAAAGCACTTGACCCACACTTTTGACCAGTATGAGTTTGTGGTGGGGCTAATTTTCACCTGTATAGGGCTTTTCACCTGTATGAATTCTCTGGTGGGAGTTTAGTTGATATAGGTCAGCAAAGCACTTCCCACACTGACTACATTTGTATGAGTTCTCACCTGTATGAATTCTCTGGTGCGTTTTTAGTTTATCTTAAATGACTGCATTTGTGGGGCTCACCTGTATGAATTCTCTGGTGATTTAAATGCCCTTGTCTACAAAAACACTTCTCGCACTGAGTGCACTTGTAAGGCTTTTCAGCAGTATGAGCTCTTAGGTGGGTCGGCGAATCATGTACTGCTGAACATGTACATGTAAACGGCTTTTGACCTGTATGAATTTGGAAGTGATTACTTACTCCAGACGTGGAATTAAAACATGCCGCACCCTGCTTACAGTTGCAAGTTCTATCCATTCGAATTTCATTTTCATTTTCATGAACGGCCTCCTTCTGAAGGACACTCAAAGCTCTTGGAGGTTTATTTGAAGCAGTTATGAGGGGTTCAATGGTCATACTGCTCATTTCACAGGTTATAGGTTTGTTGATACTCTTTGTATTTTCCTGGATTATTCCATTTCCATTCTTTTCATTGTTTACAAACCAGCAAGGATTCAGTTTCCCATTTTGGGTTGAGAGATCATGGATTTCTCCTTTGCAGTTTACATTTAGATGCACTGCACTTAGGCTTGGGTCAATTGGGTCTTTGTGTTCAAGACCAACTCCACTCATCTCAGTATTCATGAGATCAGTTCCTATGTTCTCACTCGATTCACACTTCACTTGGTCACATTTAATATGAACACATTTAATATCCTGCAAGTCACTGATTTGCTCTGATTTAAGGTATCCTCCATCATCAGGCTCTGTTTTGATTTGGTCAGGATGCAGATGGGTCACATATCCCAGCTCTGTACTGTCAAGGCTCTCCATCTTAATAAGATCCCCAGAGTGTGTGGAGCCCAGATCAGTTTCTGTTTTAATCAGTGATGTGTGTGTGTGGTGTACATCACTGACCCCACTGTGTGCTGTAACACACTCTGGCTCCAGTGTGTTGAGTCCTGGTGCAGCACACTCTGTCTCTGACTCTGCCATGTGGACAGACTCCAGTCCGCTGAGTTCCTCTTCTTTCTGTCTGATCCTGTGCTGCTCAGTGAGCTCTGGTAGTGTTGTCTCAGTGTCCCGTCTCAGACAGACTCCTGCCTGCGTCATACTGCTGCTCAAAGGTGTGCAGAAGTGCAGCTCCTGGAGGGAAACAGGGGAAGGGATTTAGCCTTTATCAAACTGGTCCTCCTGCAGGACCTGGCACATTCATTACACTGTGTAGCCCTCCTCAGACTGACCACAGGTGGCGCTCTCTTACTCTCAGGGACTCCTCTTTCTCAAGGCGTTACAAAGGCATTGGCCAAAATGGCTGGCAAACAAGCAGCTGCATCCAGAAATTGAGTACACTGGGTGAAACAGAAGTTAAATACGTACTTTTGAATGTATGTTCACTGAAAGCAGTGCACTTAAAATCCCTGAAAGGCAAACATTTCTCAGGGGTTCTCCCAGTGGTGGAATAAAAGAGCGTTTACTTTACCCTAATGCCTGCCTATTCCTCTGAAACAGAGGAGTCAAATGTCATTACAATCATATTTTCATACAGAAAAAGGTCGACCCTGTCGCCTCCGACAGCAAGGGAATTTCAGCGATAGCTCCCCAAAATGAGTTCCAGGAAATTAATTAGTTAATTTTTCATTGTCAGTAATAAAAAGCCCAAAATCAATCAGGTTGTCTGTCCTGATAAGATCTAAAGGTTTGTAAGATTTGAAAATGATCTATAAAAATATTTTTGAGTTATCGCATTAAAACTAAGGATATGCGGTGGATGCAGACACGGTGGTGACAATGATTCCATAATATTGACAAAACATAGTTTTGCCAATATAACAATAAATTCTGTGTCATGAACTGAAGACCTGTGAATGCTGGAGTGAGCACAGACTCAGGGCCCTTCCAGACAAGAACGATTCTTTTGAAAACGCTTAAATATTTTATACTTTCGGCCTTGCGTCCACACGGAGACAGCGAAAACGCAGTCCGAAAACTGTATTTTTTTGAAAACGGGTTCTAGAGTGAGAAAATATGAAAAAGCCACCCCAGCATTTCCGTGTGCACAACCAAAATGGGTTTTTTGAAAACTATTGTGTGATAGCCCCCATTACAGCCCCCACCCCGTCTAGTCTGTATGCAGAACGCAAGCTTTATAAGCATGCTTGCCATCGCCTTATCTGTTTTTTGGTCTATTTCCCCAGAAACTCTACAGCGCCACATAAAGGCCTGGAATATTCACGACAGCTTTTTGGGCCATTTTAGGCGTCTCCGTGTGGACGCAGGTATTTTTAGAAACAATGCGCGAGGATGGGAGATTTTTTTAGAAACGAAAAAACAAGACAGTTTTCGAAAATCTCTATCATTATGGACGAGGCCTAATATGCAGACAGATGAAAGCCCTCATAGAGTGACACGTGCGAAACAATGAAAAACTCGAGACAAGAATTTTATATTCCTTTAGATTTTATCAAAATAGACAACTGGATTGATTTTGGGCTTTGTATAATAAATAATAAATTACTTGACAATTAATTAATTATTATTAATACAAATTCAAAATTAATCCAGATTTCCAACTTGATAGGATCTAAAAGCATATACAGTGGGGTGCAAAAATTTGGGCACCCCTGGTTTAAATGTCTGTTACAATGAATCTCCAAGTGATTGAAAGCAAACCTGAACACTAAACACTACAAGGATAAACATGACACATTTCATCACATTTTAAAGCAAAAATAATTTTTATCTTTAACTTTTTACAGTTCAAAAAAAAAAAAAACAAAAAAAGGCCTTGTGCAAAAGTTTGGGAAAAACTCCTCCTCGGGCAGCTAGAACAGCTTGCTTCCTGTCGCCAGCTAAGAGTCTTTCAAAATTTTTCCCCATTCTTCCTGACAGAACACCTCTAGCTCAGAAATATTCTTCAGCCTTCTTGCATGCATGGCATGTTTGAGGTCTCTCCACAGATTTTCAATAATATTCAAGTCTGGGGACTGTGATGGCCATTCCAAAACCTTCATCCGTCTTTCCTGGAGATGACACTGTATCACTCACCGGCATGATTCTGTCATTGACATTACTAAATGGGCCCAGGAATACTTCAAGAAACCACTGTCTGTAAACACAGTCCACTGTGCCATCCACAGATGCCACCTAAAACTCTATCATGCAAAAAGAAAGCCATTGTTGAGCATGATCCAGAAGCGCCGCCGTGTTCTGTGGGCCAAGGCTCATTTAAAATGGACTGTGGCAAAGTGTCCTGTGGTCAGCCGAGTCCAAATTTGACATTCTAGTTGGAAATCATGGAAGTCATGTCCTCTGAGCTAAAGAAGAGAAAGACCACCCCTCCCGTTATCAGCGTTCATTTCAAAAGCCAGCATCTCTGATGGTACGGGGATGCATTAGTGCATATAGTGTGGGACACTTGCATGTTTTAAAAAGCAACATGAATGCTGAAAGGTATATAAAGGTTTTAGAGCAACACATGCTACCCTCCAGACGACATCTATTCCAGGGAAGGCCTTGTGTATTTCAGCAGGACAATGCAAAACCACATACTGCAGCTATTTCAACAGCATGGCTTCGTAGTAAAAGAGTCCGTGCACTGAACTGACCTGCCTGCAGTCCTGATCTTTCACAGATTGAGAACATTTGGCGCATAATTAAACGAAAAGACCTTTAAAAGAGACCCAAAACTCTCCAGCAGCTGGAAGCCAGTTTTAATCAAGAGTGGGATCAAATTCCAATAGCCAAACTCAAGAAACTTGTCTCCTCAATGCCCAGATGCCTGCACTCTCTGTAAAAAAAGAAGAGGGATGTTACACCATGGTAAACAGGCCCCTGTCCCAACTTTTTTGAGACCTGTAGCAGCCATCAAATTTAAAATGAGCTCATTTTGTGGATAAAATTGTAAAATTTCTCAGTTTCAACATTTGCTATGTTATCTCTGTTCTATTGTGAATAAAATACTGGCTGGTGTGATTTGAAAGTCATTGCGTTTTGATTTTATTCACAATTTACATTCTGTCCCAACTATTTCGGAATTGGGGTTGTAGTTTGAAACGTTGCCAGAGTTTTTTGTAGCCCTCTCCTTGTTGGTGGAAGTGAATTACCTTGTTTTTGACATCCTTGGACAACTGTTTAGAGGAACCCATGGTTTTTAACACCAGACACAACACCCACCACAGTCAGATGCTTTAGAAGGCATGGAGTTACTTTAGAATAAATAGCTCAACCCTGGAATTGTGTTCATCTGACTCACTGAAGTCCTAACAAGTAAATGGCCCGGGTATGGGTCTTAGTAATAATCTTAACAAAGAATAATCCAAAAGGGTTCCCAAACTTTTGCACAGGGCCCTTTTTCCTTTCTTATCATTTAAACACTCAGAAAAATTTAAATCAAAGGAAACATTACTTTTAAATTTGCAAAAAGGCGTCATGTTTAACTTTGCAGCATTTCGTGTTCAGGTTTGCTTTCAATCACTTGGAGATTAATTGTAACAGACGTTTAAAAACCACGGGTGCCCACATTTTTGCACCCCTTGGTATGGGCTTTGATTTTTGTCAGCCGTTAGTTCAAGAACGCATCAGGTATGATGTGTGAAAAACAAAAGGAGCAAGCATGTTCCTCTGCCCCATGGGAGGAGTAATTATTTTTGCCCTTAAAATTATCGTGATAAATTTATCGTCCAGCCCTGAGCCAAATGATAAGTTTCCCATTTGTATGAGTGACGTCATTCCCAAATGCATTTTTTATTTTGGAAATAAACATGGCCACATAGAATTGTCTGATTTTGTCACATAATTTCTCTTAGAAGCAGTCGTATCTGTCAGGTTTCCAGATTTCCAGTCTAGGTTCAGTTTAGAATACAATGCCCGATCAAAAAAAAGTCATACACTAATATTTTGTTGGACTGCCTTTGGCTTTGCTTCTGGCACACATTCACTATAGCATCGTTTCAATGAGCTCATGTAATATCACAACATTTATGTCTGTCCATAACTGCATTAATTTTTCATCATGATCTTATAGTGAAGATGGGAGAGTCAGACCGCTGTGTAAAGTCTTCTCCAGCTCATCCCAAACATTCTGAATCTGAACCAAAGGTCTGGACTCTGTGGTGCCCAATCCATGTGTGAAAATTTTATTTATTTATTTTTATTTATTTATACTGGCTGTCCAATTGAGAGCAAGCTCTCTTTTGCGACTGAGCCCAGTTGTGAAATATAGTAAAACATCCAAGAACATTGATAAATAAAAACAAATCAAAAGAACTACAGTACACATGTAAATTCTTGGTTCATTGCAGGCAATAAAAGACATTTAAAACAATGAAATGAAATTAATTTTTCCAATTTTTGACACTGTTGAACCCTATTCCATTTCTATTGGGCATAATACCGAAAAGCAGTTTTACCCAGTTTAGTATGAACCCTCGGGATGTCTAAAACCAAACAGTCAAGAGCATGAAGATGGTACTCCCCCCTAAAACTAGACGTCAGGTCGGCTGAGACCGCATAAGCGCGCTTCTCCCCTTTTTTGGGCATTATTCGGCCAATACTATCGCCATGGCAACAGAAATCGAAATGTGTCGTAAGTGAAGTACAACACATGTCCATACCAAATATGAAAGTAATCAGTCAAAAATTGCAGCCTGTACTGAGTCCACAAGGAAGTGTGTATGTTTCAGCACAAATGTGCACATTATTCCGCCAATACTGTTGCCATGGCAACCAAAATCGATAGGTAAAACATAACCAATTTAACTTTCAAATTCTTAAGTAGCGCATCAATGTGCTTCCTAAAATTTAATTTGTCATCAACCCAAATGTCCAGGCATTTGTAGCAAGTAACAATCAATTTGTATTCCAGTTGTTGTTGTAATGCTTCCATTATAAAACTAGCAGCAGGTTTCTGAGAGAATAGCAAATATTTAGTTTTCTCTTAGTTTAAAAATAGTTAAGGTCTAAAAGAGCCTGTTGGAAGATTTGAAAATCTGACCGTAAATTTTGAAGAGCAAGCTCAGGAGAAGAAGCAGCTGAATAGATGACTGCATCATCTGCATATACAACCCCAATTCCGAAATAGTTGGGACAAAGTGTAAATTGTGAATAAAACCAAAATGCAATGACTTTCAGATCACATGAGCCAATATGTTATTTACAATAGAACATAATGTTTCAAATGTTGAAACAGACATTTTACATTTTGATCCACAAAATGAGCTCATTTCAAATTTTCTGGCTGCAACAGGTCTCAAAAAAGTTGGGACACAGGCAAAAAAGGGCTGAAAAAGCAATTAATATATAAGAGAATCAGCTGAAAGAATATTTAGTAAGTAATTAAGTTAACTGGCATCAGGTGTGTAACATGATTGGCTATAAAAGGGATGTCTGAGAGAGACTGAGTCTCTCAGAAGTAAAGATGGACAGAGGCTCTCCAACCAGTGAAGGCTTGCGAAAAAAAAAATTGTGGAATACTTTAAAAACAATGTTCCTCAATGTCAAACTGCAAAGGCTTTGAAGGTCTCATTATCGACAGAGCATAACATCTCTGAAAAAAAAAAAAAAAAAAAATTGCATTTGAAAATCATAATTCATTTTCTTCAAATGGCTGCTGCGGACCTTTTAGGGATCCTAAAAATTACTGAAGGGGTATTGAGCACTGAAAATGTGATTTTCCTGACTTGCTTTCCTTTCCTTACTCATTAATGATTCGGCATGGTCACCAGAATTGCACTGCACTGTAAAACAAGCTAAAAAATACACACGCACCAAAAACAACCGCTCAGACTCAATACCACCTACTCCTGCTCTGGTCAGAGGCAGACTCTGGTACAGTGTGTTCCTCTTATGTCATATGACGTGACACTTGGGGAAAAAAGGGTTTTTAAGGGTCTCGCTGAAATAGACCACCTTTTACTCTTTTTTTTTTTTTTTTTTTGTCCTAACGTCCAAAAAATCCTAAATGATATTTTTAAATCGTCATTTTACACAAGATTACATATAAATCTCATTGGGCCATTTAACCTGCAAGTTACATTTTAAGGGTAATTCCGTGCCAAATCACCAGATTTCAGAGAAAGTTCCCGAATGACCATCTTAGATTTTGTTCATTTTTTTATTTTAAGGTCCTTGTTACTAATAACTGCTGTGCAAAACTTTAGGCCAATATCTCCACTAGTTTTGGAGATATTAAGCCTTCAAAAAGGGGACGTGGCCCCATATTTGGCATAAAAACGAGTACTACAATCAAACATCCATAGTTTCATGGCTAATAACTTTTGAACTATTCACATTAAATGGTTCAAATTTTCACACATGATTCTTTGATATAATAAGGCTCTGTACACAGAAGGAGAGCTTTGTATGTGACATATTTGCAGATTTATGGCATGCCAAATATGGTTTCCTGTAATGCGTGTTTGTCCATGGTAGCACTTTATCGGCGATAGCTAAAATCACATATCCGGGATGATAGACCAGTCATCTGCTCAGCATCTGATATAGACTGATAAGTGACAGAAGCAAACCGTTAATGTTGAAGCAACCCTGCGTATTTCAGAAAGTACTTAACACCATCTCGTGCAACCAGCCAATGGGCCATATTGAACGATCTTTTGTCATCAAATAATGGACTGGGACAATCACACTATCCAACACAACGGCCGTATTCAACTGGTCTTTCATGGTGCTGTACCGTCTAGGCCACGCCCACCTGCGCAGTGAACAAAACGTGTTGCACTGAGAGCGACCAGTCGAATAGAATCAGCACTCCGTGTAGCACCATATAGCATCATCACGTGATACGAAGAACATGGCAGACCCAAAGCAGTTGTATATGGTGGTTTTAATGCACGAAATGAGCAGTGAGGAGGAAAGTGATGATGATGCGATGACTACGATGGCAGGGTCATGTTCTTTGGGGCGGGGCTTTGTGACTGAGATCGCGCAAACCTAAAACAAAACTTGGCAAAAGATCCACTAAGCCACCATACATTCGGCAGATCGTTTAAAACGTGTGAGAAAAATACTGAAAATGATAAAGTTGTTGAAAACTCACGTGAAGTTCTGACCCGACCGAGTATCCGCCAGTTTTCAAATGGTCACGTGATCATACTGCACTGAAGCTGCACCCGTTTCAAATCGGTGCAGAAAGTGCCACACCGAGTGCAACACCGAAAGCGGTGCAGTACCAGTCGAACAGAAAAAGTTGCAAAAGTGCAGCACTGAAGGCACAGTGCTGCACCATACAGCCCAGTCGAATAAGGCCAATAACAGCGCATACCTCTGGGCGAAGCGCGACGGTTCGTCATTCTCGGGCGACGTTACGCCATTATCACGCGACCGTTGAAGCCGACAACTAATTAGGGGGAATAAAACCTCATTCATCTCGTCTTTGTAAACAAAAATTGCACATTTTTGTATTTTATAATATTTATTTACTAATTATGATTGTATAAAACAGCATTATGATTTAGCCCCAAGTTCCCCTTTAAGCATCTTTATGAGCGGTGTTGTTTTCTCTGAGCAAGGTTAGTAACACGACTACAGTCGAGTTATATTACCATTGACTATCAATGAATGGGACAAAGCCGCAAACCGAAACCGAGCATTACACTGGACTGGATCATGTTAGATTTACCATTTTACGTTTCTTTAATTTTTCTCCACTGATCCAAGTAAGGGCAGGGTTATTTTGCTGCATCTAAAATCCACGCTTGCGTTTTAGTCTTTCCCGCAGAGAAAGCGCCTTGACCGAATTAAACGTTTAAACGGGAAATTCTTGTTAATTGCCGCAGCGACCTCACTTACCTTCAGCCAGCATACAAGTAGCCAGGGAACTCGCTGTGAAACAGGTGAACAAAACTGCAAAGTTAATGCAGCGAGATCATGAGGAAAAATAAATTACCACAAATTGTTCTGAATGGAACAACTTGGCGAAACTTCACGGAAACTTGACAAGAGCGCTATTGCAAGCAGCGAGTGATGCCATGTGACCGACACCCAACAGTGGATGAGGAGGATCGGAAGTGTATCTTCTTCTTCTTCTTCTTTCGGTTTTATGGAGGTTAGCCGTCGACAACTAACTTCAATGGTGCATTACCGCCACCAGCTGGACTGGGGTGTGGTACTACAGTCTAACCTTCCAAGTATGAAGCAAAATTAAAAAAAAAAAAAAAAAAAACTAAATTCTCTTAATTAGTCCTGTCTTCCTTAGGAAGCTGAATATGTAATTAAAGCAGATTTCACCTGAGCTTCTTTGAAGAATGTCCTCTAGGATTAGACTTAACTGTTCTCCTTGCGATTGCAATATTAGTCTTTGTCTTTCTATCTAGATATTTAGGACAGTGTAAAATGACATGCTCTATCGACTCTGGACTACCACAGAATTCACAATTGCCATCAGCATGCTTCTTCATTATTAGTAAATTATTATTTAGTCTTGTGTGTCCGTACCTCATTCTTGAAAATACATCCTCCTCCTCCTTGCTTCTGTTCATGTTCCTGCTCTTTCCCACTTTATTCTGGATATTATAGAACTGTCTTCCAGTCTGCCCATTGTCCCATAATGTTTGCCATTTTTCCTTAACTATGTTTTTAACCATACTTTTAATTTCTGCTTTGCTGTACTTGATCTCAATATCTACGCTGGGATTTCCAGCTGCTTGCTTGGCACATTTATCTGCCAACTCATTTCCTACGACTCCTATATGAGCTGGTACTCATACAAGAGTTGTCTTTATTCCTAAATTTAACAGTTTGCAACTTGAATTATATCAAACAAAATATCCTGCCTTGATTTTGACTGAAAGGTTTTGATGCTGAACAAAGCTGAACTGGAGTCTGAAGGAATTACTGCCTTCCTTGGCCTATAAACTTCCACCCATAGCAGAGCTAACCACACTGCCACCAACTCTGCTGTATAGACAGCTAGGTCATCACTTATTCTCTTACCTTCTTTTACTTTTAATTTTGGGATCACATAAGCAACTCCCATTCTTTTATCATCCATTTTAGAGGCATCTGTATATAAAGTTATTTCCTCTCTGTAATTCTCCATAAAATAGCTCAGAACTCTATATTTGTCTATGTCATTTTCCTGCTTCTCTTCTAATAACCCCAAGTCAATGGGCACTTCTTTAAAAATCCATGGTGGGGCAGTTGGTATAGGCACAGTAGGACTAATTTTTAATTCACTAAACCCCATTTCATTTACTTTATCATTGATCACCCAACCAATACTTTTAACTTGAACATTTTCACGCTCTTGGCATTGCTTCAGAACTGTTCAATAAGGCTCCATTCGCTCTATTGTTTTGACTCTGCGCTCCCCCGTCCATAAACCCATCCAGTCTCTAATCCAACAATAGTTCACTTGATTTTTTATTTTTATAAATAAAACTCAGTTAAATTTGGCACACAGTTTCTTACTGTACATAGAGTCTTCTAACACAATCTCACACAGTCTAATTATTTACAAAAAACTGCTTAGATTTTTCCGCTCTCTAGAATTTTACAAATCTGAACAAATTCAAATGGTGTTATTACTTAAAGCTCGTCGAGGATATCACTGGTGGTTTTCTCAGCAATGCATCACTACCGCCAAATATTAGAGCATTTAAATATTGGACTTTGTCCTGTGTAATGTGGAAAAAAAAAGCCACGAGATGGCAGTATTGACATTTTTTGTTGTTAAGCCCAGTCTGGAGCTAGGTTTGGGGCATGTCCTGGGCATGCCTCAGAGGGGGCTGGAAAAGAGTATATAAGGAGAAAAACTGAGAGAGTGAAGAGGTAGTAGGAGAAATTGCAAGGAGAAATTGTGGAAGGATACATTTGACCAGACCTGTCACTCTTTTCAAGACCTGTGAAGCTTTTTGTGGATTTTTGCCTGTGTTGGAGCATTTTCCTGTCCCAGGACATTGCAACACAGCAGCCCATCTCAATTACCAGGGGACTGTAAATATCTTTTTTTTTTTTTTTAAATTTCAATCTTGGTCAGTAGGGTAGAGTGTAGATTAGTTCTAAGTGTTTGTTTAATTAAATCTGTTGAAGTTTAAGAATTTTGTCTGTCTTCCCTTGCTGTCCGTGACGTCATAACAAATTGACGCCAACAAATTGGGGCCAAAACACCTGCATCTCAAAGCAATTCAGTTAGCCACAACATTAGAAACACTTCACTTACTTAAACCAACCACAGCCATTAAAATGGCTAAACTCCTGCTTTAACCGACTCAACTTACACCAACTTCACTTACTCGGACCAACTAATTTCACTTACTCCGACCAACTTCACTTTTTACTAATCCTGCAATTACTCTAAGAATTCCATAAAATACTGTAAATATAGGCTAATCAACGGGCACCTTAATCTTGAATAAATGCTAATTTTATTGTGGACATCTATATGAGCACTTCATGGAATAGAATGACAACTGTATTCAATCTAACAAAGACAGAACTAACAAATATGCCAGCAATGCAGTTGTTTACAGACACAGAGTTATGTTCATTCACATCGATTTCCACACACACAGAATCTGAGCTCAGAATACATACACACACACCTCAGTGCACTTTCCTCTCTCACATTCATTGACATTGGAAAAGATCCAAGGCTCTAATTTTCTTATGACCAGCTTAGATAACATACACAGACAACGCTCTGTTTCAAAAGCATTCAATTGGTAACTTGTTACAAATAGTTCAAACCACTCACGGAATGCCTGGTATCCCTGTTATGGATGAGGACATCCTTCCATTGCTACACACATTTCTCCCGCCGTCCACACATGGTACACCCACTGTGTTTCACCGCCACCCGCGGACACCTCTATTTGCGGCCATTAGTCTCATAGATTCAACTTCATCCTCATCCCACTACCACCCGACGTAAGAGTGCGCCGCAGATGACCCGCATTATGAACCATTATAAACCATTATGCTGATGTTCTACACATTCTTCAGTCACAGTCAAAGTCATCTGTCCCACAGCAGTTACAACAACACAGTCCCCCTTTACTTTTAGTCTTCCCCATTTTAGTTTTACTCTCTCTGTCTCACAGCAATAAAGCCGAATTCGGAAAAGTTCCGTCACTCACCCGTTCCTCCTCAGTTTTATGGAGAACCTCCCTCCTGGCCTCATTTCTGCCTAAAATTCTGGATTCTATCCTGTCAAATTAGATGAGGAACAGTCTTGGTGGCCTCAACACCGACTACACGCTCCAGAGCCCTTGACTCTCTCCGAGCACCCAAAGATCTGCAAATTTCCCCACATGTAAAGGAACAGCAGGGGTCCCAACGTTCGCTCCTAGGGTTAAGGACTTTGCCCTTTTCAATGACTCAATATCAGGACGACCGTCCAAATGGTTTCTGAAAATCCAAATATTTTCAGTCTGGTGCGAATCTCCAGGGAGTGCAGAAAACCATTTGACATATTGGAAGCTCACCCGGAAAGCCCCCAATGTTGTGGGAATTTTCATTTTCATTCCTGAAAGAAAATCACACTAGGATATGAGACAAGATGAGAACTTGTAAATAGGATCCATTTTTACAATATGCCAACATTGGGTCCCAATATCGTTACAGGATCCAAGAACAAAGACAAAGGAATTTTTCTCTCCTTTGTCTTTGGATATATGTAAAAAGCAGAACGTCATGATGTCCGCCCATCTCGCTTTTTCAGCTTTTGGACACCATTGGAATGAATTTACATTGTGCACATCCCACATAAGTCTGGCTCCAGTAATCCTAAAAAGTTTCTCCCCCCGCAGAAATTTATGTTTCCTTGGGTCTTATCTAGAACGCTCCAGGCTCAGAAGGTACACACTGTTTCAGTAAACACACTTCATGACACTTCTACAAAGGAACAAGCTAGATTATAAAAGTTGCAATCACGCATGACCTAGGTCACCTAGGCCACTCGAGAACAAGCAAGGATAAACACTTAATGACTGAATAAACAAGTAAATCAATTCTAAATGAAGAGCAAGGAAGGATAAACAAATAATAACCAAATAAGCAATAATAAGGAATTTATGACTGAATTCCACCAGCAGAGAGCTCTGGTTATGTTATGAACCTAACAAAGGTTTTTAGACCGTAAGTTCCGTTAGCGTGAACAGTTTCTTATGTGGAGCTAGCATATCGATGACTTCTACAGGAAATAATTTCCTATTCAATCTCCGCCTTTTTCAGCTTTTTATTTGCCAGAGCAATTTTTAAAGGGGGATGAAATTACGCCACGGCAATGCAGAGAAATCGTTTGCTATACCAGACACGTTATAGCTTGTGCGTTTCACGTTTGCTGTCACCGCAGGAGCATCAGAGAGCTAGCCCAGATATTGGTGAAGTATCTGGTTGAGCTAGCCCAGATATTGGTGAAGTATCCGGTTGACCCTGGTCACGGATAAGTAAAACGATCGTCTCACAGCAGCAGTAAACAAACCCAAACACGCACCCCAAGCTCTGCAAAACCTACTTCTGGTCTAACTGCAGCCTTTTCAGCCCAACTCTGCAGACACATACAACACCTCTCCGGTTAGCTTCAACTGCAGTGGCTACAATCAGGCAACGTTATGATGAAACTACCACATTGATGCTTACCGACGTAACACAAGCATACCGATCAGAATTACTGCATATAAGTGAACCAGGAGCATTTTTACGAAGCACAGCAAGTGAACTAACATGCAGTATCTTGTAACCGAGCGGTCATCATAACAACAGACACAAACGTTACCCTGCAATACAGGTTTTACAGACAGTAAGTTCCGTTACTGTGAACAGCTGTATCAAGCATCCAAATT
The DNA here is from genome assembly GCA_029692085.1 of Gymnothorax javanicus. Classification (NCBI taxonomy): domain Eukaryota; kingdom Metazoa; phylum Chordata; class Actinopteri; order Anguilliformes; family Muraenidae; genus Gymnothorax; species Gymnothorax javanicus. Next base: position 15,276,935 of record CM056200.1, on the reverse strand, counting down.
ACAAAAAAGTATAAAAAGTTAGCTTCAAATGAGGTTTATGTTCACATACATTCTGTTGAATGTCCCGATATTACTCTTGCATATTTAGGACACAAACATTAGCAACAGTAACTTGGCTATGTTAGCCGCAGTGCTATAGCCACATTCAAAGCAACTTACTACTGCTTCTGTGTCTGTGAGTCACGGACAATCCCGACCGATCCAGGCTTTATCCTCAGATATTTTACAAAGCCTGAGTTTGAGGCCAGTTGTTAGTGCTAACTATTGTTAGCGGTCCTGCTAGCCACCCGTAACACGTTAGCTTCACTTAAATGTCATTATTTGCTGTTATATCGTTACTTGCAGCTTGTGGCTCCGAGCTCTTGATCGATGCAACTGCTTCAGGTTTGAGAAGCAGCTGAAACGCATATCCAGCGTCAAATTATCCTTTATTGACAAAGCAGTTTTTGGTGAAATGCTGAGCACAAACAGCTAACGTTCCCTTTGGCCGTGGCTGTTTGCTGTGGGCAAACAAAAAAAGCTACCCACTGATTTCTGGTGGCATCGTCCTTTGGAAGAGAAAATAGTTGTGCTTTTCTTCGTGTCCAAAAATAAACGGACGAGCAGCTTTGGGAGAGATACTGACAAAACTGCACCTCAAATGATCTGCGATTCTTCTTTTGTATTTCCAGAAGTGTAGACGCTACTAAGGCATAATATGATCCATGTTTAGAAACTTAACAGAGGTTGAGTATGGACATCCAACATTATAACAATACTTATATGTATTAAAAGAAGGATTAGCATAATAGGTCCCCTTTAAAGGAAAACTACCCATGTAAGGTCATATTCTTTTAACGCTTTATCTCACTGTTTGACGGTGTGACATTCCACAATCACTAATCCCCCCCATGTTACCCTCACAGCTTTCACATCTCCAATTTCTTTTCTCACAAATTTCCCGATGTCATGAGCATTTCATGATTTTGGTCCAAAGCAAGATGGCGGATAGTGACACGGACGAAAACGACGCTCCGGATACTAGTAATGAAGTTGCCAGTATTTCGACTTCCCAGTCACCTGTGATAAGGAATTTGGTAGTTGTGAACGAGCTATTATGTTTTTTTAACTTATCAGATGAATATATTGCCATTTGACACAATCATTAAGCTGTGTGTGGACATTTTTGATGAGACCGACATTTTGCAAGCAAAATTATTGGCATTTGAATTGTGCTGTAATGATGCAGAAAAAAGAATGCCGAAACGCATTGGGGCCCAGAAGTCTCTTAATAATTTGAAAGATACTCTCAGTTTATTGTTAGCCCTACCGGGTGAGGAAATTCCCTGTTCTGCTTCTGTTTACCTGGGCAAACTGCCACCAGTTTCATCTGACCATCTTAACATGGCTGCCATTTTCAAATCTATGAACGACTTGAGGAGTGACTGCAAACTTCTGCGTACAGCGCAAGCTGACTTACTTACACTGATCAATGACATCGCCTCCCGGGAATCCTCGGTGAATCCTCGTCCGGATGAGAATGAAGTGCAGGCTTTTGATGATCCTTCGCTCCAAACATGCCAAACAATGAGTAGTGGCGAGTTGCCGTCTCGAAAAGAATCAGGTGAGGTGATTTGCGAGGGAGAAAAGTCAGATATTGATCCTCATCCTGAATTATTATTAATCGCCGAAGCTAATCTGCATAGTAACCTTGAGGGAGCTGACGAAAATGAAGTTGCTGACCGTGAGGAGTCTGATAATACGTCTGAAGTAAGCCAGGTTGTTCTACCCATTTCTCACCAACAAACCGCCAGTAGTGAATTAGACTCTGCGCCTATTAAGGTATCATTATATGCTGGCAGATATGCGCCTTTAGCTGAGGAAAGCAGAGACACTTACTCCAGTGTTCTGCAGAACAATCCTATACATGTGACCAACAGAATCCCAGATACAGTTTTCTCAGGAGACGATCAGAGTTCTAGTTACACTGGAGGTGATGGCTTCACCAGAGTTAGTTATCGGAGAAAAGGCCGGCTGAGAGGGACCCATCCTCGAGATCGAAATCGTGCTAACCATGGTAATAACCCCCATAACTCGGTTGTTATTGGGACAGCGGCTTCCAGCTATTTACGAGGTGTCGGTAAGCGCACATCATCTATATTTGTATCCAGACTTGCACCGGAAACTGTGACTGAAGATCTGATATATTTCATCAACCAAGCTTTTGGAATAGTAGCCACTTGTGAGAGTCTTAGAACGAAACATGACTCTTATGCTTCATTCAAGGTAGAAGTTGACCAAAGATCAGTGTCCAGAATTTTTAACCCAACATTATGGCCCAGTGAGGTGCTTGTGCGGAAATTTTTTAGTCATTCATGATTGCGATTATCTTTTGTGTTTGGCAGCTAATGTCCATTACTATTACCATGTCAGCTTTACGGGTATCAACTTATAATTGCCAGGGTGTGAAATCGAGTGTGAACTGTGTTCGTGAATTATGTGATTTGAGTGACATTTGTCTTCTACAAGAGCATTGGCTGACTGACGAAGATTTAACTTTTTTAAGTGAGATACACACTGACTTTTATGGCCGTGGGATCTCCTCTGTGGATACGGGAACAGAATTGCTCGTCGGTTGTCCCCATGGTGGTCTGGTAATATTGTGGCGGAATTCTCTTGGATCTACTATTAAAATTCATACGTATGATGATAAAAGACTCTTGGGATGTGAAATTACATCAAACTGTGATAATACTTCTATTTTACTTATCTATATATATATATATATATATATATATATATATATATATATGCCTGTTGATAAGCCTGATAACTTTGATATGTTTTCCGACTACCTTGGTAAGGTGAACGCTATTGCTGAAGAAAGCAGTGCCAATGGTGTTTATATTGTAGGTGATTGGAATGCCAACTTGAGATGTGATTCTACCTTCAGTAATCAGCTTCAAGCTTTTGCTAATGAATATGACTTTATCATATCTGACTATGAATATTTTGGATCTGGCAGTGATGTTTATACCTATGTTAGTCATGCTCATGGGACTGTGTCCTGGCTCGATCACTGCGTGTCTACGATCTCTGGTCAAGCTGTGCTTAAAGACTTTCGTGTGTTGTATAACTGGACATGTTCAGATCATAGACCTATGCTGATCAATATTGATTTTGCTAATTTACCTGTTACCATAGATTCTAACTGTGATAGTTCATATGGGGTTAAAACTGTTAAATGGTCTGCCTTTACACCTGAAGACATTAATGAATATAACCTCAATACTAAGTTTGAATTTTGTAACATCAATATCCCCGTTGAATCTCTTGCGTATGATGGCATTAATTGTAAATCTACTGGTCTGCATACTAATCATGCCGAGGCCTTAGATATTTTTTATCAGGACATCACTGACTGTCTTACTCGCTCTAGTGAGTCTTTTTCTAAGCATCAGAGTAAAAGTGAATTTATAGTTCCTGGTTGGGAATGATCATGTGGCTGAATTATATATGTCCTCTAAGGAAGCCTATGATATGTGGAACTCTAATGGAAGACCAAGGACTGGTCCCCTCAGTGAAATCATGCGCCAGTCCAGAGCACGATTTAAGTATGCACTGAGATTTTGTCGTAAACAAGAAGCCCAAATAAGAGCTGACAAACTTGCCACTAAGTTCTCTTCTAAGGACTATAACTCTTTTTGGTTTTCAGTTAATAAGGAATTTTCTAAGAAAATGTCTATTGCTCACTCAGTAGGCGGGGCTTCTGGTGAAGATGAGGTGGTTAATATGTGGAAGGATCACTTTTGTGGACTTCTGAACTCTGTTAATTCTGACAGAAATAAATGTGAGTTTGAGGAAAAACTGTTATGTAATGAATAACATGTACCCTTAACTGAGTATGTAACTCCCTTAGAGATTCAAAATATCATCCAGGATCTGAAATGTGGTAAATCAGGTGGTGTTGATAGACTAACAGCTGAGCATTTTAAACATGCTGATTCTCAAATTTGTGTATTACTTTCCTTGTTGTTGAATGGTATGCTTACTCATGGCTATGTACCAACTAAGCTCACTGAAGTTATCATTGAACCCATTGTCAAAAGTAAATCTGGAGATCTCTCAAGTCCTGACAATTATCGTCCAATAGCACTAGCTACCATGATATCTAAAATTTTGGAAAGAGTCACGCTTAAACGTTGTGAAGTATTTTGTGCTGACAATCAATTTGGGTTCAAGAAATCTCACTCAACTGATATGTGCTTGTTTGTATTCAAAGAAATTGTTAGACATTATATGGTTAATGGTAGTCCTGTATTAGTTTGCTATCTTGATGCTCGGAAGGCATTTGATCGTGTTCATCATTGGACGCTATATAAAAAACTGATTAATCGAGGTGTACCACTTTACTTGGTCCGCTTATTAGCTGACTGGTATGATAAACAATTGTTCAGTGTACAATGGGGTGCCTCTATGTCATCCACTTTCCAAGTATCTAATGGTGTTCGTCAGGGAGGAGTTATGTCCCCTTTCCTATTTAATGTATACATGGATGATCTAACTAAGAGGCTCAATGAGGCCCATGTGGGTTGTAAATTCGGTAATGTCTCAGTAAATAACATGTTTTGCAGATGATATGAGTATTATTGCTCCTTCAGCTATAGCGCTGCAACAACTACTGTATATATGCCAAGACTATGCAAGTGATCATGACATCATGTACAACCCTAAAAAGTCTGTATGCATGTTATTTGAGTCTAGGAATGTGAAATTTGACACCTCACCTGAATTCTATCTGTGTAACCAAAAGCTTGGATATGTGTCTACTCATACATATTTAGGACATATTGTAAATAATACCTTAAATGATAATGATGATATAATGAGACAACATAGAGCACTCTGTATCAGAGCTAATATGCTAATAAGGAAGTTTGCAGCCTGTTCATTGGAAGTTAAGCGTGTCTTATTTCAGACATATTAAACTAATTTATACTGCCCTGCACTATGGTGTAATTTCACTCTGGGATGTATGCGTAAGATGACAGTTTGCTATAATAATGCCTTTAGGTGGCTAATTGGATTAACCAGTCGCCATAGTGCATCGGGTACTTTTGTCTCTAATCATGTAAGATCCTTCCCTGAACTTATGAGAAAAAATGTATTTAGTTTTCGCTGTAGGATAATATCGAGTTCCAATTCTCTTGTGAATAGCATACCTGTAGAAGGAATTCATGTTTCTAAATTAGTCAAGCACTGGAACAGATTGTTATATTGACACTAGGCATGATCAGACTGTTTTACTGCTCTTGCTTCTGAAACGTGTACAGCCAATTTTTTATCTAATCTAGTATTTCTGTACTTGACATCTCATTATTGTACCTTTCTCATATTGTTTTATATGTTCTATGGACCTAGTGTCTGAAATAAAGACTTATTATTACGGGCCCGAGCGCTCACGGTGCGAGGACCGTATTGTATCTGTAGTGATTATTACAGGCCCCAGCACTCACGGTGCAAGGACCGTATTGTATCTGTAGTGATTATTCTTATTACAGGCCCGAGCACTCACGGTGCGAGGACCGTATTGTATCTATAGTGATTATTATTATTACGGGGAGCACCGAGCACTCACTGTAGGTTATTATTATTAGGACCGTATCTTTTAAAAGAGGTATCTGTAGTGATTATTATTATTATTCTTATTATTCTAATTATTATTATTATTATTATTATTCTTCCACTTTACAGGGCTTTTTGGGGGCTTTAACGTGTTTCAATTCGAACAAAAATGTGGCTGAAAAATCAGGCCTTGTGAAAATTCTATGATTTTATTGGTTTCGCCAGTGGGTGGGGCAAAATGGCTCCACAGCGTCCCCTAGAAAAATAAAAAAATTCATGAAAAATCTGTGGTTTGCCCGATTATGCTGAAATTTGGTAGGCATGTAGAGCTTGCCAAGATAAACGGATTTGCCGTTTGGGACGTTTTTGTCCAATGCACAGGATGCCCGCTAGGTGGCGTTGAACATTCAAAAATTAGGCCATTTTTGCCGAATTTGCCATTTTTGCATCGGAATTTAACGAACTCCTCCTAGGGGTTTTGCTGGATTCTCAGAAAATCACTGTGTTTACTCTTGACCCCTTGAAGATCAAAAGTTATTAAAATCATCTCGGTTGGAGTCAAGGTGTGTGCGTGGCAGGGCCGCCATTTTAAGCATTTTGCCATGAAATTTCAAATGCTTATAACTTCAGTGATATTTGTCCGACGTGCACTAAACGTCAGGAGTATTATAAGAGTCCCACCCTGAAACCACTCAAATGGTCATATTCAACCATACTGACAGCGCCCCCTCCTGGCGACAGGAAATGACAAAAATTGGGCATGTGTCATACTTTTGCGAACTCCTCCTACAGATTTCAACTGAATGTCACTAAAACGGGCGTGGACACTCTTGAGACCTGCATTATGAAAATTTATTCAAATCTTCTTGTTCGGATTAACCCCGTGGGCGTGATGGGGCGGCCATTTTCAGCATCTCGCCGTGAACATTGATTCCCTAATAAATTTAGGTAAACTTTTTTCTTTATATACCAAACTTCACAAGCTGGTCAAATTCCATAGACAATTACTAAATGTATTGGTTTTGCAAGTGGGCGGGGCGAACTGCCTCGCTAGCGCCCTCTAAACTGCAGCCCCAAGGCCTTCTTCCACGTACACTGATGAAAGTTGCTGGACATATGTATCACACCTACGTCTACAAAAAAGTCTCTGACACCATAAGCTAAAGTCAACAGGAAGTCGGCCATTTTTAATTGAACGGCAATTTTTGGCGATTGGCACGTTGCGTACTTTATCGAACTCCTCCTAGGGATTTTGTCTGATTCTCATGAAAATCGCTGTGTGTACTCTTGACCCCTTGAAGATCAAAAGTTATTAAAATCCTCTCGGTTGGAGTCACGGTGTGGGCGTGGCAGGGCCGCCATTTTAAGCGATTCGCCATGAAAATTCAAATGCTTATGACTTCAGTGTACATTGTCCGACATGCACCAAACTTTATGCATATCATAAGAGTCCCGCCCTGAAGCCATTCACGTGGTCATATTTAGCCATACAGACAGCGCCCCCTCCTGGCGACAGGAAATTACCAAAATTGTGCATGTGTCATACTTTTGCGAACTTCTCCTGCAAATTTCTTCTGAATGTCACGAATAATGGTGTGGACACACTTGAGCCCTGTGACATGAAAACCCATCAAAATCTCTTGTTGTCAATTAACGGTGTGGGTGTGACGGGGCGGCCATTTTGAGCATCTTTCCGTGACAGGGGACAGTGACAGGTCTGAAGAACATTTACATGCAATTTCGACTGCGACAGACCTTTGCGTTGCCTCCAGTTGCGGAAAAGGGATTGGCGGTGCTTGTTCTCGGTGGTGCATCGGTGTGTGAGGGGGGCCGCTATGCTTTAATTATTATTTATTGCGAGCACTCACGGTGCGAGGACCTTTATTGTATCTTATGATTATTATTATTATTATTATTCTTATTATTATTCTTTTACAGGGCTTTTTGGGGGCTTTAACGTGTTTCAATTCGAACAAAAATGTGGCTGAAAAATCAGGCCTGGTGAAAATTCTATGATTTTATTGGTTTCGCCAGTGGGCGGGGCAAAATGGCTCCACAGCGCCCCCTAGAAAAATTTAAAAATTTATGAAAAATCTGTGGTTTGCCCGATTATGCTGAAATTTGGTAGGCATGTAGAGCTTGCCAAGACAAACAGATTTGCCGTTTGGGACGTTTTTGTCCAATGCACAGGATGCCCGCTAGGTGGCGTTGAAAATTCAAAAATTAGGTCATTTTTGCCGATTTCAGGCATCGGAATTTAACGAACTCCTCCTAGGGGTTTTGCCGGATTCTCACAAAAATCACTGGGTTTACTCTTGACCCCTTGATGATCAAAAGTTATTAAAATCATCTCGTTTGGAGTGCACGTGTGGGCGTGGCAGGGCCGCCATTTTAAGCGTTTTGCCATGAAATTTCAAATGCTTATAACTTCAGTGATATTTGTCTGACCTGCACCGAACATCAGGCATATTATAAGAGTCATGCCCTGAAACCACTCAAATGGTCATATTTAGCCATACTGACAGCGCCCCCTCCTGGCGATAGGAAATGACAAAAATTGGGCATGTGTCATACTTTTGCGAACTCCTCCTACAGATTTCATCTGAATGTCACTAAAACGGGTGTGGACACTCTTGAGACCTGTACCATGAAAAGTTATTAAAATCTTCTTGTTCGGAATAACCCTGTGGGCGTGATGGGGCGGCCATTTTGAGCATCTCGCCGTGAACATTGATTCCCTAATAAATTGAGGTAAACTTTGTTCTTTACATACCAAACTTCACAAGCTGGTCAGTTTCCATAGACAATTACTAATTGTATTGGTTTTTGCAAGTGGCGGGGCCAACTGCCTCACTAAGCGCCCTCTAAACTGCAGCCCCAAGGCCTTGTTCCACGTACACTGATGAAAGTTGCTGGACATATGTATCACACCCACGTCTACAAAAAAGTCTCTTGACACCATAGGCTAAAGTCAACAGGAAGTCGGCCATTTTTAATTGAACGGCCATTTTTGGCGATTTGCACGTTTGCGTGCTTTTAACGAACTCCTCCTAGGGATTTTGTCCGATTCTCATGAAAATCGCTGTGTGTACTCTTGACCCCTTGAAGATCAAAAGTTATTAAATTAATTTCAGTGGGAATCATGGTGTGGGCGTGGCAGGGCCGCCATTTTAAGCGATTCGCCATGAAAATTCAAATGCTTATGACTTCAGTGTACATTGCCTGACATAAACCAAACTTTATGCATATCATAAGAGTCCCGCCCTGAAGCCATTCCCATGGTCATATTTAGCCATACTGACAGCGCCCCCTCCTGGTGATAGGAAATTACCATAATTGTGCATGTGTCATACTTTTGCAAACTTCTCCTGCAGATTTCATCTGAATGTAACGTAAAAGGGTGTGGACACTCTTGAGCCCTGTGACATGAAAACTTATCAAAATCTTTTGTTGTTAATGAACGATGTGGGCGTGAAGGGGAGGCCATTTTGAGCATCTTGTCGTGACAGGCGAAAGTGATAGGTCTGAAGAACATCGACAAACAATTCCTCCGACAGACTCGAGCAGCATGACTTCCACTCGCCGAGTGCAGGGGTCAACGGTCGCTCATTCTCGGCGGTGCATTGGTGTGCGAGGGCCCGTACAAAGCCGCTTGCGGCTTTAATTACGGGCCCGAGCACTCACGGTGCGAGGACCGTATTGTATCTGTAGTGATTATTATTATTATTATTATTATTATTATTATTATCATTCTTATTATTATTATTATTATTATTATTATTATTCTTCCAATTTACAGGCCTTTTTGGGTGCTTTAACGTGTTTCAATTTGAATAGAAATGTGGCTGAAAAATCAGGCTTGGTGAAAATTCTATGATTTTATTGGTTTTACCAGTGGGCGGGGCAAAATGACTCCACAGCGCCCCCTAGAAAGTTTTAAAAATTCATGAAAAATCTGTGGTTTGCCCGATTATGCTGAAATTTGGTAGCCATGTAGAGCTTGCCAAGACAAATGTATTTGCCCTTTGGAACGTTTTTGTCCAATGCACAGGATGTCCGCTAGGTGGCGTTGAAAATACAAAATTAGGCAATTTTTGCCGATTTCAGGCATCGGATTTTAACGAACTCCTCCTAGGGGTTCTGCAGGATTCTCATGAAAATCACTGTGTTTACTCTTGACCCCTTGAAGATCAAAAGTTATTAAAATCATCTCGGTTGGAGTCACAGTGTGGGCGTGGCAGGGCCGCCATTTTAAGCGTTTTGCCATGAAATTTCAAATGCTTATAACTTCAGTGATATTTGTCCGACCTGCACCAAACGTCAGGAGTATTATAAGAGTCCCGCCCTGAAACCACTCAAATGGTCATATTCAGCCATACTGACAGCGCCCCCTCCTGGCGACAGGAAATGACAAAAATTGGGCATGTGTCATACTTTTGCGAACTCCTCCTACAGATTTCATCTGAATGTCACTAAAACGGGCGTGGACACTCTTGAGACCTGTACCATGAAAAGTTATTAAAATCTTCTTGTTCGGATTAACCCTGTGGGCGTGATGGGGCGGCCATTTTCAGCATCTCGCCGTGAACATTGATTCCCTAATAAATTTAGGTAAACTTTGTTCTTTACATACCAAACTTCACAAGCTGGTCAGTTTCCATAGACAATTACTAATTGTATTGGTTTTGCAAGTGGGCGGGGCCAACTGCCTCGCTAGCGCCCTCTAAACTGCAGCCCCAAGGCCTTCCTCCACGTACACTGATGAAAGTTGCTGGACATATGTATCACACCCACGTCTACAAAAAAAGTCTCTTGACACCATAGGCTAAAGTCAACAGGAAGTCGGCCATTTTTAATTGAACGGCCATTTTTTGGCGATTTGCACGTTCGTGCTTTTAACGAACTCCTCCTAGGGATTTTGTCTGATTCTCATGAAAATCGCTGTGTGTACTCTTGACCCCTTGAAGAGCAAAAGTTATTAAATTCATTTCGGTGGGAGTCATGGTGTGGGCGTGGCAGGGCCGCCATTTTAAGCGATTCGCCATGAAAATTCAAATGCTTATGACTTCAGTGTTCATTGTCCGACATGCACCAAACTTTATGCATATCATAAGAGTCCCGCCCTGAAGCCATTCACATGGTCATATTTAGCCATACTGACAGCGCCCCCTCCTGGCGACAGGAAATTACCGAAATTGTGCATGTGTCATACTTTTGCGAACTTCTCCTGCAGATTTCATCTGAATGTCACGAAAAATGGTGTGGACACTCTTGAGCCCTGTGACATGAAAAACTTATCAAAATCTCTTGTTGTCAATTAACGGTGTGGGTGTGACGGGCGGCCATTTGAGCATCTTTCCGTGACAGGGGACAGTGACAGGTCTGAAGAACATTTACATGCAATTCCTCCAACAGACCTATGCAACATCGTTGCCTCCAGTCAGCGTAGTATCCAGGGATTGGGCGGTCGCTATTGTTTCGGTGGTGCATCGGGTGTGCGAGGCCGCATAACGCTGTAGTGATGATTATTTTATTATTTTTATTATTATTATTACGGGCCCGAGCACTTATTCCGTATTGTATCTGTAGTGATTATTATTATTATTATTCTTATTATTATTCTTCCACTTTACAGGGCTTTTTGGGGGCTTTTAACGTGTTTCAATTCGAACAAAAATGTGGCTGAAAAATCAGGCCTGGTGAAAATTCTATGATTTTATGGTTTTCGCCAGTGGGCGGGGCAAAATGGCTCCACAGCGCCCCTAGAAAAAATTTAAAAATTCATGAAAAATCTGTGGTTTGCCCGATTATGCTGAAATTTGGTAGGCATGTAGAGCTTGCCAAGACAAACGGATTTGCCATTTGGGACGTTTTTGTCCAATGCACAGGATGCCCGCTAGGTGGCGTTGAAAATTCAAAAATTAGGCCATTTTTGCCGATTTCAGGCATCGGAATTTAACGAACTCCTCCTAGGGGTTTTGCGGATTCTCATGAAAATCACTGTGTTTACTCTTGACCCCTTGAAGATCAAAAGTTATTAAAATCATCTCGTTTGGAGTCAATGTTGTGGGCGTGGCAGGGCCGCCATTTTAAGCGTTTTGCCATGAAATTTCAAATGCTTATAACTTCAGTGATATTTGTCGACCTGCACCAAACATCAGGCATATTATAAGAGTCCATGCCCTGAAACCACTCAAATGGTCATATTTAGCCATACTGACAGCGCCCCCTCCTGGCGATAGGAAATGACAAAAATTGGGCATGTGTCATACTTTTGCGAACTCCTCCTACAGATTTCATCTGAATGTCACTAAAACGGGCGTGGACACTCTTGAGACCTGTACCATGAAAAGTTATTAAAATCTTCTTGTTCGGATTAACCCTGTGGGCGTGATGGGGCGGCCATTTTGAGCATCTCGCCGTGAACATTGATTCCCTAATAAATTGAGGTAAACTTTGTTCGTTACATACCAAACTTCACAAGCTGGTCAGTTTCCATAGACAATTACTAATTGTATTGGTTTTGCAAGTGAGCGGGGCCAACTGCCTCACTAGCGCCCTCTAAACTGCAGCCCCAAGGCCTTGTTCCACGTACACTGATGAAAGTTGCTGGACATATGTATCACACCCACGTCTACAAAAAAGTCTCTTGACACCATAGGCTAAAGTCAACAGGAAGTCGGCCATTTTTAATTGAACGGCCATTTTTGGCGATTTGCACGCTATTCGCGTGCTTTAACGAACTCCTCCTAGGGATTTTGTCCGATTCTCATGAAAATCGCTGTGTGGACTCTTGACCCTTGAAGAGCAAAAGTTATTAAATTAATTTCGGTGGGAATCATGGTGTGGGCGTGGCAGGGCGCCATTTTAAGCAATTCGCCATGAAAATTCAAATGCTTATGACTTCAGTGTACATTGTCCTGACATAAACCAAACTTTATGCATATCATAAGAGTCCCGCCCTGAAGCCATTCCCATGGTCATATTTAGCCATACTGACAGCGCCCCCTCCTGGTGACAGGAAATTACCAAATTGTGCATGTGTCATACTTTTGCAAACTTCTCCTGCAGATTTCATCTGAATGTAACGAAAAAGGGTGTGGACACTCTTGAGCCCTGTGACATGAAAAACTTATCAAAATCTTTTGTTGTCAATTAACAGTGTGGGTGAAGGGGAGGCCATTTTGAGCATCTTTCGTGACAGGCGAAAGTGACAGGTCTGAAGAACATTTACATTCAATTTGCGACAGACCTATGCAATTTTACCTCCAGTTATTCCAGGATTGGCGGTGGATTCCTCGGCGGTGCATCGGTGTGCGAGGGGCCTTTTTATAACGCCCAAAGGCTTTAATTCTTATTATTATTATTCTTCCACTTTACAGGGCTTTTGGGGGCTTTAACGTGTTTCAATTCGAACAAAAATGTGGCTGAAAAAATCAGGCCTGGTGAAAATTCTATGATTTTATTGGTTTTAGCCAGTGGGCGGGGCAAAATGGCTCTATAGCGCCCCTAGAAAAATTTTTAAAAATTCATGAAAAATCTGTGGTTTGCCCGATTATGCTGAAATTTGGTAGGCATGTAGAGCTTGCCAAGACAAATGGATTTGCCATTTGGGACGTTTTTGTCCAATGCACAGGAAGACCGCTAGATGGCGTTGAAAATTCAAAAATTAGGCCATTTTTGCTGATTTCAGGCATCGGAATTTAACGAACTCCTCCTAGGGGTTTTGCCGGATACTCATGAAAATCACTGTGTTTACTCTTGACCCCTTGAAGATCAAAACATATTAAAATCATCTCGGTTGGAGTCAAGGTGTGGGCGTGGCAGGGCCGCCATTTTAAGCGTTTTGCCATGAAATTTCAAATGCTTATAACTTCAGTGATATTTGTCCGACGTGCACCAAACCTCAGGATTGTTATAAGAGTCCCGCCCTGAAACCACACAAATGGTCATATTCAGCCATACTGACAGCGCCCCCTCCTGGAGACAGGAAATGACAAAAATTGGGCATGTGTCATACTTTTGCGAACTCCTCCAACAGATTTCATCTGAATGTCATGAAAACGGGCGTGGACACTCTTGAGACCTGTGACATGAAAAGTTATTAAAATCTTCTTGTTCGGATTAACCCTGTGGGCGTAATGGGGCGGCCATTATCAGCATCTCGCCGTGAACATTGATTTCCTAATAAATTTAGGTAAACTTTGTTCTTTACATACCAAACTTCACAAGCTGGTCAGATTCCATAGACAATTACTAATTGTATTGGTTTTGCAAGTGGGCGGCGCCAACTGCCTCGCTAGCGCCCTCTAAACTGCAGCCCCAAGGCCTTCCTGCATGTACACCGATGAAAGTTGCTGGACAAATGTATCACACCCACATCTACAAAAAAGTCTCTTGACACCATAGGCTAAAGTCAACAGGAAGTCGGCCATTTTTAATTGAACGGCCATTTTTGGCGATTGGCACGTTGCGTACTTTAACGAACTCCTCCTAGGGATTTTGTCCGATTCTCATGAAAATCGCAGTGTGTACTCTTGACCCCTTGAAGAGCAAAAGTTATTAAATTCATTCGGTGGGAGTTTTGGTGTGGGTGTGGCAGCGCCGACATTTTAAGCGATTCGCCATGAAAATTCAAATGCTTATGGCTTCAGTGTAAATTGTCCGACATGCACCAAACTTCATGCATATCATAAGAGTCCCTCCCTGAAGCAATTCACATGGTCATATTTAGCCATACTGACAGCGCCCCCTCCTGGTGACAGGAAATTTGCAAAATTGTGCATGTGTCATACTTTTGCGAACTTCTCCTGCACATTTCATCTGAATGTCACGAAAATGGGTTTGGACACTCTTGAGCCCTGTGACATGAAAACTTATCAAAATCTCTTGTTGTCAATTAACAGTGTGTGTGTGACAGGTTGGACATTTTGAGCATCTTTCCGTGACAGGCGAAAGTGACAGGTCTGAAGAACATTTACATGCAATTCCTGCGACAGACCTAAGCAACTTAACCTCCAGTTGGCGAGCGCAGGGATTGGCGGTGGCTCGTTCTCGGTGGTGCATCGGTGTGCGAGGGCCGTGTATCTGTAGTGATTATTATTATTATTCTTATTATTATTTTTATTATTATTATTATTATTATTCTTCCACTTTACAGGGCTTTTTGGGGGCTTTAACGTGTTTCAATTCGAACAAAAATGTGGCTGAAAAATCAGTCCTGCTGAAAATTCTATACTTTTTTTATAGGTTTCGCCAGTGGGCAGGGCAAAATGGCTCCACAGCGCCCCCTAGAAAAAATTAAAAAATTCATGAAAAATCTGTGGTTTGCCCGATTATGCTTAAATTTGGTAGGCATGTAGAGCTTGCCAAGACAAACGGATTTGCCATTTGGGACGTTTTTTTGTCCAATGCACAGGATGCCCACTAGGTGGCGTTGAAAATACAAAATTTGGCAATTTTTGCCGATTTCAGGCATCGAATTTAACAAACTCCTCCTAGGGGTTTTGCCGGATTCTCACGAAAATCACTTTGTTTACTCTTGACCCCTTGAAGATCAAAAGTTATTAAAATCATCTCGGTTGGAGTGACGGTGTGGGCGTGGCAGGGCCGCCATTTTAAGCGTTTTGCCATGAAATTTCAAATGCTTATAACTTCAGTGATATTTGTCCGACCTGCACCAAACGTCAGGCGTATTATAAGAGTCCCGCCCTGAAACCACTCAAATGGTCATATTCAGCCATACTGACAGCTCCCCCTTCTGGCAACAGGAAATGACAAAAATTGGGCATGTGTCATACTTTTGCGAACTCCTCTTACAGATTTCATCTGAATGTCATGAAAACGGGCGTGGACACTCTTGGGAGCTGTGTCATGAAAATTTATTAAAATATTCTTGTTCGGATTAACCCTGTGGGCGTAATGGGGCGGCCATTTTGAGCATCTCGCCGTGAACATTGATTCCCTAATAAATTTAGGTAAACTTTGTTCTTTACTTACCAAACTTCACAAGCTGGTCAGTTTCCATAGACAATTACTAAGTGTATTGGTTTTGCAAGTGGGCGGGGCCAACTGCCTCGCTAGCGCCCTCTAAACTGCAGCCCCAAGGCCTTCCTGCACGTACACTGATGAAAGTTGCTGGACAAATGTATCACACCCACGTCTACAAAAAAGTCTCTTGACACCATAGGCTAAAGTCAACAGGAAGTCGGCCATTTTTAATTGAACGGCCATTTTTGGCGATTTGCACGTTGCGTGCTTTAACGAACTCCTCCAAGGGATTTTGTCCGATTCTCATGAAAATCGATTTGTGTACTCTTGACCCCTTGAAGAGCAAAAGTTATTAAATTCATTTCGGTGGGAGTCAAGGTGTGGGTGTGGCAGGGCCGCCATTTTAAGCGATTCGCCATGAAAATTCAAATGCTTATGGCTTCAGTTTAAATTGTCCGACATGAACCAAACTTTATGCATATCATAAGAGTCTCGCCCTGAAGCCATTCACATGGTCATATTTCGCCATACTGACAGCGCCCCCTCCTGGTGACAGGAAATTAGCAAAATTGTGCATGTGTCATACTTTTGCGAACTTCTCCTGCACATTTCATCTGAATGTCACGAAAACGGGTTTGGACACTCTTGAGCCCTGTGACATGAAAACTTATCAAAATCTTTTGTTGTCAATTAACAGTGTGGGTGTGACGGGGTGGACATTTTGAGCATCTTTCCGTGACAGGCGAAAGTGACAGGTCTGAAGAACATTTACATGCAATTCCTGCGACAGACCCATGCAACTTTACCTCCAGTTGCCGAGCACAGGGATTGGTGGTGGCTCGTGCTCGGCGGTGCATCGGTGTGCGAGGGCCCGTACAATGCCGCTTGCGGCTTTAATTATTATTATTATTCTTCTTTTTTCTTCCACTTTACAGGGCTTTTTGGGGGCTTTAACGTGTTTCAATTCGAACAAAAATGTGGCTGAAAAATCAGGCCTGGTGAAAATTCTATGATTTTATTGGTTTTCGCCAGTGGGCGGGGCAAAATGGCTCCACAGCGCCCCCAAGAAAAATTTAAAAATTCATGAAAAATCTGTGATTTGCCCGATTATGCTGAATTTTGGTAGGCATGTAGAGCTTGCCAAGACAAATGGATTTGCCATTTGGGACGTTTTTGTTCAATGCACAGGAAGACCGCTAGGTGGCGTTGAAAATTCAAAAATTAGGCCATTTTTACCGATTTCAGGCATCGGAATTTAACGAACTCCTCCTAGGGGTTTTGCCGGATTCTCATGAAAATCACTGTGTTTACTCTTGACCCCTTGAAGATCAAAAGTTATTAAAATAATCTCGGTTGGAGTCAAGGTGTGGGCGTGGCAGGGCCGGCATTTTAAGCGTTTTGCCATGAAATTTCAAATGCTTATAACTTCAGTGATATTTGTCCGACGTGCACCAAACCTCAGGATGATTATAAGAGTCCCGCCCTGAAACCACTCAAATGGTCATATTCAGCCATACTGACTGCGCCCCCTCCTGGCGACAGGAAATGTCAAAAATTGGGCATGTGTCATACTTTTGCGAACTCCTCTTACAGATTTCATCTGAATGTCATGAAAACGGGCGTGGACACTCTTGGGAGCTGTGTCATGAAAAGTTATTAAAATATTCTTGTTCGGATTAACCCTGTGGGCGTAATGGGGCGGCCATTTTGAGCATCTCGCCGTGAACATTGATTCCCTAATAAATTTAGGTAAACTTTGTTCTTTACTTACCAAACTTCACAAGCTGGTCAGTTTCCATAGACAATTACTAAGTGTATTGGTTTTGCAAGTGGGCGGGGCCAACTGCCTCGCTAGCGCCCTCTAAACTGCAGCCCCAAGGCCTTCCTGCACGTACACTGATGAAAGTTGCTGGACATATGTATCACACCCCGTCTACAAAAAAAGTCTCTTGACACCATAGGCTAAAGTCAACAGGAAGTCGGCCATTTTTAATTGAGCGGCCATTTTTGGCGATTTGCACGCTTCGCGTGCTTTAACGAACTCCTCCAAGGGATTTTGTCCGATTCTCATGAAAATCGATTTGTGTACTCTTGACCCCTTGAAGAGCAAAAGTTATTAAATTCATTTCCGTGGGATTCAAGGTGTGGGCGTGGCAGGGCCGCCATTTTAAGCGATTCGCCATGAAAATTCAAATGCTTATGGCTTCAGTTTAAATTGTCCGACATGAACCAAACTTTATGCATATCATAAGAGTCCCGCCCTGAAGCCATTCACATGGTCATATTTCGCCATACTGACAGCGCCCCCTCCTGGTGACAGGAAATTAGCAAAATTGTGCATGTGTCATACTTTTGCGAACTTCTCCTGCACATTTCATCTGAATGTCACGAAAACGGGTTTGGACACTCTTGAGCCCTGTGACATGAAAACTTATCAAAATCTTTTGTTGTCAATTAACAGTGTGGGTGTGACGGGGTGGACATTTTGAGCATCTTTCCTTGACAGGCGAAAGTGACAGGTCTGAAGAACATTTACATGCAATTCCAGCGACAGACCTATGCAACTTTACCTCCAGTTGCCGACCACAGGGATTGGCGGTGGCTCGTGCTCGGCGGTGCATCGGTGTGCGAGGGCCCGTACAACGCCGCTTGCGGCTTTAATTATTATTATTATTATTATTCTTATTATTCTTCCACTTTACAGGGCTTTTTGGGGGCTTTACCGTGTTTCAATTCGAACAAAAATGTGGCTGAAAAATCAGGCCTGCTGAAAATTCTATGATTTTATAGGTTTCGCCAGTGGGCAGGGCAAAATGGCTCCACAGCGCCCCCTAGAAAAATTTAAAAATTCATGAAAAATCTGTGGTTTGCCCGATTATGCTGAAATTTGGTAGGCATGTAGAGCTTGCCAAGACAAACGGATTTGCCATTTGGGACGTTTTTGTCCAATGCACAGGATGCCCACTAGGTGGCGTTGAAAATACAAAATTTGGCAATTTTTGCCGATTTCAGGCATCGGAATTTAACAAACTCCTCCTAGGGGTTTTGCCGGATTCTCACGAAAATCACTTTGTTTACTCTTGACCCCTTGAAGATCAAAAATTATTAAAATCATCTCGGTTGGAGTGACGGTGTGGGCGTGGCAGGGCCGCCATTTTAAGCGTTTTGCCATGAAATTTCAAATGCTTATAACTTCAGTGATATTTGTCCGACCTGCACAAAACATCAGGCGTATTATAATAGTCCCGCCCTGAAACCACTCAAATGGTCATATCCAGCCATACTGACAGCGCCCCCACCTGGTGACAGGAAATGACAAAAATTGGGCATGTGTCATACCTTTGCAAACTCCTCCTACAGATTTCATCTGAATGTCACTAAAACGGGCGTGGACACTCTTGAGACCAGTGACATGAAAAGTTATTAAAATCTTCTTGTTCGAATTAACCCTGTGGGCGTGATGGGGCGGCCATTTTGAGCATCTCGCCGTGAACATTGATTCCCTAATAAATTGAGGTAATCTTTGTTCTTTACATACCAAACTTCACAAGCTGGTCATTTTTCGAAGACAATTACTAATTGTATTGGTTTTGCAAGTGGGTGGGGCCATCTGCCTCACTAGCGCCCTCTAAACTGCAGCCCCAAGGCCTTGTTCCACGTACACTGATGAAAGTTGCTGGACATATGTATCACACCCACGTCTACAAAAAAGTCTCCTGACACCATAGGCTAAAGTCAACAGGAAGTCGGCCATTTTTAATTGAACGGCCATTTTTGGCGATTTGCACGTTGCGTACTTTAACGAACTCCTCCTAGGGATTTTGTCTGATTCTCATGAAAATTGCTGTGTGTACTCTTGACCCCTTGAATATCAAAAGTTATTAAATTCATTTCGGTTGGCGTCACGGTGTGGGCGTGGCAGGGCCGCCATTTTAGGCAATTAACCATGAAAATTCAAATGCTTATACCTTCAGTATTCATTGTCCAACCTGCACCGAACTTCATGCGTATCATAAGAGTCTTGCCCTGAAGCGATAAACATGGTCATGTTTAGCCATACTGACAGCGCCCCCTCCTGGCGACAGGAAATTACCATAATTGGGCATGTGTCATACTTTTGCGAACTTCTCCTACACATTTCATCTGAATGTCATGAAAAAATTTAAGGACACTCTTGAGCACTGTGACATGAAAATTTATTAAAATCTCTTGTTGTTAATTAACGGTGTGGGCGTGAAAGTGCGGCCATTTTGAGCATCTTTTCGTGACAGGCGAAAGTGATAGGTCTGAAAAAAATCTACATGCAATACCTCCGACAGACTCGAGCAGCATGACGTCCATTCTCCGAGCGCAAGGGTCAGCGGTCGCTCGTTCTCGGCGGTGCATCGGTGTGCGAGGTCCCGTACAATGCCGCTTGCGGCTTTAATTATTACGGGCCCGAGCACTCACAATGCGAGGACCGTATTGTATCTGTAGTGATTATTATTATTACGGGCCCGAGCACTCACGGTGCGAGGACCGTATTGTATCTGAAGTGATTATTATTATTATTCTTATTATTCTTATTAGGGCCCGAGCCGACTGCAAGTCGTCTGCGGAGGGCCCGATTGAAATCGCGCTGTTTATTATTATTATTATTATTATTATTATTATTTATTATTCTTCCGACATTTCAAAGGCCAATTTCGCCCCTTTCCCAATCGTGAAAACGCATGTAACTTTCCAGATTCGTCCGGCCGGATCCGAAATTCGATATTTTTGGGCGTTCTCGCACATCCGACCCCAAATGCCGAAATAGCGCCCCCTAAACATGTTTCAAAATTCCCATAGGGAAATTCGGTTACTTTGTCGGAGGCAGACGAAATTCAGTAGACCTATGTAGCATACCCAGACATACAAAAAACTTCATGGGAGCCACGCCCTAACCCAACAGGAAGTCAGCCATTTTGATTTGAATTTTTTAATTTGAAAACAAAGTCCTCCTAGGGACTTTGCCCGATCGACTTCAAATTTGGTGGAGATCATCTAGAGACCAAGCTGATCAAATTTTGTGCTCTGCATGTCTGTCGGTAAATGGGCGTGGCTGCTAGGGCGTGACAAAGTTTGGCGACCCAACAAAAAAATTTCTAAATGCTCTCACGCCCACATACTTGATCTTTGCAGCTTCAAACTTGCTGGACATGATGAGGTCTCAGCCCTGAACATCCCCATATCATAAATTTACACTTTACTGATAGCGTCCCCCGGTGGTAACAGGAAGTGTCCAGTAATTATTACTTTGTATTGTATCTGTTGTGATTATTATTATTATTCTTATTATTATTCTTATTATTCTTCCACTTTACAGGCCTTTTTGGGGGCTTTAACGTGTTTCAATTCGAACAAAAATGTGGCTGAAAAATCAGGCCTGGTGAAAATTCTATGATTTTATTGGTTTCGCCAGTGGGCGGGGCAAAATGGCTCCTGGCGTCCCTAGAAAAAATTAAAAAATTCATGAAAAAATCTGTGGTTTGCCCAATTATGCTGAAATTTGGTAGGCATGTAGAGCTTGCCAAGACAAATGGATTTGCCATTTGGGACGTTTTTGTCCAATGCACAGGATGCCCGCTAGGTGGTGTTGAAAATACAAAATTAGGCAATTTTTGCTGATTTCAGGCATTGGAATTTTACGAACTCCTCCTAGGGGTTTTGCCGGATTCTCACGAAAATCACTGTGTTTACTCTTGACCCCTTGAAGATCAAAAGTTATTAAAATCATCTCGTTTGGAGTTACGGTGTGGGCGTGGCAGGGCCGCCATTTTAAGCGATTCGCCATGAAAATTCAAATGCTTATGATTTCAGTGTACATTGTCCGACCTGCACCAAACTTTTTGTATATCATAAGAGTCCCGCCCTGAAGCCAATCACATGGTCATATTTAGCCATACTGACAGCGCCCCCTCGTGGCGACAGGAAATTACCAAAATTGTGCATGTGTCATACTTTTGCAAACTTCTCCTGCAGATTTCATTTGAATGTCACGAAAAAGGGTGTGGACACTCTTGAGCCCTGTGACATGAAAACATATCAAAATCTCTTGTTGTCAATTAACGGTGTGGGTGTGACGGGGCGGCCATTTTGAGCATCTTTCCATGACAGGCGACAGTGACAGGTCTGAAGAACATTTACATGCAATTCCTGCGACCCACCTAAGCAACGATACCTCCAGTCGGAGAGCGCAGGTTTTGGCGGTCGCTTGTTCTCGGCGGTGCATCGTTGTGCGAGGGCCCGTACAACACCGCGTGCATCTTTAATTATTATTATTATTCTTCTTATTATTATTCTTCCACTTTACAGGGCTTTTTGGGTGCTTTAACAAGTTTCAATTCGAATAAAAATGTGGCTGAAAAATCAGGCCTGGTGAAAATTCTATGATTTTTTCGGTTTCGCCAGTGGGCGGGGCAAAATAGCTCCACAGCGCCCCCAAGAAAAATTTAAAAATTCATAAAAAATCAGTGTTTTGCCCGATTATGCTGAAATTTGGTAGGCATGTAGAGCTTGCCAAGACAAACGGATTTGCCATTTGGGACGTTTTTGTCCAATGCACAGGATGCCCGCTAGGTGGCGTTGAAAAAACAAAATAAGGCAATTTTTGCCGATTTCAGGGATCGGAATTTAACGAACTCCTCCTAGAGGTTTTGCCGGATTCTCATGAAAATCACTGTGTTTACTCTTGACCTATTGAAGATCAAAAGTTATTAAAATCATCTCGGTTGGAGTCACGGTGTGGGCGTGGCAGGGCCGCCATTTTAAGCGTTTTGGCATGAAATTTCAAATACTTATAACTTCAGTGATATTTCTCCGACCTGCACCAAATGTCAGGCCTATTATAAGAGTCCCGGCCTGAAACCAATCAAATGGTCATATTCAGCCATACTGACACCGCCCCCTCCTGGCGACAGAAAAAGAAAAAAATTGCGCATGTGTCATACTTTTGCGAACTCCTCCTACAGATTTCATCTGAATGTCACTAAAACGGGCGTGGACACTCTTGAGACCTGTACGATGAAAAGTTACTAAAATTTTCTTGTTCGGATTAACCCTGTGGGAGTAATGGGGCGGCCTTTTTCAGCATCTCGCCGTGAACATTGATTCCCTAATGAATTTAGGTAAACTTTGTTCTTTACATACCAAACTTCACAAGCTGGTGAGTTTCCATAGACAATTACTAATTGTATTGGTTTTGCAAGTGGGCGGGGCCAACTGCCTCGCTAGCGCCCTCTAAACTGCAGCCCCAAGGCCTTCCTCCACGTACACTGATGAAAGTTGCTGGACATATGTATCACACCCACATCTACAAAAAAGTCTCTTGACACCATAGGCTAAAGTCAACAGGAAGTCGGCCATTTTGAATTGAACGGCCATTTTTGGCGATTTGCACATTGCTTACTTAAACAAACTCCTCCTAGGGATTTTGTCTGATTCTCATGAAAATCGCTGTGTGCACTCTTGACCCCTTGAAGAGCGAAAGTTATTAAATTCATTTCGGTGGGAGTCATGGTGTGGGCGTGGCAGGGCCGCCATTTCAAGCGATTCGCCATGAAAATTCAAATGCTTATAAATTCAGTCTTCATTGTCCGAGATGCACCAAACTTTATGCATATCATAGGAGTCCCGCCCTGAAGCCATTCACATGGTCATATTTAGCCATACTGACAGCGCCCCCTCCTGGTGACAGGAAATTAACAAAATTGTGCATGTGTCATACTTTTGCGAACTTCTCCTGCACATTTCATCTGAATGTCACGAAAACGGGTTTGGACACTCTTGAGCCCTGTGACATGAAAACTTATCAAAATCTCTTGTTGTCAATTAACGGTGTGTGTATGACGGGGCGCCCATTTTGAGTATCTTTCCATGACAGGCGAAAGTGACAGGTCTGAAGAACATTTACATGCAATTCCTGCGACAGACCTATGCAACTTTACCTCCAGTTGGCAAGTGCAGGGATTGGCGGTGGATCGTTCTCGGCGGTGCATCGGTGTGCGAGGGCACGTACAACGCCGCTTGCGGCTTTAATTACGGGCCCGAACACTCACGGTGCGAGGACCGTATTGTATCTGTAGTGATTATTATTATTCTTATTATTATTATTATTATTACGGGCCCGAGCACTCACGGTGCGAGGACCGTATTGTATCTGTAGTGATTATTATTATTCTTATTATTATTATTCTTCCACTTTACAGGGCTTTTTGGGGACTTTACTGTGTTTTAATTCGAACAAAAATGTGGCTAAAAAATCAGGCCTGGTGAAAATTCTATGATTTCATTGGTTTCGCCAGTGGGCGGGGCAAAATGGATCCACAGCGCCCCCTAGAAAAATTTAAAAATTCATGAAAAATCTGTGGTTTGCCCGATTATGCTGAAATTTGGTAGGCATGTAGAGCTTGCCAAGACAAATGGATTTGCCATTTGGGACGTTTTTGTCCAATGCACAGGAAGACCGCTAGGTGGCGTTGAAAATTAAAAAATTAGGCCATTTTTGCCGATTTCAGGCATCGGAATTTAACGAACTCCTCCTCGGGGTTTTGCCGGATTCTCATGAAAATCACTGTGTTTACTCTTGACCCCTTGAAGATCAAAAGTTATTAAAATCATCTCGGTTGGAGTCAAGGTGTGGGCGTGGCAGAGCCGCCATTTGAAGCGTTTTGCCATGAAATTTCAAATGCTTATAACTTCAGTGATATTTGTCCGACGTGCACCAAACCTCAGGATTATTATAAGAGTCCCGCCCTGAAACCACTCAAATGGTCATATTCAGCCATACTGACAGCGCCCCCTCCTGGAGACAGGAAATGACAAAAATTGGGCATGTGTCATACTTTTGCGATCTCCTCCTACAGATTTCATCTGAATGTCATGAAAACGGGCGTGGACACTCTTGAGACCTGTGACATGAAAAGTTATTAAAATCTTCTTGTTCGGACTAACCCTGTGGGCCTAATGGGGCGGCCATTATCAGCATCTCGCCGTGAACATTGATTCCCTAATAAATTTAGGTAAACTTTGTTCTTTACATACCAAACTTCACAAGCTGGTCAGTTTCCATAGACAATTACTAATTGTATTGGTTTTGCAAGTGGGCGGGGCCAACTGCCTTGCTAGCGCCCTCTAAACTGCAGCCCCAAGGCTTTCCTGCACGTACACTGATGAAAGTTGCTGGACAAATGTATCACACCCACGTCTACAAAAAAGTCTCTTGACACCATCGGCTAAAGTCAACAGGAAGTCGGCCATTTTTAATTGAACGGCCATTTTTGGCGATTTGCACGTTGCGTACTTTAACGAACTCCTCCTAGGGATTTTGTCCGATTCTCATGAAAATCGCTGTGTGTAGTCTTTACCCCTTGAAGAGCAAAAATAATTAAATTCATTTCGTTGGGAGTCATGGTGTGGGCGTGGCAGGGCCGCCATTTTAAGCGATTCGCCATGAAAATTCAAATGCTTATGATTTCAGTGTACATTGTCCGACATGCACCAAACTTTATGCATAACATAAGAGTCCCGCCCTGAAGCCAATCACATGGTCATATTTAGCCATACTGACAGCGCCCCCTCCTGGCGACAGGGAATTACCAAAATTGTGCATGTGTCATACTTTTGCAAACTTCTCCTGCAGATTTCATTAGAATGTCACGAAAAAGGGTGTGGACACTCTTGAGCCCTGTGACATGAAACTTATCAAAATCTATTGTTGTCAATTAACGGTGTGGGTGTGACGGGGCGGCCATTTTGAGCATCTTTCCGTGACAGGCGACAGTGACAGGTCTGAAGAACATTTACATTAAATTCCGGCGACCCACCTAAGAAACGTGACCTCCAGTCGGCGAGCGCAGGTTTTGGCGGTGGCTCGTTCTCGGCGGTGCATCGGTGTGCGAGGGCCCGTACAACGCGGCTTGCGGCTTTAATTACGGGCCCGAGCACTCACGGTGCGAGGACCGTATTGTATCTGTTGTGATTATTATATTATTATCTCCACCAAGGAGATAATGCGATCGATTCGGTTTATTTATTTATTTATTTATTTGTCTGTCTGTCCTTCTGTCTGTCTGTGGACAGGATTTCTCGGAAACTACTTGACGGATCTTCATGAAATTTTCACCAGAGATAGATCTTGGCCCAGGGACGACTCCATTAAAATTTTGTGATGATCCGGATCCGGATCTGGATTCTGGATCCGGATCTGTATTTACAATCTCAGTGACATTTCTCCGAAACTAATGAACAGATTTTGATCAAATCAAGGTGGAAAGTGATTGCTAATCACACCCGAGGGTAATTGTCCAGTCAGGCCACTGATTGCTTAATCACACCGGGCGGCCATTGTCCAATCACACGCCAGCGGCGGTGATTATCCAATCAGACCACTGATTGTGCAATCATACACCGGCAGTGATTGTCCAATCACGGCCTGTGCAGTCACATCGATGCGATTAGCAATCACTTTCGATCATCACGTGACATCATGGTCGCGTGATGATCATGTGATCGCTCTGTACTTTGATGACGGCTTTGGAGAATGGATGCTTCAAACATACAAAAATCCCATTTAAACTTGTCACATGGGTGGTCCTGAAATCTTCCAAAGAGAAAGATCTTGCATTTGTATCAACATCATCCCTTGGCGGAGATCAGAAATCTCGGATTGCTCTTGTTATTATTATTATTCTTATTATTCTTCCACTTTACAGGCCTTTTTGGGGGCTTTAACGTGTTTCAATTCGAACAAAAATGTGGCTGAAAAAATCAGGCCTGGGGAAAATTCTATGATTTTATAGGTTTTAGCCAGTGGGCGGGCAAAATGGCTCCACAGCCCCTAGAAAAATTTAAAAATTCATGAAAAATCTGTGGTTTGCCCGATTATGCTGAAATTTGGTCGGCATGTAGAGCTTGCCAAGCCAAACGGATTTGCCTTTGGGACGTTTTTGTCCAATGCACAGGATGCCCGCTAGGTGGCATTGAAAATACAAAATTAGGCAATTTTTGCCGATTTCTGGCATCGGAATTTCATGAACTCCTCCTAGGGGTTTTGCCCGATGCTCACGAAAATCACTGTGTGAACTCTTGACCCCTTGAAGATAAAAAGTTATTAAAATCATCTCGGTTGGAGTGACGGTGTGGGCGTGTCAGGGCCGCCATTTTAAGCGTTTTGCCATGAAATTTCAAATGCTTATAACTTCAGTGATATTTGTACGACCTGCACCAAACATCAGGCGTATTATAAGAGTCCCGCCCTGAAACCACTCAAATGGTCAAATTTAGCCATACTGACAGCGCCCCCTCCTGGCGACAGGAAATGACAAAAATTGGGCATGTGTCATACTTTTGCGAACTCCTCCCACAGTTTTCATCTCAATGTCACTAAAACGGGCGTGGACACTCTTGAGACCTGTACCATGAAAAGTTATTAAAATCTTCTTGTTAGGAATAACCCTGTGGCCGTGATGGGGCGGCCATTTTGAGCATCTCGTTGTGAACATTGATTCCCTAATAAATTGAGGTAAACTTTGTTCTTTACATACCAAACTTCACAAATTGCTCAGTTTCCATAGACAATTACGAATTGTATTGGTTTTGCAAGTGGGCGTGGCCAACTGCCTCGCTAGCGCCCTCTAAACTGCAGCCCCAAGGCCTTCTTCCACGTTCACTGATGAAACTTGCTGCACATATGTATCACACCCACGTCTACAAAAAAGTCTCTTGACACCATAGGCTAAAGTCAACAGGAAGTCGGCCATTTTGACTTGAACGCCCATTTTTGGCGATTTGCACGTTGCCTACTTTAACGAACTCCTCCTAGGTATTTTGTCTGATTTTCATGAAAACCGCTGTGTGTAGTCTTTTCCCCATGAAGAGCAAAATTCATTAAATTCATTTCGTTGGGAGTCATTATGTGGGCGTGGCAGGGCCGCCATTTTAAGCGATTCGCCATGAAAATTCAAATGCTTATGATTTCAGTATACATTGTCCGACAGGCACCAAACTTTATGCATATCATTAGAGTCCAGCCCTGAAGCCAATCACATTGTCATATTTAGCCATACTGACAGCGCCCCCTCCTGGCGACAGGAAATTACCAAAATTGTGCATGTGTCATACTTTTGCAAACTTCTCCTGCAGATTTCATTTGAATGTCACGAAAAAGGGTGTGGACACTCTTGAGCCCTGTGACATGAAAACTTATCAAAATCTCTTGTTGTCAATTAATGGTGTGGGTGTGATGGGGCGGCCATTTTGAGCATCCTTCCGTGACAGGCGACAGTGACAGGTCTGAAGAACATTTACAGACAATTCCTGCGACCCATCTAAGCAACGTTACCTCCAGTCGGCGATCGCAGGTTTTGGCGTTCGCTCGTTCTCGGCGGTGCATCGGTGTGCGAGGGCCCGTACAACGCCGCTTTCGGCTTTAATTCTTATTATTCTTATTATTATTATTATTATTCTTCTTCCACTTTACAGGGCTTTTTGGGGGCTTTAACGTGTTTCAATTCGAACAAAAATGTGGCAGAAAAATCAGGCCTGGTGAAAATTCTATGATTTTATTGGTTTCACCAGTGGGCAGGGCAAAATGGCTCCACAGCGCCCCCTAGAAAAATTTTAAAATTCACGAAAAATCTGTGGTTTGCCCGATTATGCTGAAATTTGGTAGGCATGTAGAGCTTGCCAAGACAAACGGATTTGCCATTTGGGACGTTTTTGTCCAATGCACAGGATGCCCGCTAGGTGGCTTTGAAAATACAAAATTAGGCAATTTTTGCCGATTTCAGGCATCGGAATTTAACGAACTCCTCCTAGGGGTTTTGCCGGATTCTCACGAAAATCACTGTGTTTACTCTTGACCCCTTGAAGATCCAAAGTTATTAAAATCATCTCGGTTGGAGTGACGGTGTGGGCGTGGCAGGGCCGCCATTTTGAGCGTTTTGCCATGAAATTTCAAATGCTTATAACTTCAGTGATATTTGTCCGACCTGCACCAAACGTCAGGCGTATTATAAGAGTCCCGCCCTGAAACCGCTCAAATGGTCATATTCAGCCATACTGACAGCGCCCCCTCCTGGCGACAGGAAATGAAAAAAATTGGGCAAGTGTCATACTTTTGCGAACTCCTCCTACAGATTTCATCTGACTGTCACTAAAACGGGCGTGGACACTCTTGAGACCTGTACCATGAAAAGTGAGTAAAATCTTTTTGTTCGGATTAACCCTGTGGGCGTGATGGGGCGGCCATTTTGAGCATCTCGCCGTGAACATTGATTCCCTAATAAATTGAGGTAAACTTTGTTCTTTTCATACCAAACTTCACAAGCTGCTCAGTTTCCATAGACAATTACTAATTGTATTGGTATTGCAAGTGGGCGGGGCCAACTGCCTCGCTAGCGCCCTCTAAACTGCAGCCCCAAGGCCTTCCTGCACGTTCACTGATGAAAGTTGCTGGACATATGTATCACACACACGTCTACAAAAAAGTCTCTTGACACCATAGGCAAAAGTCAACAGGAAGTCGGCAATTTTTAATTGAACGGCCATTTTTGGCGATTTGCAAGTTGCGTACTTTACAGACTCCTCCGAGGGATTTTGTCCGATTCTTATGAAAATCGCTGTTTGTACTCTTGACCCCTTGAAGAGCAAAAGTTATTAAATTCATTTCGGTGGGAGTCATGGTGTGGGCGTGGCAGGGCCGCCTTTTTCAGCGATTCGCCATGAAAATTCAAATGCTTATGACTTCAGTGTAAATTGTCCGACATGCACCAAACTTTATGCATATCATAAGAGTCCCGCCCTGAAGCCATTCACATGGTCATATTTAGCCATACTGACAGCGCCCCCTCCTGGTGACAGGAAATTACCAAAATTGTGCATATGTCATACTTTTGCGAACTTCTCCTGCAGATATCATCTGAATGTCACGAAAACGGGTGTGGACACTCTTGAGCCCTGTGACATGAAAACTTATCAAAATCTCTTGTTGTCAATTAATAGTGTGGGTGTGACGGGGTGGACATTTTGAGCATCTTTCCGTGACAGGCGACAGTGACAGGTCTGAAGAACATTTACGTGCAATTCCTGCGAAAGACCTAAGCAACTTTACCTCCAGTTGGCGAGCGCAGGGATTGGCGGTGGCTCGTTCTCGGCGGTGCATTGGTGTGCGAGGGGCCCGCATAACGCCCGCTTGTTTAATTTAATTATTTATTATTCTTCCACTTTACAGGGCTTTTTGGGGGCTTTAACGTGTTTCAATTCGAACAAAAATGTGGCTGAAAAATCAGGCCTGGTGAAAATTCTATGATTATATTGGTTTCGCCAGTGGGCGGGGCAAAATGGCTCCAAAGCGCCCCCTAGAAAAATTTAAAAATTCAGGAAAAATCTGTGGTTAGCCCGATTATGCTGAAATTTGGTAGTCATGTAGAGCTTGCCAAGACAAATGGATTTGCCATTTGGGACGTTTTTGTCCAATGCACAGGAAGACCGCTAGGTGGCGTTGAAAATTCAAAAATTAGGCCATTTTTGCCGATTTCAGGCATCGGAATTTAACGAACTCCTCCTAGGGGTTTTGCCGGATTCTCATGAAAATCACTGTGTTTACTCTTGACCCCTTGAAGATCAAAAGTTATTAAAATCATCTCGGTTGGAGTCAAGGTGTGGGCGTGGCAGGGCCGCCATTTTAAGCGTTTTGCCATGAAATTTCAAATGCTTATAACTTCAGTGATATTTGTCCGACGTGCACCAAACCTCTGGATTACTATAAGAGTCCCACCCTGAAACCACTCAAATGGTCATATTCAGCCATACTGACAGCGCCCCTTCCTGGAGACAGGAAATTACAAAAATTGGGCATGTGTCATACTTTTGCGAACTCCTCCTACAGATTTCATCTGAATGTCATGAAAACGGGCGTGGACACTCTTGAGAACTGTGACATGAAAAGTTATTAAAATCTTCTTGTTCGGATTAACCCTGTGGGCGTAATGGGGCGGCCATTATCAGCATCTCGCCGTGAACATTGATTCCCTAATAAATTTAGGTAAACTTTGTTCTTTACATACCAAACTTCACAAGCTGGTCAGTTTCCATAGACAATTACTAATTGTATTGGTTTTGCAAGTGGGCGGGGCCAACTGCCTCAGTAGCGCCCTCTAAACTGCAGCCCCAAGGCCTTCCTGCACGTACACTGATGAAAGTTGCTGGACATATGTATCACACCCACGTCTACAAAAAAAGTCTCTTGACACCATAGGCTAAAGTCAACAGGAAGTCGGCCATTTTTAATTGAACGGCCATTTTTGGCGATTTGCACGTTGCGTACTTTAACGAACTCCTCCTTGGGATTTTGTCCGATTCTTATGAAAATCGCTGTTTGTACTCTTGACCACTTGAAGAGCAGAAGTTATTAAATTCATTTCGGTGGGAGTCATGGTGTGGGTGTGGCAGGGCCGCCATTTTAAGCGATTCGCCAAGAAAATTCAAATGCTTATGGCTTCAGTGTAAATTGTCCGACATGCACCAAACTTTATGCATATCATAAGAGTCCCGCCCTGAAGCCATTCACATGGTCATATTTAGCCATACTGACAGCGCCCCCTCCTGGTGACAGGAAATTAGCAAAATTGTGCACGAGTCATACTTTTGCGAACTTCTCCTGCACATTTCATCTGAATGTCACGAAAACGGGTTTGGACACTCTTGAGCCCTGTGACATGAAAACTTATCAAAATCTCTTGTTGTCAATTAACAGTGTGGGTGTGATGGGGTGGACATTTTGAGCATCTTTCCGTGACAGGCGAAAGTGACAGGTCTGAAGAACATTTACATGCAATTCCTGCGACAGACCTATGCAACTTTAACTCCAGTTGGCGAGCGCAGGGATTGGCGGTGCCTCGTTCTCGGCGGTGCATCGGTGTGCGAGGGCCCGTACAAAGCCGCTTGCGGCTTTAATTCTTATTATTATTATTATTCTTCCACTTTACAGGGCATTTTTGGGTGCTTTAACGTGTTTCAATTCGAACAAATATGTGGCTGAAAAATCAGGCTTGGTGAAAATTCTATGATTTTATTGGTTTCATCAGTGGGCGGTGCAAAATGGCTCCACAGCGCCCCCTAGAAAAATTAAAAAATTCATGAAAAATCTGTGGTTTGCCCGATTATGCTGAAATTTGGTAGGCATGTTGAGCTTGCCAAGACAAATGGATTTGCCCTTTGGAACGTTTTTGTCCAATGCACAGGATGCCCGCTAGGTGGCGTTGAAAATACAAAATAAGGCAATTTTTGCCGATTTCAGGCATCGGAATTTAATGAACTCCTTCGAGGGATTTTGCTGGATTGTCATGAAAATCACTTTGTTTACTCTTGACCCCTTGAAGATCAAAAGTTATTAAAATAATCTCGGTTGGAGTCACAGTGTGGGCGTGGCAAGGCCGCCATTTTAAGCGTTTTGCCATGAAATTTCAAATGCTTATAACTTCAGTGATCTTTGTCCGACCTGCACCAAACATCAGGCGTATTATAAGAGTCCCGCCATGAAACCACTCAAATTGTCATATTCAGCCATACTGACAGCGCCCCCTCCTGGCGACAGGAAATAACAAAAATTGGGCATGTGTCATACTTTTGCGAACTCCTCCTAAAGATTTCATCTGAATGTCACTAAAACGGGCGTGGACACTCTTCAGACCTGTACCATGAAAACTTATTAAAATCTGCTTGTTCGGATTAACCCTGTGGCCCTGATGGGGCGGCCATTTTGAGCATCTCGCCGTGAACATTGATTCCCTAATAAATTTAGGTAAACTTTGTTCTTTACATACCAAACTTCACAAGCTGGTCAGTTTCCATAGACAATTACTAATTGTATTGGTTTTGCAAGTGGGCGGGGCCAACTGCCTCGCTAGCGCCCTCTAAACTGCAGCCCCAAGGCCTTCTTCCACACACACTGATGAAAGTTGCTGGACATATGTATCACAATTGTATGCAATGTATGCAATTCCTGCGACAGACCTAAGCAACGTTACCTCCAGTTTGCGAGCGCAGGGATTGGCGGCCATTTTTGGCGGTGCATCGGTGTGCGTTTTTAACAAACTCCTCCTTTAATTATTATTCTTATTATTATTCTTCCACTTTACAGGGCTTTTTGGGGGCTTTAACATTTTTCAATTTGCACAAAAATGTGGCTGAAAAATCAGGCTTGTTGAAAATTCTATGATTTTATTGGTTTCACCAGTGGGCGGGGCAAAATGGCGTCACAGCGCCCCCTAGAAAAATTTAAAAATTCATGAAAAATCTGTGGTTTGCCCGATTATGCTGAAATTTGGTAGGCATGTAGAGCTTGCCAATACAAACGGATTTGCCATTTGGGACGTTTTTGTCCAATGCACAGGATGCCCGCTAGGTGGCGTTGAAAACACAAAATAAGGCAATTTTTGCCGATTTCAGGCATCGGAATTTAACGAACTCCTCCTAGGGGTTTTGAAGGATTCTCATTAAAATCATTGTGTTTACTCTTGACCCCTTGAAGATCAAAAGTTATTAAAATCATCTCGGTTGGAGTCACAGTGTGGGCGTGGCAGGGCCGCCATTTTAAGCGTTTTGCCATGAAATTTCAAATGCTTCTAACTTCAGTGATATTTGTCCGACCTGCACCAAACGTCAGGCGTATTATAAGAGTCCCGCCCTGAAACCACTAAAAATGGTCATATTCAGCCATACTGACAGCGCCCCCTCCTGGCGACAGGAAATGACAAAAATTGGGCATGTGTCATACTTTTACGAACTCCTCCTACAGATTTCATCTGAATGTCACTAAAACGGGCGTGGACACTCTTGAGACTTGTACCATGAAAAGTGATTAAAATCTTCTTGTTTGGATTAACCCTGTGGGCGTGATGGGGTGGCCATTTTGAGCATCTTGCCTTGAACATTGATTCCCTAATAAATTGAGGAAAACTTTGTTCTTTACATACCAAACTTCAGAAGCTGGTCAGTTTCCATAGACAATTACGAATTGTGTTGGTTTCGCAACTGGGCGGGGCCAACTGCCTCGTTAGCGCCCTCTAAACTGCAGCCCCAAGGCCTTCTTCCACGTACACTGATGAAAGTTGCTGGACATATAGAGCTTGCGTCTAGAAAAAAAGATCTCTTGACACCATAGGCTTAAGTCAACAGAAAGTCGGCCATTTTGAATTGAACGGCCATTTTTGGCGATTTCACGTTCGCGAATTTTAACGAACTCCTCCTAGGGGTTTTTGTCTGATTCTCATGAAAATCGCTGTGTGTACTCTTGACCCCTTGAAGAGCAAAAGTTATTAAAATCATTTCGGTGGGAGTCACGATATGGGCGTGGCAGGGCCGCCATTTTTAGCAATTCACAATGAAAATTCAAATGCTTCTAACTTCAGTGTACATTGTCCCACATGCATCATACTTTATGTGTATGATAAGAGTCTTGCCCTGAAGCAAATCCATTTGTCCTATTCAGCCATACTGACAGCGCCCTCTCTTGGCGACAGGAAATGGCCAAAATTCGGCATGCGTCATTCTTTTGCGAACTCCTCCTACAGATTTCATCTGAATTAAATGAAAACGGGCGTGGACACTCCCGAGAATCGTGAAATCAAATGTTATTAAAATCTTATTGTTTGGATTAACCCTGCGGGCGTGATAGGGCGGCCATTTTGAGCATCTCAGTGTGAGCAACAATTCCCTAATAAATTTAGTAAAACCTTGTTCATGACACAACAAACTTCACATACTGGTCAGTTTCCATAGTAATTTATGAACTGTATTGGTTTTGCAAGTGGGCAGGGCCATCTGCCTCGCTAGCGCCCCCTAAACTGCAGCCCCAAGGCACTCTTCCACGTACACTGATGAAAATTTGTGGGCATATGTAGCACAACCACATCTACAAAAAAGTCTCTTGACACCATAGGCTAAAGTCAACAGGAAGTCGGCCATTTTGAATTGAACAGCCATTTTTGGCGATTTGCACGTTGCGTTCTTTTGCGAACTCCTCCTCGGGATTTTTTCAA
The DNA here is from genome assembly GCA_029692085.1 of Gymnothorax javanicus. Classification (NCBI taxonomy): domain Eukaryota; kingdom Metazoa; phylum Chordata; class Actinopteri; order Anguilliformes; family Muraenidae; genus Gymnothorax; species Gymnothorax javanicus. The sequence continues at coordinate 15,242,280 of CM056200.1, read as the reverse complement.
ATTTTCATGAAAACCGCTGTGTGTAGTCTTTACCCCTTGAAGAGCAAAAGTTATTAAATTCATTTCGTTGGGAGTCATGGTGTGGGCGTGGCAGGGCCGCCATTTTAAGCAATTCGCCATGAAAATTCAAATGCTTATGATTTCAGTGTACATTGTCCGACCTGCACCAAACTTTATGCATATCATAAGAGTCCCGCCCTGAAGCCATTCACATGGTCATATTTAGCCATACTGACAGCGCCCCCTCCTGGTGACAGGAAATTACCAAAATTGTGCATGTGTCATACTTTTGCAAACTTCTCCTGCAGATTTCATTTGAATGTCACGAAAAAGGGTGTGGACACTCTTGAGCCCTGTGACATGAAAACTTATCAAAATCTCTTGTTGTCAATTAACGGTGTGGGTGTGACGGGGCGGCCATTTTGAGCATCTTTCCGTGACAGGCGACAGTGACAGGTCTGAAGAACATTTACATGCAATTCCTGCGACAAACCCAAGCAACGTTACCTCCAGTCGGCGAGCCCAGGGATTGGCGGTCGCTCGTTCTCGGCGGTGCATCGGTGTGCGAGGGCCCGTACAAAGCCGCTTGCGGCTTTAATTATTATTATTATTACAACTAAATGTGCACTTTGCTTCAACACCCTTTAAATCGGTCTTAATTCCTACAACAAATGTTTCTTCTTCATTTTCGTTATCACTTCCTTTTTTCCTTTTCACTCCCTCCACCACCTCACAATCCATTTTTCCAAAACCATTCATCCGTAATCCAAAATCTAAACCGAAAGCCATGCAAAATATTCAAAAACCAAACAATCCGTAAATCTATTTTAAATCTCGCACCAAAACCCAACTCCCTGTCGAGCCTGCCCGTCTTCACTTAGCCTCTCCCGGAAGTGTATCACCATGACAAGAGCATCTTTCAGTTGGTGCAAAGGAATTAAAATTTCACATTAAAAGTAAAAATTGCTCCACCAAACATTTTTTGACAAAGCACGCATAAGCACCTTCTGGACGCGAAAAACCTCATGATTATACTCTGCCTGGCTAGAAAAGAGGCAACGTTTGAATTTAAATAGACAAATACCGAGGAGCCTGTCATAGAATCATTATTGTAATGATTATTATGTTTCAGCCAGCAGCCATTCCTTTAACCTTTGGTTGATGCAGTGTGTTGCCTCACATTTCTTATACTCTTAAGGTGAAGGACGTATCCCTTGTGGAAAATATGTTATTGCAATTCAAGAGGGGCAAATTATGGACCTGCATCAAGCAAAGAACACAACTAAGGAGATCACTGGAACTGAATAAAGGGCTGTCCAGCACATTATTAAAACCTGGGAGGATAGTGGTGAACCATCAATTTTGCAGAAGTAATGTTGTCAGAAAAAAAATTTCATGAATGATTGTGATAGGAGATTGCAAAAGTGCTTGGTGAAGTCTTGTCATAAAAACTGACAAAACTTATGATTATTTTAAATTGTGAAAGTAAAAGCATTTCCACATGCATCATGTATGAGAAGTTACATGATTGGGACTAAACCGAAAATCACTCACTTGTGAGGCTAATCAGGAACAAAGGACTTCAGTGTGCAAGGGAGCATAAGGACTGGACTGTGCATTGGTGGCGAAAGGTTATATGGTCTCGAGGGCTCCAGATTTATCCCATTCCAGTGCTGTGGGCGTGTCAGGGTAAGAAGGAAAGCCCATGATGCAATGCACCCATCATGCATAGTGTCCACTGTACAAGCCTGTGGAGGCAGTGATATCACCTGCGGTTGCATCAGTTGGTCAGGTCTTGGCTCAGGAATGATATGCAGCATTTGCACGAAATCAGTGGACGACCCGAATAAACCAAATGCCATTATTATCTCAATGGCTTCTGTAAATTCATGATGGCACAATGATATTTCAGCATGGCAATGTCAGGATTCATCAGGCTTTATTTGTGAGAGAGTGGTTCAGAAAGCTTGAGGAGTCATTTTCACACATGAATTGGCCAAAGCAGGGTCCTGATCTTAACCAATTAAAAGTCTCTGGGATCTGTTGGGGACAGTTTTATGGAGTGGCTAGACTGTCCCGCCATCAATACATCTTCACCAAAAAAACTGATGGCAAATAGATATTGTTGCATTGAGGAAATAATGCCATTGTGAATGCATACCATGATCAATGCTGAAGTCAGTCCCCCTAAATGCAACTTTTTTGGGTCATGTAGTATGGGGGTCCTATAAAATCTTCAAACAGGGTTCATTCTAACATTAAAAAATGAAATTCAAGGACTTTCCAGTACATTTTCAAGCACTACTCTTTAATTTTCAAGGACTCCACACAAAACAAATACGACAAATTTTCAATGCCATCTTTATTTTTAAACAATCATTTCAGGACAAATATATTCTCATTCTCTGTCAAAAAGCTATTGTTTTCAGGAGAAATATTATCAATGTTCAGGGTTCTCTTCAATTTTCATAATTAATTTACTTATGTGGATGTCATCATTGAATCTAATTTATTTCCTATTAGGACGTTGTACAGGAAAATACTATGAAAAAAATGACTCAAGAACTAGAAAATCAGTGAAACAACGCCTGAGTCACAGGCATGACAGTTTATACCAAAATGAGCCATAGTATCATACAGTCTTTCACAAAAACGCATCCTTAAGTTGAGTTTGACAAATTCACTTCCAAATAGGGCGTTACCACTTTACCTAAAAATCCATACTCAAGTCAAAATCTGTTTGAAATACAGATTATCACAATAAACAATATCAAGGCTATTTTAAACACACGCAAAAACGTATCACACTGGCAATCAAATTATTCGTAACCTAGCTGTACAGCGTCCCCTCAGGGCTGATCAACCTATAATGTTAGTCAGCACACAGCGCTCCCTCAGACTATCAGTGACTCGCACGCGCCCGCACACAGTCTATCTCGCTTGACAAGCATTAACATTTCTGTGAGATTGACGCTGTCGCCCGACTCCACTGTCACCCACGTGCTTCATGCCTTTCTACCTTTTTTCACGCACCCGGCTTTATTAACAAACGTCCGAATCTGACCAATCTGACGAATCAATTGGAAAATAACAGCTTTTTCATATTGTTTTCAGGAGATTAAATTACCGCATTAGCTTTCAGCATAATCAGCAATAACAAAACCAGCGCTTCCCCAATTGTTTAATACCTGCACATTGGTGGGTATCTAGTTAGCTTGCTCTACCATAAGAGTGAGAATTCGGAGAAAAACGACAGGTATCTAGCTACATAAATCGACATATGTCTATAAAATGTGTGCAGCTTTGCTACACAAATAAAACAAATTTCTATACTTCCATTCGCTAAATTGGCTAATTGATTTGCTTCTCGGTTCCAAGATACGTTCAGTATTAGCTAGCAAGGTCTAATTCTTCTTGGACAACATAGCTAGGCTTACCCGTTACACAATGAGGTACTGTAAAATCTAGCAAGCGAATACATAGATTCATTAGTTTTCAGCTTTCAAACGGTATATGACCAGATTGATTGAACGTTTCAATGTGAAAAAAGTATTGCACTCAAATAAACCCACAATGGCCCGAATTAGGGCAGATGATATTGCAAATCGTTAGCTAGCCTGCTGCCAGCTACTAATTGGTAGCTTAGCCTGGCCTCTCCCAACAATAAATTTAGCCAGCTATCGTTAATTTATGGAATCAGGATGATTATATTAGTAAATTAACTTCTTTCCTGTTCATTTTGTACCGGTTGGGGCACAAAAAACTGTTGGACTGAAGATACACTGGCGGTTGCTGTCTAATGCTTCCATGATTTCATATGGCTCTTTAGGGCAGACTGGCCCATACTCGACAGGTCAAAGTCCTTCATGCATTTTTTACATCTTGCACGATGAATGTTGGTCTTGTCAGACAATAGCCAACTACAGTAAATGCCCATTTCCAGCCATGCTGGGTTAAATTTACTCTTTCCTGGCATTGTTAACACGTGTGGTTTTCAGCATCCAGAACGCTGGCTAACATAACGTTCACGATTCTTCTGTCGTGAAGTAGCTAATTAAAAAGAGGGGGAGGAGGGGCACGCGGTAGATAGAAAAAGGCAATTCTGGAAAAAATGTAAAACCTACGTAGCCTTATAATTTGATTAATAAAACCAGGGCGAATGTAACGGGTTTTATATGGTGACAATTTTTTCCAAGGACTTCTCAAGCACTTAAGCACATTTTCAAGGTATTCCAGTACTTAAATTTGCTGAGTGCCGAATTCAAGCACTTAAAGCACTTCAAGGACCTGGTACGAACTCTGTTAAAAACTTGAGCCTCATTTGATGATGACACAATACCTTAATCATTTGTGATAGTTCCTATAATTCACTGAGAAATGCATTTATGATCCCATGAACAGGATAATGAACAGCACCACGCGCAAATTTCCTCTGTATTGCAGCTACACTAAGCGATATTACATGCCTTTTATTTTCAGTAAAATGACCCCTCGCAACGAGACTCATTTGTTGGTCTCTCTCCACCATGCGCTCTATAGCTGACGTGCTGCTGTCTGGTTTTTGGTTGTTTTGTACATTTCTATGCCAGCTCGTCAGTAAACTCCCCCTCCGCTCGTCACATGATCACTCACTCTTCTGTTGCACAGGGGTCTCTAAAAACTTGGTATTTCACCGGGATGAGTGCGGTTATCAGGTATGAGCGCAGGTCTCAGCCCATGCTCTGAGGCACAATAGGGAATGTGCATGGTTTAGCCGTTTAGAAAAAGTCATCAAATAAGCGCAATTATGTAATCAGACAGATTTAGCAACCAGTATGGGGAAACTTAGCTGACAGATTATAGATGAAAATTTGCTTTAACATTAACTTGGTTTTGATGTGGACATTGTACAACATCCTATTTAAAAAGCCCCAGCACTCAGTTTGGCAAACAAAAGGTTGACAAGAATGTGAGATTTATTTTATCCTGTATGAAGGCATACAACTCGTGCTTCTGAGGCAATATACATATGCGTTTTGGGCTTTGATTAAAAATAATATGCAATGTCCAACATTCATTTCTGATCAGTTTCATTAAAGGTTGATTGTGTAGCATTAAAAGCTATATTTTTTCAAAAATAATAAAATGCGTTTAGAGGGGTGCAGAATAAAAAATATCTTTTCCATAAAAAAAATATTTAGTCTGAATTAAATCATTTAAAAATTTTTGACGGGTTCGACAATGACTTCCTGTTTACATCGGACAAGCCAATAGCGGCCGGGGCATTGCGAGTTGCCAAATACGGTCTCTATGCTCGGCACAGCTAGGCTGGCACTGGGTCTGCAAGTCCTGCTGCAGCTGCTTCAGAGCCCCGGCGAACGGTGCATTATCCGTCCCAGCAGCAGAGTGACCGGAGAAGGCCAAAGACGAGCGTCAACATCGGCAAAGCATATACTTGTGCAGGCTGATCGCTTGACACACTCGGCCACAAACCTGGCAACCCGGATGCTGGAATTATTTTCTGTTGTTGAGACTACGATCTTGAGACACTAGATGTCGGTATTCTGCTCATATTCCATAATCAACCTTAAAGTTTTCGCTGAGATCTTGTATTGATGATGGGAGACTGCTGTGTAAAGTCTTCTCCAGCATATCCCAGGTTCCTAATGGGGTCAAAGTCAGGACTCTGTGGTGGCCACACCATGTATGAAAATGATATTTCATGCTCCCTGAATCAGTCCTTCACAATTTGAGCCCGATGAATCCTGGCACTGTCATCTTGGAATATGCCTCTGCCATTGAGGAAGGGAAAAAAAAATCTACTGATTGAAAAACCTGGTCATTCAGTATATTGATGTTGTCGGCTGACCTGTTTTTGGGCAGATATCGTTGCTGAACCTGGACCTGACCAACTGAGGCAACTGCAGATCATACACTGCCCCCCACAGGCTTGTACGGTCAGCACTGGGCATGATGGGTGCATCACTTCACCCCTCTTCCTACCCTGATGTGTCCATCACTCTGGAACAGAGTAAACCTGGACTCCTCAGACCACATGACCTTCCTCTGTGGCTCCAAAGTCCAATCTTTAACCCCCCAGCAAATTGAAGCCTTTTTCCCCCCAATGAGCCTCACTGATTTGTGGTTTTCCTGAGGCTACACAGCTGTTCAGTCCCAATCCCTTGAGTTCTCATTGCATTGCACGTGTAAATGCTCTTACTTTCGCAATCAAACATAGCCGAGAGTTCTACTGTGGATTTTTTTTTTTTTTACAATTCCAACAAATGTTTAAGTGATCGCCGATCACGATGATTCAAAACATTTTTTCCGAACACATTTCTTCCTCAGAGATGAAGGTTCACCACTATCCCTTCAGGCTTTTATAATGCATGGGTCAGTTCTTAACCCTATTTGAGTAGTTTCAGTAATCTCTTCAGTTTTCTTCTTTGCTTGATGCAGGCCAATAATTTGAACCCTCTCAAACAGAAAATTTTTTCCCCAACCACAGGAAATGTCTTTTGTCATGGCTGTTTAAGAAATGAGAAGCAGCTCACAGCTTCAGTCAGGGTTAAAAAACTTGCTTACAGCTGAAACATAGACTCATACCTTTTTGCTCAGTTAAATCCAGGCGACGACTTTTCTTTTGGCCAGCCAAGTTTTTTTTATGTATCATATAAATACTGGTGGCCTGCTAAATGGAGACCAGGACAAGTAGCATTGAAAAGAATCCCTTCCTGTTATTTAAATGGCAGAAATCAGTCAGTTCTCCTGAACAATAAAATGCTGTTTATCAAACCCACCTGACTGACAAGGGATCATCTCAAAACAGGACCATTCTTATATATGGTGTAAAACCCACCTGATTCTCCTAGGACCATTTAAAATGAGACAAAGAGCCATCAGTGGGAAATGCCTGATGTGGCTCCAAGCAGCAGTAACAGCCTCTTTCAACAGGGACTTCAAACCAGCAAACTCACTGCTGACATACAGTTAAGGAATGAAATCAATGAAGGCAGACTTCAGCAATCAATGGCACATAACACTAAACAAAACAAAAGCTAAATGGACTCCTCTGACTGTAAATTGAGAAATTGGCTGAATTCCTGAAGGTGTAGGTCATACTCCATCAGAATTTCTCCAAGAGTGTAAATCCCACACATCCATCATGTTTCCTTACTCAGAATAACAAATTTTGTAGCCTCGGAAAAGAATTCATGCATCAATTAGATAAAACTCACCAATTGCTTTACGGTGTTTGAAGAGCCTCTTGCCTGTAAAAACTGATTTGCATGCATTTGTATTACTCTTAATCCAAGCAATGCATACAATTATAATTCAAAAACAATTACGAGCAACATGGATTTCTTTCATTCACAAACAGTGAAAGCAGAGAGGAGAAGTGAGACAATGAGACGTACAAGAGTTTATTTAGACATTTAGATCACCTCAGTATGTGCACATTCACAATGTAAAATATTACATTCACAGTCACTGAATGAGTTCAAAGAGCAGAACCTACACTGGATGGAAAAGAACCCAAAAAGACCAGCAGAATCAAGATCATTTTCAGATTACAAGTGTATAATACGCACAACACATCAGAGCTGCCACTAATGATTATTTTCATTAAGGTCATTGGTTATTCTCTCAATTAATCAATTACTTATTTGGTTCAGAAAGCGTCAGAAAATGGTGAAAAATGTTGAGCACAATTTTCCTCAGCCCAAGGTGATATTCTCAAATGTCTTGTTTTGCCTCAACATTACTCAACCCAAAGATATTTAGTCCTTCATGAAGCACTGAAGAAACCAGATTATGTTCACATTAAAAAAAGCTGAAATCAGAGAATTTCCAAATAGCCTGGGCCTCCAAAAAAAAAAAAAAAAAAAAAAAAGACAAACTAACTCATGAAAAATTGTCATTATTTAATTTGATCAATGTTGTCAGTCATCTTAGAACATTAAGGACTCCAAGGATCTCTTTTCTCAGCATCCCATGAATGTTTGTTTTTTGCTCCAGCCACAAGTGTAATACGTGAATGTCATGAAACTGTTCAGAGGGCTTTATTAACCCTTTTAACTATTTAACACTATTGTGCTAATAATATTGACAAAAAGCCACATACAAACTGCGCGTTTCATGAGGTTCATCAGTTCAATTAATTCCACTAATAACAAAGCAAAATTATTTTGCTAATTAAAGACCTAAGTAGATGAAACCCTGATTTGGGGGGGGGCCCTGAGTTCAAGCTGAGGATTTTTCATTTGCAATGAATTCTCCTTAAACTATATTTTGTGGTAAAGCACATTCCACAGCAAATGCATTTGAAGGTCTTTTCACCCAAGCGAAATTTGAGGCGTTAGCTTAATGCAGAGTTTGTACAGAAGCACTTATCACACTTACTACAATTCTAGGGCTTTTCATCTGTATGAATTCTCTGATTGCATTTTAAATTAGAAAGATGAGCTAAGCACTTCCCATTTGGACTACATTTATGGGGCTTTTCTTTTATTTATTTTTTTTAAATTTTCCTTGTTCTCTCCTCATAGTGTGTAATGGGCCTCTTTCCTGGGGTCTATAGTTACACCCTAAGCATTGTTGGCATTGTATCCAAGGGCTCTTTTTGAGATGGTTACCATTCCTTTGATCGCGGATATCTGTACTTCCTGGGTACTTGGACAGCCAGGGATGGCCTCCATGTATTTCTTCAGGTTTTTCTTCATGAGCCCTGGCGCACCTACCACCACTGGTACTTTATCGATTTCTTTCAATGACAAGGTTGTTTTTAGGTCATTTTTTTTAGGTCTTGGTATTTTGTTATCTTTTCCCTCTCTGCTCTATTAAGTCCATAATCATTAGGGACAGTGACATCTATAATTTTGGCATTTTTCTCCTGCCTATTACAGATGACAATGTCTGGTTTTATCGCACCTCCCTCTATGAACCTTCCAGTTGGAATCACTTTGTCATAGAATAGTTACTTTCCCACTGGAGATGACTGGTGCTGGTTCATGTTCCCATATTCTTTCCTTTACTTCCACTTCCATCTCTTTGCAAATTTTCCAGTGTAGGTATTTGCAGATCTTATTGTGGCAGGAGGTATAATGTCCATCTGCCAGGAGGATTTGGCAGCCTGAGACTAAGTGGTTTACACTCTCAACTGTTGTATGGCAGAATCTACATAGATCGTTCTGTGAGATTCCTGCCATCTTCTTGAATCCATTTGTTAAAAGTCCCTGGTCTCGGGCTCCAACTATAACTCTCTCTCCATCGAATCCCAGCTCTCCGTTCTGAAACCACTGTATTGATCCTTCTTTATCGATGTAATCCTTTTCCAATTCTTCTTGGAATCGTCCAGCCCACCGGTGCTGCTTCCATCTGGTCATTCTGAGAATCTGTTCCGTTTTGCTGAATTTTGCCCGTGTTTCTCTTGCTTGCTTTGTTGCCTGTGTCAGTTTGTTACCTTCTCTCTCTTCAAAGATGTCTCCTCCAAAGTTTTCAGCCATGTAGGTGACTTTGTGTAAGGTGAGTGTCTTCCTGGTCTTAATATCCAACTTGTCCAGCTCACCTTTGGCTTTTTCACCTGTAGTCTATGAGATATGCCTAAAACCATTTGCATGAAGTTACCACAGGATTGCAAACTGATTTATGGCGGAATGATCTTGGTATTTTTCCAATTTCATTGGCTTTAGGGCAGACTGGCCCCCACCGAAGGTAAAGTCCCATGCATTTTTTTTCTTTTCAATGAATGTTTGGGCTTTTCGACAAAGCCAACAAGTAAAACCATTTCCAGCCATGCTGGGTTAAATTTCTCTTCCTGGCATTGTTAAACGGGGTTTCAGCACCAGAACGCTGGTAAATAAGTTCAAAATTTTTCGGAAGAGCAATTAAAAGAGGGGGGGGGGGCACCAGAAGAAAAAGGGATTCTGGAAAAAAGTAAAACCCGAGCCTTTAAATTTGATTTAAAACCAGGGGAATGTAACGGGTTTTATAGGGACAATTTTTCCAAGGGCTTCAAGACTTAAGAAATTTTAAAGGGATTCAGTACTTAAAATTTTTGAGTGCAATTCCATTAAAGATTCAAGGACCTGGTAAATTTTGTTAAAACTTGAGCCCCATTTGATGATACACAATACCTTTAAACATTTTGATAGTTCCTATAATTCACTAAAAAAAAAAACAAGGAAAAGGCCTTGTGCAAAAGTTTGGGAATCCTGTCAGCTAGTGCTTTGTTACTCCTCCTCGGGCAGCTATAACAGCTTGCAAACGCTTCCTGTCGCCAGCTAAGAGTCTTTCAATTCTTGTCTTTCGAATTTTTCCCCCATTCTACCTGACAGAACACCTCTAGCTCAGAAATATTCTTCAGCCTTCTTGCATGCATGGCATGTTTGAGGTCTCTCCACAGATTTTCAATAATATTCAAGTCTGGGGACTGTGATGGCCATTCCAAAACCTTCATCCGTCTTTCCTGGAGATGACACCGTATCACTCACCGGCATGATTCTGTCATTGACATTACTAAATGGGCCCAGGAATACTTCAAGAAACCACTGTCTGTAAACACAGTCCACTGTGCCATCCACAGATGCCACCTAAAACTCTATCATGCAAAAAGAAAGCCATTGTTGAGCATGATCCAGAAGCGCCGCCGTGTTCTGTGGGCCAAGGCTCATTTAAAATGGACTGTGGCAAAGTGTCCTGTGGTCAGCCGAGTCCAAATTTGACATTCTAGTTGGAAATCATGGAAGTCATGTCCTCTGAGCTAAAGAAGAGAAAGACCACCCCTCCCGTTATCAGCGTTCATTTCAAAAGCCAGCATCTCTGATGGTACGGGGATGCATTAGTGCATATAGTGTGGGACACTTGCATGTTTTAAAAAGCAACACGAATGCTGAAAGGTATATAAAGGTTTTAGAGCAACACATGCTACCCTCCAGACGACATCTATTCCAGGGAAGGCCTTGTGTATTTCAGCAGGACAATGCAAAACCACATACTGCAGCTATTTCAACAGCATGGCTTCGTAGTAAAAGAGTCCGTGCACTGAACTGACCTGCCTGCAGTCCTGATCTTTCACAGATTGAGAACATTTGGCGATAATTAAACGAAAAGACCTTTTTAAAAGAGACCCAAAACTCTCCAGCAGCTGGAAGCCAGTTTTAATCAAGAGTGGGATCAAATTCCAATAGCCAAACTCAAGAAACTTGTCTCCTCAATGCCCAGATGCCTGCACTCTGTGTTAAAAAGAAGAGGGGATGTTACACCATGGTAAACAGGCCCCTGTCCCAACTTTTTTGAGACCTGTAGCAGCCATCAAATTTAAAATGAGCTCATTTTGTGGATAAAATTGTAAAATTTCTCAGTTTCAACATTTGCTATGTTATCTCTGTTCTATTGTGAATAAAATACTGGCTGGTGTGATTTGAAAGTCATTGCGTTTTGATTTTATTCACAATTTACATTCTGTCCCAACTATTTCGGAATTGGGGTTGTAGTTTGAAACGTTGCCAGAGTTTTTGTAGCCCCTCTCCTTGTTGGTGGAAGTGAATTACCTTGTTTTTTTTTTTTGACATCCTTGGACAACTGTTTAGAGGAACCCATGGTTTTTAACACCAGACACAACACCCACCACAGTCAGATGCTTTAGAAGGCATGGAGTTACTTTAGAATATATAGCTCAACCCTGGAATTGTGTTCATCTGACTCACTGAAGTCCTAACAAGTAAATGGCCCGGGTATGGGTCTTAGTAATAATCTTAACAAAGAATAATCCACAAGGGTTCCCAAACTTTTGCACAGGGCCCTTTTTCCTTTCTTATCATTTAAACACTCAGAAAAATTTAAATCAAAGGAAACATTACTTTTAAATTTGCAAAAAGGCGTCATGTTAAACTTTGCAGCATTTCGTGTTCAGGTTTGCTTTCAATCACTTGGAGATTAATTGTAACAGACGTTTAAAAACCAGGGGTGCCCACATTTTTGCACCCCTTGGTATGGGCTTTGATTTTTGTCAGCCGTTAGTTCAAGAACGCATCAGGTATGATGTGTGAAAAACAAAAGGAGCAAGCATGTTCCTCTGCCCCATGGGAGGAGTAATTATTTTTGCCCTTAAAATTATCGTGATAAATTTATCGTCCAGCCCTGAGCCAAATGATAAGTTTCCCATTTGTATGAGTGACGTCATTCCCAAATGCATTTTTTATTTTGGAAATAAACATGGCCACATAGAATTGTCTGATTTTGTCACATAATTTCTCTTAGAAGCAGTCGATTCTGTCAGGTTTCCAGATTTCCAGTCTAGGTTCAGTTTAGAATACAATGCCCGAAAAAAAAAAGTCATACACTAATATTTTGTTGGACTGCCTTTTGGCTTTGCTTCTGGCACACATTCACTATAGCATCGCTTTCAATGAGCTCATGTAATATCACAACATTTATGTCTGTCCATAACTGCATTAATTTTTCATCATGATCTTATAGTGAAGATGGGAGAGTCAGACCGCTGTGTAAAGTCTTCTCCGGCTCATCCCAAACATTCTGAATCTGAACCAAAGGTCTGGACTCTGTGGTGCCCAATCCATGTGTGAAAATTTTATTTATTTATTTTTATTTATTTATACTGGCTGTCCAATTGAGAGCAAGCTCTCTATTGCGACTGAGCCCAGTTGTGAAATATAGTGAAACATCCAAGAACATTGATAAATAAAAACAAATCAAAAGAACTACAGTACACATGTAAATTCTTGGTTCATTGCAGGCAATAAAAGACATTTAAAACAATGAAATGAAATTAATTTTTTCCAATTTTTGACACTGTTGAACCCTATTCCATTTCTATTGGGCATAATAATAAAAAAGCAGTTTTACCCAGTTTAGTATGAACCTCGGGATGTCTAAAACCAAACAGTCAAGAGCATGAAGATGGTACCCCCTAAAACTAGACGTCCGGTCGGCTGAGACCGCATAAGCGCGCTTCTCCCCTTTTTTGGGCATTATTTGGCCACTACTGTCGCCATGGCAACAAAAATTGAAATGTGTCGTAAGTACAGCACATGTCCATACCAAATATGAAAGTAATCAGTCAAAAATTGCAGCCTGTACTGAGTCCACAAGGAAGTGTGTATGTTTCAGCACAAATATGCTCATTATCCTGCCAATACTGTTGCCATGGCAACCAAAATCGAAAGGTAAAACATTGCCAATTTAACTTTCAAATTCTTAAGTAGCGCATCAATGTGCTTCCTAAAATTAAATTTGTCATCAACCCAAATGTCCAGGTATTTGTAGCAAGTAACAATCAATTTGTATTCCAGTTGTTGTTGTAATGCTTCCATTATAAAACTAGCAGCAGGTTTCTGAGAGAATAGCAAATATTTAGTTTTCTTAGTTCAAAAATAGTTAAGGTCTAAAAGAGCCTGTTGGAAGATTTGAGAATCTGACTGTAAATTTTGAAGAGCGAGCTCAGGAGAAGGAGCAGCTGAATAGATGACTGCATCATCTGCATATACAACCCCAATTCCGAAATAGTTGGGACAAAGTGTAAATTGTGAATAAAATCAAAATGTAATTACTTTCAGATCACATGAGCCAATATGTTATTTACAATAGAACATAGATAACATTTCAAATGCTGAAACTGATACATTTTACATTTTTATCCACAAAATGAGCTCATTTCAAATTTTCTGGCTGCAACAGGTCTCAAAAACATTGGGCTGAAAAAGCAATTAATATATAAGAGAATCAGCTGAAAGAACATTTCGCAAGTAATTAAGTTAACTGGCATCAGGTGTGTAACATGATTGGCTATAAAAGGGATGTCTTGGAGAGGCTGAGTCTCTCAGAAGTAAAGATGGCCAGAGGCTCTCCAACCTGTGAAGGCTTGCGTAAAAAAAAATTGTGGAATACTTTAAAAACAATGTTCCTCAATGCCAAACTGCAAAGGCTTTGAAGGTCTCATCATCGACAGAGCATAACATCTCTGGAAAAAAAAAAAAAAAAATTGCATTTGAAAATCATAATTAATTTTCTTCAAATGGCTGGTGTGGACCTTTTAGGGACCCTAAAAATTACTAAAGGGGTATTGAGCACTGAAAATGTGATTTTCCTTACTTGCTTTCCTTTCCTTACTCATTAATGATTCGGCATGGTCACCAGAATTGAACTTCACAGTAAAACAAGCTAAAAAATACACACGCACCAAAAGACAACCGCTCAGACTCAATACCACTTACTCCTGCTCACTGGTCAGAGGCAGACTCTGGTACAGTGTGTTCCTCTTCTTACGTCATATGACGCGACACTTGAAAAAAAAGGGTTTTTAAGGGTCTCGCTGAAATAGACCACCTTTTACTCTGATTTTTTTTTTTTTGTCCTTACGTCCAAAAAATCCTAAATGATGTTTTTAAATCGTCATTTTACACAAGATTACATATAAATCTCATTGGGCCATTTAACCTGCAAGTTACACTTTAAGGGTAATTCCGTGCCAAATCACTAGATTTCAGAGAAAGTTCCCAACTGACCATCTTAGATTTTGTTCATTTTTTTATTTTAATGTCCTTGTTACTAATAACTGCTGTGCAAAATTTTAGGCCAATATCTCCACTAGTTGTGGAGATATTAAGCCTTCAAAAAATGGGACGTGGCCCCATATTGAGCATAAAAACGAGTACTTCAGTCAAACATCCGTAGTTTGATGGCTAATAACTTTTGAACTGTTCACATTAAATGGTTCAAATTTTCACACGATTCTTTGATATAATAAAGCTCTGTACACAGAAGGAGAGCTTTGTATTTGACATATTTGCAGATTTATGGCATGCCAAATATGGCTTCCTGGAATGCGCGTTTGTCCATGGTAGCACTTTATCGGCAATAGCTAAAATCACATATCCGGGATGATATACCTGTCATCTGCTCAGCATCTGATATAGACTGATAAGTGACAGAAGCAAACCGGTAATGTTGAAGCAACCCTACGTATTTCACAAAGTACTTAACACCATCTTGTGCAACCAGCCAATGGGCTATATTGAACGATCTTTTGTCATCAAATAATGGACTGGGACAATCACACTATCCAACACAACAGCCGTATTCAACTGGTCTTTCATGGTGCTGCACCGTCTAGGCCACGCCCACCTGCGCAGTGAACAAAACGTGCTGCACTGAGAGCGACCAGTCGAATAGAATCAGCACTCCGTGTAGCACCCAATAGCATCATCACGTGACACGAAGAGCATGGCAGACCCAAAGCAGTTGTGTATGGTGGTTTTAATGCACAAAATGAGCGATGAGGAGGAAAGTGATGATGATGCGATGACTACGATGGCAGTTTCATGTTCTTTGGGGCGGGGCTTTGTGACTGAGATCGCCAAAACCTGAAACAGAACTTGGCTAAAGATTCACCAAGCCACCATACATTCGGCAGATTGTTTAAAACGCGTGAGAAAAATACTGAAAACAATAAAGTTGTTGAAAACTCACGTGAAGTTCTGACCCGACCGAGTGTCCGCCAGTTTTCGAATGGTCACGTGATCATAGTGCACTGAAGCTGCACCCATTTCAAATCGGTGCAGAAAGTGCTACACCGAGTGCAACACCGAAAGCAGTGCAGTACCAGTCGAACAGAAAAAGTTGCAAAAAGTGTGGCACTGAAGGCACAGTGCTGCTCCATACAGCCCAGTCGAATAAGGCCAATAACAGCGCATACCTCTGGGTGAAGGGCGACGGTTCGTCATTCTCGGGCGACGTTAAGTCATTATCACGCGACCGTTGAAGCAGACGACAACTAATTAGGGGGAATAAAACCTCATTTATCCCGTCTTTGAAAACAAAAATTCCACATTTTTATATTTTACAATGTTTATTTACTAATTATGATTGTATAAAACAGCATTATGATTTAGCCCTGAGTTCCCCTTTAAGCATCTTTATGAGCGGTGTTGTTTTCTCTGAGCAAGGTTAGTAACACGACTACAGTCGAGTTATACACTTTAAAATTTACCATTGACTATCAATGAATGGGACAAAGCCGCAAACCGAAACCGAGCATTACACTGGACTGGAACATGTTAGATTTACCATTTTACGTTTCTTTAATTTTTCTCCACTGATCCAAGTAAGGGCGGGGTTATTTTGCTGCGGCTAAAATGCACGCTTGTGTTTTAGTCTTTCCCGCAGAGAAAGCGCCTTGACCGAATAAAACGTTTAAACGGGAAATTCTTGTTAATTGCCGCAGCGACCTCACTTACCTTCAGCTAGAATACAAGTAGCCAGGGAACTCGCTGTGAAAAAGGTGAACAAAAGTGCAAAGTTAATGCAGCGAGATTATGAGGAAAAATAAATTACCACAAATTGTTCTGAATGGAACAACTTGGCGATACTTCACGGAAACTTTACAAGAGCGGTATTGCAAGCAGCGAGTGATGCCATGTGACCGAAACCCGACAGTGGATGAGGAGGGTCGGTAGTGTATTTTCTTCCTCTTCTTTTGGTTTAATGTCTATTATAACTTCAATGGTGCATTACCGCCACCAGCTGGACTAGGGTGTGGTACTACTGTAGAGTCTAACCTTCCAAGTATGAAGCAAAAAAAAAAAAAAAACCCAAAAACCTAAATTCTCTTAATTAGTCCTGTATTCCTTAGGAAGCTGAATATGTAATTAAAGCAGATTTCACCTGAGCTTCTTTGTAGAATGTCCTCTAGGATTAGATTTAACTGTTCTCCTTGCAATTGCAATATTAGTCTGTCTTTCTATCTAGATAATTAGGACAGTGTAAAATGACATGCTCTATAGACTCTGGACTACCACAGAATTCACAATTGCCATCAGCATGCTTCTTCATTGTTAGAAAAGTATTATTTAGTCTTGTGTGTCCATACCTCATTCTTGAAAATACATCCTCCTCGCTTCTGTTCATGTTCCTGCTCTTTCCCACTTTATTCTGGATATTATAGAACTGTCTTCCAGTCTGCCCATTGTCCCATAATGTTTGCCATTTTTCCTTAACTATGTTTTGAACCATACTTTTAATTTCTGCTTTGCTGTACTTGATCTCAATATCTCCACTGGGATTTCCAGCTGCTTGCTTGGCACATTTATCTGCCAACTCATTTCCTACAACTCCTATATGAGCTGGTACCCATACAAGAGTTGTCTTTATTCCTGAATTTAACAGATTGTTTGCAACTTGAATTATATCAAACAAAATATCCTGCCTTGATTTTGACTGAAAGGTTTTGATGCTGAACAAAGCTGAACTGGAGTCTGAAGCAATTACTGCCTTCCTTGGCCTATTAACTTCCACCCATAGCAGAGCTAACCACACTGCTGTATAGACAGCTAGGTCATCACTTATTCTTTTACCTACTTTTACTTTTAATTTTGGGATCACAAAAGCAACTCCCATTCTTTTATCATCCATTTTAGAGGCATCTGTATATATCTGTATATATATTCCTCTCTGTAATTCTCCATAAAATAGCTAGAACTCTATATTAGTCTATGTCATTTTCCTGCTTCTCTTCTAATAACCCCAAGTCAATGGGCACTTCTTTAAAAACCCATGGTGGTGCAGTTGGTATAGGCACAGTAGGACTAATCTTTAATTCACTAAACCCCATTTCATTTACTTTATCATTGATCACCCAACCAAAACTTTTAACTTGAACATTTCCCCGCTCTTGGCATTGCTTCAGAACCGACTGACTCATATGATTTTCATCATGGCCCTTCAGGTTTGCCAAGTACACTAGCGCTAACTGATCTCTCCTCAGGTGAAGAGGCATTTCTCCCATCTCTACCTGGATAGCTGTCACTGGTGTGGTTTTGACAGCACCACAGCATAACCTTAATGCTTGATTTTGGATCACATCCAACTTACTCAGTAGTGTTTTAGCTGCAGACCCATATATTATGCTTCCATAGTCAAATACAGACCTGATCAATCCTGTGTAGATTGTTCTTAGAGCAGGTCTAGTTGCTCCCCACTCCACTCCGCATAGACATCTCATTACATTTCGTACCTTCTTGCATTTATCAATTATTTTTTGTATATGCGCTGCCCATGTTAGTCTTTGATCAAACCATATGCCCAAGTATTTAAAAGAGTCCACCCTTTCTAATTTATTAACAGATAGTTTCACTTTTGTATCCTTAGCCATTTTCTTTCTTGAGAAAACCACTGTTTTGGTTTTCTCAATTGAGATCCTAAAACCCCATCTAATGGACCAATTATGCTCTACATCAACTGCTTGCTGTATCTTATTCATTACAAATTCAATATTTCTCCCTCTTTTCCATCAAGCACCATCATCTGCAAACAGTGTTACATCCACAAAATTCTCCACTTCCTTAAAGATGTCATTTGTCATAATGGAGAACAATAAAGGACTGATAATACTACCTTGTGGGATACCATTCTCTACCTGATACCGCTCACTTGTCACCTTATTTATCCTTACCATTATTGTTCTATCTGACAAGAATTCCTTAACCCATGTAAACACTCCTCCCTTAATTCCCATATGGTTTAATTTAATCAAAAGGCCCTCCTTCCACATCATGTCATATGCTTTCTCAATATCAAAAAAGACAGCCACAACTGATTCCTTATTTACTTGAGCTCTTCTTATAGTATCCTCTAAATAAACTAAAGGATCCATGGTACCTCTACCTCTTCTAAAACCACTCTGATAATTTTGGATCAATCCTTTAGTCTCAACTGTATATGGGTCATTCCATGAAATAGAGAGCCAGAGACCCTGCTTTTTTTTTACAGGACTATATGATTCACAAAATTAGATGCCACCTATTGAAAATCCCATGCATGAAGGCCAGAGTGTATAAAAAAAGCTAACACAGGCAATATAACTGGTGTTCTGAAAAAGAGAAATAAAAAAACTGCATGTCTTTGAAAAACTTGTGGATAAAAAGTGTCCAAATTTGTGACATTCATTGCCTTCAGACTTTGAATGAAAAATTCTCAGAATTTTTAAATAAAAGTCTGGCTGAAATGGCTTTTGTTCTAAACATCAATTCCAAGTGATTAACCCACAACGGCAATTAACTGGGAAATCCAGATGTATAACACTGCAATTAGCGCTTAAAATATTGTTGTTAACGTAACTCATGGTGTCCTGAAAAGTTACGTTGAAACAGTGCTGAGAAAACCCAGGAAACAGAATATATTATCTTGATTTTTGTGCCAATGTGTAGAGATTAATCCGTTTCATAACCGTTTAAAATATTATCTCTGAAAATATACGGGTTTTTATTAAATTCTTATTTCTGTGGAGCAAAATTTTTCGCTCATATTTTACCAAGTTACGTTCAACACGCGCTGGGCTCGCTGCCCGATCTCCCGTATCCCCTTGGAGTCTCACAGTAGTCACAGATACGGATTTCCTTCCGAACCTCCTGCTTCACATCCGGGGACCAGTCTACCGTCTTCACAGCGGAAGCTGGGCAGGTTAGTATTTTTGCGTCCCAGAAAGTTACGTTCGAATGAAGTGACGTTCAGTCACTAAAATCTTTTAGTAAATCACCGATTTTCAACACAAGTATGTTTTCTGTTGAGATTCATAATTTGGCCTGCCGTTTCACATGTTTTAAGGAATGGTGCATCGTTTTTGATCGGCGGAATAATTAGTGGTTTCTAGGGATGGAACGGTTCAAGTAAAAAAATCCGAACCGCTCGGGTTCGCTAGTCACGTTCGGGCGTGTATGTATTGTTTGTTTCAAGGCATCCGCAAAAATAAAAGTGAAACTGAACAGCTGGCGCGGATGAGTGTCGAGTGCAGCGTTTTGTAGGCAATAGCCTATTTGCAAGTAAGCAATATTCGCAAGTTCAGTTCCATCTTTTTGTGCCGAACATACATAACATGTCCAATAGGTGGCAGTAATGCTGAACTTTTGTTCAAGTGACACTTTAACCAATTCTTCCAATTTTTTTTTTTTTTTTTTGGCAATGTGTGTCATGTGTCAAGTGTTTTGTTCTTAGCCAGAATTTTGTTTGTTGAGAACTTTTTTGCCATATAAATGAAAAGCATGTTGAAATTGACAATGCCTCCCCTCCTGCTGTACAAAAAACATACCGAACCAAACCGAAAACCGTGACACCAAAACCGTGATACATACAGAACCGTTAATTTTGCGAACCGTTCCACCCCTAGTGGTTTCCAATATCAAAAAGGGCGTAGGGTGAAAACGGGTGATGCATTTGCTAAGTCGAGCATTTTTTGTGTCCATGTTACATTCACAACATTTGTCATGTGGTACAATCCAGATGACAAATTTTGCATTTAGCAACTAGTCTACTCTAAAATATTTTCAGAGCTGATGTGTACTTACATGGGCTGCCTTCTCATTTTTATTTCGTCCAGAATATTGCATTTGTTCCGTCCTCAGATGAACATGACCAATGAGCGACTTATCAATGCCCTGCCAAACATCTTCAGACCTTATAAGAGCACAACTGGGCATTGCCAAACTGCTGGTTTGTTTTACGTTTGTTCTCTGTTATACTAATTGAACAAGTTGAGACTTTGTTATATTTTGAAAAGAAAATTTTATTGCATACTTTTGTGTTAGTTTTGTGTCCTTGTTACATCAGCAACGCTGAACGTTCAACATCTTGTCTCTTACATCCCACAGTAGATCTTGCCATTTAACTTGTGTCACATTTTGACTCAAGGGAACGCCAACAAAAGTGAACCAGTGCTTCTTGCAAATTCTTCGTTTCAAATGTGAACAGTCATGTCACACTTTGGCTCTCTTTTTCATGGAATGACCCATATATAAGCCAGTCATTTATTATTCTTTCCATAGTTTTCCCCGAGATGTTAGTGCGATTGGTCTGTAGTTGCTAGGAATCTTTGGGTCTTTCCCAGGCTTTTTAATAGGGATAATTATAGACTCTTTCCATACTCTTGGAATTCTTTCCTCTGTCCAGACCTTATTGAAAAGACACTTTTCAACTTCTTTTCCTTTATCAGTTAGATTCTCCAACATAGAGTAACAAATCCCATCCCCTCCTGGAGAAGATTTACCTAACTTACGTAGTGCATTATTGAGTTCAGTAATAGTAAATAATTCATTCAACACTCCTCCTATCACCTCTTCATTCTCAGAGTCATGGTGATAATATTCAACTGTTTCTCTCTTGCTTTCTTTTCCTGTTGGCTAAGATTTTCAGTACTGTGTCCCTTACTTAATGTCTTTGCCATTATCTCTGCTTTGCCAATATTACTAGTGATTATATTTTGATCAACAATCAACATAGGGTATCCATATTCTCTTCCATTCCCTTTCATTTTCTTTATCATGCCCCAAACTCTTTCCACTGGAGTAGTTCTTCCTACAGAATCACACAACCTTCTCCAACAACCATTCTTAGCCTCCCTTACGGTTTTTCTTACAACTGCTTGAGCTTTCTTAAATTCAATTAAGTTTTGAAAATTGTGCGTTCTTTTCAAAACTCTAAAAGCTTTGTTCCTATCTTTTATTGCTTTTTTGCAATCATTAGACCACCATGGTTCTATTTTGCTTAGATTCTTGGGTTTTGGATTTAGGAATGGCTATGCTTGCAGCAGTGGTTATGCCAATACTGATATCTTTGCACAAACTTTCAATATCTTTATTTATATCTATTACTGCCAGCATTTCATCACTCTTTCTAAATTTGTCCCAATCTGCTTTCTCTAAAATCCATCTCTCATTTATAACTTCCTGCTCAATTGCAACTTCCATTCCTACTTGAATTTTAATAGGGAAGTGATCACTGCCTATTGCGTTGTCATTCAATACCTCCCACTCACACTTGTCTGCTAGTGTTATCGTAGCTAATGTGAGGTCTATTGCTGATTCTGTACCTCTAGCCACATCCAATCTAGTGCCTGAACCATCATTCAGACAAACTAACTCTTCCTCATCCATAAATTCTACAACCACATCCCCATTGACATCATTCCTATCCCCCCACAATGTGCTGTGTGCATTGAAGTCACCACACCATACCACCCTCCCTTTTGTATCCTTCCAAATTTCTGCCAACTGACTTACTTCTAATTGTCTACATGGGTTGTAAAAATTTATTATTTCTATATTGCCTTCATTCGACCAGACCTCTATTATGGTGTATTCTAGACCTTTCCCTCTTTTAATTTCCCTATATTGAATGCCTTTTTGTACAAATGTTATGACTCTCCCACCTTTTCCATTTTCTCTATCTCTCCTTATTGAGGTATATCCTTTAATAATAAAATCCAGTTTGGGAATCAACCAAGTTTCCTGTATACATACAACATTAGGTTTTACACTTAAATTATCAACATATTTTTAAAATTCCTGCCCATTTCCTATCAAGCTCCTCGCATTCCATTGCAAAATAATCAAGACCGTTATCCTGAACCAACCCATACTTGAGATTGTTGTACCTCTTCATTTAAAGTGTCTCTGACTGATTCCCACATCAATTCTTTGACATCCAAGAATTTCTCAGCAGATTTGACTATAATCTTAATTCTCTCTGTTCGGCTTGTCGTCTGTGCTGAGCAGTTGATAACCTCAGCCATGAACAAAACAAAATTACTTTTAGACATAACCAGTGTTTCCTGTTTAATTTTGTCACATTTTGCACACTGTCTCCTCTCTTTCACAGCTGGGGCTGGACCTGCCACCACCCTTTCAACAGTCTTTGTAGCTTCTGCATAGGATAGCCCTTGGATAACTTTGAGTCGCTGCACCTCTTGCATTCTCTTGCTCACTTAACATCTTCTGTATGCTGAGCTATGTTCCCCCACCACAATTACAACATTTTAATTTTGGTCTTTATCGCATTGACCATACTCATGCTCTCCACTGCACTTACTGCACCTTTGTTTCCCCCTTACACACTGCAGCTACGTGCCCAAATTTTTGGCACTTAAAGCATCTGAGTGGTGGCGGAATATACATCTTGACTTCATAACTCATGTATCCTATAAATACCCTTTCGGGAAGTTTATTTCCTTCAAATGTTGGCACAATTGAAAGGCTATCTGTGGTAATTCCGTATCGTCTCGTTTTTAGGCGGTTTGCTTCCTTTACCTTGGCATCAGTTATGCTTTCTTTGACATCATCCGCTGATTCCCTTAACGGAATCCCAGAGATTACTCCTCTTACTAGTTTGTCAAATACCACCGAATGCTTGACTTTATTACCATTTATTTTATTAACTTTGATTGCATCGCTTTGCTGTGCTTCATCCTTACATGTAATCATAAGACATCCATTTCTTAATTTCCTAGCGCTTCTTACCTCGCCAAATTCCTTATGCAGTGCTTTGGTTAGTTGTATTGGACTCAACTCATCAAATGTAGATCCCTCATTAACCAATTTCACAAACACTTTGTACTCCGCTCTACTCCTTTCCACTACATTAGGCATACTTCTTTCTTTCTCATGACTATGATTTGTTTTCTCCTTTTTTTCTGCTTTTTACCCCTAGATGCTATCCATGGTTCATTTCTCCCACTGTCTTCCATTTCCTCCATTTCCTCACACTCATTTCCTGAAACATCACTTCCCCTTGTATACTCCTGACCATTCCCAGTCCAGTTGTCACCAACCGCCTCTACGACACTTCCTCCACTCGTCTCAGCCATCCTTCCCCGTCCCCGGCCGTAACCGGCAGTCATTCTTCCTCTCCATCAACCATCAATTTGCTTTCTAGAATATACTTCTTATGTTGCGGGTTGTTCTTTAAAGTTGACTCCAGAACGCAACAAATTCAATAAATAGATTCCCAAATGGAGGCTCACCGACCGCGTCGACCGCAACACTTTCTTCTTCTTCTTTTGGTTTAATGGCGGATGGCATTAACGTCTTTCATTGGCGCATGCCGCCACCAACTGTACTGAATTGCATGCTGCATTTTAATTATGCAGCGTGCAATTTAATTATTATTTAATTTAAAAAAACTCACTTAATCCTATCACATATCCTTCTCTC
This sequence comes from Gymnothorax javanicus, assembly GCA_029692085.1. NCBI lineage: Eukaryota > Metazoa > Chordata > Actinopteri > Anguilliformes > Muraenidae > Gymnothorax > Gymnothorax javanicus. The sequence continues at coordinate 15,218,305 of CM056200.1, read as the reverse complement.
CTTCAAATATTTCACCAAACTTTCTGTCTCTTTACTTTTCTAAAGTCTGACCATCACCGAATCCTCTTTCCAAAATTCTCTGAATATCTTCCCTCTTGACATCCACTACGCCCAAAATCTCTCTTGCTGCATCTACCACCATCTTAATTCTCTCCGTTTTACTTTCTATCTCACATGCACAGTTTAGGACCATTGAAAAAAAAGCTAAAAAAAAAAAAATGTCTTCTGCTCATCCTAATCTCATCTTCCTCAAACTCATTTTGCTTCTTATTCACTGGCTGAACTCTGGCCTGCTCTTTCCCCACCGTTTCTTTTTTACTCACGACTCTGTTAGTTGCTTCTGCATATGATATTTTTCCCTGTGATCTTGTCCTTTCCACCTCTCTTTCCATTTTCCTTCTTTCACACTCCACTGACCCCATCTCATGATTTCCCCCACAGTGAAAACATGCTTTTGCCACTATACAATCATCTTCAATACATCCCTCCTGTCCACACCGTCTACACCAGTGCATTTCTTTTTTACAGACAGCCGCCACATGCCGGTGTAGCAGGCCGGAATATATCCCTGGCCAGAATACACCTCAGTATATTCCGGCCTAGGCTAGAATGTACCCCGGGTATATTCTGGCCTATGCCAAAATATACCCCCCCAGGCCAGATTATACCCCAGGGGGTATATTCTGTCCTGGGCCGGATTATACCCAGGGTATATTGTGGCCTAGGCCAAAATATACCCCCTGAGTCTGACTCCTTAGTCTAGATTATGGTCCAGGGCAAGTTATTTTGTTAACTTGAATGAACATTACAATATGTTTTTTTCAATTCATGGCTAGACTTGCTTCACATGTGTTGAAGATGCTTTGTAAACATACATTGTAAGGGTCAACTCACATATTGCTAAAGCACATACATTGTACATGTTCCACCATGCAATTAACAATGACAGTATCACAGATAGAAATAAGAAGAAAACCTGAAAAACTAAGTGATAGTTGAAATATATTTACATCTTCTGTGCTGAAAAGCTGCAGCTGTACTCAAAACAAAAGATGTTCTTAATACATGTACTAGACTTTGTTATTGTTTACATTTGCCACTGAATAGTGCATTTCAAGTTCTATTTCCTTTGTGGACTTCATGACTTCCCTTCAAATAGGGTAAGAAACTATAGCTGCTTTCTTGAATAATGGTCATGTAAGATGAAGTACAATTTTAACGTATTTGCATGTATAAAGGCATGTTGAATATGTTTGCAGAAGAAAGATGTCTTACATAACAACTACAAACTAGCAGTTGGATCTTAAAGTGCCTAAGCCTATAGGCGCAGTGCCTGGCAGCCCGTAAGGCAACAGCTGCCTTGGCTGTTTCTATAGCAGGTCATAGTTTTACAAGAAGAGGTTGCTAGCCCCTTGTCCTACATGACAACAGTGAGCAATAGAATCTTATTTATGCAGTTGTACTCAATGAGTTCTTAATGCAGATAAAAAAACAGTACAGTAAGAATACAATAAAGACACTACTTAAACAACATTCTATGTAACGCCTGTATGTTTAATCCCTTTGCGCAGAAGCCAAATCTGGCTGTTTATGTGTTACCTTTAAGGCTTTATAATTCATAATTCATAATGGCGGTAAGATTATGCCAATAACAATCAGCTTACCAACAGTATATTTTACCACTGCCCAGACAGCCTTAATATCAAATACTGTATTTTCACGCATCACTGTAAGTTATCCTGTTGTCTACATATATCAGGCAGGTTGTGGTACCTAAAGACATTTAATATTTCTCCTTAAGAAATGTAGATGTTTTAACATTTGTGAAATAAATAAAAATTGAGATATGCTGTAGTATTGATTATTTTGTGCACATGAGTAGGGGTATAATCTGGCCTACAAGGGTATGAAACAATTGCCTATCTTAGAATATGCCCTGGGTATATGAACTCGACAAGCCCAGAACATACCTTGGGTAAGAAACAGGCTGGCCCACTAAAACCCTCAGCCTGAATGTATCGAGTACAATATAAGGGGGTATAAAATGTCTAGCCCAGAAGATGATGTGGTAAAAAACTATGCTGACCCACTTTTATCTTAAACAAACATTGTTTTGCTCTTTGTACATAATCAGGATAGCTACACAGTACATTTGACAGTGGATTGTACCTACCATCATTAATACTACAAACCTGGTGCCCAAATCCTTCCTCAGCAGGGAGAAAATTCAGCAAACATAATGTGTCAGTGTTACACACTGTATCACTTGCAACTTACCAAGTCTTTTTGTCTACTTGAAAATGTATTACTACATGTAAACTCCTCGACAACAGTCTTAGGAATACCATAGCAAAGTGAGAGTTGACCCTTGCAATGTACTTCAACATCGCATCTTCAGCACAAGTGAAGCAAGTCTAGCCAGTTAAAATATGTGATTTATTTATTTATTTATTTATTTAGGATCCCCATTAGCAACACTCCAGAGTGAGCGTTAGTCTTCCTGGGGTCCGGCCAAACAGATACAAATAAATTATCAAAATCAATCAAGCAAAACAATCATACGAATGATAGTTTCCAATGAGACATATCAAAACAAAAAACAAATTGGAAATTACTCAGAAAGGAAAAGAGATAAGTTATTATAAAAAGAATAAAAAGAAAAAGAATTAAATGAAAATGCAAAGAATAAAATGAAAATGAAAGAAAGATGCACACAACAAGTTTGAGAACTGTACTGTCATTCAGCCATTTTAACCAGATGGTTTTTAACCAGCTTGCTTTTTAAAAATGTGCTGTCTATTGACTCTTGACCTAACGAACATTGGTAAAGCATTCCATAATGAGATTGATCTACAAATAACAGCACCTTTAAGTGTGTTGGTCCTCGGTTTGGGTAGTATTAGGAGTCCACTGCATGCGCCCCTCGTACTATATCTATGCCTGTTAGACATACCCGTTAGGCTTTCTGCAAAACAGGCCAGAGTACCAGAGCTTATAACTGATCTCAGGAACATCAAGAGATTTAAAGACATCTTTTCTGCAATTGTCAGCCAAGAGATTCTTGAGTGCATTTGTTTGCTTCTGACATAAATAGAGCAGTTCAGTACCAACCGAGCCGCTTTATTCTGAGCAACCTGAAGTTTTTGCAAGTCCTTATTGTTAGCTGATGACCAAATGACCTGACAGTACTCAAGGTGAGTCAAGACCAGTGTTTCCAAAACTTGCTTAAGTATGGGAGAAGTGAGATAGGAAGAACATTTTCTGACTATTTCAATCCATCTGCCCATTTTGCCAATGTGATACCCAATGTGATACCCAAAGGTTTTATAGTCTGAACTTGTTCAATTATTGCATTCCCCATTACTAAGTTTAACTGTGGTTTTTTTGCCAGTATATGTCTAGGTCCAAACACAATGGACTTTGTCTTGGCAGAGTTAAGAGCAAGTTTATTACTCACAACCCAATTGTACACATCTGTCAATGCATCATTCAAAACAATAGTTAGCTCATTGTCCGACATGGCATCACAGTAAACAGTGGTATCATCAGCGTACATTATAACTTTGGCATTTTTAATGCACAATGGCAGATCATTGGTAAAGATTGAAAATAGTAGTGGGCCCAGGCAATTACCTTGTGGAACCCCACAATTAATGTTCTTAATACCAGACAAGCTGCCATTAAAAAACACCCTTTGTTTCCGTCCAGTGAGGTCATCTTTTAGCCAAGCAACTGCAGTGCTTGAAAATCCATAGCACTCAAGCTTTCCAATTAACAAATCATGGTCAATAATATCAAATGCAGCACTGAAACTCAGCATGAATGCTCCTACTAACTTCCCAACATCAATGCATTTCCTCCAGTCATCAGTCATTTCTGCAAGTGCTGTGCAAGTAGAATGACCATTGTTATAAGCATCCTGAGAACTGGTTATCAGCTTATGAGAAAAAATCCTGAATCTGTTTATAAACAATTTTTTCAATTAACTTACTCAGTACTGGCAAAATACTTATGGGTCGACTATTAGGACCATTAAAAACGCCGTTTTTATCCTTAATGAGTGGAATGATTTTAAATTCCAAAGCGCTGGATTAAGACCCTGACTTAGACATAAATTGAATATATGTGCTATTGGAATAGCTACATAGTTGGCGACTAATTTCAGCAGTTTGCCATCAAGGTTATCTGTGCCAGAGATGCTATTGTCAGGAAGCTGCATTAACATTTCCTTGACCAAGTCACTACTAATGTGATAAAACTCAAAGTGGCAGTTATGTTATGATCTTTTGATCTACCATCAATTGACGTTATAGTTATAGTGAAAGTTTACAAAATAAATTGCACTGGAACATAATCTAGACTACTAAATTAGAGTCAGGGGGTATAATCTGGCCCAGGGGGGTATATTTTGGCCTAGGCCAGAATATACCCAGGTATATTCTGGCCAGGGGTATATTCCAGCCTGCTACACCCTCCACCTTCAACTAATCATATAATTCAATGTCCAAAGGGACACCACTGATCACTCCGTTAAAGCACAGTTTTTTCTTTAAAGGGGACTTATTATGCTACATTTCCAAGTTTATATTTTGATCTCGGACTCCCCTAGAGTACTCCTGATCATTCAAAGTCCAATAGAGGGTCCTTATTTAACTCATACACTGCCATCCTCAAAAAATACTATTTGTAGTCCATTGTAGTCTCTGCCTGAAACGCCTCGTTTGGGCGGCTCTTCTGCTATGGCCCCCGTGGAGGGCGGAGCTGGGCGGGATGAGGCGGCAGAACGCAGTTTTCCTGGTCCGCCTCCCTAGTGTGAAACGTGAGAGGCGTCTGCCATCTGATCTAATCGGCGGGGAAATTCCGCAATCAAATGCTGTGCATGTGTATAGATCTAATGGAACTTATTCTAATAAACGCAGCGGTGAAAGTGGAGGATGCAGTGTGAAAGTCTGGCAGGTCAAGCTCGAATTTGCTATCTACCTACGGCTACTGTGGTGAGTACAGCGGTGTTTCTACTCTATAGCTAGGATTGAGGGAAAGCTAGAATCCACCCCATACAGACACATTTATAGAACGGGTCGACATACCCAAGTGTAGACCGGAGACCGTAGAAATCCGGCGGGTCTGAGTTTAGAGGGAGACATGGACTGTGAGGAGCAGCAAAAAGTGGACCAACAACTTATGGACTGCTTAGGTGTGTACTATAAGGACCTGCTGGTCTGTGTGTATAACTGTGGTGTGTCGTTAGCGTGGAGTAACGAAAAGCTTCTACGCTGGTATATGACGGAGGGGCGAAAGCTCCAGGCTAAATGGTCTTTTCGGAAATTGCCTGTGGTAATGGTTTACTTATTGCGCCGGAATGACCAGCGTGTGCTCGCGGAAAATGGGCGCGTTATGGATAGTACGCGACAGCTAGAGAGAGCTCTGGTTATGTTATGAACCTAACACAGGTTTTTAGACCGCAAGTTCCATTAGCGTGAACAGTTTCTTATGTGGAGCTAGCGAATCGATAACTTATATAGGAAAGAATTTTGTATTCAATCTCCGCCTTTTTCGGGTGTTTAATAGCCAGAGCAATTTTTAAAGGGGGATGAAATTACGCCACCGCAATACAGAGAAATCGTTTGCTATACCAGACACGTTATAGCTTGTGCGTTTCACGTTTGCCGTCACCGCGGGAGCATCAGAGAGCTAGCCCAGATATTGGTGAAGTATCTGGCTGACCCCGGTCATGGATAAGTAAAACGATCGTCTCACAGCAGCAGTAAACAAACCCAAACACACACCCCAAGCTCTGCAAAACCTACTTCTAGTATAACTGCAGCCTTTTCAGCCCAACTCTGCAGACACATACAACACCTCTCCGGTTAGCTTCAACTGCAGTGGCTATAATCAGGCAACGTTATGATGAAACTGCCACACTGATGCTTACCGAAGTAACACAAGCATACCGATCAGAATTACTGCATATAAGTGAACCAGGAGCATTTTTAAGTAGCACAGCAAGTGAACTAACATGCATTATCTTGTAACCGAGCGGTCATCATAACAGACACAAACGTTACCCTGCAATACAGGTTTTACAGACAGTAAGTTCTGTTACTGTGAACAGCTGTATTAAGCATTCAAATTACAAACAAGAATAAAAAGTTAGCTTCAAATGAGGTTTATGTTCACACACCTTCTGTTGAATGTCCCGATATTACTCTTTCATATTTAGGACACAAACATTAGCAACAGTAACTTGGCTACGTTAGCCGCAGTGCTATAGCCACATTCAAAGCAACTTACTACTGCTTCTGTGTCTGTGGGCGTGGCATATGGAGCTCGTCCGTCTCAAATTCGGTGAAGAACTTATTTACGCTCCAAGTCAGTAGAGACTCCGGACTTATTCATTTAAAAAAAAGGGTTAATAAAATGGTTTACCTCTCCGTGTGTCTGTTCATTTTAAACACATGTATAGTAAGTACAGGCTGGAGGCTAACCTCCCCCAGAGTAAGGAGATATGTGGGGGTGGGTAATGTGAACAGTACAGTTAAATGCAGCATGGCAGTGTCTACTGCTCAAAGTGGATTAGTTTCAATAGACCCCAGTCTACCCCCACTTAAAATAGTTCTGGGTTGAAATACTGCACCGATAGGGATGGATATCTGAAGTTGGGAAATATGAGTTCTAATGTCCCACTCATGGTAGTCCATTACAGTTCGGAGCAGAAGTTTTGGCGATGTGTCAAAGGAAATGGCACAGAGTTTGTGGGGGTAACCTAGGGGTGCCAGGGGAAACTATTGATTTTCTCACAAATAAGTAACTAGAACAATTCGGAAGGACTAACCGCCTTGGGGGAAGGGTTAGCATTGGGCAACCATTACCCTAGGATGATACTAAATTGTTTGCATTAATGGCTGCACCAACGAGTGCTTGGAAAACCCTGATTGTAAATGGCACACCAATTTCTTTTCTGTGTGACACGGGGGCATGTCAAACTTATCAAAAAAGTAAGTGCAATTTTTCCACATCGGCTCAGCACTGATATGATACAAACTTGTGCTGCGAATGGGGCAACGGAACAGCGTAGCAACAGAGGAACTCAAATTTGAGGATCCTGATGGGGGAATTGCTACACGCTGCTCTGTAATAATATCCACACAGTGCCCAGTAAATCTCCTGGGGAGGGACGTAATGTCTAAACTGGAGCTCGGGGTGGTTCCCACAGGTCCAACTACGTGGGATGCAATGCGCGTGTTCGAGGGAGACGAAGAAGGCAAGGTTGCTGGGGATCAGATGGTGGTTCTGGGAACCGGACCCCCAGCAATCTATTACGCTTTACAATTTGCAGATTGACCCCCTCGCAAGCCGATTACAGAAATGTTGCAAATAGTGCTGGGGAGAGGACTGAAGACCCCCGTGTCTGGTGAAGTGGTGTCAGAAGTGGGATGAATTGACATACTGCCGTGGTACCGTCTAGTCGGCGTGTTTGTCGCATGTAAGGTTGTGGGCAACACGTGGTACGTGGATGACAGCCCACACCTAGCAGAGGGGCGTTGGAGACGACCTCTGTGAACAGGCGAGGCTGGTGAAAACGGTCAAAGTGAATGCGTCAGTCGGCGAGTGGTGCTTTTGTGATCGGTGGGCTTTGAAAAGGAGACACCGGGAAGCAGAGGGCAGAGTTCTCAACCTGGGGGAGCCTGGGCGGAGATCTCTGTGGAAAGGGATCTAGCCTGGGACTGCGCCCTGAATGGGAGATTCGAAGGATCTAAGTGGTCAAAAATATGTGCCCAAGTTGGAATTGCAGGATGCTACTACTGCTCATTATATTTGTTAACGGCGGCATGGGGGGTCTGCTAGATTATAGGGCCCACACTGTACCTATATACCCGCTAATGATGAGGCAGGAGGGGTGATTGATCAAGCCTTGCAACGTTTGAAGGATATATCAAGATGCACAACAGCGAGACCTCGCAGCAGCATCAGCAGACTCCTGGTGGGACTGGCTCCTGTCTGGAGGATGGGAAGCAGGAGTTACGTCTGTATTAAGTCTTGTAGCAGCTGGGGCTGCTGTACTGCTCTTCTGCAGTTGCTGTGGGGTTCCCATAATTAAAGGATTGATATCAAAAATGTTGAGTGCTAATCCACAATATCAGATGTTTCTGTTACAGGACACCAATGAAGTATATACTCTGCCCGAGGAGCTGAAGGAATCATATGATGATGTAATTGAAATAGGGGGCCTGTTCAAACAAAAACACTGAGGAATGATGATGACGTGGTGAAGCATCTCCCCGTGAATGAAGCACATGCCGAAAATCGAGAGAAGTGGCATGCTGGCGGATAATCAATTATAAACGGGGGAAATGTGGAATCATTTTTATATTTATTGATTTAATTGTTATTAATTGTTTATCCTTGCTTGCTCTGGCTCAATTTTTCTTAGGCTTTAGTTGTGTACTCTTGCCTCTTTCTGATTAGCCTAGGCCTTGCATAACTGTAGTTTTCCATAAATCTGAACAATACGTAATTGCTTATAGTTTATCTGGAGACATGCAGGACCCTAACAAGGTCAGGATGTTCTCTTTCTCTCCCAAATTTATGTGTTCTCAGGAAAAAGAGTACAAGGGGAGCCTGGGATGCTGAAAAGATAAGATGTGTATGCGTACTTCAGGGCCGGCTTTACGTGGGCTGCGTGCATCTGCAACATTCCTGTGGAGATCATGATGCGTAAATCAGCTCGGGGGGGAGGAGGATGTCAAGATGGACTCTTACTTATACACCAGCAAAAAGACTTTCCTTTGTCCTTGTTCTTGCCTGTAACGAGAGTTCTTGCATGACGGTGGTCCTTTTCTGCAGAAAAGTAAACTGACTTTGGCTTGGATATTAACTCCTTTGACTCCGTCTGAGTTCTTTTCTTGAGAAGGTAACACCGGGAATATAAAATCAAAATTCCTACAACATGAAGTGTTGACGCTACTAAGGCATAATATGATCCGAGGCTATTTGTGCCTGCTAGAATAGTTTCCGGGGTGGGCAGGTCCAGCGCCGTGATTGGATCTGGCTAGGTCTGTATTAATTGGACGGCACAACCTGACGTCAGGTTTTGCCCAGATCTCGTGAAGATCTCGGGACAAGCTGTTCAGAGAGGAAATCACGTTCACGAAATCTTGTTCTTGGATTATGGCAAAACCCCTGTATCTTATGTTTAGAAACTTAACAGAGGCTGAGTATGGACATCCAACATTATAACATTACTAATATGTATTAAAAGAAGGATCAGCATAATAGGTCCCCTTTAAAGGAAAACAAGTTACCCGTGTAAGGTCATATTTTTTTATTTTTAACACTTTATCTCACTTTTTGACGGTGCGACATTCCACAATCACTAATCCTCCCCGTGTTACCCTTACAGCTTTCACATCTCCAATTTCTTTTCTCACAAATTTCCTGATGTCATGAGCATTACTAAATACGCAATTTGCTTCAACACCCTTTATATCGGTCTTAGTTACAACAAATACAACAACAAAATGTTTCTTCTTCATTTTCGCTATCACTTCCGTTTTTCCTTTTCTTTTTCACTCCCTCCACCTCACAATCCATTTTTCCAAAACCATTCATCCGTAATCCAAGATCTAAACCGAAAGCCATGCAAAATATTCAAAAACCAAACAATCCGTAAATCTATTTTAAATCTCGCACCAAAACCCAACTCCCTGTCGAGCCTGCCCGTCTTCACTTAGCCTCTCCCGGAAGTGTATCACCATGACAAGAGCATCTTTCAGTTGGGGACAAAGGTATTAAAATTTCACATTAAAAGTAAAAATTGCAAGACCAAACATTTTTTGACTAAGCACACATAAGCACCTTCTGGATGCAAAAAACTTCATGATTGTACTCTCCCTGGTTAGAAAAGAGGCAAGGTTTGGATTTAAATACCTAAGAGCCCGTCAATAATCATTACAATAATGATTCTATATGTTTCAGCCAGCAGCCATTCCTTTAACCTTGGTTGATGCAGTGTGTTGCCTCGCATTTCTTATACACTTAAGGTGAAGGACGTATCCCTTGTGGAAAATATATTATTGTAATTCAAGAGGGGCAAATTATGGACCTGCATCAAGCAAAGAACGCAACTAAGGAGATCACTGGAACTGAATAAAGGGCTGTCCAGCACATTATTAAAACCTGGGAGGATAGTGGTGAACCATCAATTTTGCAGAAGTAATGTTGTCAGAAAAAATTTCATGAATGATTGTGATAGGAGATTGCGAAAGTGCTTGGTGAAGTCTCGTCATAAAAACTGACAAAACTTATGATTATTTTAAATTGTGAAAGTAAAAGTATTTCCACATGCATCATGTATGAGAAGTTACATGATTGGGACTAAACCGAAAATCACTCACTTGTGAGGCTAATCAGGAACAAAGGACTTCAGTGTGCAAGGGAGCATAAGGACTGGACTGTGCATTGGTGGCAAAAGGTTATATGGTCTCGAGGGCTCCAGATTTATCCCATTCCAGTGCTGTGGGCGTGTCGGGGTAAGAAGGAAAGCCCATGATGCAATGCACCCATCATGCATAGTGCCCACTGTACAAGCCTGTGGAGGCAGTGATATCACCTGCGGTTGCATCAGTTGGTCAGGTCTTGGCTCAGGAATGATATGCAGCATTTGCACGAAATCAGTGGACGACCCGAATAAACCAAATGCCATTATTATCTCAATGACTTCTGTAAATTCATGATGGCACAATGATATTTCAGCATGGCAATGTCAGGATTCATCAGGCTTTATTTGTGAGAGAGTGGTTCAGAAAGCTTGAGGAGTCATTTTCACACATGAATTGGCCAAAGCAGGGTCCTGATCTTAACCAATTAAAAGTCTACGGGATCTGTTGGGGACAGTTTTATGGAGTGGCTAGACTGTCCCGCCATCAATACATCTTCACCAAAAAAAACTGATGGCAAATAGATATTGTTGCATTGTGGAAATAATGCCATTGTGAATGCATACCATGATCAATGCTGAAGTCAGTCCCCCTAAATGCAACTTTTTTGGGTCATGTAGTGTGGAGGTCCTATAAAATCTTCAAAACTTGAGCCTCATTTGATTATGACACAATACCTTAATCATTCTTGATAGTTCCTATAATTCACTAAGAAATGCATTTATGATCCCATGAACAGGATAATGAACAGCACCATGCGCAAAATAAATGACTTTCCTTTGTATTGCAGCTGCACTAAACAATATTACATGCCTTTTATTTTCAGTAAAATGACCCCTCGCAATGAGACTCATTTGTTGGTCTCTCTCCACCATGCGCTCTATAGCTGACGTGCTGCTGTCTGGTTTTTGTTTGTTGTTTTTTACATTTCTATGCCAGCTCGTCAGTAAGATCCCCCTCCGCTCGTCACATGATCACTCACTCTTCTGTTGCACAGGGTTCTCTAAAAACTTGGTATTTCACCGGGATGAGTGCGGTTCTGCAGGTCGTGGCAGTGCAGGTCTCAGCCCGTGCTCTGAGTGCGCAATAAGGGAATGTGCATGGTTTAGCTCGTTTAGAAGCTTATTCTGGCAAGTGCATCAAATCAACGCAATTTTCCTCTAATCAGACAAATTTAGCAACCAGGATGAAAATGAAACTTAGCTGAAAGCTACATTATAGATAGAAAACCCTTCGCTTTAACATTAACTTGGTGCTTGCTGTGGACATTGCTACCTGGCTCCTATTTAAAAGCCCCAGTACTTGCTGGTGAACAAAAGGTGTGACAAGAATGTGAATTTATTTTATCCTGTATGAAGGCATACAACCTGTGCTTTTTAGGCAACATACACTGCTTGGTCGGAAAAAAAGTCACACACCCTAATATTGGGATGGACCACCTTGGGCTTTGATTATGGTGCACATTTGCTGTTTTATTGTTTTGATAAGCGTATGCAATGTCACAACATTCATTTCTGATCAGTTTCATTAAAGGTTGATTATGTAGAATTTGTTTTAAAAGCTATAGTTTTTCAAAAATAATACATCCACGATGTGTTTAGAGGGGTGCAGAATAAAAATATTGCTTTTCCGTAAAAAATATTAGTCTGAATTAAATCTTTTAAAAATTTTTGGCGGGTTCGACAATGACTTCCTGTTTACATCATACAAGCCAATAGCGGCCGGGGCATTGCGAGTCCCAAATACGGTCTTTTGCTCGGCACAGCTAGGATGTCACAGGGTCTGCAAGTCCTGCTGCAGCTGCTTCAGAGCCCTGGCGAACGGTGCATTATCCGTCCCAGCAGCAGAGTGACCGGAGAAGGCCAAAGACGAGCGTCAATATCGGCGAAGCATATGCTTGTGCAGGCTGTTCGCTTGACACACTTGGCAACGAACCTGGCAACCCGACTGCTGGAATTATTTTCTGTTGTTGCGACTACGATCTTGACACAATAGATGCCAGTATTCTGCTCATATTCCATAAACAACCTTTAAGTTTTTGCTGAGATCTTGTATTGATGTTGGGAGACTGCTGTGTAAAGTCTTCTCCAGCATTTCCCGAATGGGGTCAAAGTCAGGACTCTGGTGGCCAAACCATGTATGAAAATGATATTTCATGCTCCCTGAATCAGTCTTTCACAATTCGAGACCGATGAATCCTGGCATTGTCATCTTGGAATATGCCTCTGCCATTGAGGAAGGGAAAAAAAAATCTACTGATTGAAAAACCTGGTCATTCAGTATATTCAGATAGTCAGCTGACCTCACCTTTTGGGCAGATATCATTCCTGAACCTGGACCTGACCAACTGAGGCAACTGCAGATCATAACACTGCCCCCACAGGCTTGTACAGTAGGCACTGGGCATGATGGGTGCATCACTTCACCCCTCTTCCTACCCTGATGTGTCCATCACTCTGGAACAGGGTAAATCTGGACTCCTCAGACCACATGACCTTCTTCTGTGGCTCCAAAGTCCAATCTTTAGCCCCCCAGCAAATTGAAGCCTTTTATCCTCCAAGGAGCCTCACTGATTTGTGGTTTTCCTGCGGCTACACAGCTGTTCAGTCCCAATCCCTTGAGTTCTCATTGCATTGCACGTGTAAATGCTCTTACTTTCACAATCAAACATAGCCGAGAGTTCTACTGTGGATTTTTTTACAATATGATTCCAACAAATGTTAAGTGATCGCCGATCACTATGATTCAAAACATTTTTTCCGAACACATTTCTTCCTCAGAGATGAAGGTTCACCACTATCCCTTCAGGCTTTTATAATGCATGGGTCAGTTCTTAACCCTATTTGAGTCTTCAGTAATCTCTTCAGTTTTCTTCTTTGCTTGATGCAGGCCAATAATTTGACCCCTCTGAAACAGAAAATTTTTTCCCCAACCACAGGAAGTGTCTTTTGACATGGCTGTTTAAGAAATGAGAAGCAACTCACAGCTTCAGTCAGGGTTAAATAACTTGCTTACAGCTGAAAAATAGACTCTTACCTTTGTGCTCAGTTAAATCCAGGCGACGACTTTTCTTTTGGCCAGCCAAGTTTTTTTTATGTATCATATAAATATTGGTGGCCTGCTAAATGGAGACTAGGACAAGTAGCATTGAATAGAATCCCTTCCTGTTATTAAATGGCAGAAATCAGTCAGTTCTCCGGCTGTATCAAACCCACCTGACTGACAAGGGATCATCTCATAGGACCATTCAAAGTATTCTTCTCCAATGAGACAAAGAGCCATCAGTGGGAAATGCCTGATGTGGCTCCAAGCAGCAGTAACAGCCTCTTTCAACAGGGGCCTCAAACCAGCAAGGAATGAAATCAACGAAGACAGACTTCAGCAATCAATGGCACATTACACTAAAGACAACAAACGCTAAATGGACTCCTCTGACTGTAAATTGAGAAATTGGCTGAATTCCTGAAGGTGTAGGTCATACTCCATCAGAATTTCTCCAGGAGTGTAAATCCCACACATCCATCATCTTTCCTTACTCAGAATAACAAATTTTGCAGCTTCGGAAAAGAATTCATGCATCAATTAGATAAAACTCACCAATTGCTTAACGGTGTTTGAAGAGCCTCTTGCCTGTAAAAACTGATTTGCATGCATTTGTATTACTCTTAATCCAAGCAATGCATACATTATAATTCAAAAACAATTATGAGCAACATGGATTTATTTCATTCACAAACAGTGAAAGCAGAGAGGAGAAGTGAGACAATGAGACGTACAAGAGTTTATTTAGACATTTAGATCACCTCAGTATGTGCACATTCACAATGTAAAATATTACATTCACAGTTCACTGAATGAGTTCAAAGAGCAGAACCTACACTGGATGGAAAAGAACAAAAAAAGACCAGCAGAATCAAGTTCATTTTCAGATTACAAGCGTATATTACGCACAACACATCAGAGCTGCCACAAATGATTATTTTCATTATGTTCACTGGTTACTTTCTCAATTAATCAATTACTTATTTGGTTCAGAAAGAGACAGAAAATGGTGAAAAATGTTGAGCACAATTTTCCTCAGCCCAAGGTGATATTCTCAAATATCTTGTTTTGCCTCAACATTCCTCAACCCAAAGATATTTAGTCCTTCATGAAGCACTGAAGAAACCAGAATATGTTCACATTTAAGAAGCAGAAATCAGAATTTCCAAATAGTCTGGCCCTCCAGATAAAAAAAAAAAAAAGACAAAACTCATGAAAAATTGTCATTATTTAATTTGATCAACGTTGTCAGTCGTCTAACGAGACCTTTAAGGACTCCAAGGATCTCTTTTCTCAGCATCCCATGAATGTTTGTTTTTTGCTCCAGCCACAAGTGCAATACATGAAAGTCATGAAACTGTTCAGAGGGCTTTATTATCCCTTTTAACTATTTAACCAACACTATTGTGCTAATAATATTGACAAAAAGCCACATACAACCGTATGTTTCCGCGAGGTGCAACAGTTCAATTAATTCCACTAATAACAAAGCAAAATTATTTAGCTAATTAAAGACCTAAGTGGATGAAACCCTGATTTGGGGGGGGGGGGACCCTGAGTTCAAGCTGAGGATTTTTCATTTGCATTGAATTCTCCTTTAACTATATTTTGTGGTAAAGCACATTCCACAGCGAATGCATCTGAAGGTCTTTTCACCCAAGCAAACTTTGAGAAGTTAGCTTAATGCAGAGTTTGTACAGAAGCACTTATCAAACTTAACTACAATTCTAGGGCTTTTCATCTGTATGAATTCTCAGATTGCATTTTAAATTAGAAAGATGAGCTAAGCACTTCCCATTTGGACTACATTTATAGGGCTTTTTTTTTTTTTTTTTTTTTAATTTTCCTTATTCTCTACTCATAGTGTGTAATGGGTCCCTTTCCTGGGGTCTATAGTCACCCCCTAAGCATTGTTGGCATTGTATCCAAGGGCTCTTTTCCAGATGGTTACTGTTCCTTTGATCGCAGGTATCTGTGCTTTCTGGGTACTTGGGCAACCGGGGATGGCCTCCATGTATTTCTTCAGGTTTTTCTTCATGAGCCCGGTGCACCTACCACCACTGGTATTTTATCCATTTCTTTCAATGACAGGGTTGTTTTTAGGTCATTTTTTAGGTCTTGGTATTATTTCTTTTCCCTTTCTGCTCTATTAAGTCCACAATCATTAGGGACAGTGACATCTATAATTTTGGCAATTTTCTCCTGCCTATTCCAGATGACAATGTCTGGTTCTATCGCACCTCCCTCTATGAACCTTCCAGTAGGAATCACTTTATCATAGAATAGTTACTTTCCCGTTGGAGATGACTGGTGCTGGTTCATGTTCCCATATTCTCTCCTTGACTTCCACTTCCATCTCTTTGCATATTTTCCAGTGTAGGTATTTGCAGATCTTATTGTGGCAGGAGGTATAATGTCCATCTGCCAGGAGGATTTGGCAGCCTGAGACTAAGTGGTTTACACTCTCAACTGTTGTATGGCAGAATCTACATAGATCATTCTGTGAGATTCCTGCCATCTTCTTGAATCCATTTGTTAAAAGTCCCTGATCTTGGGCTCCAACTATAACTCTCTCTCCATCGAATCCCAGCTCTCCATTCTTAAGCCACTGTATTGATCCTTCTTTATCGATGTAATCCTTTTCCAATTCTTCTTGGAATCGTCCTGCTTCCATCTGGTCATTCTGAGAATCTGTTCCGTTTTGCTGAATTTTGCACGTTTTTCTTGCTAGCCTTGTTGCCCGTGTCAGTTTGTTACCTTCTCTCTCTTCAAAGACGTCTCCTCCAAAGTTTTCAGCCAGTTTTATGACAGACGTCTGCTGGGGTAGGATCTCAGTATTTCACCTGTATGAATTATTTGGTGGCGGTTTAAATGGGATAGGTAAGAATAGCTCTTCCCACACGGACTACATTTGTAGGGCTTTTCATCTGAGTGAATTCTCTGATGGCGTTTTAACTGAGGTAGGTCACCAAGGCACTTCCCACACTGACTACATGTATAAGGTTTTTCACCTGTATGAATTCTCTGGTGAGATTTTAAACGATTTGTGTGAGAAAAGCACTTCCCACACTGTTTACATTTGTAGGGCTTTTCACCAGTATGAATTCTCTCGTGGGATTTTAAATGATTTAGTTGAGAAAAGCACTTCCCACACTGACTACATTTGTAGGGCTTTTCATCTGAATGAATTCTCTGGTGGCGTTTTAGTTGAGATGTGTCAGCAAAGCACTTCCCACACTGACTACAATTGTAGGGCTTTTCACCTGTATGAGTATAGTGGTGGTATTTTAAATGAGCTAGTTGAGAAAAGCACTTCCCACACTGACTACATGTGTAGGGCTTTTCACCTGAATGAATTCTCTGGTGGCGTTTTAGTTGAGTTAGGTCAGCAAAGCACTTCTCACACTGACTACATTTGTAGGGCTTTTCACCAGTATGAGTTCTGTGGTGGGATTTTAAACAAGCTAGTTGAGAAAAGCACTTCCCACACTGACTACATTTGTAGGGCTTCTCACCAGTATGAATTCTCTGGTGGGATTTTAAATGAGGTAATTGAGAAAAGCATTTCCCACACTGACTACAATTGTAGGGCTTTTCACCAGTATGAGTTCGGTGGTGGGATTTTAAACAAGTTAGATGAGAAAAGCACTTCCCACACTGACTACATTTGTAGGGCTTTTCACCAGTATGAATTCTCTGGTGGGATTTTAGTTGAGATACGTCAGCAAAGCACTTCCCACACTGACTACATTTGTATGAGTGTTGACCTGGATGAATTCTCTGATGGCGTTTTAGTTGAGATAGGTCAGAAAAGCGCTTATCACAATGACTGCATTTGTATCGGTGTTCACCTGTATGAATTCTCTGGTGATTTAAATGCCCTTGTCTACACAAACACTTCTCGCACTGAGTGCCCTCGTATGGTTTTTCAGCTTTATGAGCTCTTAGGTGGGTCGGCGAATCATGTACTGCTGAACATGTACATGTAAACGGCTTTTGACCTGTAAGAATTTGGAAGTGATTACTTACTCCGGATGTGGAATTAAAACATGCCACACCCTGCTTACACTGGCAAGTTCTATCCATTCGAATTTCATTTTCATGAACGGCCTCCTTCTGAAGGACACTCAAAGCTCTTGCAGGTTTATTTGAAGCAGTTATGAGGGGTTCAATGGTCATACTGCTCATTTCACAGGTTATAGGTTTGTTGGTACTCTTTGCATTTTCCTGGATTATTCCCTTTCCATTCTTTTCATTGTTTACAAACCAGCAAGGATTCAATTTCCCATTTTGGGGTGAGAGATCATGGATTTCTTCTTTGCAGTTTACATTTAGATGCACTGCACTTAGCCTTGGGTCAATTGGGTCTTTGTGTTCAAGACCAACTCCACTCATCTCAGTATTCATGAGATCAGTTCCTATGTTCTCACTCGATTCACACTTCACTTGGTCACATTTAACATGAACACATTTAATTTCCTGCCAGTCACTGATTTGCTCTGATTTAAGGTATCCTCCATCATCAGTCTCTGTTTTGATTTGGTCAGGATGCAGATGGGTCACATCTCCCAGCTCTGTACTGTCAAGGCTCTCCATCTTAATAAGATCCCCAGAGTGTGTGGAGCCCAGATCAGTTTCTGTTTTAATCAGTGATGTGTGTGTGTGGTGTGCATCACTGACCCCACTGTGTGCTGTAACACACTCTGGCTCCAGTGTGTTGAGTCCTGGTGCAGCACTCTCTGTCTCTGACTCTGCCATGTGGACAGACTCCAGTCCGCTGAGTTCCTCTTCTTTCTGTCTGATCCTGTGCTGCTCAGTGAGCTCTGGTAGTGTTGTCTCAGTGTCCCGTCTCAGACAGACTCCTGCCTGCGTCATACTGCTGCTCACAGGTGTGCAGAAGTGCAGCTCCTGGAGGGGAACAGGGGAAGGGATTTAGCCTTTATCAAACTGGTCCTCCTGCAGGACCTGGCACATTCATTACACTGTGTAGCCCTCCTCAGACTGGCCACAGGTGGCGCTCTCTTACTCTCAGGGACTCCTCTTTCTCAAGGCGTTACAAAAGCATTGGCCAAAATGGCTGGCAAACAAGCAGCTGCATACAGAAATTGAGTACACTGGGTGAAACAGAAGTTAAATACGTACTTTTGAATATATGTTCACTTAAAGCAGTGCACTTAAAATCCTTGAAAGACCAAACATTTCTCAGGGGTTCTCCCAGTGGTGGAATAAAAGAGCGTTTACGTTACGCTAATGCCTGCCTATTCCTCTGAAACAGAGGAGTCAAACATCATTACAATCATATTTTCATACAGAACAAGGTCGACCCTGTCGCCTCCGACAGCAAGGGGAATTTCAGCGATAGCTCCCCAAAATGAGTTCCAGGAAATTAGTTAGTTTTTCATTGTCAGTAATAAAAAGCCCAAAATCAATCAAGTTGTCTGTCCTGATAAGATCTAAAAGGTTTGTAAGATTTGAAAATGATCTATAAAATATTTTGAGTTATCGCATTAAAACTAAGGATATGCGATGGATGCAGACACGGTGGCCACGATGATTCCATAATATTGACAAAACGTAGTTTTGCCAATATAACAATAAATTCTATGTCATGAACTGAAGACCTGTGAATGCTGGAGTGAGCACAGACTAAAGGCCCTTCCAGACAAGAACGATTCTTTTGAAAACGCTTAAATATTTTATACTTTCGGCCTTGCGTCCACACGGAGACAGCGAAAACGCAGCCTGAAAACTATTTTTTCAAAACGGGTTCAAGAATGAGAAAATATGAAAAAGCCATCCCAGCATTTCCGTGTGGACAACCAAAATGGGTTTTTTTGAAAACTATTGCGTGATAGCCCCCATCACAGCCCCCACCCCATCTAGTCTGTACGCAGAGCGCAAGCTTTACACACATGCTTGCCGCCGCCTTATCTGTTTTTTGGTCTATTTCCGCAGAAACTCTACAGCGCCACATAAAGGCCTGGAATATTTACTTTTTGGGTCGTTTTAGGCGTCTCCGTGTGGACGCAGGTATTTTTAGAAACAATGCCGCGTGGATGGGAGATTTTTTAGAGACAAAAAAACAAGACTATTTTTGAAAATCTCTATCGTTATGGACGAGGCCTAATATGCAGACAGATGAAAGCCCTCATAGAGTGACACGTGCGAAAGAATGAAAAACTCGAGACAAGAATTTTATATTCCTTTAGATTTTATCAAGATAGACAATTGGATTGATTTTGGGCTTTGTACAATAAACATTAATAAATTACTTGACAAATAATTAATTATTATTAATGCAAAGTCCAAAATTAATCCAGATCTCCAACTTGATGGATCTGAAAGCATATACAGTGGGGTGCAAAAATTTGGGCACCCCTGGTTTAAATGTCTGTTACAATGAATCTCCAAGTGATTGAAAGCAAACCTGAACACTGAACACTACAAGGTTAAACATGACATATTTCATCACATTTTAAAGCAAAAATAATTATTTTTAACTTTTTTCAGTTTCAAAAAAAAAAAAAAAAAAAAAAACAAGGAAAAAGGCCTTGTGCAAAAGTTTGGGAACCCTGTCAGCTAGTGCTTTGTTACTCCTCCTCGGGCAGCTATAACAGCTTGCAAACGCTTCCTGTAGCCAGCTAAGAGTCTTTCTTTTCTTGTCTTTCAAATTTTTCCCCATTCTTCCTGACAGAACACCTCTAGCTCAGAAATATTCTTCGGCCTTCTTGCATGCACGGCATGTTTGAGGTCTCTCCACAGATTTTCAATAATATTCAAGTCTGGGGACTGCGATGGCCATTCCAAAACCTTCATCCGCCTTTCCTAGAGACGACACTGCATCACTCACTGGCATGATTCTGTCATTGACATTACTAAATGGGCCCAGGAATACTTCAAGAAACCACTGTCTGTAAACACAGTCCGCCGCGCCATCCACAGACGCCACCTAAAACTCTATCATGCAAAAAGGAAGCCATTGTTGAGCATGATCCAGAAGCGCCGCCATGTTCTGTGGGCCAAGGCTCATTTAAAATGGACTGTGGCAAAGTGGCAAAGTGTCCTGTGGTCAGCAGAGTCCAAATTTGACATTCTTCTTGGAAATCATGGGCGTCGTGTCCTCCGAGCTAACGAAGAGAAAGACCCCCCCTCCTGTTATCAGCGTTCAGTTCAAAAGCCAGCATCTCTGATGGTATGGGGATGCATTAGTGCATATGGTGTGGGACACTTGCATGTTTTAAGAAGCAACATGAATGCTGAAAGGTATAAAGGTTTTAGAGCTACATATGCTCCCCTCCAGACGACATCTATTCCAGGGAAGGCCTTGTGTATTTCAACAGGACAATGCAAAACCACATACTGCAGCTATTACAAAGGCATGGCTTCGTAGTAGAAGAGTCCGTGTGCTGAACTGGCCTGCCTGCAGTCCTGATCTTTCACTGATTGAGAACATTTGGCGCATAATTAACCCTTAAATGCCCCCTGTGACAAATTTGTCACACGATTTTGGGGGTTGTCAAAACCACTGACCCCACATAAATTTTGCAACCTAATGCCCATAGTGACATATTTAGACCATCAGTGCTGCCATCTGATGCATTAAAGTGGAACTGGTACTACACTGGCTGCACCAGCTAACCTTTCCAATATGGCTGCCCCAATGGTGGAATCCACACGATAGATCAGCACCCATTCATCACTGGATAAAGTAGACAAACAGGTAAGCTAATGAAAAATAAGCTATGCCTTATACTTCAGCTATATGTCAACTGTTTTATCATTCAATTCATTTTAGCAATAAGGTCCCCGAAATGCCCATTGTGACATAAATGTCACAAAATTAAAATGAGGTCAAAGGTCACCAAAAATTAAAAATTGCACCAAAAATTAAAAATTGCCATTGGGTTGTTATTAGCCCCTCCCCAGGACATATTAAAAGAATACATAGATTTTTCTTTTAACTTTTACTATAGTTGGGCATTTAAGGGTTAAACGAAAAGACCGTTAAAGGAGACCCAAAACTCTCCAGCAGCTGGAAGCCTGTATTAAACAAGAGTGGGATCAAATTCCAATAGCTAAACTCAAGAAACTTCTCTCCTCAATGCCCAGATGCCTGCACTCTGTGTTAAAAAGAACAGGGGATGCTACACCATGGTAAACAGGCCCCTGTCCCAACTTTTTGGAGACCTGTAGCAGCCATCAAATTTGATATGAGTTCATTTTGTTGATAAAATTGTAAAATTTCTCAGTTTCAACATTTGCTATGTTCTCTCTGTTCTATTGTGAATAAAATACTGACTAGTGTGATTTGAAAGTCATTGCGTTTTGATTTTATTCACAATTTAAATTCTGTCCCAACTATTTCAGAATTGGGGTTGTAGTTTGAAACATTGCGAGAGTTTTTTGCAGCCCTCTCCTTGTTGGTGGAAGTGAATTATCTTGATTTTAACATCCTTGGACAACTGTTTAGAGGAACCCATGGTTTTTAACACCAGACACGACACCCACCACAGTTGGACACTTTAGAAGGCATGGAGTTACTTTAGAATAAATAGCTCAACCCTAGAATTGTGTTCATCTGACTCACTGAAGCCCTAAAGAGTAAATCACCTGGGTCTGGGTCTTAGTAATAATCTTCTTAAAAGGTAACAAAGAATAATCCAAAAGGGTTCCCAAACTTTTGCATAGGGCCCTTTTCCCTTTATTATCATTTAAAAACTCAAAAAATTTTAAATAAAAGGAAACATTACTTTTAAATTTCCAAAAAGGTGTCATGTTTAACTTTGCAGCATTTAGTGTTCAGGTTTGCTTTCAATTACTTGGAGATTAATTGCAACAGACATTTGAACCAGGGGTGCCCACATTTTTGCACCCATTGTATGGGCTTTGATTTCTGGCAGCCGTTAGTACAAGAACGCATCAGGTATGATGTGTGAAAAACAAAATGAGCAAGCATGTTCCTCTGCTCCATGGGAGGAGTAATTATTTTTGCCCTTAAAATTATTGTGATAAATTTATCGTCCAGCCCTGAGCCAAATGATCACTGACAAAATTATTTGAGAAAACCTAAGTTTCTCCAGCCTGAGCCACATGGCGAGACAAGACTTACTTTTTTTTTAACCCTTTCCTTACCAAGGCATGACCATTCATTGACCAGAGCTGGTAAAAGTATGAAAATCCTATTCATTAGGTATTTATTACACTGTATAATTGGCTGACCATTACCAGTTTGGCTTCCTGATATTCCTATTTTAATTCAGGCCAAACATAATCATGTGGTTCCCCTTACCATGTTTTAACTGTTTTAGGGGCTCTTTGCTTACAATTTTATCATTAAAAAAATTTACAAAATTGAAAAATCTTTAGTCATTAATAATTCTCCCAATTTCCATAATTACATTATTATTCAATCTAGTGTCTGGAAACAAAACTAAGTTTTCAAAAGTGCCTCCTCAGCATTTGTCTTGCGGGTGTTGAACAGGGAATGTCCCGTACAATACCACTGGTGTTGTACGGGACAGACAAATAATTTAATACTTTATTTTCCTTTATTACAGGGAAGTCCCACTGAGACCGAGGTCTCTTTTTCAAGGGAGCCCTGAATACAATCAAACAATTACAAAGTCGGTTAACACAGAACTCAATAAAATTCACACAATTACAAACAATTGCAGAATAAAGGAAAACAAACTTTAAAATACAATTAGAAATAAAAAAGAGAATAATAAAATAAGTAAAACATACAAATACAAAGGACAGAGAACATGTCCACAGTTAAAACTAAAGGCAAGAACATCTGGTCTCCTCAAGTAACGTCTCCCACAGTCGACTCCTGAAGGACTCACATGGAATGAGACAATCAAGCTTCAGAGTGTCTTGGCAGGGTTTCCCGCAGCGCTTTATAGTTAGGGCGGCTGCATTGACAACAAATGCCCACCGCCTTGACTACGTCCCCCCGAAAAAAAAAAAAAAAAAAATTCTGCTGCATCCATAGACAGTAAAATAAAGCCGCATCGCCATGAGGGCGAATAGCGGCCGGCATCTGTTGGTTAAATATGTTACTGCGCCATCTATCACCTGTTGCTATGCCAACGTTATTTTTTTGTATCGGGAAGAAGCCAATTATCCGGATATACAATAACCTGTCATCGTTGTGGGAAGGACATGTGGAGGTAAGATAATTATTCATCTAAAATAAACATTTGAATAGTGTCCCCTATCAACTGCTTGCCCACATATTATGTTTCATTAAGATAGGCTATATGCAATTCGTTTAGTTTCTTATCAAGGCTACCAATGTGTTTGCGTGTGGCTTTCTGCCATGTTTGACAATTGTCCATGGTTTTCTCTACTGTACAGTAATGGATGGGAAAAAGCAGTCAAAAATATCAGGGTACTTTATTCAAAGAAGCCGGCGTTCTGTCAAATTTTGCTACCTATCAAAATATGCTACCTCACGCTTCTGCGCTTGCGCAAACCTTAAATCTTGGGCTCCATTTCTTCGCTCACATCTCAAGTATCTTCAAATATCATAAATATGCGTCTTTTTTCGGTGCGCCTTTCGACCTATAAGCGTATACATATTTGCATGTACACGCTGGGTTTTCCTTAAAACGCAGAGATTGGATGATAAAGGCATGCGGCATATATCTTTACACAAACTTAGCCAAGTCATTATAACATCTGCTTATGTTATAATAAGCAAACAAATAACAAAGTTACTACTGTAAACTGATTCATATTGCAATATTTAGGCGAAAACAAAGACTTTACAATTGCTTTGCATTACGGTAGCATTTTTTGACAAGGCAGCACAAATTGTCAGAACACCGGCCTACTTCACCATCTGCGCCACCTCCTCCTCAACCACCCCCCGCCACCTCCACAGCCACAGCCCCAGTCCTCTAAACATCGAGGTAGTGGGTGGAACCCAGAGTGGGCTGTGGACCCAAAATATTCAGGTTGGCTATATCACACAGAACACGGTGAGTGTAGCATTAATCTTTTCTCAAGATCTCGTAATTACGAGATAAAGTGTATATTTCTTCTTAATCCTGTAAATGCAATGCCCTTCCGTACGTGGGTCAATGAAGTGACATGCAGATTTTTGTGTCCGAGTACACTACTTTGGTTTAAAATAATTTTTAATGACTCATAATACGCATCATCTTATTCTAGAAAACCTGTTTAATTTGAACATATTTCCAGTTTATCATAAAAATGATATGTTATGTTTTGCTTTCTCAAAACCTCAAAATGTCAGGTGGCGCAACCATCCGAGCAAGTTAACACTATGTGAAATGTATTAAAAATGTAATTTAAAATATGAATATATATAATATTAATATGGGGGCATAATTTTATATTGAAGACCTTTCAAATAAACAAAGTTTAATATTTTAATTGTTCTTAAATTGTTTGGAATATTAAAAGCAAATTTGTCCGGAAATCTGCATATCTGAAATGTCAGGGCGGTGCAGCCGCATTCATGCAACTTTTATTTTAAATTGAAGAGAGAGATGAGTAAACAGGATCTTGCATCATCAAAAGGAATCCAAGTGACCTTTACTGATGAGTGAAAGGTCTGTAGATCTCTCTCAAATATTGATAAAAAATAGCTACTTTCTCTTGTAGTTAGACTTGTTCAGTTTACATGTCAGGTGGTACAACCAATTTAAAACTAAGAAAAAGATATTTTTTTCTTAAACTCTTTATTGTATTTGTAAAAATGAATGAATGAACTAGCAAGCAAAGTCAAAAGTTTATATAGGTGTCCAAGTAGATGCCTGAATAATTGGGAATTCGTAGCAAATGTCAGGTGGCGCAACCAAGTAAAATACTCATTTAAACCAAGAAATGGGAGATTGACGTGAACAAATGTTTGGAAATTGTGATATAAATAATCATTCTATACAACAATATACTTTTTAAATTTGTCAAGTATTTATTGACATCTTTAATCTAAAGTTGGATGCTGGAAAACCAAAATACCCGCCCCCTACAAGCAAGAATCTATAAGTTACTTTTAATACCCTGCTCAACTACAAAATCGTAATGTTTTAGGCAGAGTAGACACCCTCAGGTATACTTACAAAAAAAAAAAAAAAAAAAATCACTGAGAACAAAAAAAAAGAGCCCTTAAAAGGGGTCTTATTTTTCCAAGTGGGAGTATTTGTTCCAAGTTTGATTTTATTGCATTTTGTAGTCCTTTGTATAAGCTTTCATTTGAGGCCAACTTTTTGAAAATCAAAACAGGCCCACATGGTCAAAATGAGGGTCAAAAAGTGCACCGTTTCCGTAATTAGCTGAAAAGGGGTTCATGTTTCTCCAAATTGAACGAAGATAGAAAGATGTTTTTACCTTCATTTGAAACTCCATCAGGTATACTATCAACAATGTAAATGGCAAAGGGAACATTCTAAGGACACTTGCATAATATTTCATTTGAAATTGACATGTTTGGCACATGCGTAAACCAAATTTCAATGTTTAGGGGTTAATTACAAAGCACACAAAGGGTTAAACACTATTGTTAAAGCTTTGTTGCAGACTATTAGACAGAATAAACATATCCTGAAAGAATGAAATTTGTATCCTTATTAGTTCATCTGTTATAACCCTTTTTTTTTTTTTTTTTTTAAAAAGATTTTTTTTGGGAATTTTTCCTTTATTTGACAGTTGTACAGTGTAGAGAGACAGGAAGGTTGGGGAGAAGAATGGGGGAAGACATGCAGCAAATGACCTGAGCTGGAATCGAACCCAGGTCACTGCGGTAAGGACACAGCCTTTATGGTACGCGCGTTTAGACCGATGAGCCACCGGGGCACATAACCCTTTGAAAATGGTCACAAACTGTCGGTTAACGAGGGCCATGCCCCCTTTTTCGAGGGCCCATAAAATGAGAACGGAACGAGATATCAACTTGAAACCACCTGCGATTTGATTTGCTCATCACATGCAACAAAATATCACCAAATGAAGCAATTCTGAAACCATTAAGCTGGGAGCACCCCCCATTTTGGGTGATTTCATATGGAATGACCCTTACATATCCACTGACTGCCATCAGAATTAACATAAGCATGCTCAGACAACTTATCTAGCAGGTCAGTGCTGGCCTTGGAGTACCTATCTGGCTTGAAAAGAACAACTGTGAGCTTATACATCATTCTGTGACAAGCGGTACACACATAATCAGGGCCCATTTTCACTTAGGCTAGAAAATCCTCAATGACAGCATCAACATTGATTGTAGCTCTCTTCCTAGCCATTTGCTGCTTGTTGCTAGCTCTGCGCTCAGTGGTCGCTAGCTCAGTCTCACTCGCATTCCTTGTAGCCTTACACAGCCTGTCTCCAGCTCAACGGTTAACACTTTCTTGTTCAGTTTCACTAGCTCTTTTTCTCTTTATCACATGCCCCGTGTAAATCACTCTCTCTCTGTTTCATTAGCCCTACTTTGTCTTACAATGCACTTCTTGCTTACTGCACGACAGAACACATAGCCACACCTCTGACAGACCGACTTTCTACAGTGCTCTACCGAACCACACCGGGGACAGACTTTAGTCAAAGCCATATCTGTGCATAAATCATATGTACCAATATGTAAATGACTACCCTTTAAACCCTATAAGTTGAAGCTAACTATACAAGATTGAGTCCCTTACCACAGATACTTTTGAGAAAGTTTCACCAAACGCAAAGAAGAAACACACACTATTCACAGAGCCACGTGCTGACACATAAATTATGCGCATGTGCACCAATGCAGCTAAAGTACTACAGTATTATCATTAGAACAGTGGTAGCTTCGTAGCCTCCAGTGGTGCAAGTCAGCTCTTCAACGGAAAAAATGTTAAGTAAGTAGCTATCAATATTTAAACCCCCATTTTAATTTTTCACGTTGATCGTTGACATGCATGCTACTGATCTCATCTCCTGTCACTGGTGCACTGTCTCATAAATGAAGTGTGCAATGAATGACTAAACCAAAGAAAAATTTAGCTATATTCTAACTAGCTGCCATTTATTGAAATCAGGTACGCTAATGCAGTTGAAACTATCAGCGAATCTAATAAGCGAATATAAACCTTTTACTCAAACGAACACCAATAACTGCAATTAATTTAAGGTAGCTAAATGAATGACAAAAGACATCTGGTTATGCTAGATCGTTAAGAGCTGCTCACGTCACCTACTTTAATACGAATTTAACAGGTTGTTATCTGACAATCAACATAAACTAAAGCTGGGTACAGAAAATGACGCTAACAACAAAATTCATTAGGGGTCAGCTAATGTGACAAATTTCCCAAAAATGCAGTCATTTGATAAACTTACCTGCAAGCGTGCCCCAATGAAAATGAATGGAGGTCAGTGCTGGAACTATTCATTGTTTGGAACAATTGCTTTCCCCATGACACGCATTACTTCCGCATTCCTCGATTCCTATTGGAGTCTATGGAAGTGTCAAATAGTGCTAGAAGTCGAAAACAAAGCTCTATCTCAAAAATCTGGCAAATTTAAATCCAAGATATCATGGCATTTAACCTACAGAGGCATATTCTAGGACTTGATTTTGACCGGCGCAGCGGCTATCCCGGTAACAGACAGAATGACTGACAGACACACAAACGAACTACTGTATGCCCCGCTTGCGCGCATGCGCACCAGGCATAATAAAGTTTGATTGATAGCCATCAGCCATAACCACTCGAAACCAATTCAGAGATTTAATATCAAACCCAATGGCACTTCGCCGCTTTACGAGCATAAAATGGTTGACTGTGTCAAATGCCTTTGATAAGTCGATAAAAAGGGCAGCGCAATCTTGCTTACTGTCCAAGGCAGAAACAATATCATTTGATACCCTAGCTGCAGCTGACACAGTGCTATGACTCGGTCTAAAGCCTGACTGAAACACATTCAGGATAGCATGGTCAGATAGAAATGATCCAATTTGATTATTGACCAGCCTTTCTAAGACCTTAGCTAAGCACGGCACTTTTGAAATTGGCCGACAGTTATTCAAATCGTCTGAAGAGGCATTTTTATGCAAGCGAAGAACAAAGGCTGTTTTCCACAAGACAGGAATTAAATTAAAAATGTGTGTCAACATATAAACAATCAAAGGTGAAGCGAGCAATAAAAGAGCTGGGTTTAAACTGCGCATGTGCCATACCTCAGAGTTTCACTGGAGCCATTAGTCGTGTCTTCTCCTTCTTTTTATACTCCTTGGGTAAAAACAGGGCTGCGTCCGAATAGTCAAAAAATTATGGCCTATCTACTAATCCCTAACCACTTTTCTTTCACCTTTGTGGAAAACGTCATAAGGGAAAGGAAAGGTTTTTAAGGGAATTCCTAACGGCTTAGGAAGACAACCGTGCTAATTAGAGAGTCCGAATGCACTTACACTAGGCAACGTGATCATGAATCCCCTGCCCATCATATACGTTTCTTTACGCGATTGGTCGGATGAGTGTTCGTCGCTTTAAATATTGCAGCTGCGCAGAATTGTGGGATAGCTTTGTCTCCTTTCTTTACAAAAAGGATAGTTCTGTGTACCCTATGCCGAAGGTGGTAAATTAGGAAGCACTGGGACTCCTTTCTTTAACATTTGAAGAATTTGAATCCACTTATCATGGCTGCCACGTAATTATTTTCCGGATCATTTTTTAGGAGTTAGGAACTTTCCTAAGCAAAAAAGACTATTCGGACACAGCCCACGTTTCGCCAAAAATTCCACTTCTGTCCTTGCGTTACTCATGTGATGAACTGCTGAACCTAGACCTGACCAAATGAAGAGACCCCGTATCATAACACTGCCCCCACAGGCTTGCCCAATTACTTTTAGCTATTCTTTAGTAGTGTTAGCTTATTCACTCTCGAAACCCACTCAGTTCTAGTAGAATGGACATTGAAAGGAAGTAAATGGATCTGGGTCATTCCATGTCAAATCAACCAAATTTTAGGAACTTCCCCACCAAAAAAAAAATAATTTTCATTATATTCCCCACAGTGGAAGATTTATATATCTGGTGTGAAATGGTGAAATAATTAAGCTCAATTATTGCCAGTTCCTGAGATTTTGCTTCTTTTAGGGGGGTCAGTTTTAAGAAAATCGCCATAATTTTGAAGTAAGTTTGAGGGCCTACGATATGCATTTGCAGAGCAAACAGACCCATAAGTTTCATTTTGTCATCAGAAAAGTTGCTGAACTCTTGGCTTAAGGGTTATTCCGTGCCAAGATTTCCAGATTTCAGAGAAAGTTCCCGACTGACCATCTCAGATTTTGTTCATTTTTTTTTTATTTGAATGTCCTTGTTACTAATAACTGCTGTGCAAAGTTTTAGGCCAATATCTCCACTAGTTTTGGAGATATTAAGCCTTCAAAAAGGGGACGTGGCCCCATATTTAGCATAAAAACGAGTACTATAATCAAACATCCATAGTTTAATGGCTAATAACTTTTGAACTGTTCACATTAAATGGTTTAAATTTTCACACGATTCTTTGATATAATGACTCTGTACACAGAAGGAGAGCTTTGTATGTGACATATTTGCAGATTTATGGCATGCCAAATATGGCTTCCTGGAATGCGCGTTTGTCCATGGTAGCACTCTATCAGCGATAGCTAAAATCACATATCTGGGATGATATCCCTGTCATCTGCTCAGCATCTGATATAGACTGATAAGTGACAGAAGCAAACCGTTAATGTTGAAGCAAACCTGCGTATTTCAGAAAGTACTTAACACCATCTTGCGCAACTAGCCAATGGGCCATATTGAACGATCTTTTGTCATCAAATAATGGACTGGGACAATCACACTATCCAACACAACAGCCGTATTCAACTGGTCTTTCATGGTGCGGCACAGTCGAGGCCACGCCCACCTGCGCAGTGAAGAAAACGTGCTGCACTGAGAGCGACCAGTCGAATAGAATCAGCGCTCCGTGTAGCACCCTATAGCATCATCACGTGATACGAAGAACATGGCAGACCCAAAGCAGTTGTGTATGGTGGTTTTAATGCACGAAATGAGCGGTGAGGAGGAAAGTGATGATGATGCGATGACTACGATGGCAGGGTCATGTTCTTTGGGGCGGGGCTTTGTGACTGAGATCGCCCAAACCTAAAACAAAACTTGGCTAAAGGTCCACCAAGCCACCATACATTCGGCAGATTGTTTAAAACGTGTGAGAAAAATACTGAAAACAATGAAGTTGTTGAAAACTCACGTGAAGTTTTGACCCGACCGTGAACGCCAGTTTTCGAATGGTCACGTGATCATAGTGCACTGAAGCTGCACCAGTTTCAAATCGGTGCAGAAAGTGCTACACCGAGTGCAACCCCGAAAGCAGTGCAGTACCAGTCGAACAGAAAAAGTTGCAAAAAGTGCAGCACTGAAGGCACAGTGCTGCACCATACAGCCCAGTCGAATAAGGCTAATAACAGCACATACCTCTGGGCGAAGGGCGACGGTTCGTCATTATCACGCGACCGTTGAAGCAGACAACTAATTAGGGGGAATAAAACCTCATTTATCTCGTCTTTGAAAACAAAAATTCCACATTTTTGTATTCTACAATATTTATTTACTAATTATGATTGTATAAAACAGCATTATGATTGAGCCCTGAGTTCCCCTTTAAGCATCTTTATGAGCGGTGTTGTTTTCTCTGAGCAAGGTTAGTAACACGACTACAGTCGAGTTATACACTTTAAAATTTACCATTGACTATCAATGAATGAGACAAAGCCGCAAACCGAAACCGAGCATTACACTGGACTGGATCATGTTAGATTTACAATTTTACGTTTCTTTAATTTTTCTCCACTGGTCCAAGTAAGGTCGGGGTTATTTTGCTGCGTCTAAAATCCACGCTTGTGTTTTAGTCTTTCACGCAGAGAAAGCGCCTTGACCGAATAAAACATTTAAACGGGAAATTCTTGTTAATTGCCGCAGCGACTTCACTTACCCTCAGCCAGCGTATAAGTAGCCAGGGAACTCGCTGTGAAACAGGTGAACAAAACTGCAAAGTTAATGCAGCGAGATCATGAGGAAAAATAAATTACCACAAATTGTTCTGGACTGAACAACTTGGCGAAACTTCACGGAAACTTTACAAGTGCGGTATTTCAAGCAGCGAGTTATGCCATGTGACCAAAGCCCATTGGGTGCATCTCAAAGCATAGGCTGCAGCCTTCGAAGGCTGCATTTTTAGGGGTCGTCACTTAATTCCATCCGCTAAACGGACTTAACGTCATTTCATCTCCGTTAAACAGCTTTGGTTTAAGCGAGTCGTCACTGGTTTCCCTAACCTTTACCTTAACTCTAACCTCAAACCCTAGACCTAGCCCGAAACCTTACCCTAAATTTAACCTTGTGCCATACCTTAAATGTCAGTTTGGCCGATAGAAGTAAGTGACGACCCCTAAAAATGCAGCCTTCGAAGGAAGCAGCCTACGCTTTGGGATGCACCCATTGACCGCAGTGGATGAGGACCGGAAGTGTAGCTTGTTCTTCTCCTTTTGGTTTAATGGCGGTCGGAATTTAGGTTTTTCATTGGTGCATGCCGCCACCAACTGTACTGAATTGCATGCTGCATTTTAATTATGCAGCATGCAATTTAATTATTATTTAATTTAAAAAAAAACTCACTTAATCCTATCACATATCCTTCTCTCCTTCAAATATTTCACCAAACTTTCCGTCTCCTTACTTTTCTAAAGTCTGACCATCACCGAATCCTCTTTCCAAAATTCTCTGTGTATCTTCCCTTTTGACATCCACTATGCCCAAAATCTCTCTTGCTGCATCAACCACCATTTTAATTCTCTCTGTTTTACTTTCTAGCTCATAATGACAGTTTAGAACCATTGAAATAAAAGCTAAAAAACTTCTTCTGCTCATCCTAATTTCATCTTCCTCAAACTCCTTTTGCTTCTTATCCACTGGCTGCACTCTGGCCTGCTCTTTCCCCACTGTTATGGCCCCAATTTGTTATGGCGTCAATTTGTTATGACGTCACGGACAGCAAGGGATGACAGACAAAATTCTTAAACTTCAACAGATTTAATTAAACAAACACTCAGAACTAATCTACACTCTACCCTACTGACCAATATTGAAATAAAAAAAAAGATAGTTACAGTCCCTTGGTAATTCAGATGGGCTGCTATGTTGCAATGTCCTGGGACAAGAAAATGCTCCAACACAGGCAAAAATCCACAAAAAGCTTCACAGGTCTTGAAAAGAGTGACAGGTCTGGTCAAATGTATCCTTCCACAATTTCTCCTTGCAATTTCTCCTACTACTCTTCCACTCTCTCAATTTTTCTCCTTATATATTCTTGTCCAGCCCCCTCTGAGGCATGCCCAGGACATGCCCAACCTAGCTCCAGACTTGGCTTAACAAAAAAAAAGTCAATACTGCCATCTAGTGGCTTTTTACCACATTACACCACCGTTTCTTTTTTACTCTCGACTCTTTTAGTTGCTTCTGCATATGATGTTTTTCCCTGTGCTCTTGTCCTTTCCACCTCTCTTTCCATTTTCCTTCTTTCACACTGCACTGACCCCCATCTCATGATTTCCCCCACAGCTTTTGCCAATATACATTCATCTTCTATACATCCCCCCTGTCCACACCGTCTACACCAGTGCATTTCTTTTTTACAGACAGCCGCCACATGCCGGTGTAGCAGGCCGGAATATATCCCTGGCCAGAATATACCCTGGTATATTCCGGCCTAGGCTAGAATATACCCCGGGTATATTCTGGCCTAGGCCAAAATATACTCCCCCGGGCCAGATTATACCCCAGGGGGGTATATTCTGTCCTAGGCCGGATTATACCCAGCATGTATTCTGGACTAGGCCAAAACATACCTCCTGAGTCTAACTCCTTAGTCTAGATTATGGTCCAGGGCAAGTTATTTTGTTCACTTGAATGAACATTACAATATGTTTTTTTCAATTCATGGCTAGACTTGCTTCACGTGTTGAAGATGCTCTGTAAACATACATTGTAAGGGTCAACTCACATTTTGCTAAAGCACATACATTGTACATGTTCCACCATGCAATTAATAAACAGCTCTACTCATTCAACTTAGAGAGTAAACTCATCTACGCTAATCAAGCAAGTAAACTGGAACAGGTTACTTTTCTTAGAGTGGCCTAATTGGTTAATAGGAGACGATTCTGTAGTCCTTTACTTAGCTCCGTGCAGCATGTCGCCGAAAAATACTGATGTCAGTCAAGTTTTTTTCCGGAAGCATTTCAGACGCCCTTTGATGTTTGGCACTTTCGTTCGACCTGCATCGGGTTCAATAAAGGAAAAGGGAAAGCTCGGATGTTCGCCCCATGGTAGCAGGTGGTGGTACTACGCCTTAAAAAAAAAAAAAAAAATCGATTCAGAATCGCCCCAGCCCTAATTTATAGAAGGCAATTAAAATTTCCAAATGTGACCTTGAAGAGAAGAAAAAGTGGGGAAAGGAAGTAAAAGAACTATATGCGAAAGGAACAAAACTCCGTTTCTTTGCAGGGAAGTAGGGAGTTTTCGCAACTACAACGGCAGACGTCTGGGACGGTAAACTGATGCCAAAGTCGATTTGCGCATGCGGGACCCTGAAACTTCTTCCGTATTCTCCAAATCTGCTACAGTAGTAGGCCCATTTCTCGTTCGTCGTGGATCTTCTACAATGGAGCACGGTGGAGTGCAACCAGCCAATCAGCACTTGGCCGCGTCATCAGCACTCAGAGCGTGGTGTATACAAATATTCGCTCGCACCTCCGGCTTTTTCAATGCATCATGTACATGGATTCAACAACTAAGCTTACTTCTAGTGGTAATGCTTTTCCTGTGAGTATCCGGCGACTGTACGTTCATCGCGCAGTCAGGTTTATTTCCGCGTCCAAATCGGCCAGTGCGAAACTGCATAATAATTTAGACCTTTAGATCCAATTATTGAAACTTAAATACGAGTTAGTTATTGTGCAGGAATGGTTTTGTCAATTCAAAGCAGCTCTCATAAAATCTTTAAATTAAGTGACCATTCTCATCACCTCCTCCAATTAAAATTACTACATGAATATTTTAGAGAGACACCAGCCAAGTTCACATGCGCACACAAGAGAGGGAGTACATCTGCAGCTGACGTCACGCACCGTCCCCGTACTCCTTTTGCAAAACTGTACATAAGTCAGACGGCGGCACGAGTGCGGGGATGGTCGCAGTTGATTGCTCACCGGTATAGATCTTGCACTGTCGTGGTTTGCGAAAACTCCCTAGTGGCGTAAAACAAAGGTATTCCTTACAATTTCGAACCTTATTTTCTATGCAACTTTAAGTCACCTTTCTGCAGATTCACTAGTTTTCTTTAACCACCGTTACGGAGATTTTTAGTGGAGGCTTTTCATTCATGGCAGTTGCTATGGGTACGGCAGTTTTCCAATGCATTTCAATGTAGAGAGGTAAGGCAGTCCCAATTTCAAACCCTGCCCTAACCTAACCCTGACCCTAACCCCACCTGAAGAAGCCTGAGATAAGGCGAAACGTTGTGCGTCGACCCACATGCTTTGGAAGACAGCAGAGACAGGATCCCTTCAACTACCTGAAGCAATCCACCCGCTGCTTAATCCTAAAAGAGCAAAAATTTCCAGACTTCATTCGAAAAAGGACCCCAGGAGGAGTTCTGCAGCCACCCTACACAGACTGCACTATCCTGTGGTGGAAACCTAACGGTGCCAACGAAGCCACAGGGTAACAGTCTTGGTAAGTATAGACTGCATTGAGAAGCGTCAACCTTGAGTTGACGGCACGCTATCAATCAGTCGAACCCTACACCGCTGCCTGCACTGAAAAAAAACACACCAAAAATCACCATAAAACACCTTTTCAACGCGTAACACACACCTGAAACCATGGCGGCTTTCCCGAAAACGACCAGGATCCTCTTCATAATCATCCAGACGACGCACCACCTGCAAAATACTGCAGTATCAGGAGCCAGGACAACACCACCGGCAGGCCTACAGAGAGAGATGCAGGAGCTGGCCACCCGGCTGCCATGTGCCTTTTAGTCAGGAGTGGCTTCCGTCTGGCCACTCTACCATACAGGCCTGATTGGTGGATTGCTGCAGAGATGGTTGTCCTTCTGGAAGGTTCTCCTCTCTCCACAGAGAAACGCTGGAGCTCTGACAGACTGACCATCGGGTTCTTGGTCACCTCCCTGACTAAGGCCCTTCTTCCCCGATCGCTCAGTTTAGACGGGCGGCCAGCTCTAGGAAGAGTCCTGGTGGTTCCGAACTTCTTCCTTTTTTCTGTACCCTTCCCCAGATTTGTGCCTCGAGAAAATTCTGTCTCGGAGTTCTACAGACAATTCCTTTGACTTCATGCTTGGTTTGTGCTCTGACATGCACTGTCAACTGTGGGACCTTATATAGACAGGTGTGTGCCTTTCCAAATCATGTCCAATCAACTGAATTAAACACAGGTGGACCCCAATTAAGCTGTAGAAACATCTCAAGGTTGATCAGTGGAAACAGGAAGCACCTGAGCTCAATTTTCAGCTTCATGGCAAAGGCTGTGAATACTTACGTACATGTGATTTCTTGGTTATTTATTTTTAATATATTTGCAAAAATCTCCAAAAAACCTTTTTCACATTGTCATTATTGGGTATTGTGTGTAAAATTTTATGGAAAAAAAATGAATTTAATCCATTTTTGGAATACGGCTGTAACATAAAATGTGGAGAAAGTGAAGTGCTGTGAATACTGGCATGGTTCCAATTTTCGCAATCCGGATCCATGTTACCGGTCTCACAATTTTATGACACTCGCAAATTATTTAGCCAACTATGTGAGGCAACTTTTGTGAAAATATCTCAGGTGTGTTTTCAGAGGAACCTGGTTGTTTTTCCAGATGAACTTTCCCTTTTGCATCAATTTTGGTCGAGACAGATGCATTTTTGTCTGAAAATTGTCTGAAACTTCTTCAGTTTTTCACATATATGTTTGGTATCAAAATGTCCATCATGTTGTTGTATAGCCATGAAAAATCATCTGGTTTTTCAGAACAATCATTTATGGGTTTAAATATGGACTTTTCGAGGCCTTGTCCCACAAAAATCTTGAAATCAGTAAATAGGTCGCAGTTCACTTTCTGTATGCAAATTTCACATTTCAAATCTATTTTCTGGACAGTCCCACAAGTAGGTACATATAACCAGAAGATGGATCAAATTGGGCTGTGGGCAAATTTGCCTATACCCTGCAAAACCTCCTTTTGTGAATGAGAGGAGGAGATTTTTCTCTTTTGATTGTGCACACTGTTTAGAACCCTGGTCAGAAGGCCAGGGGCGGAGCGACGCATAATGGCTGTTGCGCTGTGGATGGTGTTGGGTGGCACGGATTTTCTGAATGTGGCATATACTCCACAGTTGTTGGAATAAATTGCTCTCTAAATTCAGTCCTTGATCAGAGTGGATTCAACAAAAAGGAGAAACCAATGTTTGATGAGTACCCCAGCCACTGTGCTGGCTCTCTCTGGTTTTTAGCGAGAATTACGGGAGTGTATTTAGAAAGCACATCTGAATACAAAAAACAAGGCTCTTTCACCTGTCTTCTGTGGCTGGCTGGAGCACAGCACAAGCTATGGCCGGGATTTTACAGAGGCAGGAGGCCTGAGTGCCCATCAATGTTTTAATTTTCAGCGACTCTGCCCAGGGCGAAACAATCCCTCCATTGCTCTGACAACACTTCTGCACATCATTGAGCACGTGGAGCCAATAACAGTGAGGTCTGGAGTTGTAAGGTATGTTCTATCCCTGGATACCCTTGGTGTCACCGAGATTCGACAAGACATCACGTGTTGGGCATGTGGACAATAAGAGCTAATAGGTTTCCTCACTGCCTTAGAGGCACTGGTTCGCCGGTATAATATAAAGTGTCTTTTTTCTGTGATCCTCCCCTCATGAACCAGTGTCTTGGTTTCCCCACTCAGCTTATACCTCTCCATGGGCCCTGGGGCTCCAGAGTTTTTCCAGTCAGCAATGTTGCACCTGTGATTGACGTTCTCAAAACTCTCCTCTCCCCATCATTCTGGTATACGTGGATCTTTGTCTCAACTGTCTTCAGGATGTTGTTCTTGAGCTGTACAAACATTTTTTAGACTTTATTTTTTTGCAAATTTCTTGTTTTTTTTGTTTTTCAGACTTAGCAGTGGTTTACATCTAGTGGTAAATCCTTTGTATTCACTCATTGTTGATTTTGACACAGAAAGACCCTCATCCTGGAGAATGTTTTTCATCTGGCCAACTGTTGCGAAGTGGGTTGTCCTCAACTGGGAAAGAATTCTTCTTTCATCCACCAGTTGTTAACCATGGTCTTTTGGGCCTTTTTGTGTTCCTGTGCTCACCAGTGCATTCATTCTTTTTAAGAATGTAGAAAATTGTTAATATGGGATCACATAATGTTTTTGTTGTTTCCCTGAAACGTTTCTGAAGTCAGTAGCGTTTGTTTCGAGTTTTATGCCCAATGATGAATTACTTTGTTGGCATTGATGGCTCCTTGAACTTCATGTTGAGCACAAAATACTGATACTGTTGTATTATTTGTGTTGAAATGGATGGCTACTTGGCTGAAATTAAAGGAGGATGGACGAATCCCTTTTAACTAATAAGTAAGTAGTCTTGACCTTTTTTTAATAATAATTTTCCTTGATTACCAAGCTTTCCAAGTATTAGAATAATCCATCGGCGATTAAATGCACAGCTTCCTCCTTAATGTGATGCAGATGCAACTAAAAGATGCATTCAATTCTCAAAAAATGTTTCACTGACTCTGCAAAAATGATAAACTCCTCTGGTAACTTCCATGTTTGCTTTAAGCACATCTTTGCTGCAGCCTATCTAATCAGCCTCATGATTGTTTAAATTACAAATAAAACTAATATTGGCAACAAGTATCCAAAACTGAATAACTTTGATCAAAATGCAATTTTGTCTCAAAATAACTGATTTTATTTCTCGTCTTACTTTTACAAAGAGAACTGGCCACAACTGATGATGTTGTGTGTTCTCCAAGTACATCTTCTGTTCATGGAAATAAATGATTGAACTTCAAAGGTACGATCTCGTCCTCCCCAATTTTCTTCTCACAGACTGCCACTGGTGTAGAAGTGCGTCCATAAAAATTAAACTAGATCATTTACAGAATATAAACTACAGATTATCAGAGACTATTTGCATGAATGCTAATCCCACTGAACTTGAAGGGACACACTCTTCTCTGAGGACATAGTTGACTTGTTTACATTTTCATCATTCCATTGATTATAACATTTTACATGATGATATTTGCTGAGGGCGGTGCAGTGGGTCACTCTGCCACCTCACAACTAGAAGATCCTGGGTTTGAATCCTGCCTGGGGCCTTTCTGTGTGGAGTTTGCCTGGTTTCCCTGTGTCTCTGTGGGGCTCCTCCGGGT
Source organism: Gymnothorax javanicus (assembly GCA_029692085.1). Lineage (NCBI taxonomy): Eukaryota > Metazoa > Chordata > Actinopteri > Anguilliformes > Muraenidae > Gymnothorax > Gymnothorax javanicus. The sequence continues at coordinate 15,179,326 of CM056200.1, read as the reverse complement.
ACTCTGGTTGCCTCCCACGGTCCAGAACCATGTATGGTAGGATAATTGGGGACTCAGAATTGCTTGTGGTGTAAGCGTGTGAATGGTGTGTGCGCCCTGCGATGGGTTGGCGAGCTGTTTGGCAAGCTGATTGGCAGAATGTGTCCCTACCTTTCTCCCATAGTCAGCTCGGATAGGATCCAGCTCAGCTGTGACCCTAGTGAGGAGGTAGCGGTATAGATTTTGGATGGGAGAATGGATGGACATTTGCCGCTGAACAATTTTGGACCTCTGTGCATTTTCCCCTCAACAATGATGGATTTCTTATTTTCTCTCTTCAGCAATATGTGAATATAGTATGTTTGCATATGGAAAATTAACTAATTTGATCCAAAATTACTGAATTATGGTAACATTGAGTAACTCTGACATTATCATCGGTAAATTTAGCAGAAGACCCTTGAAGTTATCATCCCTGAAGCTCGCTGATGTCCCAGATGACGTTGAGGGGGAAGTCCTTCATTCTCTCCTGGAAGACTTTGTCGAAGCGCTCACTCTGAGCCACCGTAAGGGTGTTCTTCCAGTCCCCAACTGTACCTGAATCACAAACACACACAGGCAGGTAACCATAACCTTCAGTGCAAATTTAATTATATTCAGAAGCAAAAGTAAAGGCAATATTGCTTTTATCACTATGGATTAATGAATGCTTATGAATTCAAATTTCCTCCTGATTATCAGAGACCATTTTTTGTTTTCTATCTCTTACCCTTGCGCAAAAATGATCCTTTTGCTTTGTTTCTGTCGTTATCTGACATGAACTTGTAGTTTGCCAAAGGATCATCCTTCATCTTCTTAAAAGAGACTCGCTCTACGATTTTATCAACTGCAGCATCAGACACATTCTTCCCCACAAATTCACTGATCTTTACAACGACAGATCTCAGATCCTGATGGAAAAATCATTTAAGGCAGAAAAAAGGGTTGTAATATTTCACACCAAAAATTCAAGGAAGCATCAATCAGGAAACTGCAAATATAATATACTGAGTTTTCTATCTGTATAAGCAGGGGTGCACATAACTTTTTTGGTGTGGTTCTCAAGGGAGCACCTGGAGATGCTCCCTGGTGCTCACTCTTTACGCAGCGCCCATCCTACAAGGTGTCATCATCGCAGCCGTCCTTTCCTGCAGAGCACTCAATACGCATGCGTTTTCGATGCAAATCAGCCCACAAACGAGGAAGTTGAGCAAAACAAAAAAATTAAAATATTTCTTAATGTATATTTACTTTTACTTAGAAAACAGTAAATCTTTCTTATGTTCAATTTCATCAAGCAAGAGGAGGATTTCTTCCTTTGTGAATGCTAACTTTCGTGGCCTTTTCCCCTACATGACCGATTGTCAGACACCGTGTTGCCGCATGCCAATTTATTGGAGCAATCAGGCTCTGGATTGTTTAACTGAACAATGAACTGAGCAGACAAAGGTTAAATGAGTTTTACGTCATTATTAAACCTTTTCTTAATTATTTCTATTCTTGTGATCTTTCGTTGTAATATTTCTGTAAGCTAATTTAATTAAAAAGACACTGAATCAATTTAGTCATATACTAATGATGATGACAATGTGTTTTTAAAATATTGTATTTCAGTGTTGATTGGTTAAAACGAGGGACGTTCAATCTCATAGCATCGATTTATTAACAACTAATGCTTTAGCGAGGACTCAAGAAACTCTCCGCAAAATTCCTCTTTAGGCCCGTCTAACGACTGTGTTTGGGAAACCCAAGTAAGGAGAATGTGACGAACATGAGAGAATGTTCGTTGCTTAAGAATCTCTGTGCCACGCTCGTTAATCCTGAGATCCAACATTATCGGGGAAACCCACTGCAGAGCTTTTAAACAAGCATGGTTGCCAGTCAAAACAGCCTCTGATGGCTCTCAAGTCAAGAACACACAACTTTAAAACAAACAGCTTTTGGTCCACGGACGCAATCCAAGGGAACAGTGGATTGTTAATGGATAAGAAAAGTTTTTTTTTTCAGTATGGGAAATGTAATACGTAAAATGTAGATATTTCTTATAGAAATTTTCCAATAAGGCACCGGAGTTAAAGGTAGGATTACGAAGCTTCTGAAAGGGATTTGCATGCATCGGTGCTCTCGTTGAAATGGGGCAACGCATAAAATCTAAGCAAAAAATTAAGTACTTCGCTTGTACCATTGCGGAGATTTTCAGAATTTAATATGTGGTGTGCTTTGATGTCTTCTATGACATTGTCGATCGTAGAAGGTATTTTCAAAGCATTATCTAGCTAGCTCCTGCGATTTTTGTCGCATTAAATTGCCCATGAACATAATGGAGGTTTCTGGATTTGGGAAAAGTTATGGTCCAGTTGCCTCCGAACCGGTCGGTCAAAAAGTTTCTGATCGATAAAATTTCACAGAATCTAAATAGAAATATTAAAGATCACGTCTATTTAGTTTTTAACAGTGTCTGACCAGTATTTTGTGTAAATTATAAGCCTACACCTTGAAAACGACCGTATGCTTACAACCGTTCATGAAACGGATAATGTGCGCAGATCTTAAAACTTAAAAGATGAGGATATAAAGGCAGTTCCCGGCTACTCCATATTCAAATAGTACTTAGGAATACCGCAACAAAAGCCGACAAGAAGCGAGTTTTCTGGGACAAGTCAAAGTTCAGGCAGCTCTGCACGGAAACCGCATTCGGGCAGAAAATAACCGATGCGGACCATGCCGATTTTCCCCTGCTTTGATGGATTTGACGTTTTGCTAATTTGGGTGAAAGCTGAGTAAACTTTAAAAGCTAATAATTAATGAACACACTTGTCATAATGTCTTCGGTCTTACCAGAGATCTATGGAGAAAAATCCTATTTCAGTAGCCGAAGTAAACCAGTCAAAAATGCCAAATATGCTGGTACGCAATTGAGCTTCCCTTCAAGTTTTCTGCCGCGCAATTTCTATTTTTCTGCGCATGCGCACCAGCGCACCAATTATGTGCACCCCTGTGTATAAGGCTGGACAAAAATAAAGTAACATTCTTGACAATCTTGGCAAACATTCTTGGAAAAGCTAAGAGCACAAGCTATTATTGTAAAATAGTGCTATTTCTCACAAAATGAAGATGAAAATTAAAAGAAAAAAAAGCATTTTTCAATATTTCCCCCACTGAAGGGGTAAGAGGAGGGTATTTCAATTGACTTGGTTTGTTAGTTAGTTTATTTATTTGTTTGTTCGTGAGCAAGATAATGAGAGAACCATTGCCTCAATTTAGACCAAATTTGCCCAAAAGTTGGGTGATGACCCAGAACAGATATAACTCTGCCAAAAGTGATCCGATTTACATCAAACTAATGTCAGTTTCCTTTCTCAATTTGTCAAATATGATCTTATTCTTTACCACAGTGAGAAGTGCACAGTTTCAACGGTCAGTTGAGGTTAAAATTCAGGGCGGTCTCGGTCATTGACCTGAATCGCCTAATTTACACGATAACCAGAAAACTACTGTAGATAGCCAGATGGGTGCTGCTTAACACACATAGATAATCATAAATGGTGACTGAAATATCACCATGACCTTTGACCTTGAAAGGTCACACCAAAGGTGATAAGATTTCAGATGGCCATATGTCAAATACAACTCGAGATAGCCACTTGGTTCCTATTAAGCATATAAAGTAACTCATATATGGTGAGTAAAATGAGACCAAGACCTTTCACTTTGAGCCACCTTGAAAGGTCAAACCCGAGGTGACGAGATTTCAGAAGGCTATATCTCATTAACTAATGTCGATAGCCACTTGGTTGCGATTTATCACTGACTCATATTTGGGAATCTCAAAGGTACCATGACATATTTGGGAATCTCATAGTCACCATGACATATTTGGGAATCTTACAGGTACCATGACATATTTGGGAATCTCAAAGGTACCATGACATTGGACCTTGAAAGGTCAAACCGTAGAGGACATGCACCAGAAAAATGGATCAACTCATTGAACAGCTAAAATGTGGCGGGGGTGGGGTGCCGTTCCTGGAACTGTTTGTTTTGTCTGCTATTTGCAATATAATATCAGGGCTGATATCAATGAAGATGCTTATTTAATTGTTATTTTTTCTAATTTTGTGCAATTTGATTGAAGTTATTTAAGTTTTTCTTTTTGTTTCTATATAAACTCTAGTTGGGTCATATGAATTTTGTAATTTTGACCATTTCTGACCCCACCCATCCTGTTACCTTTATCATCTGCTCATAGCTAATGAAGAGGATGTTGTACTTGTCTCTGCTGTTGTACCATCCCTTGATGTGGTCAAACCAGGAACCACCAATCACTGGAAGATAAGCGAAAACAAGAAACCATTCAGGCTGAGGGGTTTAATCAGTTAAAAATAAAAATCAATGTAAGGATGGACGATTAATTTTATCCATTGCAGAGAAAGAGATACAAATCATTTTAATATTTAATGCTGCAGTAACACTGAAGCACACTTACTCCAACCAGAGGAAAATTTATCCACAGTTTCATCCAAGTCTTTGTGCGTTTCCAGAAAGGCCATGAAATTAGTGAAATGAAAGTAAGAAAGTAGAATATCTTTGGGGTTCCTGTAGACATAGATGACCTGAATGAAATAAACACATCAAGTTTAGAGTGACAAATAAGAATGAACTTGTGGATTACTACTTACCATTTACCTGTTAAATTTATTTAGACATTGACTTTGTTTGAGTAAAGTTATTAACATTAAACATGACTGAGTGAAGTTATTAAAATTAAAACATTAGTTAACATTATACAGTATATTATTGTGAAAGTGGTGTTCTTGAATCAAGCAAATTTTGGCTACTAAATAATGGAGAGAGACTGGAAATTCAGGGCAGAGAGAGGAGAGGAGCTGCAGCAAAGGCTGCGGGGCAGAATCCTGCACCACTGCGCTCAGAAGTATGTGCTGCACGCTCTATACACAGAGCTGCTGGGTTGCAGCGCCACACTGGAGCCTATCCCACAGAAGTATATGCTGCTGGCTCTATAAACTGAGCTGCTGGGGTGCAGCACCACACTGGAGCCTATCCCACAGAAGTATGTGCTGCAGGTTCTATACACTGAGCAGCTGGGGTGCAGCACCACACTGGAGCCTATCCCACAGAAGTATGTGCTGCAGGCTCTATACACTGAGCTGCTGGGGTGCAGCACCACACTGGAGCCTAACGCACAGAAGTATGTGCTGCAGGTTCTATACACTGAGCTGCTGGGGTGCAGCGCCACACTGGAGCCTATCCCACAGAAGTATGTGCTGCAGGCTCTATACACTGAGCTGCTGGAGTGCAGCGCCACACTGGAGCCTATCCCACAGTAGTATGTGCTGCTGGCTCTATACACTGAGCTGCTGGGGTGCAGCACCACACTGGATCCTATCCCACAGAAGTATGTGCGGCACGCTCTATACACTGAGCTGCTGGAGTGCAGCGCCACACTGGAGCCTATCCCACAGAAGTATGTGCTGCACGCTCTATACACTGAGCTGCTGGGGTGCAGCATCACACTAGAGCCTATCCCACAGAAGTATGTGCTGCACGGTATATACACTGAGCTGTTGGGGTGCAGCACCACACTGGAGCCTATCCCACAGAAGTATCTGCTGCACGCTCTATACACTGAGCTGCTGGAGTGCAGCGCCACACTGGAGCCTATCACACAGAAGTATGAGCAGCAGGCTCCATAAACTGAGCTGCTGGGGTGCAGCGCCACACTGGAGCCTATCCCACAGAAGTATGTGCTGCAGGCTCTATACACTGAGCTGCTGGGGTGCAGCGCCACACTGGAGCCTATCCCACAGAAGTATGTGCTGCAGGCTCTATGAACTGAGCTGCTGGGGTGCAGCGCCACACTGGAGCCTATCCCACAGAAGTATGTGCTGCAGACTCTATACACTGAGCTGCTGGGGTGCAGCACCACACTGGAGCCTATCCCACAGAAGTATGTGCTGCAGGCTCCATACACTGAGCTTCTGGGGTGCAGCACCACACTGGAGCCTATCCCACAGAAGTATGTGCTGCACACTCTATACACTGTGCTGCTGGGGTGCAGCGCAACACTGGAGCCAATCCCACAGAAGTAGGTGCTGCAGGTTCTATACACTGAGCTGCTGGGGTGCAGCGCCACACTGGAGCCTATCCCACAGAAGCATGTGCTGAAGGCTCTATGCACTGAGCAGCTGGGGTGCAGCACCACACTGGAGCTGATCCACAGAGGTATGTGCTGCAGACTCTATACACTGAGCTGCTGGGGTGCAGCGCCACACTGGAGCCTATCCGACAGAAGTATGTGCTACAGGATCTATACACTGAGCTGCTGGGGTGCAGCGCCTCATTGGAGCGTATCCCACAGAAGTATGTGCTGCAGGCTCTATCCACTGAGCTGCCGGGGTGCAGCGCCACACTGGAGCCTATCCCACAAAAGTATGTGCTACAGGCGCTATACACTGAGCTGCTGGGGTGTAGCGCCAAACTGGAACGTATCCCACAGAAGTATGTGCTGCAGACTGTATACACTGAGCTGCTGGGGTGCAGCAACACACCGGAGCCTATCCCACAGAAGTATGTGCTGCAGGCTCTATACACTGAGCTGCTAGGGTGCAGCGCCACACTGGAGCCTATCCCACAGAAGTATGTGCTGCAGGCTCTATACACTGAGCTGCTGGGGTGCAGCACCACACTGGAGCCTATCCCACAGTAGTATGTGCTGCAGGCTCTATACACTGAGCTGCTGGGGTGCAGCACCACACTGGAGCCTATCCCACAGAAGTATGTGCTGCAGGCTCCATACACTGAGCTGCTGGTGAGCAGAAGCACACTGGAGCCTATCCAACAGAAGTTTGTGCTGCAGGCTCCATACACTGAGCTGCTGGGGTGCAGCGCCACACTGGAGCCTATCCCAAAGAAGTATGTGCTGCAGGCTCTATACACTTAGCTGCTGGGGTGCAGCGCCACACTGAAGCCTATCCCACAGAAGTGTGTGCTACAGGCTTTATACACTGAGCTTCTGGGGTGCAGCGCCACACTGGAGCTTATCCCACATAAGTAATGTATGAGCTGCAGGCTCTATATACTTAGCGGCTGGGATGCAGCGCCACACTGGAGCCTATCCCACAGAAGTATGTCCTGCAGGTTCTACATACTGAACTGCTGGGGAACAGCGCCACACTGGAGCCTATCCCACAGAAGTATGTGCTGCACGCTCAATACACTGAGCTGCTGGGGAGCAGCACCACACTGTAGCCTATCCCACAGAAGTATGTGCTACAGGTTCTATACACTGAGCTGCTGGGGTGCAGTGCCACACTGGAGCCTATCCCACAGAAGTACTGTATGTGCTGCAGTCTCTATAAACTGAGCTGCTGGGGTACAGCGCCACACTGGAGCCTATCCCACAGAAATATGTGCTGCAGGTTCTATGCACTGAGCTGCTGGGGTACAGCACCACAATGGAGCCTATCCCACAGAGGTATGCGCTGCTGAGCTGCTGGGGTGTAGCACCACACTGGAGCCTATCCCACAGTAGTATGTGCTGCAGGCTCTATACACTCGGCTGCTGGGGTGCAGCACCACACTGGAGCCTATCCCACAGAAGTATGTGCTGCAGGCTCTATACACTGAGCTGCTGGGCTGCAGCACCACACTGGAGCCTATCCCACAGAAGTATGTGCTGCACGCTCTATACACAGAGCTGATAGGGTGCAGCGCCACACAGGAGCCTAACCCACAGACGTATGTGCTGCTGGCTCTATACACTGAGCTGCTGGGGTGAAGCGCCACACTGGAGCCTATCCCCCAGAAGTATGTGCTGCAGTTTCGATACTCTGAGCTGCTGGGGTGCAGTGCCACACTGGAGCCTATCCCACAGAAGTGTGTGCTGCAGGCTCCATACACTGAGCTGCTGGGGTGCAGCACCACACTGGAGCCTATCCCACAGAGGTATGTGCTGCAGGCTCTATACACTGAGCTGCTGGGGTTTAGCACCACACTGGAGCCTATCCCACAGAAGTATGTGCTGCAGGCTCTATACACTGAGCTGCTGGGGTGCAGCGCCACACTGGAGCCTATCCCACAGAAGTATGTGCTGCAAGTTCTATACACTGAGCTGCTGGGGTGCAGCGCCAGAACTGGAGCCTATCCCTCAGAAGTATGGGCTGCAGGTTCAATACATTGAGCTATAGGGGTGCAGCACCACACTGGAGCGTTCCCACCGAAGAATGTGCTGCAGGCTCAAAACACTGTGCTGCTGGGGTGCAGCGCAACAATGGAGCCTTTCCCACAGAAGTATGTGCTGCTGAGCTGCTGGGGTGCAGCACCACACAGGAGCCTTTCCCACAGAAGTATGTGCTGCAGGCTCTATACACTGAGCTGCTGGGGTGCAGCACAACACTGGAGCCTTTCCCACAGAAGTATGTGCTGCAGGCTCTATACACTGAGCTGCTGGGTTGCAGCGCCACATTGGAGCCTTTCCCACAGAAGTATGTGCTGCAGGCTTTATACAATGAGCTGCTGGGATGCAGCACCACACTGGAGCCTATCCCACAGAAGTATGTGCTGCAGGCTCTATACACTGAGTTGCTGGGGTGCAGCACAACACTGGAGCCTATCCCACAGAAGTATGTCCTGCAGGCTCTATACACTGAGCTGCTGGGGTTCAGCACCACACTGGAGCCTATCCCACCGAAGTACGTGCTGCAGGCTCTATACACTGAGCTGCCGGGGTGAAGCACCACACTGGAGCCTATCCCACAGAAATATGTGCTGCAGGCTCAAAACACTGTGCTGCTGGGGTGCAGCGCAACACTGGAGCCTATCCCACAGAAGTATGTGCTGCTGGCTCTATACATTGAGCTGCTGGGGTGCAGCCCCACACTGGAGACAATCCCCAGAAGTATGTGCTGTAGGCTCTGTACACTGAGCTGCTGGAGTGCAGCACCACCCTGGAGCCTTTCCCACAGAAGTATGTTCAGCAGCCTCTATACACTGAGCTGCTGGGGTGCAGCACCACACTGGAGCCTATCCCACAGAAGTATGTGCTGCAGGCTCTATACACTGAGCTGCTGGGTTGAAGCGCCACACTGGAGCCTGTCCCACAGAAGAATGTGCTGCACGCTCTATACACTGAGCTGCTGGAGTGCAGCGCCACACTGGAGCCTATCCCACAGAAGTATGTGCTGCAGGCTCCATACACTGAGCCGCTGGGGTGAAGCATCACACTGGAGCCTATCCCACATAAGTATGTGCTGCACGTTCCATACACTGAGCTGCTGGGGTGCAGCGCCACACTGGAGCCTATCCCACAGAAGTGTGTCCTGCAGGTTCTATACACTGAGCTGCTGGGGTACAGCGCCACACTGGAGCCTATCCCACAGAAGTATGTGCTGCACGCTCTATGCACTGAGCTGCTGGGGTGCTGCACCACACTGGAGCCTATCCCACAGAAGTATGTGCTGCATGTTCTAAACACTGAACTGCTGGGGTGCAGCGCCACACTGGAGCCTATCCCACAGAAGTATGTGCTGCAGGCTATATGCACTGAGCTGCTGGGTTGCAGCATCACACTGGAGCCTATCCCACAGAAGTATGTGCTGCACGCTCTATGCACTGAGCTGCTGGGGTGCAGCACCACACTGGAGCCTATCCCACAGAAGTATGTGCTGCAGGCTCTAAACACTGAGCTGCTGGGGTGCAGCACCACACTGGAGCCTATCGCACAGAAGTATGTGCTGCAGGCTCTATACACTGAGCTGCTGGGTGCAGCACCACACTGGAGCCTATCCCACAGAAGTATGTGCTGCAGGCTCTATACACTGAGCTGCTGGGGTGCTGCACCACACTGGAGCCTATCCCACAGAAGTATGTGCTGCAGGCTCTATACACTGAGCTGCTGGGGTGCAGCGCCACACTGGAGCCTATCCCACAGAAGTATGTGCTGCAGATTCTATACACTGAGCTGCTGGGGTGTAGCATCACACTGGAGCCTTTCCCACAGAAGTATGTGCTGCTCTATGCACTGAGCTGCTGGGGTGCTGCACCACACTGGAGCCTATCCCACAGAAGTATGTGCTGCAGGCTCTATACACTGAGCTGCTGGGGTGCAGCACCACACTGGAGCCTATCCCACAGAAGTATGTGCTGCAGGCTCTATACACTGAGCTGCTGAGCCTATCCCACAGAAGTATGTGCTACAGGCTCTATACACTGAGTGCTGGGGTGCAGCACCACACTGGAGCCTATCCCACAGAAGCTGCAGGTTCTATACACTGAGCTGCTGGGGCAGCACCACACTGGAGCCTATCCCACAGAAGTATGTGCTGCAGGCTCTATACACTGAGCTGCTGGGGTGCAGCACCACACTGGAGCCTATCCCACAGAAGTATGTGCTGCAGGCTCTATACACTGAGCTGCTGGGGTGCAGCACCACACTGGAGCCTATCCCACAGAAGTATGTGCTGCAGGCTCTATACACTGAGCTGCTGGGGTGCAGCACCACACTGGAGCCTATCCCACCCAGGCTCTAGACACTGAGCTGCTGGGGTGCAGCACCACACTGGAGCCTATCCCACAGAAGCATGTGCTGCAGGCTCTATACACTGCTGCTGCTGGGGTGCAGCACCACACTGGAGCCTCCCACAGAACACTGGAGCCTCTCCCACAGAAGTATGCGCTGCAGGCTCTATACACTGAGCTGCTGGGGTGCAGCACCACACTGGAGCCTCTCCCACAGAAGTATGTGCTGCTGAGCTGCTGGCGTGCAGCGCCACACTGGAGCCTATCACACAGAAGTATGTGCTGCAGGCTCTATAGACTGAGCTGCTGGGGTGCAGCACCACACTGGAGCCTATCCCACAGAAGTATGTGCTACAGGCTCTATACACTGAGCTGCTGGGGAAAAGCACCACAATGCAGCCTTTCCCACAGAAGTATGTGCTGCAGGCTCTAAACACTGTGCTGCTGGGGTGCAGCGCCACACTGGAGCCTATCCCACAGAAGTATGTGCTGCTGAGCTGCTGGGGTGCAGCACCACACTGGAGCCTATCCCACAGAAGTATGTGCTGCAGGCTCTATGCACTGAGCTGCTGGGGTGCAGCACCACACTGGAGCCTATCCCACAGAAGTATGTGCTGCAGGCTCTATACACTGAGCTGCTGGGGTGCAGCGCCACACTGGAGCCTATCCCACAGAAGTATGTGCTGCAGGCTCTATACACTGAGCTGCTGGGGTGCAGCACCACACTGGAGCCTATCCCACAGAAGTATGTGCTGCAGGCTCTATACACTGAGCTGCTGGGGTGCAGCGCCACACTGGAGCCTATCCCACAGAAGTATGTGCTGCAGGCTCTATACACTGAGCTGCTGGGGTGCAGCGCCACACTGGAGCCTATCCCACAGAAGTATGTGCTGCATGTTCTAAACACTGAACTGCTGGGGTGCAGCGCCACACTGGAGCCTATCCCACAGAAGTATGTGCTGCAGGCTCTATACACTGAGCTGCTGGGGTGCAGCGCCACACTGGAGCCTATCCCACAGAAGTATGTGCTGCAGGCTCTATACACTGAGCTGCTGGGGTGCAGCACCACACTGGAGCCTATCCCACAGAAGTATGTGCTGCAGGCTCTATACACTGAGCTGCTGGGGTGCAGCACCACACTGGAGCCTATCCCACAGAAGTATGTGCTGCAGGTCTCTAAACACTGAGCTGCTGGGTTGCAGCGCCACACTGGAGCCTATCCCACAGAAGTATGTGCTGCAGGCTCTATACACTGAGCTGCTGGGGTGCAGCACCTCACTGGAGCCTTTCCCACAGAAGTATGTGTTGCAGGCTCTATACATTGAGCTGCTGGGGTGCTGCACCACACTGGAGCCTATCCCAAAGAAGTATGTCCTGCAGGTTCTATACACTGAGCTGCTGGGGTGCAGCGCCACACTGGAGCCTATCCCACAGAAGTATGTGCTGCAGGCTCTATACACTGAGCTGCTGGGGTGCAGCGCCACACTGGAGCCTATCCCACAGAAGTATGTGCTGCAGATTCTATACACTGAGCTGCTGGGGTGCAGCGCCACACTGGAGCCTATCCCACAGAAGTATGTGCTGCAGGCTCTAAACACTGAGCTGCTGGGGTGCAGCGCCACACTGGAGCCTATCCCACAGAAGTATGTGCTGCAGGCTCTATACACTGAGCTGCTGGGGTGCAGCACCACACTGGAGCCTCTCCCACAGAAGTATGTGCTGCAGGCTCTAAACACTGAGCTGCTGGGGTGCAGCACCACACTGGAGCCTATCCCACAGAAGTATGTGCTGCAGGCTCTATACACTGAGCTGCTGGGGTGCAGCACCACACTGGAGCCTATCCCACAGAAGTATGTGCTGCAGGCTCTATACACTGAGCTGCTGGGGTGCAGCACCACACTGGAGCCTATCCCACACAGAAGTATGTGCTGCAGGCTCTATACACTGAGCTGCTGGGGTGCAGCACCACACTGGAGCCTATCCCACAGAAGTATGTGCTGCAGGCTCTATACACTGAGCTGCTGGGGTGCAGCACCACACTGGAGCCTATCCCACAGAAGTATGTGCTGCAGGCTCTATACACTGAGCTGCTGGGGTGCAGCGCCACACTGGAGCCTATCCCACAGAAGTATGTGCTGCAGGCTCTATGCACTGAGCTGCTGGGGTGCAGCGCCACACTGGAGCCTATCCCACAGAAGTATGTGCTGCAGGCTCTATACACTGAGCTGCTGGGGTGCAGCACCACACTGGAGCCTCTCCCACAGAAGTATGCGCTGCAGGCTCTATACACTGAGCTGCTGGGGTGCAGCACCACACTGGAGCCTCCCACCCACATACACTGAGCTGCTGGGGTATGTGCCACACTGCTGTATGTGCTGCAGGCTCTATACACTGAGCTGCTGGGGTGCAGCACCACACTGGAGCCTATCCCACAGAAGTATGTGCTGCAGGCTCTATACACTGAGCTGCTGGGGTGCAGCACCACACTGGAGCCTATCCCACAGAAGTATGTGCTGCAGGCTCTATACACTGAGCTGCTGGGGTGCAGCACCACACTGGAGCCTATCCCACAGAAGTATGTGCTGCAGGCTCTATACACTGAGCTGCTGGGGTGCAGCACCACACTGGAGCCTATCCCACAGAAGTATGTGCTGCAGGCTCTATACACTGAGCTGCTGGGGTGCAGCACCACACTGGAGCCTTTCCCACAGAAGTATGTGCTGCAGGCTCTATACACTGAGCTGCTGGGGTGCAGCACCACACTGGAGCCTATCCCACAGAAGTATGTGCTGCAGGCTCTATACACTGAGCTGCTGGGGTGCAGCACCACACTGGAGCCTATCCCACAGAAGTATGTGCTGCAGGCTCTATACACTGAGCTGCTGGGGTGCAGCACCACACTGGAGCCTATCCCACAGAAGTATGTGCTGCAGGCTCTATACACTGAGCTGCTGGGGTGCAGCACCACACTGGAGCCTATCCCACAGAAGTATGTGCTGCAGGCTCTATACACTGAGCTGCTGGGGTGCAGCACCACACTGGAGCCTATCCCACAGAAGTATGTGCTGCAGGCTCTATACACTGAGCTGCTGGGGTGCAGCACCACACTGGAGCCTATCCCACAGAAGTATGTGCTGCAGGCTCTATACACTGGCTGCTGGGGTGCAGCACCACACTGGAGCCTATCCCACAGAACTGTATGTGCTGCAGGCTCTATACACTGAGCTGCTGGGGTGCAGCGCCACACTGGAGCCTATCCCACAGAAGTATGTGCTGCAGGCTCTATACACTGAGCTGCTGGGGTGCAGCACCACACTGGAGCCTATCCCACAGAAGTATGTGCTGCTGGCTCTATACACACTGAGCTGCTGGGGTGCAGCACCACACTGGAGCCTATCCCACAGAAGTATGTGCTGCAGGTTCTATACACTGAGCTGCTGGGGTGCAGCACCACACTGGAGCCTATCCCACCAAAGTATGTGCTGCAGGCTCTAAACACTGTGATGCTGGGGTGCAGCACCACACAGGAGCCTATCCAACAGAAGTATGTGCTGCTGAGCTGCTGGGGTGCAGCACCACACTGGAGCCTATCCCACAGAAGTGTGTGCTGCAGGCTCTATACACTGAGCTGCTGGGGTGTAGCACCACACTGGAGCCTATCCCACAGAAGTATGTGCTGCAGGCTCTATCCACTGAGCTGCTGGGGTGCAGCGCCACACTGGAGCCTATCCCACAGCAGTATGTGCTGCAGGCCCTATACACTGAGCTGCTGGGGTGCAGCGCCACACTGGAGCCTATGCCCAGAGAAGTACGTGCTGCAGACTCTATACACTGAGCTGTTGGGGTGTAGGACCACACCGGAGCCTATCCCACAGAAGTACTGTATGTGCTGCAGGCTCTATACACTGAGCTACTGGGGTGCAGGACCACACTGGAGCCTATACCACAGAAGTATGTGCTGCAGGCTCTATACACTGAGCTGCTGGGGTGCAGCACCACACTGGAGCCTATCCCACAGAAGTATGTGCTGCTGGCTCTATACACTGAGCTGCTGGGGTGCAGCACCACACTGGAGCCTATCCCACCAAAGTATGTGCTGCAGGCTCTAAACACTGTGCTGTCGGGGTGCAGCGCCACACTGGAGCCTATCCACAGAAGTATGTGCTGCTGAGCTGCTGGGGTGCAGCACCACACTGGAGCCTATTCCACAGAAGTATGTGCTGCTGAGCTCCTGGGGTGTAGCACCACACTGGAGCCTATCCCACAGACGTATGTGCTGCAGGTTCTATACACTGAGCTGCTGGGGTGCAGCGCCACACTGGAGCCTATCCCACAGAAGTGTGTGCTCCACGCTCTATACACTGAGCTGCTGGGGTGCAGCACCACACTGGAGCCTATCCAACAGAAGTATGTGCTGCTGAGCTGCTGGGGTGTAGCACCACACTGCAGCCTTTCCCACAGAAGTATGTGCTGCAGGCTCTAAAGACTGTGCTGCCGGGATGCAGCCCCACACTGGAGCCTATCCCACAGAAGTATGTGCTGCTGAGCTGCTGGGGTGCAGCTCCACACTGGAGCCTATTCCACAGAAGTATGTGCTGCAGGTTCTATACACTGAGTTGCTGGGGTGCAGCGCAGCACTGGAGCCTATCCCACAGAAGTGTGTGCTGCAGGCTTTATACACTGAGCTGCTGGGGTGCAGCACCACACTGGAGCCTTTCCCACAGAAGTATGTGCTGCTGGCTCTATACACTGAGCTGCTGGGGTGCAGTGCCACACTAGAGCCTATCCCACAGAAGTATGTGCTGCAGGCTCTATACACTGAGCTGCTGGGGTGCAGCGCCACACTGGAGCCTATACCCACAGAAGTACGTGCTGCAGACTCTATACATTGAGCTGCTGGGGTGCAGCACCACACTGGAGCCTATCCCACAGAAGTATGTGCTGCAGGCTCTATTCACTGAGCTGCTGGGGTGCAGCGCCACACTGGAGCCTTTCCCACAGAAGTATGTGCTGCAGGCTCTATACACTGAGCTGCTGGGGTGCTGCACCACACTTGAGCCTATCCCACAGAAGTATGTGCTGCAGGCTCTATACATTGAGCTGCTGGGGTGCAGCACCTCACTGGAGCCTGTCCCACAGAAGTATGTGCTGCAGGCTCTATACACTGAGCTGCTGAGGTGCAGCACCACACTGGAGCCTGTCCCACAGAAGTATGTGCTGCAGGCTCTATACACTGAGCTGCTGGGGTGCAGTACCACACTGGAGCCTATCCCACAGAAGTATGTGCTGCTGGCTCTATATACTGCGCTGCTGGGGTGCAGCCCCACACTGGAGCCTTTCCCACAGAAGTATGTGCTGCAGACTCTATATACTGAGCTGCTGGGGTGCAGCACCACACTGGAGCCTATCCCACAGAAGTATGTGCTGCAGGCTCTATATACTGAGCTGCTGTGGTGCAGCGCTACACTCGAGCCTATCCCACAGAAGTATGTGCTGCAGGCTCTATACACTGAGTTGCTGGGGTGCAGCACCACACTGGAGCCTATCCCAGCTCCTGAACAGTTTCATCCCTCACCACGAACACAGACCGTTCACTCGCACACTGTAGCAATTCATTTACTCCACCCACTTAGCCTTAAATGCATGTGTTTTGCGTCACTGATCCCAAATGGGCTGTGTGAATCAATTGCTACAGTGCTGCAATGCTGCGCAATGCCGTCTGCCCATGGAGCACCACCTCCTGAGATCTTACTTTCCCCCTCTTCTCCTGCAGTCCCCTGGGAACCAGGTGCTCCTGGAGATGGGAGCAGAACAGCCTGGGCGATGGGCGTGTGGTGTAGTCATCTCCTTTCTTCAAGACTTCCAGCCATGGCATGCGCTCATATGTGGTCATGCCCGATTCCTCTGGGAAATCCTCCTCGTACAGTAAGGTAACAATGCGTTGAGTCCATATTGTACCTAAAAAGTGCATGTATCCAAAGTTTCAAATAACGTAGAAAGTCTATTTGCACCAAATTTCGCTGGCAAAAAAAGAGTATCTTTCTTCGCCTTACCATAATGTGGCGAACTGGGTATATCTGACAGTGCTGAGTGTTTTTCGAGTCAAGGCTTTGGCAATAAAGGAAAATAAAGGTAATAAAGGAAAAATGATTGAAAACAGTTTCTATCCACCATAACAGGGAAAAGGAAGAAGAAGAATATGATGATGATGATAATGATGTTGTAAATTCCCAGCCAATCAGGATACTATGTTCTCAACCAGTGATTTCGGTACAACCAAAGATGGAACCATTTGTCTCCCCTTCCGTCTCCCATAATATGGCACCCAATTGAAAGGTTTTTAATTCGTCAAAGGTCTTCCCATTATTTTGATGCAACACTTCAAGTGATTGTGATCAAGTTTTTTTAAAAATGACCTTTTTTGAGGTCTCTGCAGGTTGTCCTGCCATTGCTCAGTAACAACGGGTAAACAATCACAGCAACTCTCCTCCTGTCACAAGTGAGTCATCATTAGCTTGCCAGCTAGCTCAAAAAGAAAACTGAGGATACTAGCCATAAATAAAAAAGATAATAATAATTATACGTTTCTGCATTTGTGTTAAGTTTTTGTTTGCAGAATGGTTCACGGTCCTTTCTATGTCCTGATGACAAATTGGCAGCTATTTAGTTAGTAGGCTAAGCTCAGCAACTGAGTTTTTTTTTTTTCGCAAGCTAGATTGCTCGATTGGCCGGGAATGAAAAACTCCTTGGCCCTACAAACACAAATGGCTGTGCCTCAATGATTGACTGAGTTGCAGAGTGACTGAGTTATCTCAATGCTAACACGTAATCGTCCCCAGACATTGGAAACCTACCACTAATAATAGTATTTATTTTGACTTTTGAAGGTCATCTGATGTCACTTTTGTTATCAAATGAAAAGTCCCGTGCAAGTTCTTATATGTCAATTATAGTAATATAGTCGCTAAATGCTTGGGTAATTGAATTGTTTGCATGAGAAATTGCAGGCTTGATTCCCCAGTACTCGACTCCCAAAGCTAACTCATCTAATGATATAACCCTATAGCGCAGCATATGGTTGGAAGAGGAATGGAAAAATAGTGCCATTCGGCATTGTAGCTCACCAGGACTGACTGACTGTGTCACTGCACAACTGCAAAATGAGCGTCAGCCAAAAATGTTGGTCAAAGTGTGAAGTACACCATATTTGTGTTATATGTCTCAAATATTGGTATTTACTGCATTCATACCAAATTTGGGTTGAATGCATCCAGAAATTTCTCAGATATT
This sequence comes from Gymnothorax javanicus, assembly GCA_029692085.1. NCBI lineage: Eukaryota > Metazoa > Chordata > Actinopteri > Anguilliformes > Muraenidae > Gymnothorax > Gymnothorax javanicus. The sequence continues at coordinate 15,161,482 of CM056200.1, read as the reverse complement.
GGCAAAATTGGGATTTGTAAAGAATTTGTAGGACTTTGGCAGCAATATTTGATTTCAGATCAGAAAATTCATAGACTGGAACATGTATGCCAAGTTCTGGTGATTTTGGAGAAGACGACGGTCTTAGATTTTGAAGGTCAAGGCTGTGGCAGCCATATTGGATTTTTCAATCAGAATGATTTTTAACCATCTTAAATTTACTCATGTATTGGAACACTCCGGCTAAGTTTCATCTTAATCCGTCCGGAGGTTTCAGAAAAGACAATGTTTATAATTTTCAATGTCAAGGCTGTGGCGGCCATTTTGGATTTTGAATCAGAACGTTTTTAACAAACTACAAGCTACCCATGTGCAAACACTCATGCCAAGTTTTAGCTTAATCCGTCACGTGATTTGTGGAGGAAGATTTTTTCAGATCTTCAATGTCAAGGCCCTGTCGGCCATATTGGATTTTGGATCAAAGTGATTTAAATTAACTTTAATCTACTCATATTTAGTAACACCCACGCCAAGTTTCAGCTTAATCCTTTCAGTAGTTTTACAGAAGACATTTCCAGATTTTCAAGGTCAAGGCTGGAGTGGCCATATTGGATTTAAGATCAGAACAATTTGAACAAACTTTAATCTTCTCATGGCTAGGAATAATCACGCCAAGTTTAAGCTTAATCCAACCCATGGTTTCAGAGAAGACAACATTTTTAGATTTTGAAGGTCAAGGCTGTTGTGGCCCTCTTGGATTTTGGATTGGGACGATTTAATATACTTAAATATACTCGTGCAGGAACCCTAATCCCTAGTTTCAGCTCAGTCTTGTGTTATATATTATATATATATAAGTTTTTATATTTACAAGGTCAAGGATATGACGGCCATATTGGATTTCTAATCAGAACAATTCAAAGAATTTATGATCGTCTCGTGTGTGGGAACACTCATTCCAAGTTTCAGCTTAATCCTTTCAGTAGTTTTACAGAAGACATTTCCAGATTTTCAAGGTCAAGGCTGGAGTGGCCATATTGGATTTAAGATCAGAACAATTTGAACAAACTTTAATCTTCTCATGGCTAGGAATAATCACGCCAAGTTTAAGCTTAATCCAACCCATGGTTTCAGAGAAGACAACATTTTTAGATTTTGAAGGTCAAGGCTGTTGTGGCCCTCTTGGATTTTGGATTGGGACGATTTAATATACTTAAATATACTCGTGCAGGAACCCTAATCCCTAGTTTCAGCTCAGTCTTGTGTTATATATTATATATATATAAGTTTTTATATTTACAAGGTCAAGGATATGACGGCCATATTGGATTTCTAATCAGAACAATTCAAAGAATTTATGATCGTCTCGTGTGTGGGAACACTCATTCCAAGTTTCAGCTTAATCCATCAAGTGGTTTCAGAGAAGAAGTTTTAACATTTTCAAGGTCAAGGTCATGATGGTAATACTGGATTTCAGATCGTAACAATTTTAACAAACTTATTTTAAAACCATATTTTTGAAAGTAATGCTGCCTTCACGTGCTATCGGGAAGATGATACTTTCCATTTGTGAATTCGAAATTACAAGTGCGTTTTGTTCAAGTGCTTTTGTTGTTGGAGCGAAATTAAAAATGGCGGACACATTTGCCATTGGCGATGAATCCTTGCTCGCTCTCCGCCATGTTGAAAAAGCGAAGGGTAATTTCATCTTGGCAACACATTTATCAAAATTATCTCCCAGTTCTCCAGTGGAAATTACCACGTGAGATGGGAGTCATGTGCAATTTTCACGTCGGTCACTCGTATTTACCATAATTCCTATAGCATGTGAAAGCAGCATAACACCCTGCTTTCCTTCCCACAGTTAATTTAAATATACAACATCAGTAAAACTCAGTACTTCCAATACATTCAATTAAAACAGTCAATTAAGGAAAAATTTGACATCACCAGCAGTGACCTGTGCAACACTTTTGGGAAGAGGTAATTGCCAAATTGTCTGCACTATTTAAATGCAGCATCCCATTAACCCCATCCATCTGCATATTAGGTGACATTAACACAATTCCGACACAAATCACAACACCTCAACTCAATACAAGTAGCCCTAACTGTCACCAAAAAAACAATATTGCTAAATTGGAAAAACAAAAAACAGCCAAAAATATCTCAATGGTTAGACCTGTAGTGGCCGTTTGTCAAACAAACTTTAACTAAATTAAATTAAACTTAAATTAAACAAAGCAAACGACAACTTCTGGCACCCTGGGCAGGTAATGTACGCAGGCAAGAATAAACGTAGTTTCCAGGCAAAAATTCTCTCTTTGAGGCTGGTTTATTGTTATTTTCCAGGTGAGCAAACAAATCCATGTATCTCTCGCGCTGGTAAAAAAACCATGTGCCCACTACCCAGGTGCACACAGGTGTCTTACCACTTCCTACCTATATCCACCCTTTCCTGTGCACATTACTACCCCCAGGTGTCTAAACCAAATGTTACAGTTAATAAACCAAAATAAAGACTAAACACATGAAGCAAAGCAATTAACTGGACAAATAACTAACAAAAGCATATTACCAAAATATAAATGACTAATGTGAGCAAAATCATAATAAAACAAATTAATTGACAAAATTACCACTATTTAAAGCAAAACTAATGTAGCTCCAACAAGACCTATTAGCAAAACAATTGTCAATCCAACACTACTCAGCCCTACAAAAAAACAAATAAACAAACAAAACAAAAAACCAACAATTGCAACAATTTCATAAAAAATTTTCATACTTTCATGATATTATCTCCCTACCGGTTAACTAATGCCTACAAACACTACAAAAAAATCATATGGATACAACAGTTCTCACTGGCCATAAAGAATTATTCTCATCCTCACTTCCCACTTACTTAACCTAATACTCCACAATTCCATTTATTTTTTAAAATAAGTCATCTTATCACATTTTTTCCTCCATTTCCTCTCTGTATTCCTTCTCCCCTTTGATTTAATAATTATTGTGAATACTGTTAATTTTCTTAATAGTCATGGTTAAAATTCCTTGTTATTCTGTCTTGACTGCCTTTCTGTTGTTTCTTTTCTTTGGGCTATATTGTCTTTTTTCTCCAACTGTCTTTGTTTTTGTTTTTTTGTCGTTGGTGTCTTGGTGCAATTTTTGTAAGGGTTTGTGCCTTGCAGCCCCTCCCCTTCCTCATTCTCTCGCCTCCACCTTGACTGGCTGCAGGTGCGGCCTGTTAAGGTGGAGGTGATTGAGGAGTGTATAGGGCTGGCTGTGCAGCCCCAGTTTGCCTCTGCACTTTTCCATCTCGGTTAAAAAACCAGAGAGCAGCCAACATGTTATGTCTGGCTCCTGTTTACTGTATTAAACTCCGGTTCTTTTTAATCTGCCATGGCAATTGAGTCTTCTTGCTCCTAGGCCCGTGGTCCTAGTGCCCGCCGGATTGCTGTTTGGCATCCGGCTGTAGTGGCTGGTAAAGTTGAGAGGCCAAGTGCAGTGGCCAGAGAGAGAAGGAGCAATACAGACACAATACAAACACAGAGAATTATACAGACCACCAGAAAGTACTCGCGCTTCCAAAACACTTATAATAGTCCGAAAAAATGGAAGCAAAATGAGAAAGAAGAAAAGTAGAAAAGGGAAAATACCTAAAGCGGAAGGAACTCCAATAATAACTGGAAGATATGAAGTCACACAAATCCTGACTAGAGATATCTTCAGCTGTAGTGCTTAGCTACAAACAGACACTCTAGCAAAGGAGGCGTGGCGGACTTCCGGCTTATATAGAGTCCGGGGAACTGCAGCCCCAGTTCAATCAGCCAGCTGGGAAAAGAATCGGATTGAAAAGGAATTCGATCTCCTCCCGTGACGAGAGCCCCAAAGAAAAGTCCAAAACACACGAACGCCTCACAAACCATGACAGGACCCCCCCTCTAAGGGAAGGCTCCAGACGTTCCCAGAGAACCCCATGCACGGAACTCTGAGATAAGGGTGGGATCCAGGATATCCCGAGAAGGGACCCAGCACCGCTCCTCAGGACCATAACCCTCCCAATCTACTAAAAACTGGGCCCCATGACCCACACACCTCTCGGCCAGAATACGACGCACAGTGTAAACTGGCCCCCCCTCAATCATCCGCGGCGGCAGCGGGGATTTGTCGACCGGTGCCAGGACGCTGGTGCTAACCGGTTTAAGCCTGGAGACATGAAAAGAGGGGATGATCTAGGGAGCTTTAACCGGACAGTGACAGGGTTGATCTTCCGCTCTATCTAAAAAGGACCAATGAAGCGGGGAGCCAACTTCCGTGACTCCACTCTTAAGGGAATGTCCCGAGTGAAAAGCCAAACTCTTTGGCTAACCCAATAAGATGGGGCCAAACGGTGCCTTCTATCCGCGGCGGTCTTCTGTTTCCGCCCAAAGCGCAACAAAGAGGAACGGACCCTGGTCCAGACCGATCGACAACGCCAAACAAAGTGATTGACCGAGGGAACTTCTGAATCCCTCTCAGTCTCTGGAAACAGCGGAGGCTGATAACCCAACTGAGCCTCAAATGGGGAAAGGCCTGTGGAGGAGTTGCATAGTGAATTGTGGGAATATTCGGCCCATGCCAAAAAGCGACTCCACGAAGATGGGTTGTCAGCCGCTAAACACCGAAGAGTATTCTCCAGCGACTGGTTACTTCGCTCTGTCTGCCCGTTAGTCTCAGGGTGGAAACCAGACAAAAGGCTCACAGTGGCCCCGAACTGTCAGCAAAAAGCACGCCAGAATTTAGCCGTAAATTGTGGGCCCCAGTCAGAAACCACATCTTGAGGGAGACCATGCAGCCAGAACACATGGTCCACAACAAGAAGGGCCGTCTCCCGCGCCAAAGGCAGTGAAGGCAGCTTGGGCAGTGCGATAAAGTGGACAGCCTTAGAAAAGCGGTCGACCACGGCCAAGATGGCCGTGTTGCCTTCAGAAATAGGCAAACCCGTAATAAAATCCAGAGCGATATGGCTCCACGGGCGCTTGGGGACAGGCAACGGCCGCAACAGACCAGAGGGGGTGAGATGGGAAACCTTGTTCCTAGCGCAGATACAGCACGCCGCCACAAACTCCCGGATGTCCTCAATCATGCAGGGCCACCAAAAACGTCGGGCCAAGAACTGCTTAGTCCGATGAACCCCCGGGTGACCCGCCAGGCGGGTAGACTGCCCCCACTGGAGAATTTGGGACCATACCGCTACCGGAACAAACAAACAGCCAGGCGGCTCCCCACCAGGACTGGGATCGAATCTCAAGGCATCCCGCACAACAGACTCAACGTCGCACTGGATGGGAGCCCCCTTTTGAGCTGCCGGGATAACCGGCTCAGGAATAGGATCGCGAGCAGGGCGGTTGTAAATCCGCAACAAGGCATCAGGCTTAATGTTTTTGGAACCCAGACGTCCAGCTTATATAGAGTCCGGGGAAGCGCCGCCCCAGTTCAACCAGCCAGCTGGGAAAAGAATCCAATTAAAAAGGAATTCGATCTTGTCCCGGGACAAGAGCCACAAAGAAAAGTCCAAAACACACGCACGCCTCACAAACCATGACACCAGCGGGGAGGAAACCATGACAGTTTTCTCCCCCAAATCATTCAGCAGTTAGTTTGTCACAAGGTTTTGTTTGATCAAATGCTGTTTGATTTGGTTTATACAAAAATACAGAGAGTGCACGCACATCAAATGAATACAGGTGCTGGATACAACTGTACCATCAGAATAGAGAAAAAGAAGATACCCGCACACTGAAACGTTGTGTTAAATAAATCACTGCGGGAGCAACAGCTACAGTGTGAGGGTATCTTCTTTTTCTCTATTCTGATTTGGATTATCCCCCTGCTGTAAAAACCTCTTCCTCATACCCTTCCCTCCGGATTGTCTCTCTGATAACTAAAAGCTGACCTCCCATGGGGGGGAGATACTCATGGGTTGGAACATATACATCAAGTTTCAACTACATCCGTCCAGTGGTTCCACAGAAGATGGAATGCACGTGTAACGAGGTCAATTATGCAGCAGTTATACCTGTAATGCAGGCAAATACAATTTGTTATTTTGTAATATAATTGCACAAAATCTGTATGAATAGTTAGTTATTACCTGACATTTCTAGACCTCCAAAGTCAAAGTGGAACGTTTGTAACTTTAAAATGAGTTTCTGTAACCCCTACGGTCACTTTGAGAGACCCCTCCTCTTTCCATTAAGGGCAGTGACCCGCCTTTACTTCTCCCATTTTGTGATTGTACTTCATGGGAGAGGTGAGTGCTGTTGTGCTCGTAGCAATTTCTGTGGTTTAGCACTGTTATACTGCATTTATAAGTTTGCCTGCTTGTGTAAACCTAGCGCGAAATATGCTAACATTACTATGTTGCTTAATTTGTGTAGGGGCTCGAGTTGTGCGGTCACAATTAACGGAGAATATACTAACTGCGTTTTTACTGTCAGGTACATTTCACTTGTTCTGTTGAATTGAATGCTTGCCCCCCATTTTGTCATTGTACTTCATGGGAGAGGGGCTCGAGTTGTGCGGTCACAATTAACGGAAGATATACTAATTGCGTTTTTACTGTCAGATATGGAAGCTGGAAAATAAATGGAGATTGCCTTCAAAGACATTCACGTGTCCGGATTTCTTCATTATACTACACAATGCAGACGAAGCAAGAATACACCGGTTACACACGTTTTGAATTCAGTTTCAAATTGATGGAACAGATTCACAGAAGATACTGTGAAAAAAGCGATTTTCAATTTTTTGATGACCTTGACCCATTAAGATCTAATATTTATTCTCCAAATCCCTGGGCCACCTTTCCTGTTAATTTTGGCAATTGGATCAAACTGCTTTAGCGCTAAACTGTGTACACACATGCAGACAGACAAACAAATAAACAAATGCCACTGAAAGCAATACCAGTTTGTAATAAGTAAATATTTGCCCTTATTTCTCGTAAATTTGAAATACAGTCCAACCCTCAGTAAAAGTCAAACTAGTGCACTAGTTCATGCGCCTAATGTGCTAGTTCACACGCTAGCTCAGGTGCATCACTGAGGACAAATCACTCCAACATTTTGTTTCTACGCAAGAAAAAGTCCTAGATTGTTCTCGCCAATTGTTTCTTGTGTGGTTATTGCTTTGACAAAAAAAAAAAAAAAAAAAACCACAATTTAATACGTACGTAATCAGAGCAACGGGGCAGTTCCGTGGTGTCGGACGTACATTTCAGACACTTCATAGGTCAATTAAGAGCACAGTGAAGTGAGGAGATAACAGCCATTTGGGCAGATTACACATCCTGGTTATGGCAATCATCTGGTGTGCAGGGGTATAGCTCCTCATCACAGTGTAGGAGATGTTGCTTCAAAATACCTCGGTGTCGGACGTACTCAGACATATGGCTTTAATGACATGTACATGATTCGTTTCAGGATCTCTGTGAAGTGTTTAAACTTTTTCCAATGATTAATCCATGACTGATTCCCCAATACAGTACACTAAAACAAGATTACATAAAGGAATCCATACTTTTTATTATGAGCATGTAATGTACCACTAAACACAGTGTCGGACGTACATTTTTTTGGTTTCGGACATACGGTGTCTGAATGTAATTTAAAATCCAACTGGATCTTCATCTGTAACAAATGTATTTTAAACTTTATCATATTAAATGAACAAAATACCACAACTTCAAACCTCCACAAGTACATTTATGAGTAAGGTTACTAAAAAAGTAACATGTCAAACCATTTTTGGTGTCGGACGTACAAGGTCATAAGGTAATTTTACATCAACTGGATCCTCGTCTCCAACAAACATATTTTAAACTTTATCATATCTTAATGAACAAAATACCACATTCACACCTCTGCAAGTGGGTTTATGAGTAGGTGACTAAAGAAATAACATATATAAAAACCTTTTTTGGTGTCGGACATACAGGGTTTAAATGTAATTTTAAGCCAACTTGATCCCCATATAATGAGCAAAACACAACTTCAAACCTTGGCAAGTTGGCTGATAAGTAAGGTAACTCAACAAATTAATAACACTGCAGGAATTAAACACAACTGGTATCAAATATTCAGTTTGCCCTATTGAATACATAACACTTTGCTCAGTAAATTAATTCAATCAATTTCTCGATTCTCACTTGGAAATAGGTTGAGTGTTAACCTGCATTTTGGTAATGCCATTGGTAGTAAACAGCTTCATTTTTACATGAGCAGCCTTAACATGCGAACCCTAAGTCAGCAAAACAGCATTTTTACTTCTGGATAAGCGAAGCTTAGAAAGGAGTGCTGCGATTAGACTCGAATATCACTCACTACTTGATCGATCAATCGCTCACATTCAGCACACTGATGGGGAAATATATAAAAATGAATATATTACAGGTTTCAATGATTATTTTACTTGCATTCAATAAAACGTTCGTTGCTTTCGTGAACACAAACTCAAACAAAATGTTTGCGTGAAAAATTCAGTAGGTTCCCGTTTATCAAATTGAAAAATTCAAAATGGCACTTTTGTGCCAATGTGTGAAGTACGTCATCAACATAAGACTTCCCAACAAGGACACTTCCAAAACATGTGTACCAGAAAAAGCAATACACCCATTTTGACTACCGTACCGCAATCCAGCCGAGTTGCAATACGCGATCGAAGGACGCGCCGCAGAGCTCTGAATGACCTAGAGTTCCACATAGCTACCAGATGTTCATATGCCATGATTTATAACCAACAATTTGGACACATTCACTTTCTTGTACTCACCTTTTTTCAAGTACAGTGTCTTAAAATCTGTGGAATTTCAAAATCAAACTTCAAAATCAAATTTCCCTCCAGTACAAAGGTGATGGCAAAAAGAAGATACAATCACACAACATAGTTCCTATTCCAGCTATCAGATGGCAGATGATCAGTTCCTATTCCTTTTCCTATCCCTAGGAAATGCTTTCCTCCAATTCCAGAACTGGTGGTATGAAAGTAATAACTATTCTTATAATCAATTACAGTGTCCATGAGCTTTAAACTGTTGGAAACTGTGGTGTCGGACATACAAAATTTGACACCAGTATTCCCAGCATGTTGCAAATACCTGATGACAATAAACTAGTCCATTATAATAATGAGATTATATACACATTTAATCCAGGATATCAAGTTAGTTTGACAGTGCATATTGATGGGACAGTAATAAAGAATAATTTTTGGTGTCGGACGTACATGTGAAAAGTGTGCATACTTAGTATGCAAATGAATTTTTTATTTTAAATCGAACTGATTTTTATCAATGCAATAAAATACTAGGGCCTTATGTAAAAATCACTCCAACAAAAATTTGCAACAATGATAATCTTAGATAGAAAAAAATACAATTATTTAAATACGCATCAATCAGGGATATCCAGACTCCTTTATTCCATCTTATTAAAAAAAATGATTTTTATATAAATATATATCTTCCACTCAGGTTTACTCATTGGTTTTGAAAAATAGGGCTGTAAACCTTTAAAATGATGTATTACAGAGATGTGTAGCACTATTTTGAAAATTCCACCTATAGGTTTACTAATTGGCGGAATTTCCCAATGGTAATTTCGCATAAATCTACCGTTTTGAATTATTTCCAATAACGCTAATGGGCTTAGCATAGGGGTTGCAGTGACCCATTCATCTGTGCAGGGGTATACCAAAACAGCCGAAGCAGGCCGTGTCTGCAAGGAATCCCAATAGACCCGACTGGCTCAGCGCCAAGGCCGTTCCCCTTTTTGGGGAAAACAATCGCGCTCATGCGCTTAAATCAATAACTGACAAGTGTGAAAATCGAGCTGGAAAATGCCTAAAAGTTGTTGTGTGCCAGGTTGCACATCAAATAGAACAAGCAGTCTGGATCTCAGGTAAGGTTACTAGCTTACGTAAAGTAGCGTCAGCCAACCGAGTCAGGTTTGCGGTCTAACGTTATGTGCATTTGTTAGTTATTCTTAACCCCAAACTGACACAGACTTCGAAATTCGCAGAAGTGAAAGGGCAAGAGGGTTGACCGATCAACCTAAATTGATTAAGATCACGCGAATGCTCAGGTTCGGGCAAGGTAGCAAAATAATCACTAGACATATCAATAAATCAAGAAATGGATGTAAACAGGAAATTAAGTCTAAGAAATATAAATTCCACAGCTAAACAGACATCAAATTACATTATGATCAATGGGATCTGAGGTTTTCTATCCCCCAAAGGGGAGCACGGCCTTGACGTTTTGCGAAATACCCGGATGTCGGTTGGGTCTATGCGGCTACTCCACTAAACCATCGGAAAATCCCGCTTAACATTCTGTGTGCCACTCGTAGTTGGCAAATTGCGTATCTGTCAGGAACGAGATTTTCGCCGCTATTTGTTTCGCTGCCACAGAGTTTGTTAAAGGGATAGTTCACTTTTTTTGAAGTGGGGTTGTATGAGCTACAAATTGCCACTGCTTACATTAGATGCAGTAGAAAGCTCTCTGATCTCCTCCAGGTAGCCGCACCAGGGCATAGTGCTGGGTGGAAATTTAGGCGATACACTGTTGTGAATGGAAACACAGAAACAGCGTATTTTCGCGGCCTAAAAGAGGTCCTACCTGAAAATAATACACCATTTCAGTTGTACGCTATATTTAAAAAAATTACAGCACTTTAGCTGCTGGAAAAAAAAAAACACAGTTGCTCTTGAACTAACCAACTGACGTATTCCTGCGCGAGGCGCATCGTAGTTCACTGCACGCTGTAGCGATCAGCTGTTTGGATCAGACTCTGGGCGGTTTGCGGCAGAGCCAGCACAGCAGATACACAGTTTGTGGCTGCGTAGATCCAATGCGCTATCAATTTGTGCTGCAATGTTACATTAGACTTTTTCACAGGTGTTTCTCTCTTTTACCTGATGCTTGGGTACAGCAGTGCTCTTCAGCGAGCACCGTTGAGATTTCCCTGAATGTAGCCTAACGAAATCCTCTTTGGAAAAATGAATACTGCAAAAACGGAGTTCTTTTAGGGATACGGGTGGCGTATCAATATCCGTGTTGAGGCAACTAGCCTCAGCTACAAGTCCAATATTCCGGAGAGGAATGCGGTGGAAGCTGTAAGTGCACTAGGATACAGCTTTGCTTTCACGTCCAAGAAAGCGACACACACGGACCATTTTAGAAATATTTGCACAAGTTAAACGGCCGTCCGACCTCGCAACCGCAGTTAAGCCGCTTGCACACTGGACGCGAAACGAATTTTTCGCACACAGATTACATTCAAAGTCAATGCGAAGACAATACACGCGTTTGTGCAAGCAGCTTTACTGTGACCCAAACAGCTGATCGCTACAGCGTGCAGTGAACTACGATGCGCCTCGCGCAGGAATACGTCAGTTGGTTAGTTCAAGAGCAACTGTGTTTTTTTTCCCAGCAGCTAAAGTGCTGTAATTTTTTAAATATAGCGTACAACTGAAATGGTGTATTATTTTCAGGTAGGACCTCTTTTAGGCCGCGAAAATACGCTGTTTCTGTGTTTCCTTTCACAACAGTGTATCGCCTAAATTTCTATCCAGCACTATGCCCTGGTGCGGCTACCTGGAGGAGATCAGAGAGCTTTCTACTGCATCCAATTTAAGTAGTGGCAATTTGTAGCTCTTACAACCCCACTTCAAAAAAAAGTGAACTATCCCTTTAAGACGTAGCATATCGTACTTTTCGCTCAACACGAATGCGATCCTAAGGAGACGTCATTTTTCTTTCTGTTTTCCACATGAATCTGTCTTTTGTCTTTCTCGTGAATTCAACAGTTGTCTCCGAAGAGGAAATTATTATTGTAATTACGCTGTTATCATTTAGATATCGATAACAAATGACACATTTCATTGTGCGGGGGCAGAAAGCAGACCGGATAAACTTGGTCTCCTGTTACGCAGTGGCATTGAATGAGGAGCTAGCGCATGAACTCGCGCCCTGCAAGCGCGCTAGTTTTTGGGCTGGGCCGAGCAGCGGCCCGGCCCCTATATAAATGCGACTGTCGCTGAGTGAGTGAGTGACTACCTGAGTGATCAAGTTCAATGATTGGCTGGCTAGCGGGGAAGAAGTTCAGTGATTGGTCGGCCGGCGGGGAAGAACTTCAATGATTGGTTGGCCGGCGATTGGCTGGCTGGCTGGTCCTGGAATTGAACGCACCACACACATTTGCGTGTGATTATTCCCTCCTTTCTTGATTTGTTCTTTCAGATTGGTTGGTAACGTTACGTTAAACATCCCCCAGTCCAACATGGGAACTTACACGATGTTAGAAAAAATTGATAAGTAATGTTACTATGACTATAGCTGGACTATTTACATACACGGTGAAAGTGGCGCCAGCACAATTATGTTTCAGTATTTTCAAGAATACCGGAATGATGCCCCAACTGGTTCCCAAATTACCCTATACCCTTGCACATTCGTGAGTTGGTTCGCTTTAACGGAAGCTGTTGTGGTGGCCGCTTTGATTGTATCTATGAGAGCGGCTGTAACCGACACCAATGAAAACAATAAATTTAGGAAAATATTAAGTTTAAAAGATCGTGCCAAGCTGGATTCGACGCCCCGTGACTGAGGTAGCGACTTCTCCACTACGTTGTTGTACCCACTACACCAATGTAATATGACCAGTATTTGAATCCAGTCTAGCAACAGACTGTAAATAATTAGGCATGTGCACTGTTAAATTAAAATACTTTTTGTACATATACAATATTCACCATTAGCTCTTTTTGACGCCAGTGAATGCTTCTTGGCGTTATTGGTCGCCATTTTACAAAAATTAATGCATAATTTTTTCTAACGAACAGCAAAATGCGGATTAAATATTAATATAGGGGATGCATATGCTGCGCTTGCCCTAGCTAACATCCCGGTCTTTTAAAAAGTCCCATTCGATTTTGTTGCATTACGAGCACAATCTGACCATTAGCTAGATTGGTTCGGTTTGTTTCAGTCCTCCATGCTTGTTTTCTCTCTGGTACTGGTGGTGAGATTCCATAGAGATAGAGGAATGTTACACATCGTACCAATCTAGAGTGACAGAATCATAACAATGGTCGGAACGTGTTTTTAATTTCCCTATTCGATCTCGCAACCGATACGACAGTAAATAAGCTCGGAGGACAGTATCGGTTGCGAGATTGAATAGGGAAATTAAAAACACATTCCGACCATTGTTATGATTCTGTCACGCTAGATTGGTACGATGTGTAACATTCCTCTATCTCCCTTTTGAATTTCGCAGCCGGTACCAGAATTATTTCCTTAATCTTTCGATTGAATCTCGCAACCGATACGAGAGAAAACGGGTGCATTGAAGGGACTTGGGATACATTATCATCAGAGGTGTAAGTAACTAGTTTTTTTGAGGATTTGTTCTTTACTTGTGTTTTTTTAAAAGCGGGACTTTTACTTTTACTGTACTACATTTAAAAGATAAAAAGTATACTTTCACTTCGTTACTTTCACACTGGCCACTTCGTTACTCGTTTCAAACTAAAATATGAATGTAATTCATCATTTAAGGATTATCTGGATTTGGCGTGTTCGAGAAGAACAACAGCGCTCAGCAGGGTAGGGTAGAGCGGGGTAAGACGCCCCAAAGGGTAAAATGCCCTTTGCTTATAATTCAATTTCAGCTATGCCCAGTAGGTGGCTCTTGACTTATATAAATGCACTTCCACCTGGAGGGAAATGCTCAGCAACAGATGAGTCAACAGAGCAAGTGACATGTGAGTACTCAAAGTATTTGTGTTTTTACTGTCTTTCTTATAAAAAATGACCGAATGAATCATTCTTCCACAAGTATTTGAATGCTTCAGGAGTCTGCAGGACATGTCAGTGTAACTCTCTGAAGCATTTTCTATGTATGAAAGGGGGTCCTATGTGGTGATAATAGGAGAAATTGGGGTTAATGAGTCAAAACCAAGATGATAGTGCTGGGGGTAAGATGTCCTTTTTGGACTGGGGTAAGATGCCCCTAGGGAAGGAAGGCCTCTTACCCCATTTTGAGTCATATTCATTCTGTTTTATGAGTTTTTTCTAAAAAATTATGTTCTATTTATAGGAAATATATATATCAGACATGATCATTTTTATAAAGAACTTGGGAATGGAAAGTTAAGTGTATCCATGGCCGCTTTAATGCATGGGCTTACCTGGGCTGAAGCCCAGGGGCCTCATTTATCATTGTGGATACACCTTTTTTTTACACCCTTTTCCCCCCGTTTTGTGCGTATGCACTTTTCTCCGCCAAATTTGGGATCTATCAAACCCAAACCTGACGGGAAAAAGTACGGTCATTTACACCCTTTTTGACCATGGCGTACCGTGATTTAAACCCTTTTTGAAGAACAGGAGGAATTGGCGGCGCAGCTGCTGAGTCAGAGAATTGCAGTGTGCGAGGGAGAGAGGAGCATGGATTATAGCCTATTTAAAAGAACAATCAAAGCCGCAGCAATGTCCGGTTTTCCTAATGTAATTGGAGCCATTGACTGCACTCACATCATGATTAGGGCACCATCGGTGAATGAATTCGTATATGTGAATCGCAAAAATGTGCACACGATCAATACCCAAATCATACGTGACGCCGACATGCTCATAACGAATGTAGTGGCACGGTGGCCTGGCTCTACACATGATTCATTCACCCTGACGCACAGCAGTGTGGGGCGAGACTGGGGGCAGGCGCTGCGCATGACGGCTGGCTTCTTGGTGAGTGCATGTAGGCTACATGGTATACTCATTCATTGAAAGCTGCTGCTTATAATCATCAATTCAAGGCTGATACTCACCCCATCGTTTTGACTTACAGGTGATAGTGGCTACTTCCTGAGGGAGTGGCTATTAGTTCCCATCCCGGACCCACAGGGTGGCCAGGAAACCCAGTATGAGGAGGTCCATGCCCGTGCGCGCTGCGTCGTGGAGCGCGCCATCGGGCTCTTGAAAGGCCGCTGGTGCTGCCTGGATGCGTTGGGTGGTAGGCTCCTCTACCACCCGAAAAAGGTCTGCAGGATTATCTGGGCCTGTGCCATCCTGCACAATGTGGCAGTGAGGCGTGGGGTTGTGCTGCCGCCGGGTCTCCCTCCACCCCAGCATGTAGACCCGGACCCACAGCCCCCTCCCCGTCATGAGGGTTTTCAACGGGGACTAAGGACACGAGCTGCAGTGATGCAGCGGTTGTGAAGCCGCCCCGCAACTCTCACCCCTCATGTTGAGCTAAAGGATGTGTGTATATAGTCTACGAGTTTCTCAGTTTCAGTCTTGCAAAGTTGTGTTTAGATTTCAGTATTGCAAGAACATCATATTTCATTCCTCGCACATTTGATGTCCACAAGTTGAGACAGAAATAAATTCATGTATATCAAACGTGACATTGTAATTTTTGTCCCTCTATGCAACTGAAACAAAACACACACCTACTGCATTTGACAAAAGATTCGACAAGAACGTTTTTTTTTTTTTTTTAAATTGCCTCTGTAAGACTTGTGACCGCAGCACTCGGCGGTTTTAAGCTTGTTGGTGAGGCCGGGGCTGCGGCTGATTAGATGAGATTGTTTTAATTTCCGGAGGAGAAATTGTTTGGTCCAACATTATGTGTTCATTTCTGTTGTGATTCTCTACGTGTTCTTAGTTATATGTTCTTGTTCCTAAATAAACCACAAGACGAAGTGATCATACAGAATTAGTGCAAATGCCTGCCGAAGAGGACTTTTTTCCTCGCCCGCACCTCACTAACAAGCACGTGTATCTCAGTCTCTGAGAAGTTTCGCTTTTTTCCGCGTTTCCCATCCATGTTTCACCGCCTTCCACTGACGTCACTCCACAAATCCCCAGAGCGCACATGGCTACTTTATATGCAAGTGCTCATTTGCATTGAACATATATGGTTGTGTCTGGGCGTGTAGAGGGCGGGATGTGAGGCGCGTTCACATCTGCACCTTTCTTGGGTCCGGTGTGATTTATCAATGGAAATTGCGGAGAGCTGTGCGTATGCACAGTTTGATAGATCTGAAAAGGGTGTAAATATTTTGGGTGTACGCCATTTTTGGCTTTTTGCCGTACGTGAAAATTTAGTAGCACTTTTACACCCTTTTTGAAAAATGAGGCCCCAGATCGGAATAGATCACGTCTCATGTAAACAGTTGACCTGAAAACTTCGATCAGAATGATTTAAATCAGAATGAAAAAAGTCTGCATGTAAACCAGGCTACTATGATCGTGTTTTCTGGCTCAAAGAGGGAAAAATCACTGTTGTAAAGAAACTTATGCATTTTATGACGTAGACTATCTACATGTACACTTTTGTTTTATAATGAGACTCTGTAGATCGGACGGATGGGGAGGGGGGCTGTAGATCGGACGGGGGGGCTATAAATTGGACGGATGGGGGAAGCCTACAAAACCTCTCAGCCCCAGGGCCTAACATTAGGTTAAGGGGGCCCTGAGTGTATCCATACATGTTACAAGAAGGGCTACATGGAGTTACACAATAATGAATCATATATGCATCAGTGAGGGCCTGAAAAGAAATATATCGGGTGAAATGCATTACGGTCACTCTTAATTTTAATGACTTTTCATGGATACTCATATACTATCTATACCGCTACATGTTTATCTCACGTGGTGCCTCATATTTTGTAGTATTCCAAAAGATATAACCATCTTTTCCTTGATGCATTTAATGCCAACAGTACCTTGCCATCACTTGTGCATTGGTGTATAGTCAGTTAATAAATAATTAAGGAGAATGTACCTCTTTCCTCATTTCTTTAGCAAGTAAGTTTCTAAAAAGATGTTGATCTTTTGTATGATGTGTACCTGCCAATTAAGACAGCTATAAAATGATAATTACTCAGGTGAAATGCAGTAAAATCAGTATGTATTAGACTTTACAAGTTATTCTAGATAAGGGGCATCTTACCCCATCCAGAAGGGCATCTTACCCCAGGGTAGGGTAAGATAACCCTAAAAAAAAAAAAAAAAAGTAATTAAACATAAAAAAAATTTCTATAGTGACTATGTCATAAATCTTTTGAGATGTGGTAGCCAACTTTACATACTGTCCATTCAAGCAAAAAAATTGTTTATTCATGTTGTTTACCTTGAGTTATGAACATTCCTGCTTAAGGGGGGCATCTTACTCTGCTCTACCCTATCTTTGGGCAGATGTGTCCGCCAGCGGACACGGAGCTGCAAATTTATGCACGCAGTTACAATATTCTATCACTAGATGGCACACCCGGATCAGTTATTGAATATTCACAAGCAAGCCAAGGTAAAACACTATTTCGAATATGGACGAGTTAACTCCAATCCCTGTTTTCCAGGAGTTACCTGAATAAAACTCCTCAGCTAAGCCTGATGTGCAAACTGCTCAATATGCTTGCCCATAATATCTATCCAGCAGTTCAAACAAAATTATCTCTTGCTACAGAAATAAATGTTGTTATTGGAGCGGCTAAGCACCAGAATTGTTCAGTTTTTGCAGAAAGAATGAAACTTTGCACAGGGGTAGTTCTACTCATGGGGGACTAGAAAAAAAATGGCCCCAAGAAATTCGCGCCCCCTGGTGGCCGCCATCTTGAAGTTCAATATAGCTGCCATTCTGCATCTATTATCACCCATAACTTCAAAATTAAGACAGATAGAAATGTTCTGTTTGCAGCTAGCCCCCCATTTTCAGGGTCAGGGAATCTCCTAAGACCAATCTGAAGTCAGACAGACGTCCGCCATATTGGATTTCAAGATGGCCGACACATGACATTGTATGGCCATAGTTTTGAAATTAAGACAGATAGGAATGCTCTGTTTTGGGCTAACCCCCCATGTTCAGGGTCAGGGGATCTCAAGACCAATCTGAAGTCTGAGAGACGTCCGCCATATTGAATTTCAAGATGGCCGCCATTTTTCAGACTTTTTGAATTAACTTCTAACGTAAGCAAAATAAAACAGTCATTTCACACTCTAAAACCTACATTTTGGGGGCAAGGAACCTAGTCATACCATTTCTGTCCAAATCCAATGTCAGCCATTTTAAAATCCAAGATGGCGGCAGTAAAATCTAAATATTTTTAATATCTCTGTTGTTACACTAGCTGCAATTGAAAAGTCACTCAAAGACCAATATTAGCCATTCCATGGGACAACTTTGGCAACTCCACTTTTGACATAGTCAATGTCTGTTAAAGCCTCAGGTTAAAGCAAAGTCACTACACTTTCGGAATCCGCGCAAACAGTCAAATTTCGTAACTAGTGCCATGGCACAGCCACGGAAAATGTAGCCTGCATTGTCGATTTAGAGTCCTCATGCCACTCCCATTTGTGACCATCTGCTTCATAATGAATGCTGAAAAGCATGGCCGCCATCTTGAAATCCAATATGGCGGAGTCTGTCGGACTTCAGATTGGTTTTAGGAGACCCTGAAAATGGGGGGCTAGCAGCAAACAGAACATTTCTATCTGTCTTAGTTTTGAAGTTATGGGTGATAATAGATGCAGAATGGCAGCCATATTGAAATTCAAGATGGCGGCCACCAGGGGGCGCAAATTTCATGGGGCTATTTTTTTTCTAGTCCCCCATGAGTACAGCTACCCCTGTGTAAAGTTTCTTGGTTTCTGCAAAAACTGAACAATTCTGGTGGAAATCCTGCCTTAGCTGCTCGACTATGTCCTCTGCAGGAACCACTTCAGCTACAGTGAGCCTATGGTATCCCAATTAGTACAACCCCAATTCCAAAAGAGTTGGGACGAAGTGTAAATTGCGAATAAAATCAAAATGCAATGACTTTCAGATCACATGAGCCAGTATGTTATTTATAATGGAACATAGATAACATTTCAAATGTTGAAACTGAGACATTTTACATTTTTATCCTCAAAATGAGCTTATTTGAAATTTTCTGGCTGCAACAGGTCTCAAAAAAGTTGGGACACAGGCAAAAAAGGGCTGAAAAAGCAATTAATATATAAGAGAATCAGCTGAAAGAACATTTAGCAAGTAATTAAGTTCACTGGCATCAGGTGTGCAACATGATTGGCTATAAAAGGGAGATCTTAGAGAGGCTGAGTCTCTCAGAAGTAAAGATGACCAGAGGCTCTCCAACCTGTGAAGGCTTGCGTCAAAATGAGCTTATTTGAAATTTTCTGGCTGCAACAGGTCTCAAAAAAGTTGGGACACAGGCAAAAAAGGGCTGAAAAAGCAATTAATATATAAGAGAATCAGCTGAAAGAACATTTAGCAAGTAATTAAGTTCACTGGCATCAGGTGTGCAACATGATTGGCTATAAAAGGGATGTCTTAGAGAGGCTGAGTCTCTCAGAAGTAAAGATGACCAGAGGCTCTCCAACCTGTGAAGGCTTGCGTGAAAAAAATTGCGGAATAATTTAAAAACAATGTTCCTGAAAGTCAAATTGCAAAGGCTTTGAAGGCCTCATCAGTGACAGCACTGCAAAAAATGATAAGATAAAAACACTAGGTAAGATGAATTTACTTATTTTAAGACTTAAAACACTGATTTCCATCACCATTTTTCTTACTAAGACGAAAAAATGTTTTTGTTTTGAGGTAATTTTTACTAGCTTGCCAATGGGGTAAGTAAATTTCACTTGTCAAGTCAAACATTAACTTGTTTTAAGTTTTTTTTTTCTTAAAACAAGTTACTACTTGACAAGTGAAATTTACTTACCCCATTGGCAAGCTAGTAAAAATGACCTCTAAACAAGAAAATTTTTTTGTCTTACTAAGAACAATGGTGATAGAAATAAGTGTTTTAAGTCTTAAAATAAGTAAATTCATCTTACCTAGTATTTTTATCTTACCATTTTTTTTGCAGTGAGTGCATAACATCATCAAAAGATTCAGAGAAACTGAGAAAATCTCTGTGCGTAAGGGACAAGGTCAAAGACCTTTACTGGATGCCTCTGATCTTCGGGACCTCAGACGCCACTACATCACTCACCAGCATGATTCTGTCATTGACATTACTAAATGGGCCCAGGAATACTTCAAGAAACCACTGTCTGCAAACACAGTCTGCTGGGCCATCCGCAGATCCACCTAAAACTCTATCATGCAAAAAGGAAGCCATTGTTGAGCATGATCCAGAAGCGCTGCCGTGTTCTGTGGGCCAAGGCTCATTTAAACTGGACTGTAGCAAAGTGGCAAAGTGTCCTGTGGTCAGACGAGTCCAAATTTGACATTCTTGTTGGAAATCACGGGCGTTGTGTCCTCCGGGCTAAAGAGGAGAAAGACCACCCCTCCTGTTATCGCATTCAGTTCAAAAGCCAGCATCTCTGATGGTATGGGGATGCATTAATGCATATGGTGTGGGACACTTGCATGTTCTAAAAAGCTCAATGAATGCTGAAAGGTATATAAAGGTTTTAGAGCAACATATGCTCCCCTCCAGACGACATCTATTCCAGGGAAGGCCTAGTGTATTTCAGCAGGACAATGCAAAACCACATACTGCAGCTATTACAACAGCATGGCTTTGTAATAGAAGAGTCCGTGTGCTGAACTGGCCTGCCTGCAGTCCTGATCTTTCACCGATTGGGAACATTTGGCGCATAATTAAACAAAAAGTCTATCAAAGGAGACCCAAAACTCTCCAGCAGCTGGAAGCCTGTATTTAACAAGAGTGGGATCAAATACCAATGGCTTAACTCAAGAAACTTGTCTCCTCAATGGCCAGACGCCTCCATTCTGTGTTAAAAAGAAGAGGGGATGCTACACCATGGTAAACAGGCCCCTGTCCCAACTTTTTTGAGACCTGTAGCAGCCATCAAATTTGAAATGAGCTCATTTTTGTGGATAAAATTGTAAAATTTCTCAGTTTCAACATTTGCTATGTTATCACTGTTCTATTGTGAATAAAATACTGGCTGGTGTGATTTGAAAGTCATTGCGTTTTGATTTTATTCACAATTTACACTTTGTCCCAACTATTTCGGAATTGGGGTTGTAGTTAAGAAAAATCTGTTTTCTGAAGCAAAAATTCAACATGGTATTGATACTATGTAATTCGACTATTGATTATAGTCAAATATTGTGATTTTTAAACCGCTAGTAAACTATTCAAATGTATAACTTGCTTTTGATATGTTTGCCTCCCACTCCCTCACACACTTTAACTCTCACTAACTCCCACTCCCTCACTCACACACTCTCACTCACTCTGACACTCTCCCACACTCTCGCACTCTTCGCACCCACTTTGAAAATAATTTATCAGCTCCAGCTCATTAACTTGCACTTCATATAATTGCGTGAGTTTTGCCTCACTTAGCACCCTTTTCTTGGGCCCAAATTCTCATACAGCACTTGGCGGCCCAGCCATATACTAGGTTGCACCTAGTCTTGTTACTTTTACTGAGGGCTGTACTGTAGCAGAGATAAATCCAGTAGTGGTCAAATTACCAGATTTTGGGAACGTGACGACAAAAACATCACTGTCCCTGATCTTGAAGCGTTCCAAGCTGTCGAGGTATTCTGGAGTGAACTCGTAGTCATTATCAGTGGGGAGAACCATTCCCTTGTAGGTGAATAAGTAGTCACTCAGACGCTTGTACTCTTGCTGTGCCATCAGTCTGAAACGAGGCGATATTATCAATGAAAAAATCAAATAATGTGAAGCAGCAATTTACAAGGACAAATATGGAAAAGAAACAGCACTAATGAAAATAATAATACATATGCAAACATGCACACATGCACCCACACTTCACACACAAACAGACTCACAATCTCTCACTCTCACATACACAAACATGCTCACATGAATCGTCTTAAGCTTTTCGCTTGCAACCAATTAATCTAGTGCCCAATATAAGCTGTACAACAAGTTCTCACCAGTTGTGTTGAAAAATGTTGATGAAGACGCCAACAGATATCGCTGATCTGGAAATATTCCAAGTTGCTTACGTTTCTCCAGTAGTGTTCTGCAGTGTGGAAACAGAGATATCAGACCCGTGTGGGGGAAGATTTTTGCTCAGCAACTTTTGGACATGTAATGGTTTCCTTGCAGTCCCTCCCCCTTCGGCTGTCTTCGCCTCCACTTCAACGAGCCACGCCTGTTGCTTGTTGAAGTGGAGGTGAAGTTAAAGTATTTAAGAAGCTGTATTGCCAATTGGCATTACAGCTGCATTCTGGTTTTATCCCTGCCGTGTGGTGCTGCTGCTCTCCTGTTGTTTTTTGGTTGTTTTTAAAGTATGTTTATTAAATCTTTGCTTTTTTTATATCAGCCTGTGCTAGTGGGTCCCTTTTCTCCTTTTGGGTACATGGTCCCAGTGCCCGCCGGATTGCAGGTTGCATCCGGCGGGACCAAACCATGACAGGACATTGATAAAAACTAATCTACTATCATGCTGGACCCTCCTCCTGGACAAATGTCCAAGTCCATTCCAGAATGTTTACTGCAGTGAATGAAATTGACCAACACTTACATAATCAGGCTCATCGAAACTTAGCAGGATTCATTTGCCCATACTGCATTGTGTGAGAAGGAGGATATTTGCTGAGGGTAGTGCACCTTGGATTTATTTGGTTGTATCCTAGTGATGGCCAAATGAGGCTTTATGAAGCTTTCAACCCTTTTGGACCATTGTATTGAAACTTGGTTCACTACTCGAAGCTTCATTCATTGAGCATGTGGGTGACATCTGCTGGCACAGAGATTGTTGTACAGCCTTGCAAAGGTGACACTGATGCACCTTGCATGTGCACTTCGAATATGTTGTATTGTGAAAAATACTTAAATAAAGCTGAAATCTAACTTCGTTTCACGTGTGTTTGTTGTTTTTCTTCCTTACCTTAATAATTCATATTTTATTGTAATAACATTAATTACATCTACAGCCTCATTATTTGCTCTGTCCAAAAAACGTTATATTTTATTGTTTTTGATTATGCTTAGTGTATGCTGGGTGTGCTTGTGCGACTTAGGCATTTTTATTCAAAAATAATAATAACAGAGCGCTGTTTCATCCATCTTTTAAAGGCTCAGGTCTAACACCATGAGTCTTCATTACTGAACTTCTTCACAATATTCTACTTTTCTGAGATACTGAATTTTGGGTTTTCATTAGCTGTCAGTTGTAATCATCAAAATTAAAAGAAATAAACACTTGAAATATATCAGTCTGTGTGTAATGAATCTATATAATATATGAGTTTCACATTTTCAATCAAATTACTGAAATAAATCAACTTTTTGATGATATTCTAATTTATTGAGATGCACCTGTACATACTTGTTAAGGGACATTATCATAAGCAAATCATGTCGACACTTTTTGCTACCCAGGCATCAAACCTTTTTAACATAACTTGTTGTTTCTCTTTCACTATTATTAGATGTTCAGTGAAGAAAGTTATTTTATGTACTGGGGTTTTGGTGGTTTCCAATATGTTATGCTTTACATTTAATACTTTCAAGCAATTTTTTTAAATCACAAAGAACCCCTAAATTACATAATCTGTGGCAATTTTCTGATTCCTATACAACACAAACACACAAACATATTAAGTAAATCATGATACTGAGTCAAAAACTATCACTGTAAAGCATGTTCATATTACAATTGTATTAAGATATTATTTTCACAGAATGTAAAGAGTTTTGATATTTCTTCATAGGAAGAGTTCACAACAATGTTAAAGTGTAAAGTACTGAAAAAGTATAAACACAGAACCATAATAAATGCAATGGCAACCTGAGGTATCAGAGAAAAGCCAATACAGTGCTGTATGATTTATTATATCAAATCAATCATGTCTTTGGTTGATCAAATACTTCCAACCAGTTCATGGAACTGTATGTTTTATATGCCATTATGTGTTAAACTCAATGTTGAAACAAACATGACAACATAATAATGGAAATTAAGAAGACAGTCCCATAAAAATGGGCAAGAGATTCACAATGCCTTTTAGTTTTTCTATAAAAAGTAAGCAACAATATTCACATTCCAAATTTTAATATGTACTGTGTACAACCCCATTTCCGAAATGGTTGGCACAAAGTGTAACTTGTGAATAAAATAAAAATGCAATGACTTTCAAATCACACCAGTCAGTATTTTATTCTCAATAGAACAGAGATAATATAGCAAATGTTGAAACTGAGAAATTTTACAATTTTATCCACAAAATGAGCTCATTTAAAATTTGATAGCTGCTACAGGTCTCAAAAAAGTTGGGACAGGGGCCTGTTTACCATGGTGTAGCATCCCCTCTTCTTTTTAACACTGAGTTGAGGCATCTGGGCATTGACGAGACAAGTTTCTTGAGTTTAGCTATTGGTATTTGATCCCACTCTTGTTTAATACTGGCTTCCAGCTGCTGGAGAGTTTTGGGTCTCCTTTGAAGGACTTTTCATTTAATTATGTGCCAAATGTTCTCAATTGGTGAAAGATCAGGACTGCAGGCAGGCCAGTTCAGCACACGGACTCTTCGACTACAAAGCCATGCTGTTGTTATAGCTGCAGTATGTGGTTTTGCATTGTCGTGCTGAAATACAAAAGGCCTTCCTTTGAATAGATGTCATCTGGAGGGGAGCATATGTTGCTCTAAAACCTTTATATACCTTTCATCATTCATGGTGCTTTTTAAAAGTGTCCCACACCATATGCACTAATGCATCCCCAAACCATCAGAGATGCAGGCTTTTGAACTGAACGCTGATAACAGGAGGGGTGGTCTTTCTCCTCTTTAGCCCGGAGGACACGACGCCCGTGATTTCCAACAAGAATGTCAAATTTGGACTCGTCTGACCACAGGACACTTTGCCACTTTGCTACAGTCCATTTTAAATGAGCCTTGGCCCACAGAACACGGCGGCGCTTCTGGATCATGCTCAACAATGTCTTTCTTTTTGCATGATAGAGTTTTAGGTGGCATCTGTGGATGGCACGGCGGTCTGTGTTTGCAGACAGTGGTTTCTTGAAGTATTACTGGGCCCATTTAGTAATGTTAATGACAGAATCATGCTGGTGAGTGATGCAGTGTCGTTTGAGGGCCCGAAGATCACGGGCATCCAGTAAAGGTCTTCGGCCTTGTCTCTTACGCAGAGATTTTTCCAGTTTCTCTGAATCTGTTGATGATGTTATGCATTGTCGATGATGAGACCTTCAAAGCCTTTGAAATTTGACGTTGAGGAACATTGCTTTTAAAGTATTCCACAATTTTTTTTACGCAAGCCTTCACAGGTTGGAGAGCCTCTGGCCACCTTTACTTCTGAGAGACTCAGCCTTTCTAAGACATCCCTTTTATAGCCAATCATGTTACACACCTGATGTCAGTTAATGTAATTACTTGCTAAATGTTCTTTCAGCTGATTCTCTTATATATTAATTGCTTTTTCAGCCGTTTTTTTGCCTGTGTCCCAACTTTTTTGAGACCTGTTGCAGCCAGAAAATTTGAAATGAGCTCATTTTGTGGATAAAAATGTAAAATGTCTGTTTCAACATTTGAAATGTTACCCATGCTCTATTGTAAATAACATACTGGCTCATGTGATCTGAAAGTCATTGCATTTTGATTTTATTCACAATTTACACTTCGTCCCAACTATTTCGGAATTGGGGTTGTAATATTTATTACAATAAAAAAAAAAAGGGACTCACTTACCAGGGCCATATCTTACCATATTTGCACATATACATTTTTAAAACTGAAAAAAAAAAAAAACTTGACACTTATTACAACATAAACAAAGCCCTTGGTGTATCTTCTTTCAACAACTAGAATTCCTTTACCCTAGTATGCTTGCAGCTGGTCAGACAGATAATGGGTAAGTAGTTCTCCAGAAGAAAAGACAGATTTAACATAAGTGTGACAGGCTTATGGATGGACAGATATACATGGACAGACAGAATTTAGTCTTAACCCTTTCGCAGGCAAATTTTGGCCCAGATGCATACCCCCACGGACGGATTAATTTTGGGTTTTTACCAAAATATGATTGTTATTCAAAATAACAATAAAATAACACCAAATCTCATAATAAGTTTCCCATAACTGATGTTTTTATGTTTTAATCCTCTCCAGAATCGCTAAAATCGTTTGGATCCAAGTCACTCCCGCTCTCTGGATATTCAAACTCATCGTCAGAGTCATTCAATAAAGCAAAAACTTCATCCACGTTGTATTTACGTTTAGAAACACGGCTAGAATGCCGGCTATTTGTACTCGTCGATGCCATGTTCACATGTCCCACAATTTGACCGGGAAGTAGTCTCGTATTTAAGCGTTTTAGGAAATCCCATGCCTCGTTCACGGCTAAAAATACAGTGCTGGGTGACCTGAGAGACAGCCAATGGTAATGAGCGTAACTAACAAGGGAATTCCCGCAATCGGGGAATTTAAAGAAGACTTTATAAAACACGTTGGTTAAAACGACAAAAATGTCGCTGTGCCTGCGAAAGGGTTAAAAGCTCTCTTCAGCTCAGGTTATCTGAGAGACTAGTTATCGATTTCTTATCTCCCCGCACTTAGTGTTTGTTAAGTGCGGCAAGGGGAGACGCCAGATGCAGGATAGGGAACAAAGCAGGGGTTCATTTACAATGAAGAAAAGAAAACAGGCTGGGAAAAACGGGCAAGAAGGCCAACAAAAAAAAAAAAAAAAACCCATCACTCCAGGGGCTGCAAAGAGGGCAATAATACAAGGGAAAAATCACACACGGCTAGGAAACACAGCACGGCTTGGAAACACAAGGAACAAGGAACCAAGGAGCTAAACAAGAAAACACCAGGAACATGACAAGACGAACATGAAGCAAAAACATGAACAGAGCAGGCAGAACATAACAGTGTTTGGGGAACTAAATCACTGTTTGACTAAACACTAATGGGCACTATTGGGCAGTTCAATCATCTCAATTCAGCAAAACTGCAATTCAAGTTCTGTGACGGTGCGTTCAGGAACCACACGCAAAAAGCAGGAAATCCAAAAATCGTATGCCTTTGAAAGCAGGGTCAGGACCAGAAGACACAAGAATTGCCAAGCCAAAAACGAAGTCCAAAAAGCAAAGTCGACTAGACAGGCCGGGGTCAAAACCAGTAAAGCAGAAGTGCGACGGTACATAGACAGTAGGCCAAAATCGAAGTCGAAATCCAGAGCAGAGGGTCATACACAGGTCATCCAAAACAGTAAACGTGGTCGTACAGAAAATAGGTCAAAAATCCAAAAAGACAAGAACAGAAGGGCTGAATCAGTCGTGGAGAAACAATAATCGATTGGCATACAAGAAGCTCTGCACAAAGGAAAATTGATCAACGTTCTGACAAGGGCTGAACAGCAGTGAGGACTCTAAATAGACACAAGGGAAGTCACATGCTATGCGGGGAACAGGTGAATTGGATAAGAACTAATTACAGAGGAAGGTACACATGGGGAAGTCCTAAACCACAACAATTGGCAAAAGCCAAGACACGGACGGGATTCACGTAGACAACCTATGACAGATAAACAGCTCCGGTCAAGGAGTTCTAAGTGCACAGACAATGAGTGCAGGAAAGCAATTAAGCACGTGCGAGAGATCTCGCGGGAACGCAGGGAGAGGCAGAGAAAGCAAAGCAAGAGGCGGAGACTAGAACAGGGCGATTGCTGAGGTTGAATTAGCAATAATTAGTAGAGGTGCGGCTTTACAAATTAACCAAAGTGCTCATTAGTAAGTTAGTAATATATACATGGATTAGCTGGGTTAATAGACTATGATACAAAATGTAAATGTTAGTATTATTAGTAATCAAGGAAAGCAAGGCGAAGGAAGTAAACGAGAATTGAAGTAATAATATGAAACACCAGAAACCATTGAAATCACCCGAAGCAGGTAAGCATGCAGAGTGGGAAGGCGGACTGAACCAACTAGATCACATTGGGCACAGGGGAGACAAGTGCAATGAAACTTAAAATGGCAGGAACTGAAAACCGGAATATACAATAACCAAAAAGAAAAAAGAAAAGACATGACCATGAACATAAAGCATGACATCAAACACAGAACCATGACACACCCAGTTGCTAACATTAACTTGCCTTCATCATTAGACTGTACCAACTCATCGTCGGCTGGATTTTTACTCCTCTTGTTTGTTCTTTTAACTCCCCGTGGCATGACTCTGAATATTAAAAGTATCAAATATGATAATAAAATTAAAAAATACATAAGGTCAAAGCCAAGTCACATATCAATTGTTAAACTTGACCCGTAGCCTATTTGAGTACATGCAACTAATCAAGCTGCAACAAAACTTATTTATTTAAAGCTCCCTATGTGAGAAAGCCACATACAAGTCACGATCCAACATTACCCTCTACTGGCGGAAAAGAGAAATGGCGCAGAAAAGAGCTATTTGGGAGCATGCGCACAATCAGAAAATGTTTGGACATGCCCACAATGACGAGCTGCTTACCAGTTCGTGAGCAGATCGCGTGAAGCTGCAAGGACTTTGTGTTTTTCTCAGTATGTGTGCGTTCTTGAGGAAATGTAAGTGCCCTTTACTCCCCAGTTAAATTAGAATGTACAAACTCTAATTCATGGTGTTTTACATGGAAATATGTTCGAGTTTGAGTTCGCTAAATAGCTTGCTGAAAGTAAAGCAGTAGTGGTTGCTAAGCTGTTAAAACTGCCTCTGTTTAGCACTGCAGGCACGTTTGGATGCTTGCGATGATTTAATGCAGAATTTCGATTGTAATGCCCATTCTGTAACTGTTTACTTTGCCATTGTAATAATGTTTCTAGTCAATTCAAGTTTAATTGTTGAATAACTTAATGTGGTTTATACTAGATCTGTAAGACTGCCATTTGGTTAAGCTTGTTTGCCTCATACTTAATGTTGTGTTAGGAACAGTATCGCATATTTCACAACTAATATTGCATTTCGGTTGTTGTATTATACCTAAAGCTGCAGTTTCCATATAAGTTGGTGATTGTAATAGGTGTAATCAAATGCATGTTATGTTATAGCCACATAGAAAGGCTTATTTGCTCATTCAAGTGCCAACTAATTGGCAGAGTATTTGTAACAAATTTGTTCTTTTCCTTTGTTTTCAGACCACACACCCACTCACACAACTCACTCAGACTTGCATGCAAATGTATGTAAAGTTGAATACCTTCATTAAAGAAGACAACAATTCAGATCTCTCTCTCTAAGTGCCTTGATTCTTTAACTGGAATCACAGTCCATAATCTGCTGCCTCAACCAGCAATCCTTTCATTGAGATTCGCCCTCAAACAATGGTCCTTCGAGCCGGATTGAGTGCAGACTAAGAAGAAGATCATGGACAACGCAGCATCAGATAGCGCAGAGCCCCGGAGCCATCCACAGAGAAAGCACCGCTTACCTTCTTATCTGGAGGACTACCAAGTTGGATTCCAGCCATCCGTGCGCCCAGCTCCACCTGCTACTGTTTCCCGCTCTAATAGCTACCGCAGTAGCGCCCCGAGCACCTCATCCAACAGTTCATTCATCCATAGCCGATCCAGTAGGCATACGCGTTCCTCTGTTGGCAGGTATCCCACTCAGGGTCTCTCAACTGTTCAAGCTGCAATCTTGGAAGAGAGAATAAAGCAGTTGGAGCTGGAAGACCTCTGCCGTCTGATTGAGCATGAAACTCAAGCTGACTTGGAGTGTAAACGGCTGGATGAAAAAGCCAAGGAAGCACAGTGGCTCCAAGACGAGGTACTCACAGCCAGAGAGGCACTCACTAAGTGGCTAGAAAGACAGCGGCGCTTAACGAGAGCTGAACAGGACCTTGAAGTTGCCAAGCTTCGTTCTTCAATGCTTTCCAATGGAAGTACACGTGCGCCTTCACCTGCGCTCTCTGACAAGTCAAACCCTTTCCGGTATTTTCCACAGGCAGTGCAGGCAGACCAGGCTAATGTACTTCCCTCCACTTCCCGGCTGTCTGCGTTAACCCAGCTACCTCCAACACCTGCCCCTGTAGCAGACTCGCCTATTGCTCCTCCACAGATGACACAAATGGCCATTCCAGTCTCTACAGAGCCTCCTGCTGGACCACAGCCAATGCTGCAACCTACTGCCAACCCAGCACTTGCTCCCCTAGTAAACCCGGCGGCACAGCTCCAGAATCCAGCGCCCCTGGCACCTAGGCCTGCGAGACCACAACCAGCTCCTATGGCAGTACCTCCTCCTGTGATACAACCTGTGTCACACCCTTCAGCGCGCATCATCACTTCCACACCTCTGCCCTGTATGACACCTCAGGTAGCATCGTCCCTTGAGTTACAACATCCTAATGGCCCAGCACCGGCAACAAGTTCATACTTAAACCAATCTCCTGCCAACTCAATAGAGTCTCAGCCTTCAGCAGTGCACCAACCCGCTTATGGCTCCCGGCAACCTGCTACGGGGCCACCCAATAGTGCTGAGCATGTCAGCCAAGGAGCTTCACCAGTCTACTCGACTCCCTATGGGCAACAGACTGCACCAGTTCTCTCCGCTCCCTACCCCGGTTACGCACCATTACCCGGACCTGAGTTACTGCTTTCAACAGCCCTTGGAATTCCGCGCCCTTCCCTGCCAGTGTTTGAGAGTGGTCGGGAGAGTGATTTTGCTCTGCTCAAGCTTGCACTAGACAACACACTAGGAAGCAACCTTCACCTTAGTGAGCAATATAAATATCAAGTGTTGCTTGGACACATCAAGCACTCAAGTGGACTGCAGCTTGCTAAAGCGTACATGTATGACCCAGCACCTAACACCAGTGCACTGCTAGCTCTACAGGAGAAGTATGGACAGCCGAGGCAGCTGGTCCAGAGTGAACTAGGTGCCATACTCAATGCTCCTGCTGTCAAGATGGGTGACGCCAACGCCTTTGACTCATTCGCCTTGTCCGTCCAGTCCTTAGTAGGCATGTTAAGGACTCTCGAGGGACAAAATGGATATGAGCTCCATTGTGGCTCCCACATCGATCGCCTGCTCAGTAAGATGCCCCCTATCTACCGCGATGGCTTCGTTGAGTATTGCCTGCGATATGGTATTCTGCAGACTGGCACCGACAGAACCTACACCCTCCAGGACTTAGCCGCCTGGCTCCAAACAAAGTCCCAAGCAAAGCGCATCTCTAGTCGAGCAGCAGCTCTGTATCAGACTGATTCCCCCCGATCAGCTAAGAAGGAGCAGCGAACTGCTAAACTTAAAGAGAAGTCAAGAACTGTATGACTTAATTTAGCTGAGAAGGCAACCAGTGAGGAGCCTACACAGACGAAGGTCAAATCCAGGCCCAAACCTTACTGTCCATATTGCGACAACTAAGACCACTACCTTAACTCCTGCACAGAATTCAAGAGGTTGAACAATGATCAGGTCATAAAGTGGCTCGAGGATGGCAAACGGTGTCGGAGATGCGGATGCAACCACACTGAGGACTGGTGCACTCTCAAGCGTCCTTGTAAAACCTGTAAGGAAACACACCTAACTGTTTTGCATGAGTCAGTCCAGGAAACCCAGCAGAAGGTGTACATGGTTAGTCTACCTCCCACAAAGGTGTACTTGGACAGGCCCAATCGGTCCCAAAAGGTACTGCTGAAGGTCGTCAAAGTTCTGCTCCATAATGGCAGTTGGAGGATGGAGACTTATGCAGTACATGATGATGGGTCAGAGAGGAGAATTATCCTTCCTCAAGTGGTGCAACAGCTCGACCTCATCGGCCATCCAGAGACTCTCCCCCTGCAGACCGTGCACCAAAGCGTCAAGCAACTCAATGGCGCATCAGTCTCCCTGAAAGTATCATCAACGCTATGGTCGTTCGAGAAGTACCTGATATCCCACGCCTTCACCGCAGAGGGATTAGCACTTGCTGAGCACACTTATCCAGTAGCCGTGCTGCAGCAGAAATATAAACACCTCAGAGGGCTTCCCCTACCACCGGTGAACCGTGCCCAACCTCTACTCCTAATCAGATCGGATATGCCTCACCTAATTACCCCAATCCAACCAGTGCATGCAGGACCACCAGGAGGACCTGTTACCATCTGCACTCAGCTGGGCTGGTCGCTTCAAGGGCCAGTGGATACTGTCCATCCCTTACCAAGAGCCCAGCAATGCTTGCGCATTGCCACAGCCTTGGCTTCCAGCAAGCTTCTCAGGAACGTGGAGCGTCTCTGGCAAATGGACACCTTGCCCTATAGTGAGAAGGTTGCCACTCGCTCAAAGGAAGACCAGCAAGCCTTCACCCTGCTCCAGACGGCCACCACTAGAGTAACAGTAGATGGCATCACACGCTACGCCACACCTCTTCTTTGCAGTACAACCAACATTACTCTCCATGCCCCTGTGGAGGCAGTACTTCCTCGACTTCGCAGCACAGAGCAAAAGCTTGCTAAGTACGAAACACAAGCAGAGTCTTACCGCACTGAAATCTGAAAGCTGGAGGAAGCGGGCTACGTAGCGAAGGTTTCACCAGGAGAAGCCGGCCAGTCATCAGAGTCATGGTTCATACCACACCATATGGTCCACCACAACGGGAAAGACAGAGTTGTCTTTGACTGCTCCTTCCAATATAGAGGACAGTCACTGAATGAACTGTTGTTGCCTGGACCAACCTTAGGGCCTTCCCTACTTGGTGTCCTGCTGAGGTTCCGTCAGCACTCGGTCGCTGTGAGCGGGGACATAAAGGCTATGTTCCATCAGATCCGCTTGCAGCCCACTGACACACCAGTGCTGAGGTTCATCTGGAGAGACATGCAGAGAGGAGGAGCCGACCATTTACGAATGGAAGGTGCTGCCGTTTGGCACTACATGCAGCCCTTGTTGTGCCATATATGCCCTTCAGTGCCATGTTCGAGACAACTGTGGTGAGAAATCTGACTTAGTTGAGGTGGTGGAGCACTCTTTCTATGTGGACAATTGTCTACATAGCACCTGCACTACCGCTGAAGCTAAGGCTCTTGTCGACAACCTTCGTCAGCTACTCCAGGAAGGAGGATTTGACCTCAGGCAGTGGGCGAGCAATGTGCCAGCGGTGGTCGAGCATCTTCCCCCAGAGGCCAAATTGAGCGGCTTTGAGCTTTGGCTGTCTAAGGGCAGTAACAACCCGCAAGAGTCAACCCTGGGCCTCAAGTGGAATTGTCTCAACGACTCCCTAAGCTACAAGCTCCGTCCGGTGGACCAACTTGAGCCAACCCTGAGGAACATTTATAAAGCTCTAGCAAGCCAATATGATCCTCTGGGCTTTATAATTCCGTTTACAACCAGGGTTAAGTCCTTATTCAGGATATCTGGAAGCAAGACATCGGATGGGATGATCCAATCGAAACCCAATCTCTGAGAGAGCAGTGGACAGCTTGGGTGAGTGAGCTCCTCGATCTCATCCACCTCGAGTTCCCACGGACCTACGCGCCTCCATGTGCAGACAAGACTACTGCATCCAGGGAGCTTCATGTCTTCTGCGATGCATCAGAGAGAGCGTATGGTTCAGTGGCATACCTACGTTCAACGGACAAGCAAGGTCATGTCCACACCTCCTTCGTGCTCGCTAGGTCAAGAGTGGCACCGAAGAAACATCTGAGCATGCCACGTCTGGAACTTAGCGCAGCGCTTACTGGTGCTCAGCTTGTCAAGCTTATCCAGACAGAGCTAACTGTTCCCATTCAGCAGACCTTTCTCTGGTCAGACTCCACAACGGTGCTCCAGAGGCTGAGATCAGAGTCGTACCTTTACAAAGTCTTCGTTGGCACATGTGTAGTGGAGATTCAAACTCTTACCAACATAGCAAGCTGGAGATATGTGGACACTGCAAGGAATCCAGCTGATGACATAACTAGAGGTCTGATGCTTTCAGAGCTAATGCATCCCCACCGATGGATTGTAGGTCCAGATTTCCTCCATCAGCCTCCTGACCAGTGGCCGACTATGCCCACAGCAGCAGAAGCTGAGCTTGACACAGCTGAACTTAGGAAGGCCATCTTCGTTGGCATCACATCAGAGGCTTGCAACCCAGACCTTCCTGATCCGACTCAATTTCACACCTGGAAGGATCTAGTCCAAACTACTGTCAGTTCCCTTCATGGGGCGGCTACCCCCGGAGACCAGACCGTGGATGCGGCCTCCTACATTTCAGCAGAGAAATTACTCCTGGCCCAGGCCCAACAGGACTCTTTCCCTGGTGAGATAAAGGCCCTTAAGACCAATCGATCCATCCCAGCTGATGGTCGTTTGGCCACACTCTCCCCTACCTATGACAACGTCACAGGACTGCGCCACGTTGGAGGAAGACTACGGCGGGCAGAAAATCTGGAAGCAGATGCGATCCATCCGATCATCCTGGACTCGGCGCACAAGATCACCAAACTGCTGATCCAGGACTTCGACCACAAGCTTCTCCATCCAGGACCTGAACGGGTGTTGGCCGAGATGCGACGCCAGTACTGGGTCTCGCGTGGTCAGGAAGCGATACGAAAGCATCAGCACAGCTGCAGAGAATGCCAGCTCTGGCGAGCCAAGCCAGATGTTCCTAAGATGGCGGATCTCCCACCTTCCAGGCTGCGCATCCACAAGCCACCATTTTACTCTGCAGGAGTGGATTGTTTTGGCCCCTTTATTGTGAAGATCGGCTGCAGGACTGAGAAGCGATGGGGAATAGTATACAAATGCCTAACTACCAGATACGTCCACCATGACCTGCTGGAGAGTCTCGACTCGGATGCCTTTCTGCTGTCTTTGCGCCGATTCGTTGCCAGGCAACCACTTGGATATGTCTCCGCCGATGCGGCGGACCCTGATCCGATAACGCCGAATGTTCTTCTTATGGGACGCCATGACTCCTCATTGCCACAGGCCCTGTATGACTCCAGCAGTATTCTGGGGACATGACGATGGAGGTATAGTCAGGTGTTAGCAGACAACTTCTGGTCTACTTTCATCCGGCAGTACCTGCCAAGCCTACAGGGAAGATCTAAATGGCAAACTGATGGTGACCAACTCACCATGGACTAGGTGGTGCTGATAGTTGATCCACAGCTCCCACGAGCTCTCTGGCCAGTGGGCAAAGTGGATGAGACCTATCCTGGCGTGGATGGACGCATCAGAACAGCCACTGTCAAGGTAAAGAACAAGACCTATGTCCGGTCTGTTGCCCCCTACCCAAGATCAGTGACTCAAAGGAAAACACCAACTGATGGACTTTCTCTGGGATTTCAAATGTCCTCCAGACAGACATTTGGGGACAGCTGTGTGAGAAAGCCACATACAAGTCACGATCCAACATCACCCTCTACTGGCGCAAAAGAGAAATGGCGCAGAAAAGAGCTATTTGGGAGCATGCGCACAATCAGAAAATGTTTGGACATGCTCACAACGACGAGCTGCTTATCAGTTTGTGAGCAGATCACGTGAAGCTGCAAGGACTTTGTGTTTTTCTTTACTGCAATCGCAGTATTCTCTCAGATCAAGGCAATCAGTACCAGCTGTGAGGAAGCATCTCATATTCAGTTCGGCATATCCGACCCATCAGCATAGCTGTAACTAGCAATCTCGGACCTCGGTAAAAAAAAATTCAGAGAGAAAAAAAAAAAAATTCAACGTCTTTATCATTCAGGTTTTGTTCTTGGTATCTTAAGTATAACCCGCGTGAACATGCAGTGTTACATTTCACCAAAAATCAATTTCTGTTTGCATATTATTATTCTTTTCCTCTTATTCATGCATACATTGTTTTGGGGAAATTTCTTTAGTTCAGTAGAATTTTATATTCATGCTGTTTGATCTTAGACATTTTTGCCGACGTACATTTCTCCGAATTCGCGGTATTCTCCTCAGTATTCAGCTCTGCATTGGAGAGGTAAGATGAAAAAAAGAGCTCTAAACGGAGGCGAAGATACTTCTTTGTAGAGGTCAAAGATTTTGTTCATTACTGCTTCAATGATTAGCCTACTTTGGTACATTTTTATTTTTTCGTGAACGGCACTTTTGTGAAGCATGCTAATTTACCTATGGTTAGTCCAGGCTAATGGAGCATTAGGTGGTTTCTCATGCGGTTTGCCGTTTCTTCCATCTCTAGTTTAAAGGTGCGCTTGTAGAAACGTGACATGCGAAGTTGCTGTACTGACATTACCCACCAAGCAAGAATACGTCCAAACGACGTCTTTTTGAGACCTTCCACAAACGTGTAAATGACGTCTCCTGAGGAGGCAGAATAAAAGTTTTTATGACGTCTTTTTAAGACATCCTCTGGACGTCCCGTATTAACATCCACCGAACCTCTGCACAAGGTTAAAAATTAGTTCAAATGAGGTCGTTCTGGGCGTCTTTTCAACGTCAACTGCACACTTATTTTAGAGATACTTGACGAAAACAAAATATATAGTTTCTGTCTCCTCCCTCGCGATTCCTCCCTATCTTTCCGACTGCTTTATATGCCGCTCTTGAGCAATTATTATGACAAGCAAAGTTCCTTGTTGCAGTAATGAGGGGATTCGCACCTCTAAACTGTTAATTTCTGAGCTATAGTCGCTACTGATTGCGCCACGAAGTAAGGTTAAAAACAGAGTATAGTTAAGATGTGCTTCCCGACGACTGCTTTCCACGGGTCATTAAACGAACTTTGAACTTTCGCGCCCAAGCGCTACGGGACGATTAGCCGCTTCCTTGTTTGTTTGTTAGTAATAAACCTTAAAAAGCGCGCGAAACTCGATTGCTACAGCAAGTTCAAAGACTGGGGCAGATAATAAAATGAAATCTCTTATTGGCCCAGTTGTGGGGAAAATTGCGGAAGTGCTTCTCTTATCCGCCTGGCCGCGGTGCCAATAGCAGAACTGCTTCTCTTGTCGGCACCGCAGATTGCCGATCTCTTTCCCCCAATTAACCCCGCTGCGGGGCGAGTCGCCACTTTCAACAAACAAACAAACAAACAAACAAACGACTATGATGACATTAAAACACAAAATTTCATGTTAATAATTTTCTTAATTGTTTTATTTTCCCAACACTATAATACTATAAGTCCAGTACATTATTTTTCATATTATGGATACAAGTTGTGATGACTTCGTTTAATGACCCGTGGAAAGTAGTCGTTGGGAAACACATCTTAACTACGAAAGACCCTGTACCTAACTTCGTGGCGCAGTCGGTAGCGAGTGAAGCTAAATTGGAAGATCGAATCCCATCATTGCCGCAACAGCAGCCACATAAGCAGTTAGAGGCATCACAAGGTAAGTGGAGGGAAACACAGAAATAAGCCAATGCTTTATGAAAGAGAAACTGCTCTGAAACATATGCGCTATCTTTTCCACACATCAAGTGATTTAACTTACGCTTCATGATCGTTTTGTTTAAATAAAATAAAAAGACCATTTGAAACGTCTGTGTGCAATTCTGAATAACGCTGATTTAAATGCACGAAATTACGCGTCCAGATTAATGATTGTCGCCGTACCGAAATGTACCGTACTGTACCGGTGTGTTCTCGGAGTGAATCTATTGCTTAGTAACTCAAGGAAGTTGCATGTCGCGATTGCAACTATTAACGCAAATTCAACCAATCCACGCAAATTTTTCGCAGACAAAAAAAAAAAAAAAAAAAATCGCCAAGACATCGCAACTTTCATTGCCACTTTTTGAAAAAGCTACCGCAAATTCGGGCAAAGAAATCAATAAAACAATAAAAAAGCCTGGAAAATCCTTGAAGGATTGTTTGTCAATTATGAGAATATTTGAGTACAAGTCAGGGTTAATAGGCTAATTGTTTAAAAGGGGAGCTCCGGGCCCCACCAATCTTCAGTCCTAGAGACGTCCCCGTGTAAAGGCAACACAATGATGATATTACAGCTGCATTTAATGTTACATCAGTTATATTGTAAATAGTTTTTTTTTTTCAGTAAAATGACGTTGACAAAAAAATTACCACAGAAGACAACACAAGGCAGCAAAAACTTGATAAGATGGCTCCAGAAGAAGAGGCTGTTGGCAAGAAATAAAATGATGCCCTGTGTGCAACAACAGAAAGAACTGACACAATAAAAGATGGATATAGGTGGTAATGTCCACGTATCATTGCCACACACACTCAGATCAGTGTACCGTTACATTACTGTATCTTTAGAGTGTACTTAAAATTGATCATGTTTTTAATGAAAATAAGCATTTTGTCATTCAAAATATTGAAATAACAACCAGCCCATAAGTGGGATTATTGATATCTAGATCTGTCTGTGTTTTTGTTCTATACTCAATGTTAGTACTGAGGGTAATTACTTACATGTAGAATGGCATTAAAGCATATTTTGTCTGCACAACCTCTTGGCTAGGGTGGTGACTACAAGTCACATACTTGAGATGTGCTGTAATCGATGGATATGCAACCAAGGACTTAATATGACAACTGTGCCCAATGTTAAACTATACTTTTGGTGCAAGAAATGTAAGGAACAAGTAAAAAATGCTTTGCAATGTTATTTGTTATTGATATATGTCCCTTAAGACTACACTGAATCCCTCAAACTCATCATATTGAAGCATAAAACCAAAATAACAAAACAAGTCACTTTTCAAAGACTTCTAGAGGTCACTGTAAATTAACAATAGTGTTTTGCCTTCAACAACACATAAGAAATGAAGTAAATTAATCAAGTCAACACATAAAATTATTGCAATTATATCTCTGTGCCATTTACAAATTTTGTTACAGGACCTGTAGAAAGACAACCCATAAGGGCAGGGCATCACAATGTCCATCAGAGAGGGCCTCATATTCTCTCGGTCACACACTCCATTACCAAGTTGGATGACAATCATGCACAGGTTGGGGTTCTTCTCAGTGTCTGTCTCTCAGTGTGTTTTGATTAAACCTTACACTGTACGAATGTGGCCTATTATTGCTGACCTACTAAAACCAGATTAGCCGGTTTCATATAAAATGTAATTAGATTCTTCATTATTGTTTTGTGATCAATTGCTAATATACTTATAGTAGATACATTTAGTTTTTTTTTTTTTTTTTTTTGGTCTTAGTTTGTCACAGGGTTTGTGGAAGAGACAAATTGACATGATAGAGGATGGAGTATGTGGGAGCAGCAAGTCACTGACCAGGGTGACAACACTCTTACAAGAAATCTGCGCTAAAGCTGTCAGGCGACTGGAGAGAAGACGGGGAATGTGCATTGGAGGGAGGAGAGCTTTTGTTGCAAAATTGATGAGAGCAAATTCAGACACAAAAGAAAGGTACTGTTTGTTTTCGTAAAATTGTAATTTATGCTTTGAATAGTAGATTACACCTGAATTACCATGGCACTATAAATATATATCTATTATCAGTCATTGGTATCTACCTTTGGAAGCAGGAAGTTATCGGGTGCCGGTTTAAAAAAAGTTATAGTGCATCCCTAGAGTTAAGTCAATAAATATTATGTTTATGCTTTCATGTTTTTCAAATTTTAATACCTGATAATACTGTCAATTTTGGTCATGATAATTGTGATGTGAAAATCTCATGCTGTTTCGTCTCTAGTATGTACCATGACCATGAGGGTGGATCTAACATCCATCTTCATCCAACATCAAATGATACATTTTGGGTGGAATACCTTTATATATGACATGCTTATTTTTCAGTACAAACGTGAACGACGTGGACACACCTGGCAAAGACGCTCATGGATCTTTGGCATGCTGGAGGTGAAGAGGTCCAGCTGGACCTCTTCACCTCCAGGAGCTGGACCTCATGGAAACAAACAAGACTTTCTTTTATAGTACAGTTTTAGTTTACTTAATGAGTAAATTATCATGTATTACATAGTAATATATCTGAACCTACATGGTACAAGTTTGTGTTTATTTACCAGTGAGGTGAGTTATCTATTACAAATTATATATGCAAGAACATGGTAATTACATGGAAACAAACAAGACTTTCTTTTACAGGACAGCTTTACTTTACTTGATGAGTAAATTATCGTGTAATACATCAGAATCAACATGGTACAAGTTTGTGTTTATATATGTAAGAACATGGTAATTACATGGAAACAAACCAGGCTTTCGTTTACAGTACAGTTTTAGTTTACTTACCGAGTAAATTATTGTGTATTGCATAGTAATATATCTGAACCTACATGGTACAGGTTTGTGTTTATTCAATGGTAAAGGGCAGGTATCTACAATCTTAATTTACCATACATATTACAGGAAAATACAGCCATAATTTCTTTTTAGTTACCTTACATTTTCAGTGGTAATTACACAATGGCACAAGATAACTAACTATATATTTACTTAATAAATACCTGGTATTTCAGCCATACTTTCTCTGTACTTACCTGCTTAGTACCTGTGGTAATTTCCCAATAACACCATATAATTTTCCAGATAAATACCTAGTATGTCATGTATACTTTCTCTTTACTTACCTAGTTTCTACAGTAGGAATTACCCAAAAACAAAATATAATTTACCAGATAAATATCTAGTATTTCAGCCGTAGATTTGCTGTATTTACCCGCTTATTACCAGTAGTTATTACCAATAATGCTTTATAATTGACTGGGTAAATACCCAGTATTTTGGGCATGGTTTCATTGTACTTACCTTCTTATTACAGTGGTTAATACCTAGTAACACACTTTTGTTACCATATATTTACTGGGTAAATAGCTAGTAATTAGGGGACTGTACTAACCTTCTTATTACCAGCGGTAATTACCCAATAACACACTATAATTTACCATATAGTTACAGGTAAATACCCAGTATTTTGGCCATAGTTTCATTGCATTTATCTTCTTATTTCCATTGCTAATTATCCAATAACACACTGTAATTTACCATATACATACCTGGTAAATACCCAATATTTTATTCATAGTTTCATTGTACTTACCTTTTTATTACCATTGGTAATTACCTAGTAACACATTTTTGTTACCATGTATTTACTGGGTAAATTACTAGTAATTAGGGGACTGTAAAAGAAAGGGTTACTGCCTTGGCTTCCAAAGATACCTCCTCTGGTAGCTAGCCTATGTAAAATCCAAGTCTGAATGCTAGTGCTAGTGGAACAATTTCATAAAAAGGAGTTATTGCCGACTGAGGAGAGCTCATTAACTGGTAGAGCTCAAGAAAGAGGATCTATTCTGTTCCATTCTACAGAGGCATCAAGATCAGAGAGATATCCATCCTAGAAGCTGAGGATTACATCATTAAGCACACATAATCACGCTGTATGACAGAGGCTAACTAGAAGCCAGTCCATTATGTCACAAGCTATCTAGCTTGCCATGTGATTTTTGCGAACCTGAGCCAGTTGAAGCATTATCTAAGGTTGGGGGGGAGTCGGGAGATGTTACGTCCCCATTGGTCTAGGGGTGAAGGAAGTAACAAATAACCAGATGGTAATAGGTTGAAGTGAAGGTATTGTTTAATGCAGGCGTTTCATGAGAAAATTGAATGACAAATGAGTGGCTGGTACACGGGGGAATGGGAAAACAGAGGACCGAAATGGTGCTACTCAAATAAAATAAAGAACCAAAAACGGGCTTAACCAACTGTTCAGAAAAAAAGGAGAAAATGAACAACATCAGTGAGTATCACCACTAAACTAATGGCTAACAAATTGCGAAGTCGAGTGCTCTTATCTGGTCCTGTCTCCAGATTAAAACACATACAATTGCGAAGCAGAAGTGACTACCACGTCGCGGGTTCGAGCCCCGCTTCGTATCAGCCGGCAGTGGTCGGCAGCTTTTTCAGAGTAGCGCACAATTGGCTATTGCGCTACAGGGTTGCAAATTGGGAAGGGACTGCCGGGAAGGGATTACAATAGTTGCCTTGTTCGTTGCTCAAAGCGCCTCCTGTTGGCCAGGCGGGCGCTCGTCAGGAAGATTCTAAGCCTGGTCATGTCCGGGTATCCTCCGCCCTCGTTCTGAACTTGCGAAGATTCAACCAATGAGTGTATAAGAAGCGGTGGTTGACAGGCGCAGCCCGGAGGAGAGCCATGAACTGTCTACACTCTCCTGAATTGCAGCAAGGGGTCGCATACGAGCAAGCCTTGTACATAGTTCACCAATTGGGTATTCCAGATTCGGGTGGGATTGGAGATGCCAAATTTTAAAAAAAAAGAAGAAAAAAAAAACACATACAATTAACAGAGTTAAACTCCAGAATTACAGATTCAAGTCGTTATACTTTGTACGGTTGTCTAACAATCAATAAAGCAACTAGTAACCACCAGCGTGTGAGTTACAGATTCAAGTCCTTATACTTCATATTACTGTCAAACAATCAATACTTCATACAACTGACAAAACGAGTAACCATCAGAGAGAAAGTTACAGATTCAAGTCATTATACTTCATACGATTTCCAACAATCGATACACGTAACACGAATGGGTAATCACAGAGTTTAACAGCGAACGAGTAATCACGGAGTTTAACAGCACGAGACGGACTGCTCACATTAAATCACAGCCGTCTCAAGTGTGCGGTTGACAGCTCGCTTTATAGGAGAAAGACGAGGTGTTGATCCGGGATTGGAGGAGAACAGGAACACCGGACCAATCAGGCACATCAGCGAGCGGGCAGCGGAGCAGACAGGAGGCTGGTGATAGGCTGGGCTGGGATGAGCACCAATGAAAAACAAGGGCTCGCACAGAGTAATTCGCATGAATGACAGATATTTGGAGACAGAGAGAGATTCAATCACGTGGGAATGGAGACGGACCCACTGGGGTCGTAACAGGGGACAATAACTCCTCTACCGCTTCTGGCTCCCTTGCCGTGTCCTTTCTCCCAAAGAACCGCCTGATGTCTATGTCAGTGATAAGTATTAATTTGATTGAAATCACTAGCAAGTAATACAACCCTCACTTCCAGTATGCAACTACTGAACTGCCTACAAATGTAACATTGAGCGGTAAAGACCGCCCGACAGGGCCGGCTTTAGCCTGCTATATTAGGGTGGGTTGGTAGAAATAATGGGTGGGCAACCTCAGCAGTAGGTAGCCCAGAGTTTCCAGTTCAAATCCCTGGCCAGATGGCACAAAAATCTAGTAAAATGACAGTCAGCAACTGGAAGATGAGATGCAGGCTCTTGCCATGGAGAACGCAGGCCTCTCCAGCTTGCAGCTGTGTGTTCAGGCGAGTTTAATACAGATTCATTTCCCCATGGGGATTGATGCAGCACTATTCTAATTTGAAGCAGAAACATTGGGAGGTAGTGAAGCAGCATTTCTAAGTTTTCTGCTGCACTATGAATTGAGTCAGAGAAGGGCGGTTTCACTCACCCTAAAATTGAAAAAAAAAATC
Source organism: Gymnothorax javanicus (assembly GCA_029692085.1). NCBI lineage: Eukaryota > Metazoa > Chordata > Actinopteri > Anguilliformes > Muraenidae > Gymnothorax > Gymnothorax javanicus. The sequence continues at coordinate 15,118,149 of CM056200.1, read as the reverse complement.
CTTCATCCAGATTTTAACATAACACCAATATCATGCCTGGTTCTGCATTGCCAGGAGCTATGTAGTATCCTTTAAAGCATGTACAAAAATGCCAAATGCCAAACAAATGGAAACTTTTTTTTGGCCAAAAATAAACCAAAACTTCAAAAGAGGAGGTGCACATCACCAGTGTATGTTCAATAGTTCTGTCAAAACTGAACAGAATTAAACCAAAACTCAGGAAGGTGGATATTACACAAACTGTGTAGCATGCCTTAAACCACATCCAAAAATTTCAAAGCACAATAAATGTAAACTTGTACTAAAAGTACACCAAACCTTGATGCAAATTAAGTAACCCGATCAGATGCTCCTCTGGCATGGAATTACATACACATCTAATCATTATGGACAAATTCTCACCTGTCCCCCATCCCATCACTTTCCATGCAAAACCCAGCAGTCAGCTTTTGCATACCTTTTCCTGATGTCTCCTAGAACCATGTTTGCCAGGGTTTCAATCTCGTTTTGAATATCCTTACAGGTGTACTTAGCATTTTTGGGTATACCCTTAGCAATATCGGCTAGCTTGCCGCCCTTCTCAAAGGTATATTCAAACAATTCCAGAGAAAGACCCGCGGTAATGTCATCAGTGTCCGGATTGTCACGCTGTAAGTTTTCGGTTGTTCCACGGAGCCCTAACTTGTTCACGCACAGAAACTTTATTGCACCACCCATGCTCTTGACGTAATATTGGTTCTTCTCAAGCTGTGTTTTGTGATTTTTTTTGTGTGTACCAGCACACAATCGCAAAGATGCCAAGTTTCATGCATTCGCCAGGAGTCTCTTGCCTCTTAGTGGCATTCACATTCCTGTGCCATAGTCAGCAATTATTCAATCAACGCGCACTGAAGAAATTCATTTGCGGAATTTAAGTCATTGTGTATCAAGGTAATCAGTTTCACGTGCGTTTCGGTGGATCTCCCCACTAGTGACACGGAAATTGATTATGACTCGGGAATTCTCAGGCTTGTCTTTACTAAGGGATTGAAAGAAATGGAATTGCATAAAGACGTTTCAAATGGTCTTATTTCATTATAACAATTTAAACGATCATGAAACACATGCATTGTTTCCAATCCCTGAGTAAAGAGAAGCTCGAGAAGTCCGGAGTCATAATCGCTGTTCATGTTACTTGTGATGAGGTCCACCTTTACGCATGTGAACTGAAACTTCAATGCACAAGGATTTTAATACCGCGTGAGAATCTCATTAAGCATTCAATGAATAATTGCGGATTACGGTGAATAAGCCTAAAAAATGCGTGAGACCTACGCCGAATGCGTGAGACTTGGCATCTGTGCAATTGATGGTTTCCCCTGTTACCTCTCTGATTTTGTGCTCAGCCCAAGTAGCTGAAGCCTGTATATGACTGTGGCTGGATGCATGTTTCCGTAACCCCCTGTCACGCTCGAGTGCTGCTTTCCAGTGGGTAAAACCACGCGAGGTAAAAACAGCATCCCTCTCACCGGCAGTAACATATTTCCTGCAGGGAAAGCAAAAGCATGCATCCCGCTGAACTGCGTATTCCAGCCACAGTCGTGTACGATACTAGGCTGGATTGAATGATCGCCATAAAGCACCGAATGCACGCTTTGGGTAGCTAGCTAATATTGGCTGGGATGGAGCATCGCCATTCAAGTCGCTAACCGCGTGAGGTGGGGCTGAGGCAGCAGAGAGAGGGAGCTGGTTTGGGGCAGTGCTTGTGGAGGGCAATGGAACCGAAGCCACAGCCATAGCTTCTGGTGTGCAAGCTCTGGCATCGCTTGAGGTTGAAGCAGCACAAGGCTTGCTAATAGGTTTTAAAAACCGATATATGGCTCAGAACTCGTTTTAATGAATAAAACTAAATGTAGGTAAAATTGTGAGTCTCTGCGCGCTGCGCAGCGTGCACCTATGAAGAGAATGGCTTCACTGCCAGGTGAAGTATCCGTACTTACAACGTTAGCAGTAGTACTTCGGTTTGGAGGCGGGCTTTAAGCTATGCACCAAATCAGGCATTAGGAACTATCATTTTATGCGCTATTTTGTCATTGGTCGTTTTTTTTTTTTTTTTTTTTTTTGTTAACTTATGACTGGGTGGGTAAGACTCATGTTTAGGAGGGCTGAGCCCACCCCTGCCCCTCACTACCGCCGGCCCTGCCGCCCACCCCTGCCCCTCCCTACCGCCGGCCCTGCCGCCCACCCCTGCCCTTCCCTACTGCCGGCCCTGCCGCCCGATGTTGAACTTGGAAACTGTAACAATTTATCTTCATGACTCTGCGCCTCTGCCCATATATGGGCATGCTTCATATGGCTGACCTTTGTGATCATGCCTCACTTCGGGAGATCTGGGGCTATTGGCCAATCATTCGGGGCTTCAGCCGGGAATGGCCGGGGCTAGTGACCCCCCTGCACCACACCCCCACTAGACCCACTTCCGTCGATGCAACGAAAATGGCACTCGCACTGTGCATAAAGTGTTTCGAGATGAGTTGATTGCCAGATTTGGAAAAAAAGTTTTCGGACATTTTTTGAGAAATAATTTTTTGAAATTTCAAGTCATATCTTTTAACATTGTTAATATTTTCCCTGACATCATGTTTGACCTTTCAAAGTCATCTGTGGCAAGTTTAATACTGCCAAAATTTACACTGAGAGGCATTAAAAAAGCAAAGTGGTTTTTATCGTCTAATTTGAAAACTGATATTTTTCCTTTTGCTGATTGACATGATGACCATCAGGTATGGTAAGCATTGCAAAATGTCAAGTGTCTGGGTTTGAATCCTTTCTTGGTTTAACACCTCATTATGATTATCTGAATGCAGCACAGTTCCCTGGATCATGGTCGCGAATCACATTGGGAGAAATCATATTGCACATGAAAAGTTGAAGATCAGGGCCAATAAAAACACACATAAACAAAGTCACATCATTCCCACTTCAAATACCACAAACAAATGAATCTCGGAAGAATCAAACATGTTGAATGTTGAATGATGGCCTGTCTCAAAGACAAGATTTTGGACGTATTAATGTCCATTGAATGACTGTATCCAGACTGCAGGTGTAATGGCCGGTAGTATATGGCGGCCAAGCGCAACGAGCAGAGAGAAAGAGAGTAGCACGAACACAGTACAAACATAGAGAATAATATAGACCAAACGAAAGTACTCGCGCTTTCAAAGAAAGTATAATAGTCCGAACCACGGAAGCAAAGCGAGATAGAAAAAGGGAGAAGAAACTCCAACAATAAGAAGATAGAAAGTCATACAAAACCTGACTACAGATTTCTTCAGCTATAGTGCGAAGCTAAACACAGACACTCTAGCGAATGAGGCATGCCGGACATCCTGCTTATATAGATTCTGGGGAAGCGCCGCCCCAGCTCAATCAACCAGCTGGGTAAAGAATTCGATGGCCCAGGAATTCGATATTGTCCCGGGACGAGAGCTGCAAAGAAAGGTCCAATACAACACGCACACCTAACAAACCTTGACTGCAGGGATGACACAGAATGACCAGATGTGTCAGCTGTCGTCCCCAACAAAGTGCGTCATCTGTGACGCCACAAAAACACATTCCATAAAACGTCTTCTGCCATGTCAGATAATGCATAAGAACTGCTGAATTGACTGCCAATGTCATGATAACAGTGAGGGCAAGTCTCACTGCCAAAAGCACAGTTTCCCGAGACCGCGTTTTGCAACTACAAAAGAAACCATTTACCAGTACTTAGAACAGTATATTTTATTATGCGTTTTTAATGCCTCACAGTATAAGTCATATAAGACTTCCCAGATGTCGATAATACAAACTTAATCTCTATCTGCAACCATTTGGCCTCCACAGGCCATCTTGCATATTCATAATGTACAGCGCCCCCACTAGACCCACTTCTGTTGTTTCAATCAGAATGGCGCTCATACTGTACATTGATGGTACCAAGGGAAGTTTATTTCCTGATTTAGAAAAAAATTTATCAAGTGGTTTTTGAGAAATAATTTTTTAAAATATCTCAGTCCTATCTTTAACATTGGGGCCAAAATTTCAAGGGCTCATAACACAGACAAAAATGATTAAATCAAAAATCCGAAAAAAAAGTCTGGAGATATGGTTTAGTAGTATGTTATTGCAAATTTACACAAAAATTAATCAGGCCGAAAAAGGATAAAAAATGTTCCGGACGACGGAGGCCACACTACGACAATAGCTTATCGGCCCATACGGCCGGTGAGCTAAAAAGGGGGACAGGGCTGCAGAAAAATCGCCATCCATCTGTTGGGACAGTCTGAAGCTGTATAGAATGTTTGGAGGCTCAAGCCATCATATTATAGAAGTATGAGGGCATTAGAAAATCACTGGAAGTCTATCTTCCTGGTCTCTATTTTGGTGGGGAGGTTGTGAGTTGATCAGACGACTCCTTAAAGTAAAACGCGTAACAGCTTCGTTCATTTCAGTCAATGTTTCAGATTTGAGAGGTTTCCAGGTCATCCAGCAAACTCTGTAATCCAGCTTTGTGGAACAGGCTCATGAATGTTTATCATAGTGTTAGTCTGTGCTGTACATGTAACATCTATTGCACGTCTGCCTGCCTTGGGGGACGTTTCAGGACACAAACATCGCATTTAACCATTTATTACAAAGCAACCTGCCTTTCAGCTTGGCAGTGACTCAGCTCGAGTGACACTCTGGAACAATCTGTGCAAGCATGTCACTGACATTCCCTGACATCAGAGACTGCCCCAGCAGAGCCCGGGATTCTTTATATTTAAATTATTGAACACGATATGAACAGGTGCTGCTTGTGATGAATGATTTTATTTATACAGGAGGAGGGTGGGGAGATGGGGGAGATGAGAAGCAGATTTTTTTAGTAGACCACAGCAGGAGCGGTGTACAGGGGACAGAGCCAGACAAATGAATAAACGCTGCCTTGGTCATCAAAAATCGCCAATTGGTTGGAAGAATGACTGGACAGAAATGGGCTTGCGACCAGCCTGACTCCTGTGCCTCACTGAGCTAACGCTAAGGGTCCATTTCAGCCAGGACACTTTCACCAGATTTGAACATTTATGAAAGAATAAAGTGCATTGAGTTTGACTGTGACACTGCTGGAGTGATGCTCTGGAACAATCTGAGCAAGCATGACACAGACATTCCCTGAGATCACAAATGCAGACAGAGGAACATCTGGAAAGACACCATTATAGTGACTTGATACAAAGGAAATAAGATGCGACCCTGCATGACCTGCTCATCTAAATGCAGAAGATCGGCGGACATGCTGAATGCAAATAGATGAACGTCTGGCGAGATACTGTTCCAGTGACTTCAGACAAAGGAAATATTCTATGTGCGCATAAGCTCTCTTCAACTGAGTGAAAATGTGTGTAACTCTAAATTGAGAGCGCAGAACGAACCCCCCATACCCTGGGGGGCATGAAGCGTACAGATGTTGGAGCAGATGTAAAGCACTGAAAAATATTTACATAAAATGTGAACTCAAATTAAAATCACAAGAAAACATCAAGTAATTTAACCCTTTAACTACCTGCTCAACCTTTTGGCAGAGCACATTTTGAGTCACTATTTCTAATTGAAAGATGTGTTGAGCTTAACAGATCAGATTTTTTTTCAGCATTGCAGACTGCAAATGATTATTGGAGAAGGCTTCATCAGGCTAAGTTCAACACATCTTTCAATTTAATACAGCGACTCAAAATGTGCTCGACCAAAGGGAGCAGGCAGCTTCAGGGTTAAGAAAGGAAACCGAGTCATGGACTGGGAACGTGAGGCAGATAAACCAGGGTATCAGGACGGTTTTCCTTCAGTATTCTCTGATGAAGGCTTAGAGAGTAAGAGATGAGCTATGGCATGAGGAAGTGAGGCTGATACCAGGAAAGCATTAGCAATGCTAGTCCACTGGGCTAGGTGCCTCCATAGCCACGGCAGTTGTAGGAGCGCATGAGATAAGCCTCAACTTGTGAATACATGGAAAACACTATCAACGAGAAATGGCTAAATTTTCTGAAGAAAATTTTATGCTTGCTTCAGCGTGAATAGTTGATTGGGCCCCCGACAGAAAAATCACATTCATGAACATCTTTCTCTAATTCCACGACGGTGGATAAATTGACATTGAGGGAACGGAATTTGCAATCAGCTATTATGCTTCTCGTGGTTAACGTTAGCTACTGTTTGTTGCTAACTTTACCTAGCTAGCTAGTATCCTAGCCTAATTTGTTGTCCGTAAAGGCACAATATATCATGTAATTTTGCACAGATAATCCAGTAAAATTCTTTACTGTACGTGTTAATAAGATTCAGATATTCTGACATTATACAGTGTAATTATTTTTACGTCTTACCTTCAGAAAGTGCATCATGACTAAGGGTGCTTTCACACTAGGCACTCGGGCACAGATCAGAGTACACTTGACCACCAAGTCCAGTTCATTTGATAAGTGTGAACACAAGCGTACTGTGTTTGGGCACGGTAGGGAGTCCACTTGTACGAGGTGGACTCGGGCACAGTTCATCCGTACTCGTACCAAATGTGAAAGCAACTGTACTCAAGCATGGAAGATTATGGTGATGTGTTATGGCTCCTTTGTTCTAACAAACGCAGTGGTGAAAGGATCTCTCCATTCAAACAAAGAAATCCAATGCTTGCTCAAAATTTAGGCGGACGAAAACATACAATTACAACTGGATAATACACACAGAAATTCTGAGATTTATGGAATAATTTGTGAGTAGTTACATTCACGTGGTTATTACAGAACAATCGAACAGTGCTATGGCGAACTAAAGAAAATGCGGCTGCGTGGTATGAGGTAGTGGACAGCATAATCGTCCAAAAATGAAAGGGCGAAAGAATTCCGTATTCAACATCCACTAATATCCAATGTAATCAGTACTTTTTCGGCTGACCTTGCGGTTTGGGTACCCAGGATGTGTAAAAGCATCCAGTCAAGAAAATTTAGAGTTTAATTTCTCAGGCTGCTGTATGTGGTTATCCATGTTACTGATGACATGCCGAGTTGCTCGGGCACACGCAGCATATGCATTTGCAATATTTATATTTGATATCAATATTCCAAACCCCCTTGTCAGTAATAAAACCCCCCGAAACATATTGGTCCCTCCCTTTGAAATCGTACTGGCAAATAAAAAGCCGAACAAAGTGGAGGTTGAATACAGAATTCTTTGCACACAAGGGTTTATTTCTTTCTATACATTTCCCAATTTAAAACCACCCAGGAGCATACTGCAACGTGCTGATATCGGAATTTTGACATAGGAAAGTGTGCTCGGATATGGTACAATATTACTAGTGTGAATGCTGACCAGCGGGGGGGAGAGGTGAGGGGGGGACAATCTTACTGTGGCCAGGTACAAAACAATCATACTAAGTGTGAAAGCGCCCCGATGAGTCAACTCCGCTTGAACGCAGCTGTAAAAAAAAAAAAAGTCAATTGGAGTCAATTAAGTTCTCTCTCTACAGCTCTGTGCATATCTAGGTCAATGCACTGCATGCTGAGAAATGAGCAAATATGGCAGGCCACATTGGCAGGCTGCTGCAGCTGTTGTTGCTTATAGCTCATTGTCAGTTCCTCCGCCAGTCCTGAACTGTACAACGCTGACCTGGCCAAGTAGTGAAATAATACCATTCGCGGCTCACTGTTCATTTCTGTGCACTGTCTGTTCACTAGCTAACTAGCTAATAATAGCAAGCTGCGAGATATGTTTAACAAATTGTTGCGATATTATTCACGGCTCCCGATTTATTTTTGTGATATTATTAGCTAGTTAACTAGCGAACACACAGTGCACAGAACGTGTTCGTAATGGGCCAAACTTGAGCGTTGAAATTACATTCACTGCAGATGACATAATCAATAGCTAGCTAACGTTAACCATTAAACTACTCAATGAGCATGGAAAAGTTACGTCTGCTGGCTTAGCAAGGACGGCAGTTACAGTCTTAAAAATTTGATCCGTGGCTAGCATGGGCGTTGTAGCAACCGTTACCTAACCTTGAAAAAATAGGCTAAGGTCACCTTTAGGCACGTCATTTGTTGGCCTTTATGAGATGTATGTTCAATGAAAATTAGGGGCCTGTTACTGAAATAGTTGATGAGATAAAGCAAAATGTCAAAGTTTTTGGTAATATTTTTAAGCCAGTGACCTTGAAAAATAGGCCAAGGTCACCTTTAGGCACGCCCTTTGTAGGCCTTTATGAGATGCATGTCCAGTGAAAATTAGCAGCCTGTAACTGAAATAGTTGATGAGATAAAGCAAAATGTTGAAGTTTTTGTTGACGGACGCACGCACACGTGCGCTCGGCAATGGGAGCTAAAAAACAATAATAATTATACGGAGAGGTCAAACTGCTCCTGCACTGTGCAAATAAGCATAAATAGTTAAAAAGATATATACGTAATAAATAATTAAAAATAGGTATATATAAAAAGGTGTAGAGCCCGATTTCTACTAGTTTAAAAACTGTGGTTTTAACAATCTTATTGCCTGCGGGAAAAAGCTCTTTCTTAGTCTCTCGGTATTTGCCTTGAGGGCTTTAAGGCGTTTAACCAACGGCAGCAGGGAAAACAGTGAGGCATTAGGATGGGAGATGTCCTGCCAGATTTTCCGTGCTCGCAATCTCAGCCTCCCATGGTATATCTCCTCCCAGGATGGCATGGTGCATCCCATAGTCCGCTCAGCAGAGCGCAACACCCGCTGCAGGGCGGCCTGGTCACGTACGGTGGTTTTGTCAAACCAGATCAGGCCAAGCACCACAGCGCAATCGGCAAACTTAATGATGGAGGTGGAACAACTGGAGGCTATGCAGTCATGCGTGTAGATGTTATAGAGCAGCGGACTCAATACACATTCCTGGGGGGAGCTGGTGTTGAGGATCAGGGGCCCCGAGGTCACAACAGCACCCACCCTCACCACCTGGGGCCGGTCGGCGAGGAAGCTGAGCACCCAGTTGCACATATGGGTGTGAATCCCCTGCAACCTCATCTTCTCAGCCAGGCAGAGGGGGACTATGGTATTGGATGCTGAGCTGTCATCTACAAACAGCATCCTTTCCCCTCCCCCATCCAGATGAGTTAGGGTGGAATGCAGAAGGCTGGTGATGGCATCATCTCTGCTCCTGTTTGCTCTGTAAGCAAACTGTAGTGGATGGAATGAACTGGGCAGAGAGGCACAGATGTAGTTTTTCACCAGCCTCTCAAAGCACTTTATCACTGCTGATGTCAGGGCCACAGGACGATAGTCATTCAGGCCTGTTAGGTTGGTCTTCTTAGGCACTGGGACAAAAATGGACTGTTTGAAGCAGGATGGAACTACAGCTTTGGTCAGGGACATATTAAAGATGTTGGCATACACTGGGGCAAGCTGGGAAGCACAGGATTTTAGGACCCTCCCTGGGATCTGGTCAGGTCCTGGAGCTTTCCTCCCATTCACCCCCTTGAACACCCTCCTCACATCACTCTCATGATAATGAATGGAGGCTTCCTGTTATAATCTGCTTCATTTAATGTTATTTGGTTGCCCTTCCCCCTTAATTCACACCGAGCATAAAAAGAATTGAGCTCATCTGCAAGAGAGGGGTCGGAACTCACCGAGCTGGATTTGCTTTTAAAGTCTGTCATTGTCCGCAGGCCTTTCCACACACTGGCAGGATCGCCCCCATTGAAATCTGCTTCCACTTTATCCCTCTATCTGCATTTGGCAGCTTTCACAGTCTTCCTCAGGACATAATATGCTTCCTTATAAGCTGACATATCACCTGAAGTAATTCCAGTATTATAGGCAGTGGTGCGTGCAACAGGTGCGGCTCTGACAGACCCATCAACCCATGGTTTCTGATTTGGGAATACTTTTATTTTGACAGTCTGTATAGTGTCACTGATGAGAAAGTGAATGTAACTTCCCTCTACATCTCCCAATCCACGTTCTCGGGCGCATCTTGCAGCAATGCTTCTGATTCGTTGTTCCAACGTTGTACGTCTTTCGTCATCGGAGCGGCACATTGAATCTTCTGTTTGTATTTTGGTATTAGGAAGACGGCAGTGTGGTCTGATTTCCCGAAAGTGGGTAAAGGAACAGCATTACAGCAGTCTTTATACGGATTGTAACAGTGATTTAGTGTATTTTCTACCCTTGTGGGAAAGTGAATGTGCTGCTTAAATTCTGACAGCCCCTGAGAAAGGTTAGCTTTGTTAAAGTCACCGAGGATGATAAACACAGCTGCCGGGTGACATGTCTGCTGCTCATTGGTGACCTCCTGCAGCTCGGAGATGACAGTATCTGTGCTGGCTTGTGGGGTGATATAGACCGCAGTGGAGATGATAGCAGGAAACTCACGGGGCAGATAACATGAACGACACATGATGGAAAGGTGTTCCAGGTGGGGGGAGCAGGCAAGAGAGAGTAAGGCAATATTCCTCGGATCGCACCGCTTGTTGTTTGTGGAAAAACAAACTCCACCACCCTTGGATTTTCCAGACTCGTCTGATCTGTCCATGCGTACAATGGAGAAGTGCTCAGCTGGGGTGACGACCCAATCCGGGATTGCAGATGACAGCCAGGCTTTGGTGAAACATAGGATATTACAATCGCTAATGTCCCGCTGGAACGCAATTCTTGCTCTCGCATCATCCATCTCATTCTCCAAGGATTGGACATTTGCAAGCAAGATATGGGCAGCGGTGGGCGATTGGCCTTACTTCTAACCCTGTGGCAGATTCCCCCTCGCTTCCCCCTGTGCCTCATCAGACGTCTCCTGGGCTTTCCCCCGTCGTTTGTTCCCTCGGCAGCATGACTGCTTCGGAGAATCTCAGCAGGGAACTCCGTCTCGGTTGCAAAGGACGCGCTAATACAACGTATAAGGGAGGCCCAATTTGTCTCTAACATCTAATAGTGTTCGGTGATCATATGTGATCAGGCTAATCGTTTGATCTATGAAACAGACCAGAGAAATAAGGCACAGCCTAAGCAAATGACCCCGACGGTGTCTGGACGCAGCCGCGCCATATTTTCACATTTACCCACAATATTGCTACAAGCCCTTTTTTTTTGTCCTCCTTTTTTTGACTGCTGACTGAGGTGAGGTGAAATTGGCTGGAGGTAGGACCTCAGCCTGTTGGTAGGCTTGCTCCGGAGCTGGTTAGCTCCACAGACTTTGTTTCCATTGTAACTAGTGTCATAGCTTATCCCACACCTCTGTGCAACCGAAATGGGGCTTGAGATCAGGCTAATCCCGTGCTGAAAACGCGAAAAAGGAGCACCCTCCAAACCAGTAAATTATTTCGGTGCACGACAAAAAAAATTATTGAACAAGAAGAATGTCAGCACCCGAAAATGTCCTTTGAAATAATTTTATTAGGCTATCAGACGAACGCGTTAATCCCGTGCTGATCCTGGGCTAATCCCTCATCCCGCCTTTGTGCAATTGGCCCCTGGTCATTCAATTCTGTGGAATTAAACCTCCCATTGTTATTGTTCTGTATAGACCTCCTAAACCATCAAATATTTTCATTTCTGAACTTTCTACTGTTTAACCACGCTTCATGCAATATCACCTAATATAATTTTTATGGAAGATTTTAATATTCATTTTGAGAGCAAAGATAATATTTTTCCCAAAGATTTCAAAGTAATGTTGGAGTGCTTTAATCTGATGCGGTATGTCAACTTCACAACCCACACAAAGGGCCATATCCTTGAATTAGATTGTTGCTCAGGCATTGCACCACATAACATTATCTCCACTGAACTACCTGTCTCAGATTATAAAGCTGTGTTATTCACCACCAACTTACCGCTCAGTAAATCAAGGGTGCAGCGTATCATATCATTCCGCAACATCAAACATGTTAACCCACCGGAGTTCATCAGTTTAGCAACTTCTTTAGTTACAATTTAATCCTATTCCTGCTCCCATCCTCCCACCCTCAGACCTAATAGAACATTACAACAACAGTTTATCGTCTGCACTTGATATTTTAGCCCCTCTGGAAACACGTGTCATTTACCTATACTGCCCCATGGTACACCTCTGAACTGCGCAAGCTCAAGGTTTTAGGTCGGTGTCTGGAGAGGATCTGCACCACAACTGGACTTGCTGTTCATAAATAAATGTATCTTGATCATTTACTTCACTACAGAAATGCTCTCAGTTACAGCTAAAACCTCTAACTATGCAGATATCATCAGTGCGGGCAGAGGGAATACCAGAACTCTTTTCAATACAATACCAAGTACTAAATCCACCAGAAATTCATATGAACGGTAATCTTTCTAATGACCAATGCACTGCTTTTAAAAAATTTTCTGACTCCTAAATGAGTAAAATTCATGAGCAGCTGGCCTCTGCTAACACCATGCAGACGGACTCACCAGCAGCAGCATCAGGAAACTGTCCTCACCCACTGTCCTATAGGACTTCAGTCTCCCAACTGAAAATCACAGTTTGAACTAATTATTAAGTCCAACGATTCCACTTGTCACTTAGATCCTATCCCTACAACCTTTGTTAAATCATGCTTGCCCACTATTATTTCTCTCATTACCTTCATTAGTAACTCGTCTTTGTCCACTGGCATAGTTCCCCCTTCACTGAAAGTTGCCATAATCAGACCAACTGTGAAAAAACCTGGTTTGGACCCTTGCGATTTTAATGGCTATCGGCCCATTTCCTATATGCCATCCATTTCCAAAATCCTCGAGAGGGTCATTGCATCTCAAGTCCAGATCCACCTTGATAACAAAAAATAATAAATAATCCCTTTGATGACAACTATGGAGTGGAAGAGGGTAAAATGCTTGAGAGTTTGTGACTGTCAATTTTCTCTGCTGTGAAAATAAAATCCTAAAAAGCTCTGGGCTCGGTTGTTGAAATCCCTGTTAATTTAAGTTAGCGCTAACCACCTGACATTATTACCACTCTGTAAATAAGATGCTCGCGAACGCTCCTCAATCCTTAAACTAAACGGGGCGGAAACTTTTCAGACAGCGTTCATTAAGTGAATGGCCCAGTACCATGGCACTCTAAAATACACCACATTACTTCAGTCTTACACTCCTGACAGAAATTAACGTGTGTTATTACCTTTGACAGATGGGAGTCCTGTCCTTGTGATTCCTCCATTGCAGCCAATACACTCATAAACCAGTAACCATCTCCAAACAGGCCACAGCTCTATCTGTTAAGTCCCTGATGATGCCAACTTCAGCACATTGTTGTTACATATCAATCTTGACTTATAGCTGTTTAAATAATTTCATTGCAAGTCATTTATTCATTTGAAGATCCCCATGGTCTTTCGCTGATGAAAATTATCGACAAAACCAAATAATTCAAGATTTCACCAGTGTAAATTTCTGACAGACACACATAATGCACGTGAACACTAAAAACAACAATTGAGCCCCTGAGGACAAGAGTGGTCTAACTCCGTTTTTCATAGTTTAGAGATAATCTATGTCAAAGTTCAAGCCCTGGATAAAATTCAGGACACATGTAGGGTATGTTAACCTGAGAGTTTATGACCATGTTTTTGAAGATAACACAACTTTTTCCACAAAAGTAATGTTTCAGAGGTTACTTTCTCTAAATTTTCTGATAAAGGCCCTTTTTATAGGTTAGACCACTCTTGCACTGGCTGTCTGAACAAATGTAACTTAAGACAAGTAAATTAATAACTCAATTTTAATAACTCAATAATAGCTTTAATTTTCGGCATCCCTGGAATTCGAAACACAAAATAACAAGAGAAAACAGATCAAAAGTGAAACATTGTCTCGCAAACTGCTGACCACTGAGAAAGTCATCCATCAGATAATCCTGTTCCTCACAGCTGCCTTCGCTGTCATCATCTGGATGAAAGTTTGGGCCATCTTCATCTTCGATCAGACCCAGATAAAATGAGAGGTGGACAGGCGGTACAAGGCTGAGATCTTCTTTCAAATCCTTGACTTTTGAAGGGTTCAAAGAGTTAGAGCACGGTTGCACTCACACTCTTTGTCTTAATGAAAGTGAGGATAACAAAAAATCTCTGTATAGTAAGATGCATCACTGTGACATCTAGACCACTTATGCCCTGAATGGATTTTACCTAAAACTTACAAAGTATGGGTCTCACTCAAAAATTGGAAAATTAGAGTTAGACCACTATTACACTCCGTGACTCAATTCATAATAAAGTGTGCGTTTATATTTTATTTCCAAATCCTGTGATTTAATTAATTTATATGGCCATGACCTTATGTCCACTGATTCAATTTCGGATGAACAGAAGTCTGATTTTCTGGTGGCTGAAGATGCCATGTAACAAATGTCACAAATTGATAACACTGGAAATGCTAAATTTGAATATGAATGTTAAGAGAACATAGAATAAATGCTCCTTTTGTGATAGTTATCTTGATACTACTGTTTATTAATGCCATTAGCCTTCAAATAATGGGGTTAAGAAATTATTGATATATACATTTTATTTTATTTTTTTTCATGGGCATTAATAATTTTGGTGGATTTGTCACATCTTGGCAAATTTTGACTCAGATCTCTCAGCTTTGATTATGTTCTCCTCTCTAAGGATCAGCATGGAAACCTACAGGACAATAGACCTCCTGGAACAGATGCCAGGCTTTAGTGAAGCCTATGTAGCGAAAGCAAAGAAAAGTACTTGTGAACTGCAGCCTCCTTATTGCCAAGCATTTTGATGAAAGTCAAACTGTCACAAATGTACCAAATATTATCTGCAGAAATACATTTACTGTAACTGAGTGCTGAATTTCTTTTCTTTGTGAGGATGAGAGAGAATTGTTTGAGTGCTTTGATGAACGTTATGGTTTCATGTGTAAGACCTTACACCAGGTTACACAGTCTCACTTGTGCACCAGCTGGCTGACTGCATTGCGTCACTTGTTTGTCTGGGATGCACTTCTTGGATTGTATCACTGACAAATAATATATTGTAAGAACAGGGATAGGGGGGCACTCATCTACCCCTCCTTTTAGCCCCTCCTCTGCTTTACTGCAGATCTGTTTGTCACATCACAAACTCACTCTGCAAACCCAACCCCATCTTGCACACCCACCCATCCTTAAATATAATCCTGTGGTGACAGGGTATTGTACAGTCACTCCAAGTGTTGTTGCTTCCTCAATGGATTTGTGACTGGCTGTCATCTGCCCTGCTCACTTACCACTCGGATTGATATATTTCCTGAAGTAGAACGATATTGAATAAAAACATAATCCTCCTGGAAACAGGTGATCAGGATACAGACCTTGAGGAGTGTATGTCAAGCAATTGCAGTTTCTCATGTAAGTTACTAATTCTTTCTTTAAATCTGATGAATCATTCTTTCATTTCTTATGCTGTGCTTGAGTGAGAGACTGTTGCAGACTGTAATACAATAGACCCAAAGGGCAAACCCTGTCTTCTGGGAACACTGTCTCCACCTCGGGAAGCTGTCTGAACTTGAGGAGTGTATGTCAAGCTATTGCAGTTTCTCAGGTAAGTTATTCATTTTTTTCAATTTGATGAACCACTCTTTCATTTCTTAAGCAGTGCTTGAGTGAGAGACTGTTGCAGACTGTAATACAATAGACCCAAAGGGTAAACCCTGCCTTCTGGGAACACTGTCTCCACCTCGGGAAGCTCCAGTGCAGTTTCAAAGAGTAAAAGCTGGTGTCTTAGAGGAGAGAGAGTTTTCTCTGGATGGAGGTCGTCTTCTCAGAGGACAAAAACTATCCTTCAGTGTAATAATGCAACAGAATTTTCCAGGTCTTCTTTGACAAGAATAACTTCTCAAAAGAGAGAGCTTTGTGCAAAATAGTCCCGTATAAGTGTTTCCATCTCTATTATGCAGTAAATGTGTTATGAGGAGGAATACTTTGGAGAGAAGAACAATGTAAAATAATGCTGGAATCAGCTTAAGAACATAATTTAGCCTCGCAGTCAGTTTAAGTGGTGAGTTCAGTTAGGCTTGACCATGTAACTTACATTCACTCTCTTTTCTAAGGAGCATCAACCCTCAAACCTGCTAGATAAAATAAAACCAAAATGAACAGCTCTGTCATCAATTCTAGCCTACCCTTCAACCACTCCTCTTCAGGATCCAGTCCCCAACTCTCGTGCACATTAGCACAATGCACATACCACCCTGCTGCATATGTGTTTCTGTTTCTTGAAAGGAGCATCAATGTTGTAGTGGGCTACCCTGCCAACATCATGGTAATGTGGCTGGTGGCCAGAGAGAAGAGTGACTCTTCAACCTCCAATAACTTTATCTTCAACCTGGCCCTCGCTGATGCATGGTTTTGCACAATAAGCCCCATCTGCTGCTTTGGCTTCTTTATTCTCGAAATGCAATTTTTCGATTATATAATGTTCTTTACCACTGGGATCAAAAACGGCTCCCCACTTTTTCTCACGTGCATTTGCCTGGACCGCTACGTGGCTGTGGTTCACCCCATTGTGTTCACCAGCATTAAGGATAAAAAGATCAGAGTTGCTATTTCCATGCTTGTTTGGGGGCTCGTGATAGCCTATGCCCTCAGCAGGACATTGCTCAGCAATGGTTCTGGCATCCAACATCAAACGTACATTGGGCTGATCCTGGCCGCCTTCACCATTATGGTTTACTGTAACGTTTCCATCATATGGAGTCTGAGGAAGTCGGTCTTGGGCAAGGAGAAGATGCACCCCATGAAAAAGAAAGCCCTCAGAACTGTGCAAATCTATCTGGGCATCATAATGTTTCATTACCTGCCTGCAGCTGTTCTCAGTCTCTGGAGTCATTATCTTTTTTTCCTAGACCTCTGCACAATTGGTATGTTTATATTCAGCCTTAAGGACTACAGTTCCATCACTCATCCCCTTCTCTACATCTCCCTGATTAAGCAGCTGCCATGGCTGAAAAAATTGTTCTGCATCTGCTGCCGAAGCCCTTCCCCTGAGCCACATAATGTAAGCACATGAGATGTATGCTTGTGATTGTCTGTAACATTGCATTACTCTCCACATAAATTCGTGAAAATGAGTTCATGAAACAAAGCAAGAATGTTATCTGAGTTACGTATAGGCAAATATATTATGTTTAATTTGACTGTAATTAGGAAAGAGATGATAATTAACAATTATTAATATTAATTAATAATTAGCTATAAACATATGCATTGATTAAAAAGTGAAAAATTATTTGAATCACCCACATGTCTATTTCACCATGATTTCATATTACGCAAATTTAACTTTTTTTTGATGCATGGATGATAAATCAATCAAAGAGACCTATTTTTTATGTCATGTGTTAATGATACTTATCTCCATACTTCCAAGACTGATTTATTCTGTCCATTTAATTCCATTATGCCAGCATGGGGTCTAGTTTTGCCCAGGAAACACCTACAGTGACTTCAGATTTTCTGGGAGCACAGCATATACACAAATAAAAATGAGTGTTTTGGCTATTCCTGCGCTTAACGCAGACAATCAGTGAGCAAGTACCACATTCAAAGTATTTTTGACCACAAAATGATAAAATGCATTTTATATGAAACAACGTGAAACGTAACCAATTAGACACAAAAAGAATTAAAATTTAATATTCTTAACTCCAAAGGAAACGCAAGGGTGTGGTGTATACTGTATTTGCGGCAAATTGAAGAATCGATGCTACCTGGTTCGCTAAGGCTGAGATGCGGGGTCATATCTGTCCCAGTAAAGCAATGGATCCTGCCAAGTAGCTTGCCGTGGCGGGTCGAACGCTGTTTATATTCGTGAAGCGGTTGCGGGACGAACGTTGTTCGTATCCGTGAGGCAGTAGGGCGACGAACGCTGTACACCGCTGGGAAGATGCGACGGTTGGCTTACTGAGTATCAGTATCCCCCCAGAGTGCGAGCGGGTGCTCGTCTTAGCTCTTGTACGCACCTTAGCCTGGTCCCATGAACGGTAGTATGGCCAGCCAAACGATAACATTGCCCTACGTCACCTTACCGACAAACCTGACGGACCTTTATTTTCCTACCTCACACTCGCACATTTTGATATGAAGTACTGCCACCCAACATTTTGACTTCGGTGAATGCTGAATTAATCTGTTACTGTAGCCAGCATATGTGGGCTCATCAATACTAACACAGATGGGCATCGGGCTCAAAGGCTCCATGGTTATTTCATCAGCTGCCCAGCTTACCTCTGTCCTTTATATTAGCTAACGATACCACTGCGACGCGCAACTTTTTTTTTTTTTTATCGCGTCGTAAAATTGAAGTTACTTTCGGGAAAAAGCCTTTACTCCTAGCCACAGCTAATATAGCCGAACGTGGCTGGTTAGTAGCACTTTTTCATTGCCGTCTAGCTTGGTTACGTTAATGGTAAATGGTAAATGGACTGCATTTATATAGCGCTTTCTAGTCACATGATATGACCCCAATGCGCTTTACAATTATGCCTCACATTCACCCTGATGGCGGAGGCTGCCATGCAAGGCGCCACCCTGCACATCAGGAGCAGTGCGGGGTTCAGTATCTTGCTCAAGGACACTTCGACACATTCTCTGGAGGAGCCGGGGATCGAACCAGGAACCTTCCGATTCCTGGGCCGCCCGCTCTACCTCCTGAGCCATGCCGCCCCACAATGTGGTTAGTGGTTAATGTGGTTAGCTAGTTTGTGGATGATTGACTTCATGTAGAAACTCTTTTAGCGACAGCTAAGCTGGGTAGCTAGCCTTTCTATTTACAGTGATACCGTTCAGTAATCGCACTGAAAATGGAACAAATCCATTAGTGGCAAATGCAGTTCTATAAGATACTGCTGTGTGAATCTACTGAGTGTATAACCATGGCAATCTCTGGTCAAGCCCTCCAAATACTCCGGGGAATCAGCTAAGGAGCCGCGTCATTTGGTAGCGTACTATGGTGGTTCTAATGGTGTAGCTGACCAGCCAGTTACGTTGGCAACCTGCTAGGGAAGCCGTGACGGTTTTCCAACCCCTGACTGACAGCTTTTGTTCAAAAGTATGTTAACCCTAAATTCAAACACTTTCCTGTTTCGCTATTACTTCGCTGCATGCCCGTATAATAACTGTGGCAGGCGTACACTCCCGCTGGTACAGCTGGACATCTTGGGCAAAAACTAACCGGGGGGGTTACTGTATTCTCTGGCTAGTTGGCTAGAGAACGAACTAATGTTACTTCATGTTGACATATAATGTTATATGAAATAATATTAGAATTTCATCATCTTAGAAAGTAGACCACAGACGCCTAACCACACAGCAAGACATTTTCATCCTGATATTTGGATAAAAATCTCCAGTCAGAAACGCGGACAATGGATCAAGTTCCGTGACTCGAGTAAGCCTAGGTAGGATAACGGCCCAGAGGCGACTGGATTGGCGGCTAGGCTAGCTGAGCTGTAGTAACCCCCCTCCCTCAGACAGCCAGGCTCGGCCCGTGGTTAGCGGCAGGGCTTGGCGTTCCTTCTCTGCAACCCGGGGCCGTGTAGGCCTGTGCTCTAGCCTAGCCACAACATACCCGGATGAGACGACTCCTGCCCAGAGACTGTGGAATTCAAGGTTCTGCCACTCAAAGTGGCCACGCCCTTAATTATGCAGAAATTTTAAGCCTTTGATATAATGTAAATAGTAGAGTTACAAAAAAAAAATTCACTCCCCCCACAGTTTTCACGGAGGGGAAAATTAGCCATAGAGACCAAAACCGTATTTTGAACCAGGCTGTAAACATGTTTATTATTGCCGTAAAATTGGGCTTTTTAATATGGGGGTCAATGGGGATTGACTCGTTTCTGCAGTCAGCCTCAAGTGGCCATTCAAGGAACTGCAGCTTTTGGCACTTCCGTATTTGCTTCACTTTTCAGCCCCGCAGGTCCACCCCCAATATTATGTCTCTGCAGACCCGGAGGCAGCAGTTTCAGGACCGTACTTTCAGGACCGCAGTTCTAGGACCCTCTGTACTACCGCAGGTTGCCGCTTGGTCCAGCACTAAGGCAACAACTCTACCTTACCCGTCATAGTCTGAATAAAGACGGAGAGAAGTAGCAGCAGTGCTGTATGTATGCGGTTACGGCAGTGATTTAAGACCGTGCTGAAACACGGTATACATTCAAGCACTGCTCATTTTCTACTCTGATGGAAGTCTCAATTTGGGGAATAAGGACAAATCTGAAAATGACGGATTCTAAATCTGGTTAAAATGTGACATGGAAGGGGGACTGATTGAATTGTGATGGTCACTGTCACATGGATACTTGATTATAATGATCGAATATTGGCTATTTTACTGACATCAATGGTCACAAGTTTCTATAATTACTCTGGGCCTACTATAAATGAGATAGCAATGTGTAGTGGATAATTCAGAATGACTGTTAAGGTCATTGATTTTCAATTTGGGTCACTGCTGACTGAGGTCGTTGCAAGTTACGTAGGTGGTCACATGATCCCCGAAGCAAAATGTACACAGAGGTTGATCGCAGCATAGTGAAAATGGGGAAATCTTGTGCTGCTGTTGCTTGCACCAATAATAATGCCATTCAGTTGTCTTGAAAATACGGCAAAATAAGTTTCCATCAATTTCCACAAAATAATGAAGCCCTTTTGAAAGATTGGCTTGTTATATTAAGAAGAATTGACAGTGGAAAGCCTTACAAACCAACAAAACATTCAGTTCTTTGCTCAGAGCACTTCGAGAAAAGCTGTTTCACGTACCAGAAGTTCACAAGTAAGTCAACGGTTTTGTTGCAATGAAAACTGGTTTTAAAGTGAAGATTTAAAGAACTTGGTGGAAATGTATATTCAATACAAATATGAACCTTAAGCCTGAATGCCCCTGAAACGGGGGCAATGAATTTACATAATAAATACAGCATGTTTCCTCATAGCAACCTCGTCATGTAGCATATCCTCTTAAAGCGAAGAAACTCAGCGAAAAGTTTGTGATGACCGTTTTTACCTAAACCGAACACAATTCAAGTACCAAGCAAGTAAATAAGCATCTAGCAAAACAATAAATAAAATAAGATTAAATAATCAGTGCTCTATCGTAAGCATTTCTACTGAATTTGTGATATGCATACAAACGATACCTCAAATGAAATAGGACAGTCCACAGATTCCAACGATATAGCCTTGTCATTTAAAATTGACACCACACTCACCAGGCATACACTTTAAATGCTACAGAGATGAGCAAAAATTTTTCTTACCTTTGATATTTTGTCATAAAAGCTGCTTGTGGGAAAATCTGCGCTTACTATTGTTTTAGCCAGTCTATCTGAGAGTCCTCTCGCCATTATGCTATGCACTGGAAAACCTCAGCAGTATAATCACTTAAATGGTTTGTTTTTTGTATTTTCGCTATAATTAACCGCTAAATATTCAACTGTTGTTTTCAAAGCCGGTTTATGACTGAGTATCCTTGCGCCAATATGCTCAAGTTCAAACACAGCACAGCTATACAAGTGCTAAATCGACCAGTGACTATAGAGTCTGTTGAGCTAGTGTCGTGGATAAGGCGGAGCATTTGGACCTGAGGTTCAATATCCCATTATACATGCGACATTTC
This sequence comes from Gymnothorax javanicus, assembly GCA_029692085.1. Lineage (NCBI taxonomy): Eukaryota > Metazoa > Chordata > Actinopteri > Anguilliformes > Muraenidae > Gymnothorax > Gymnothorax javanicus. Next base: position 15,096,511 of record CM056200.1, on the reverse strand, counting down.
AGAGCACGGAAATACATTTTTTTTTTGAATAAATAAATAATAATTAATCAATGCATTCCCATCCCATCAAAGCCATCTTCCTGAGTTACTTTGGAGATCACGTTACTTACACGACGGTTTCTGCATCCAGTGCAACGCCTTTATTGGCTAGAGGCAGGAGTTTAGCTAGTTCGTAAGCCTGCTTCGGAGCTGGCTAGCTCCACAGACTTTGTTTCCATAGTAACTAGTGCCATGGCATAGCTCACACACTCTGTGCAACCGAAATGGGGCTTGAGATCAGGCTAATCCCTTATCCTTCCTTTGTGCAATAGGCCCCAGCAGTGGTCGGAGGCTCTTTTCAGAAGTAGCGCGCAATTGGCCAATGCGCTACAGGGATGCAAATTACGAAGGGCCTGCTGGGAAGGGTTATGTAGATTAGAGTTCCCTTAGGGGCGTCCTGTTGGCTAGACAGGCGCTTATATATGAGATTCTGGTATTCATTGGTTGTGATTATTCTCCACCCTCGTTCTGAACTTGCGGTATTGCGACCAGCCAATATATAGAAAGCATACGTATATAATAAATGAAAACCGCTAATTTTATGTACGTTATATATATATATATATATATATATATATACATACACACTAAAACCTATATGTTTATGTAGGTTCTTTCCGTGAGGGAAGACTAAATACTAACACTTATCATGGGTGTGATGGTGCCAGTGTGTATGGCAAGCCGTCTGTCCCGTCTGTAAGCCTTGTTGATTGCTATTATTTTATTTCTCTGTGAACGTTGCCAAGATGCCTCTGTCTTGCTTGTTTACAATAGTGAAGCACTTCTTAACCTCCGAGTTTCTGGAGAGACACTGTCCAAGCAGGATTTGGGATTTTGGATTTCAAGCCTTCCTCCCGTCCTGTCGGATATACCAGAGTTGGCTACCTGCGCAGGCTGCCTGTCACTGTTCCCCCCAAGAAACGTTTCAAGCGACAGGGGAAAGGCGGGGGTGTGCTGGTGAGAGTTAAGGCTTACCTGGGGACTTCCCGTGCAACGTGTCCCTATGATGGATGCTCAGTTCCTGTTGACCAGCGATCGCTAAAAATGAGAGGCCGGTGGATCCGTCTGGTCGCCCCTGCCTCGCTAGACGCTTCTGACCCTGACCTGCTGACGGTGCCTTCTCCTCCTGTACAGATTCAGGACCGCATAGGCAGTGTGGATTTCTCTGACGGTGCCTTCTCCTCCTGTACGGATTCAGGACCGCAGAGGCGGTGTGGACTTCTCAAATCTTCGGCTGCTGAATCGCGCTGTGCCTTTGGCCCGTGAGGATCGCACTCTTCGTCTAGCTCTCATAAATGCCTGATCGCTTGCAAACAAGACTTTTCTCCTGAATGAATTCTTCACTTCACGTGAGATGGATTTTATGTCTCTGACTGAAACCTGGCTTCACCCTGGAGATTCCACCCCTTTCGCTGAACTTCTTCCTCCTGCTGTGATTTTCTCAGTTCCCCTCAGACTTCAGGTAAAGGTGGGGAACTGGCTTCAGTCTTTAAGTCCACTTTTCATTGTCCAGAGATCCATGTACAGCTGCTTCAGCTTCGAGTTGCAGCTTTTTGAACTAACTTTCCAGAGTCTGTGTTACGTGCAGTTGTTTACCGCCATCCTACACAGCCAGATATAGTCGAATCGACAATAAAAAATATGGTCCCAGCCAACCATAAAATTTATGGTATCGACGTGACGTACCATATGTTTTATGGTCATTGTGCGACCATAAAAATAATGGTCGGATTTTTTTTTTAAAGATTTTTTTCGGGGATTTTTTCCTTTATTTGACACTTATATTGTGGAGATAGACAAAAGTTGGGGAGAAGAATGGGGAAGACATGCGACAAATGATCCAGGCTGGAATCGAACCCGGGTCGCCACGAGAAGGACACAGCCCTTATGGTGCGCGCATTCAGACCGATGAGCCACCGGGGCACCCTCTTTGCCTGTTTTTGATACAAAATATGCTCACAAATTAGTTGCAAATAGCATGATATCATTATGTTTCATGCTCAATGAACTTTGTAGACCACACTGATTGTCATCCTTATTGATTTATTGATTGTCTTCTGTAGTACAGTGAATTGTGGTAGAGGCTAACCACTGAAAGTACCAGCTACTTTTGTTTTCATCATGAAACTGGGATACATTTGGAGAATTGATAAATGTAATTGAATTTATATTATAACAGTGGCCTCTGATCTCAATGAGACTCTGGTGCCCAACATTAAGCTCCTCCTTTTGCTCTTATGGAGGGATTGTTTATTTTAATTGTGACTACTGTAAAAAGGTATATTATAGAATATGCTGTGATTAATTTGACTTAATTATAATTATACAGGCCCATTGTTAGAGTGTGTTAGAGTTCATACTTAGCTCACACTCTCAGAAAACAAGGTTCGTTTCAGCACCTTTTACGGGTGTGTACATTTGCTACAGTAGCAACACCTTTTAAGGTGCTTATGAGTACCTTTTTTGAAAGGAGCTCACGAGCACCCTAAGAAGGGGTGGACACATGCACCCTAAACGGTGCTCATGAACATCCTAAAAATGGCGTTAATGAGCACTCTTGCATGGGGTGAACTCAAGAACCCTGAAAGGTGCAGATGAGGACCATTAGTAGGGGTGACTACGCACACCTTTGTAGAGGGTGACTGCAAGCACCTTTAAAAAAGGTGTTAACGAGCACCTCTATAAGGGGTTAACGCAAGAACCCTAAAAGGTGCAGATGAGCACCCTTATTAGGGGTGACCACGCGCACCTCCGTAGAGGGTGACTGCAAGCCCCTCCCTAAGGTTCTTATTACCATTTCACAGGTTGCACATATGTACCTCATCTAATGGGTGCTTGTCTGCACCTTAAAAGGGTTCTCACTTATACCTTTTATAAAGCACCCAAAAGGGAGAAGGGTCTAGCTGCAGCCGCAGTCGAGTGCAAACCACGCCCCGTACAGAACACGCCCCCTACAAGACACGCCCTAACCCTAACCCCAACCCTTTTGTCGGGAGTGTGTTTTGTAGGAGGCGTGGTTTGTACTGTACCCGCGTGGTTTGTAGGGGGCATTGTTTGTAATTTAACCGCGGCTGCGGTTGGGTATTATTGCCAAAAGGCGCTTGCAGCCTCAGAGCGCCGCCATTTTCTGTATCATGTGACTCGTCTGCACATCATACGAGGGGTCTGCACGTTATGGTTGGTCGAGCACGTGTAACATTGCAGCAGGTAGCCCCCATACGGTGAGAAACTTCCTCGCATGACGCAAAAATACCTAGCATGCTAGATATGCTGCTGCACTGTTACCTGAGGAAGTTACGCAGCAAAAACCATCCCCACACGGTGTAACTTTGCCTGATGCATACATGCCAACTCTACCGCTTTTAGGGTGTTTTTTTTTTCAGAATAAAACGCCCCAAAAGCGGTAGTCTACCGCCAAAAGTGTTAGAGTTGGCATGTATGCTGATGCAGTATACACGCGTGTCACATGCCTCAGTCAAAGTTGCACCATCTGGTTCAGGCTTTACAGCGAGGCATTTAAGAGACATCACAAAGAGCCTTTGCACAGGACTCATATATCCCTCTGAGGGAACAACAAACAGGTGTGTAGGCTGATTGACTAATGACAGATGATAATTGAATAATCATTAGAAGTACGCTCCGGGTTCTCATGGAGCGATGAGCTGGCTGGCAGGAGGCGTGTCTTTACTCATTGTATTTACACTTGTAAGGGGCAAACAAGTGCATGTTAATGACAATCACATTGCTGCCCAGTTTTGCATGTACGAAGACTTTTTTTTTTGTCATGTGCATTCAACCTTTGTTGGCATCTCCATACTGACACTGGGAAAAAATTGAAAATACGACATTTGAATTTCATGTAAAGTAAATGCACTTGTTCATAAACCAGATATCAAAGCAGCTGCATAAATAATACGATGAGAAGAAATGGCAAAACAAATCCATTTTAGTCCTTTAACGATCTTCTTGTTGCGGGATGTTGGCAGCCACGTAACAGAGTGAGCTAGCATATATAGCTTGATGAACAAAGCCAGCTTGAACGCGATGAACGCCAGTTATTGTCCACGTCGATTGTCCTCACTTGTACAGTTGTCGCGCTGCCATTGGTTGTGGTATTTTTGGAGGAGTAGTCCAATCGAAAAGTTGTTAATTGTATCCGTTGTCATTTTTGTGTCCCAGTTTATTTTATGAGAAAAAATAAGTTTAAAAATGCGGCAGCGTGGCTTTCTACTAATTTTGTACAATTAAAAAAATATATGCTATACAAGAAGTTCAACACAAAATAGGTCCGAAGTGTTAATTAGGCTAATGATCGTTAGTGCGGTTGCCTGAGAGACTATTCAAGGGTGCGGACGGGCACCCTATAGGTTTCAGCTCCATCTACAGGTTCTGAAGGGAACCATTCCTAAGTGCGAACCTTTTCGGCGCCAACGAGCACCCTTCACAAACCTTTCTTTCTTAGAGTGCAGGAAAAGTAAACATCTTGTTGTTTAATTATTGTTTTGAAATGTTAAACAATTGTGCCTGCACTCCCTGACCTTGAGCAATGCAGTATGTTCCTTGAACCAGCAAATGCCTTGATTGTTATTTTGTGAATATCTGTCAGGAAAATGATCATATGAATTATGATGGATAAATCACTGTGGACTTAGCTACCTAAAAGTTGTCTTAGTTTATCAGAAATGATTGACAAGCATTTCTGTGCTTGAACAAAAATTCATGAGCATTTATGGTCACATACCAAGCAACCATAATTTTTATGGTCGCCTATGTTTGATCACATATGTTTTACCACCATTTTCATGGTCGCATTCCAAGTAACCATAATTTTTGCAGCCACCCATGGTCGATCAGAAATTTTTGACCAGCTTTTTTATGGTCGCTTTTAAGGTAACCATAATTTTTATGGTCGGACAGGGTCGACCACAAATTTGTGACCATCTTTTTTATGGTCACGTTTAATGTGACCATATTTTTTAAGGTCAGGCCGACCATATGTGTTGGACAGTGTACAGTGCTGTGAAAAAGTATTTACCCCCTTCCTGATTTTTTTTTTTTTTTTTTTTTGCATATTTCTCACACTTAAATGTTTGAGATCATTAAAAAAATTGTAATACTAGACAAAGGTAACCCGAGTATATACAAAATGCAGTTTTTTAATGATGATTTTCATTATTAGGGGAAAAAAGCTATCCAGACCTACCTGACCCTATGTGAAAAAGCACTGTAAGTTTAACAAGGATTTTATTCAGGACTTTGCAGACTTTGTGGCAGTGATCGTACTGAAATATGATCGCTTTTTAATTGTTGGTGTCATGAACATACATGTATGCTGTGAATCCAGACCTCTGGTCAAAGATTTTCTAAATCTTATTGATTCCTTTGACCTCACTCAGTCTGTCGTTGGTCCGACACATGAGAAAGGGCATACATTGGACCTTGTACTATCTTAAAGTTTATCTGTGGACTTTATTTAAATTTGCGATACATGTATCTCTGATCATCTGCCTGTTTTATTTACTATTGCTGTTCCCTGCTCGGAGGCTTCTACCCGTGCGCCTGTGCGCCCTCTGCCTGCAATTAACTCTTTAACTGCCTCCCAGTTCTCTGCAGTCTTTAAAGCTTCATTGTTGTACAACTCAAATGACAGAGGTCTCAGTGCTGAGGAACTCACTGCCCTCTTTGACCGTTCTTGTACTGAGATACTGGACTCAGTTGCACCACTGAGGAATAAACGCACTGACGCATTTTCTGAATCACGGCTGAATGATGATACCTGCTCTCTCAGACGGGCCTGTAGAAAAGCCGAGAGAAATCGGAAGAAGAATAAACTCCAAGTCTCCTTTGGAATTTTACAGGACGCATTACTTAAAAATCAGAAAGCAGTTAAAATGGCTAAAACTAAGTTTGTATCCCACCATGTTGCTAGCAACAGTCAGAGGCCTCAGGTGCTTTTTAATGTTTTGAACTCTCTTCTTAATCCTCGTGACTCAGCACTTGTTGTTCCACCAACAATGCGGTGTGACAAGTTTCTGAAATTTTTTATTGATAAAATTTAGGGATGCACCGATACAACTTTTTTAAAAACCGATACAAGTACGAGTATTTTATTTTGTGTACTTGCCGATACCGAGTACCGATACAGATATTTCTGAAATGTTTTCCAGGAAAATACAATGACAATTTTGGAGTACAGGTTTTATTTTCTTTTTATAACAAGCCTAAATGAGGCCAATATCAAATGATTCACACATGGCTATTTCCAAAAAAAAAAAAAAAAAAAAAGAGTCGGCCTAACTGCTAAAAATCTTTCTGTATTTAGGCCCGACAAAAAGCCTTTGAACTAGCACTGCCATCAAATGAGGCAAAACATTACTGAAGCTTGACAAATGAAAAGTAAACTCGCTGCATAGGCAAGGTAACACACCCAACTTCATAAAAAGTCAGTAGAACTATTAACTGGCACAGATAGTTTCTACACACATTCATAGGCATTCTCAATCCAACTAAAGTCAATAATAGCTTTCCAAGCAAACAAGGCATCACTTAAAGTGTGTGGTATCGCCATATTTCAATTACACAAATGACAGATGAAAAAGATTTAACTTAACTACAACCAAAATGTTTAAGGTAACCATATGTTACTAATATATTTGTAGTAAAATAAGTCTCTGTGTGTGTGATTGTGGGTGTGTGCTTGCGCGAGCTCGGCTTGATTGTAAATATTCAATAACTGATCCGGGTGTGCCATCTAGTAATAGAATATTGCAATTGCCTGCATAAATTTGCAGCTCCATGTCCGCTGGCAGAAACATTGCACAAAACGCTTAAGATACCCTACCGAGCACCGTTGTTCTTCTTGTACAAGCCGCATCCCGATAATCCTTAAATGATGAATTATATACATATTTTAATTTGTAACGTGTAGTGAAGTGGCCAGCAGTGCTTGAAATGGGCCGGTTCTCACCGGTACGCAGTACCGCCACCTCTGATTTTTACCCCTCTGCGCACCGTAACTTCTTACGGCGCCCTACAGCGTACCGTCACCTTTTGACACGTCTCGGCACGCATATTGTAGCTGTAAATTACGGTCTGTGCGGTTATTTATTTGTTCTTTTTAAGCAACGTTTATTTTTATATGCGCAAGACAACCATACAGTCTTCCGCACGAGTGCATTCCAATGTAAAAAAAAAAAAAAAAAAATCTCCGTTGTAGTTCTTACGTAGTTCCTGAGAACGGCAAATGAAATTCAAGCCAATTAGCCTATATATTATTTTATAAAGACACGTTGACCCAAAATGCGTTATTTTACTGCATCGCGCGAATTTACGTGCATACAGAGCGTTCCAAAATCTTTATTTAGCCAGTCCTCACTTGCAACTGAAAACAGTACGATTTCGAGGATGTTAGCTTGGCTTAACAGTGCGAATACTGCGAAACAAATCGATTTTCCCCGGACAACGACCCGAATGAAACTCCCCTTATTATTATTATCCTGAAACAGATAATTCTGCGTTGGAAATGTTATCTAGCGGGGAGCCTTCTCTGGTCGACGATCCACCTGCCCCAAGATCACCGGCTCGCACTGAGCCGCCAACGTAAGCCATGGCGTTAGCGCTAGGCAGGCCCGCCGACAGGGGGGGACAAACGGGTATCTTGTCCCGGGCCCAGGGAGGAGGGGGGCCCAGAACTGGGCCCTCATGAAATTGCGGAATAATTATTCTATTTTATTTCAAAATATGCCTATTTGTGGAAGAAATGTATAATATTTGCGTAAAAGAAATGATTTCTAATTGTTTTTATCTTTATTGTCCTTGAAATAGGGATGAAGAACCCCCCTGCCACTCCCAACGCAAAAATGGTTTGGCCTGTGATCAGGCGCGTTGCTAGAACAGGGAATTGGGGGGCACAGACACTTCCCTTTATGAAAAGAATTAGTCCTGGCTAGTTCTCAATCATTTTCCTTTACTGACGCGTTTTCCAATTATCGTAACTGGCAACTGAAAACACGGTTTCTCTCCATATGCGATCTAACAGCGATTAGATGATGAGCTAAATTCAGTACAGTTGCGGAACAAGAACAGAGAATTGGGTTGCACAAAACTTCCGTTTAAAACAGTCATTAGTCCTGACCTGTTCTCAGTCATTTTCATGATTAACAAAAGGTTCACTCCGAGAGCACTCCACACTTAACAGGTGCTGCTTGTTCTCCCCGATTAGGTAAGACGACAATCATTCATCTGGACGCGTATTTGCTCATTTAAATCAATGTTATTCAAAATTGCATACCTGCGCAAATAGCTTGAGCCGCATGCTTTTTATAGCCTATTTAACCGCCGAGTGCCACATTTTGTCTTATCAACACACGCGATACCGAGAGTGAAAGGCGATATTTCATTGGAACAAAGACCAGTTCAATCAACGCGAAGCATTGGCCTATTAGTACATAAATTATTTTTCTGTACTGAATTTAGCCCATGATTTCATTGCTGTTAGATCGCATATGGAGAGAAACCGTGTCTTCAGTTACCAGTTACGATAATTGGAAAACGCGCCAATAAAGGAAAATGATTGAGAACTTGCCAGGACTAATTCTTGTCATAAAGGGACGTGTCTGTGCCCCCCAATTCCCTGTTCTAGCGACGCGCCTGCCTGTGATCAAAAATACGACGTCATTTCATTTGCGCTTCAGTATGCCAACATGTCTCAGTACAAGTCAGGGGCGCAAAAAAGAAAAAGAGAAGAAGAAACCAGGAGCCTTAGGGATTCACTAAATAAATATTTTAAAAAAGGTTCTTCTGATGATGCAGGTACGAGTGAAGGCAGGGCAGAGCCAGGTAAGACAAAGAGCAGCCACCGTTTTCCAGCCCCGTTAAGTCACCCGATCCAGCTTTTCTTGCCCCCGCGCCAGGCTAAGCGTCACTTGTCAATTTATTTTACTGTAAATCAGTGACGTGCGTTCGGAGGTTAGTTTGGTGAGGCAGAATCCTCCCCTTTGCTTGATTAGTAATCAGACGATTAACTAGTTTAGTAAGACTATTCGGCAGAATGACGGGCCAGTTTAAGTTTCCGCGGCGTTATTACTCAGTAGGCTACATCGAACTTGAAATGTTCACGAAACTGCAGAGTTGTGCGTACTTGCTTACAGGAAGCCAGAGACGTGCGGTGAGGTGAGGCAGTGACCCAAACTTTTATCACAGGATTTTGTGAACCTGTTCCCACGTACTATTCCTGATTGACAATGAAAACAATTAAGACCAAGCCTATAGGAAGCCCGTATACTGACAGAGGAGATAATGACAAAAAGATTCATTCACGTATACGCTTCAATTCGAGACTGCAAGGATGGAAATCTGAATAATCAATTAGGAAAAATTCTCGGCTCTCGGTAATTCTGTATATCGTTTAAACATTTTGTTAATCGGATTACGAAAGAAGACTGAAAATAAACGCCCGCTTTTTGTTTGGGTGTAAAAGCGCGTATTTAAAGGAGAATACATTGTATAGGCTATTGATTAACTGCTGGCTCACATAGATGTCATGCACTTAGATTGGGACAATGAGGCTAACGCTGCTTACAGAGTGTCATTACAGAAATAACAGCCAAAATAGAGACCAGTTTTCCATGTCGCGTGGACATGGACAAGATCCATGCCTGCAAGCAGAAACTGGACGGGGGCGCGGAGGACTTCCTGACCCACCTGACGTTCAACACCTATCGAGGCATTCCGCACCCAGGGGACCTTGGGACCACCGCGGAGGCCTGGGAAAGTTTAGTTTAGTTTAGTTTATTTTGGTCTTTGATTGGACACAACACCTCATTGCGCAATAGAATCCACAACTCAACACAAAAAATCAGCCAGACAAGGTCCAAGAAAAAACAAACAACAACAAAAAGCAAAGCAGAATGAACAAATAAACAGATAACTAAAGACAGCGCTCAACAAACATCCAAGACCGAAAAGGTGTAGGCTGAAGCATAGCTTATTACGCCTACCCTTTTAGAAACAGGTTATATTACGCTGTGCAATCTACAATTTCATTTATATGAACAAAAGAAAACGACAAAACAAAATAATAAAACTCTACAGCATAAAAGGCACCAAAGCTCATAATTCTAGTTTATATAAATTGATCATCCTGCTTTTAAGTATATTTTTAAATATATTTATTATACTACATGTTTTTAGATCATTTTCAAGATTATTCCAAAAGTTGACTGCTGTTACAGTTGTACATCTTTGTTTTATGTTGGTTCGAATTTTTGTCTTTGTAAACATACAGACCCCTCTAAAGTTATAATAACTTTGTCTTTTTTTTGAACATTTTCTGAATACAGTCAGGCAGCATGTTGTTATTGATTTTGAACATAAGCTGTGCAGTTTTAAAATCCACCAGTTCTTTAAATTTAAGTCCATATGTATTTATAAATAATTGGTTGGTTGGTTGCTTATAGTCTGCTTTGTTTATGATTCGTATTGCTTTTTTTTTTTTTTTTTGGAGTAAGAGGATTGGTTTTGTAATTGTTTTATATGTGTGTCCCCACACTTCAATACAATAAGTTATATATGGTTTTATTAGAGATTGGTACAGGATTTTTAGTGAATTTGTTGTTAGGATGTTTTTACATTTGTACAGAATGGCAATGGTTTTTGATATTTTATTCTTTAGAAAGTTTATATGTGACTTCCAGCACAGCTTGTGATCAATAACAACTCCAAGAAACTTGTTTTCAAAAACTCTTTCCACTTCCACATTGTCTATGCTGATTTGCACTCTTTGATTTATTATACGATTTCCAAAAATAATAAATTTGGTTTTGCTTACATTTAAAGATAACTTATTCACATCAAACCAATGTTTTATTTTTTTAAGATCTGTTTCCACTGTATTCAGAAGGTGCTCGAGATCTTTGCCGGAGCAGAATAGGTTTGTATCATCCGCAAATAGTACACAATTAAATTTACAGGAAACATAGCAAATATTGTTTATGTACAGTATGAAGAGCTTCGGGCCCAGTACTGATCCTTGTGGGACCCCACATGTAACCCTCCTCAATTCAGACCGTTCATTATTTATTTGGACGTATTAATATCTGTCATCCAAATAGTTTTTAATCCATGAGTTAGCCACCCCTCTCATACCATATCTATCAAGCTTCTTTAATAATAAAGTGTGATCAATAGTATCAAAAGCCTTCTTTAAGTCAATAAATAGGCCAACTGTATATTCTTTATTTTCTGTATTAGTGCATATGTTATCAATGAGTTCCATAACTGCCATTGTAGTTGAACGATTTGATCTGAAGCCATATTGTTGGTCACTCAAAAGGTGTTGCTTTTCTATAAAGTCCTCCAATCTGTGTGCAAAGAGTGCTTCCAGTATTTTTTGAGAACCGAGGGAGCAGAGAAATTGGTCGGTAGTTACAGAAGTTGTGCTTATTTCCATTTTTGAAGATGGGAATGACCTTTGCCGTTTTCATTTTATTAGGAAATATTCCAGTTTGAAATGATTGATTGCAAATATGAGTTAGTGGTTTGGCTATAGATAATAAGGTTTTTAATTAGGCACATATCAATATCATTATAGTCGGTTGACTTTTCATTCTTAAATTTATTAACTATATCAATTAGTTCTCTTTCTTCCACCTTTGTTAAAAATATAGTATTTTGGTTAATATCAATAATTTTTTCACTAACATCATCTTTATTTATCGGGTTAGCAATTTGTTTTGCCAAATTGCAGCCAACATTTATGAAATAATCATTGAATCCATTTACAATCTCCTTAAATGTGCTTATATTTTGTTGATTGTTAACAAGAAAATAATTTGGACAATCAGACTTTTTAATACTTTTATTAATTAAATTATTTAGCACTTTCCATGTCCCTTTTGTATTGCTTTTATGTAGTTCCAATAGTTTATTATAATAGTTCTTTTTATTATATCTCATAATACTAGTTAATTTATTTTTAGATTTTTTATATTTATTTTCTGCTTCCTTGGTTCTGTATTTTAAGAACTGCTTATACAATACATTTTTCTTTTTACAAGCATTTTCAAGGCCTTTAGTAATCCATGGCTTCTCATCATATTTATGCTTTCTCTGTCGTTGCCAAGGACAATGTCTGTCATATAATGGCATGAAAATGGACATAAATTCATCATATGCCTTGTTTGGGTCTTGATGTGAATAAACCAGATTCCAATTTTGTGTGTATAAGTCCCTTTTTAGAGCCCCCAAAGCTTTGGATGTCCTTTTGCGAATCCATTTAGTACTTTCAGTTTGAGTTTTCGACCAAGTTACGTTCTGTACAACTGTGAAGATAGGAAGATGGTCAGTGATGTCATTCAAAAGTATCCCACTTACAACTTTACTCCCGATGTCATTGATAAAAATATTGTCTATCAGTGTAGCACTGTTAGTGGTTATTCTTGTTGGTTTGAGGACAGTGGGAAATAGGCTTAAACAGTACATTGTATCCAAAAAGTCTCTAGTCTTTCTGTGTTCATTTGTATTCAATAGATCTATGTTAAAGTCCCCACAGACAAAGACACTCTTTTTCTCGACATTTTTGTCGTATATATCGCTCATCTTATCATTAAATATGTCTAGAGAGGACCCTGGAGTTCTATATGCACAGCTTATTATTATACTCTTGTGTTTTCCAGTGATCATTTCTGAGTTACATGGTAACTGCCTTTTTGCGAGGATTACAACCAGCTATTGTCTCTGCAGTCCGCAAGTCCTACATCCTGCCGGACGAAGCGTGCCTGGATGAGATCAAACGACACGCCATCCATGCGCAACGCATGCTGCGCCATGCCAAGGTCAAGCAAGCAGAGGCAAGGGATAGCAACCTCCACAAGGCTACGCTGACACTTCTGCAAACTGTGGCCAGCAGAGAAGGAGGCGCGGCAGAGGAAGAGGCCGTGGCCAGGGACGAGGAGCATGGCAAGGGAGGCCACGGGACAGAACAAACGACACGTGTTACAACTGCAGCGGAACCGGGCACTGGTCCCATGACTGCCCCCATCCACCCCGCCCAAAGAGGAGGAGGACTAGGCAGCTCTGCCTACCCGCGACACAATGACTACGAGGCACCTGAGGACCACTAGGAGGTGGACTGATGGGCGGAGCACGGGTCTGTGGTTACACTGATGAACTCGATGGAACCGTTTTCTACTGACACAGGTTGTATGTCTTCCTTATCTTTAGTTCCAACTGACACATGCACCAGCAACAAAGAACTGCTTTGCCAGGACACACAGACATCCGTAGCACATATAGGTTACACCACACAACTGTTTATGGGCCTACCCCAACTTCAGCTCTTGATTAATGGAACAAGCATTACTTTCCAAGTAGAGTCAGGTGCAACTCATTAATGCCGCACCAGCGGTATCTTACGTACAAAGCCTGCATTGAATGGTAAATGGTTAATGTCTGCTAGTGTGTCAGGGCATTGTGCAAAAGAATTTTTCACTGTACCATTGTTGTGCAAAAATGACCAAGGCAGGAAGTTCACTCACTCTTTTGTGCTCTCCCCTGCATGTCAGTTGAATTTTTTGGGACGAGACTTAATGTATAAATTAGGCATAGCTCTGGTATCCACACCTGAAAATGTAGAAGTTCACCAGCTAAATTCAGAACCTCAATCTTTCTCTATGTACAAAGACAACTGCAGTCTTTTCCAAGTGTTTGAGTCGCACATACAGAATCGGTTGCCACCTGCAGAACAGGTGCTGGAGAAAGCTGAAGCTGCCCTAAGTGTCCTCACAGGTCAGCAGCCCTACCGAAACCAGCCCAGGAGACACTCCACCGGCTCCAACATGGTGACTGGGTGCTGATCAGGAAGGTGAAGAGAAAGAACTGGCGAGACAAGCCTTCGTGGGTACATGCAACACATTGTAAAAGGATCATTCCCCTGCCAACCAGAGCAAGCCACAGCCCAGACATCCCGGAAACAAGGACCAAGTAGTGGCAAGCGAGATCTTGCACTACCATCCAAGTAGTGGCAAGCGAGATCTTGCACTACCATCCAAGTAGTGGCAAGTGAGATCTTGCATTACCACCCAAGTGGCGGCAAGCGAGATTTGTGCCACCAGCTGATGTAGCGGCAAGCGAGCTCTTGTGCTACCAACCAGATGTGACAGCAGACGAGGTTCTGTGTCACCAACGAACTAAAAAAAATGACTGTCACGTGGCTTCGACACAAAGGAAGAGGGTCTCCTCTGGAAAGAGGAACAGTGAGAGACTTTTTGTGTGAAATGAGGCTCTATGCGGCAGCACTTGTCATCATTGTGCCTGTGATACTTGCGATGTTAAATACACCATGTTACACAGACACAGCCTCAAACACCACACACACATCAGAATGGCAACCAAAAAAATATCACACATACTGGACATCGCAGAGCAAAGGGAAAATTGTTAAAATCTTCCGTAAACAAATGTTGTGAAGTCATTACATTGAACAAAATTGTCCTTGTACGGAAGATAAATATGTATTTTGGTTGATTAAGTTTAATCAAAAGGAAGGAGTGCGAAGGAATTTTTGTTGTTAACTGTAATAGTTTAAAAATTCCTTGTTGTAGTGTTTAGTGCACTTTGATTTTATTATCTTATAGTTTTACTGCTTAAAAAAAATATACATATATATATATATATATATATATATATATACACACTTGTCAGACATGTAACTGCTTATTTTGTTCTCAGCATTAGGCTCCAAGAAAACGGTCTGTGGGAAAGTAGTGATAGGAGGGGTACATGCACCTGGATAGGAGTTATCGACTCATGTCTGGGAAATGTTCCAAACTTAGCAAGATAACAGAATTGTTTCTATCTGTACCAGGCCTTGAAACTGAGCCCCTAAGCACAAGATGTGACTCCTCTAAGTGCATCCCTAGAGCAGAAATCTTCAATGAATAAAATCTTTGTGTAATTTTTTTGTGCTTGAAGGATGCCTGGCTAGATGGGTATAAGAATTGCTTGTGAAAATTATTCAGCAGAGACTGACTGCTGTAGACACAGAGTCCCTGTTCGATCTCTCATTCTGCAGAATTATGTTGCAATAAACGGTTGATCACGTTTCTTTTAACCTGCTCTAAGACTCTCTTATTACGACTCAAACTGAAAAAATCCTCCACAGCTCCACCTTTCCCCTACTCCACTGCCCTGAATCCTCTGTCATTCCATCCCACACTGCTTTATGCCCTTTTACTTGATTTTGTTGCCCTTTGACTTGATTTTGTTGCCCTTTTACATGATTTTGTTGCCCTTTACTGGGTCTTTTTTATCAGCATATTTGGTGTTTACCTCTTGATTTGGACCTGTAACAACCGAATGTGTTCTCTGTCACTTTTACTGTTTGCACTTTTACTTGTCCCTTAGGAGCTCTTCACTTTTCTACCGATCTTTTGCACTTTTGTACGTCGCTCTGGATAACAGCGTCTGCAAAGAACCTGTAATGTAATGCAATGTAATTTACAACTTTTTTCGGCGTTACCGCGCGATTCATCAGGAAAATCTCCTAAAAACTACCGCGAAGGTACTCTGCACGTGCAATTTTCTGTCATGTCTGCTAACATTTTGCTTCATTCATATTGGTAGTTTATTTGCCCCATGGGACGTAACGAGTTGTCACCACGCTGACAGCTTGTTAGGGGCGGAATTCAAAAACCCCTGGCTTTCGTGCAGGCTCTCTTTCCCCTCCCTCTCCCCGCCTCCCATCGCAAACAAGAGAGCTGCTCGCAGGCTATATATAGGACTGTAGTGGGACATTTGTTTAATTTAAATGGTAACAACCTGCAATAAATATATAATGACCTGTTGGGAGGGTGAAGTGGACCCCTCACTCCCTGCTGAGTCTGCTGCAGTTTTAGTCGGGATCTTTCAACTCATCGTCTAAAATGAAATACAACAACAACCTTCAGTAAAACATGCAGAGACAATGTTATCACAATCATAGACGTGATATATGTACTCAAGAAGGGAAATGTACAAGCATTTATTAATTTAACACGGATCTTATACAATCTTGTTCTTGTGTATGCTTGTACAAGAGGATTCACTTACCAGAGCACGCCATGGCCACTGAAATTCTCCATAATCATAGCTTATTTCATTCTCTGCTTGGATGTTTTCAGTTGCAAACAAGCAAAGATGAGGTTCACCCTCGACTGTCAACTTTTTCATCTTGCAGTGTGGGGATTTGTGGGCATCATTCACCAGCTGGCCCAAGGAGCCGTCTTCATGAGATGCATCTATGCTAAAATTGAAATAGGAAACATGCATGGCAAGGTTTTTCTTCATAAAACACCATGCTCTAGGGAATATATTTTATGGGCCTTTACAAACCACCAGGTGTTAGTGTTCCATTCAAAATCAAACAAAAAAAAATTATGCTTTTCTGTACACATCTTCTGCCTCTGGTCCCGTTCATATTCTGAGATTAACTCCCCACGGCACTCAACAACAAAGGATCCCTTCTCAATAGCGGCACAGGCAAACACACCATGTCTGAATTCGACAAAGTTTACAAATTAGAGTCAAGTAACAAATTGCATTTGATCAGAAACAGGAAAAACACAAATACAAAACAATCGAAGATAAAAAAAAAATACAGTAAGAAATGGAATATGACTAACAGACTTGAGGTGGCTAATTTTTGATCTACAATCATTATTAATGTGGATATGATGACTAAGCTGGCACAGGGAACAGCTAGAACACTCTAAGAAAAGCATAAAAATGCATCAATTTACTGTAAAGTGGCCTTTAAAACCAGAGAAGAAAATACTCATGTCATATCACGATATTATGGTATCCAAATCCCAGACGATATCTAATACAATATCATGATATCGATAGAACATCGATATAGGGTCATTCCACGTCAAATGTCCGAACTTCAGATAAACTTCCCACTTGACCATCTCAGATTGGCCGAAAGAATTCCAGTGGGTGCATACACCTTCTAATAGGATAAATCCAAAATTTTAGCTCTCAACTTCAAATAGTTTTGTCAGAAAAAAAATATTTTTGCAACTTAGTTCCATTCCTATTTGAACAGCGATTTCTGAGGGGCCACTTTCACATGAATATATCTAGAAAAGTATTTCATCTAAGTCCTTCAAATTTTCAGGGGTGAATATCTGCTACTATAACTTGAGGAATATGGACTTACAAAGGTGTCCCCCGAGCCTGGAAGTCAACTGTCGTATAATAGGAAATGAAAACCTTAGGAGATTATATATAACACACCTTAAAAGTCATTTATCCATTTTACTCTTAAACAAGACTTGTCACTTCGGGATGAGACAAACTGAATAGCCTCAGCCTCAGGGCTCTGCCTCGGCCATTTTCTGCATCATGTAACTCATCTGCACATCATATGACGGGTCTGCACGTTGTGATTGGTTGAGCACGTGTAACATTGCAGCAGGTAGCCCCCACAAGGTGAGTAACTTCCTTGTGTGACGCAAAAATATCTAGCATGCTCGATACACTGCTGCACTGTCACGCGAGGAAGTTACACAGCAAAAACCATCCCCACATGGTGCAACATTTCCTGATGCAGTATACACGCGTGTCACTTGCCTCAGGCAAAGTTGCACCGTCTGGGGCAGGCTTAAACATCGGTGTTTTGAATGAGAACACCTATTAACAAAAATTATCACCAGGCATTCAGTTTTTACGCACTGGTGTTTCGATTATAAATGTCACATGTTCCACAGTTTTACAGTACAGGCTTGCTATTTTCCTATCACTAAAGTGAATCTAACACTGCGGATTCTCGATTAACAAATGGTGTCTAGCACTAAACCAAGCCTCGGGCTCAATGAACAACTCCCTTACTATGAGAACTCAGCACGATATTGCAGAGCAGGTTGTAGCACCGATACAAGCGACTTGACTTTGACGAGCTAATTAAGCCACAGCGACCAGAAGGGAATACGAAAAAATCTAACCTAGAAATATGTTTATGTGTAAAAGCCCTCCAGTAAATGTCAGTCCTGAATTCATACACACTAAAAATAAGCACCTACGCACGAAACCAATCCAAGTTGTTACTCGATAAGAAATTCCATAAAGTAACGTTAGCTTAGCGTTGAGTAGCTTCCTGAGGTTCGTTTTCAAAATTAGCCGCAAAAATCAGAGAATAGCAGCACAGCCCTTGAAAATACTTTTAATATTCAATGAATATTCAAATCAACATTCGATTTGAAGCACAGAGGGTTGATGAAATGTTTTTACTCTATCTTTAATCAAAATTCACCCTCATTAGGTTATTAGGCTACCTTCAGTTGTAATTGCGAAAATATTTGCATAAATGACTTACTACTTAGCTTGGTAAAGCATAAATATCGTTCAAATCTAATTTACACAAAACACCTTAGATAATAGGTGTCTTTGTAGTTTAATATGTAGAAAAAGTAATAAATTACTTTCATTTAAAATCCACTCCTTCCAGTTCCATCCAGCTTTCCATGTGGCGCCACGGTACTTTTCGCTGATTAGCGAACATTAGCTTGTCTAGCTAATTAACCGACATGAGACTTACACGGAGAACTTTTTGAGTCACGTGACCACACTGATTTATAAGCATGTTAAGTTCCACAGCTGACGGCTAGCGGCTGTGACTGAAGGTCAGCGAACACGCACACAGATTCCATGGAGCAAATTAGTGAAATTTTAGGATGTTGGAGATTTTTCATCTGGGACATGCTGGGAGTGTCTGGAACACTGTAGTGAGTGCAGAAGAATGAGGACCTGTTGAAAAATGTATGGGAAGCTATGGGAAGCCGTTTAGGAAATAATTCATACTAACTGAGTGAATGTGTATTGGTTCATTGACAATGTATTGGTTTCTGGGTGAATACATTGGTCTCCCTACATATATATTGATTTAATGTATTGGTTTCAGTACATATGCATTGGTTTGAGCACATATGTACCGGTTTAATACACTGGTTTGTTGGCAAGCACATTGGTTTAAGTACATATACATTGATTTACTGATTATATGCATTGGTTTGAGTTCATGTGTATTGGTTTGTTAATAAATATATTGGTTTGAGTTGAAATGTTGATATGTATTGGTTTGATGGTAAATACATTGGTTTGAGTTCATGCAGATTGGTTTGCTGGTAAATAAATTGGTTTGCATCCATACACATTGGTTTGCCAGTAAACACAATGGTTTGAGTCCATATCTATTAGGTTGATGATAAACATTTTGGTTTTAGTTTATATGTATTGGTTTACCACTGCATATTGTGATTTAAGTGCACATACATTGGTTTTCCTACATATATACTGGTTAAATACCATAGTTTACTCGTGAAAACATTGGTTTGAGTGCATATGCACTGGTTTGCTAGCAAATGCATTGGTTTTGTTTAATATGTATTGGTTTTCATACTAATATTACGCTTATTTTTTAAATATTTGGGTTTTATGGGTCCTATATTGATTTGCTGATGAATACATTGTTTTTACTGCACGTATAGTGGTTTATATACACTGATCTTCCCATTAGTATACTGGTTTTAATGAATATATACTGGTTTGAATATATATCGGTTTGATGGCGCGTACATTGGTTCGGTGGAAGCTTTATTGGTTGTCGTCGTGCAATTCTGAATTTGTCCACTAGATGTCCTCTTTCTTATTATCTCTCACGCCACATTAATAAGGCTTCACAATTGAGTTTAAATGTGCTGTTACCACAATGACAGTATTGTATCGTCTGTTACAAATTTTATTTTCCACTCATAGGTTTCCATAGCATATTTGGTTAATTGTTAACCAAGCCGGGCGTAAGGTCCGCTAAGGTCCGTTCGGCTGCAGCCTCAAAACTGCTTTTTCTTTTCTTTAAAATAAATAAATAAATACAAGAGCAAGCACAGTAACGTGCAAAGTTTGAAAAAAAATTCAGCAAATCCCTGGAGGGTTCACGTCTTTTCGGTTGAAGATTTTTGGAATTCGCAGGAAGGAAGTGGCCCACTGCTCATGCTTGGGAAATTAAGGCACAATTTCATCTTTTTCCACAGCTTTCACTCGCCGACATTTGTTAATGTTTCTTTTCAAAATGTTCCTAATAATACAGTCTTCTCTCTAGCTATTGTTTGCTTACATTTTCGATAAATACAGAGCGCCTGCATGCGAGTTGTCAAAATTGTTGAACATGCGCAGTGTGGGCCACCTCCTTCCTGCGGATTCCAAAAATCCTCAACTGAAAAGACGTGAACCCTCCAGAGATTTATTTCATTTTTTTAAATTTACATGTTACTGTGCTTGATTTTTGTATTTATTTTATTTTATTTTTTTTTAAAGAAAAAAAAGAAAAAGCAGTTTTGAGGCTGCAGCAGAACGGACCTTAGCGGATCTTACGCCCGGCTTGGTTAACAATAAACCAAATATGCTGTGGAAACCTATTAATGGAAAATTAAATTTGTAACATATGATACAAAACTGTCATTTTGGAAACACAGCCCATTTAAACCATAGAATGTATAAAAAGATGGACGAAGCTACCATGACGTCACCCATTGGTTTCAGCATACCATAAAGGAAGCCTTGATTTTGGCAATTTGAATTGCGCCATGTTGTCATTTTGAAACCGGATGTGATTTCTATTGGACGAGAGCGTGAATTGAAGATCCGGGGAGGAAAGTGGCTCTGGATCTGACCGTATCGGACGAGGACCAGAGGATAGCCATGCCCCAGAAGCATATTCTGGCTTTATCCTTTATTCTAGTCCATATGGGACCATAATTTACAAAAATGAACATCATGATATATCGAAGGAGACTTGAAACTTGCCATAGCTACTATAAAATAATGTGAAAAACCATTATTTAAATGAAAAATCAGGCGGGAAAGTAGGGTCATTTTTGAACTTCTTTCTGCAAACACCGATGTTGCCATCTGCTGGCCATTAAATAGAATGCCATTCTATGGCACTTCCGCATGGGCTTCATTTTTCAGACCTGGGTGCTCCGTCCATCTTTTTATACAGTCTATAATTTAAACTCATTTGTAAAGCCTTAACAATGTGGTGTGAGAGATGATAAGAAAGAGGACATCCAGAGGACAAATTCAGAATTGCACGACGATAACCAATAAAGCTTCCACCAAACCAATACACGCGCCAGCAAACCGATATATATATCCAAACCAGTATATATTCATTAAAACCAGTATACTAATGGGAAGATCAGTGTATATGAACCACTATACGTGCAGCAAAAACAGTGTATTCATCAGCAAATCAATATAGGACCCATAAAACCCAAATAATTTACAACCCCAATTCCAAAATAGTTGGGACGTGTAAATTGTGAATAAAATCAAAATTCAATGACTTTCAGATCACATGAGCCAATATGTTATTTACAATAGTACATAGATAACATTTCAAATGTTGAAACTGAGACACTTTACATTTTTATCCACAAAATGAGCTTATTTCAAATTTTCTGTCTGCAACAGGTCTGAAAAAAGTTGGGACACAGGCAAAAAAGGGCTGAAAAAGCAATTAATATATAAGAGAATCAGCTGAAAGAACATTTAGCAAGTAATTAAGTTAACTGGCATCATGTGTGTAACATGATTGGCCATAAAAGGGATGTCTTAGAGAGGCTGAGGCTCTCAGAAGTAAAGATGGCCAGAGGCTCTCCAACCTGCGAAGGCTTTTGTAAAAAAAAAAATGTTGTGGAATACTTTAAAAACAATGTTCCTCAACATCAAATTGCAAAGGCTTTGAAGGTCTCATCCTCGACAGTGCATAACATCATCAATAAATTCAGGGAAACTGGAAAAATCTCTGTGCGTAAGGAACAAGGCCGAAGACCTTTACTGGATGCCCGTGATCTTCGGGCCCTCAGATGCCACTGCATCACTCACCGATATGATTCTGTCATTAACATTACTAAATGGGCCCAGAAATACTTCAAGAAACCACTGTCTGTAAAAACAGTCCACCGTCCCATCCTCAGATGCCACCTAAAACTCTATCATGCAAAAAGGAAGCCATTGTTGAGCATGATTCAGAAGCGCCGCTGTGTTCTGTGGGCCAAGACTCATTTAAAATGGACTGTAGCAAAGTGGCAAAGTGTCCTGTGGTCAGACGAGTCCAAATTTGACATTCTTGTTGGAAATCATGGGCGTCGTGTCCTCCAGGCTGAAGAGGAGAAAGACCACCCCTCCTGTTATCAGCGTTCAGTTCAAAAGCCAGCACCTCTGATGGTATGGGGATGCATTACTGCATATGGTGTGGGACACTTGCATGTTTTAAAAAGCATCATGAATACTGAAAGGTATGTAAAGGTTTTAGAGCAACAAATGCTCCCCTCCAGACGACATCTATTCCAGGGAAGGCCTTGTGTATTTCAGCAGGACAATGCAAAACCACATACTGCAGCTATTACAACAGCATGGCTTCATAGAAGAAGAGTCCATGTGCTGAAATGGCCTGCCTTCAGTCCTGATCTTTCACCGATTGAGAACAATTGGCACATCATTAAATGAAAAGTCCGTCAAAGGAGACACAAAACTCTTCAGCAGCTGGAAGCCTGTTTTAAACAAGAGTGGGATCAAATTCCAATGGCTAAACTCAAGAAACTTGTCTCCTCAATGCCCAGACGCCTCCACATTATTAAAAAGAAGAGGGTATGCTACACCATGGTAAACAGGCCCCTGTCCCAACTTTTTTGAGACCTGTAGCAGCCATAAAATTTGAAATGAGCTCATTTTGTGGATAAAATTGTAAAATTTCTCAGTTTCAACATTTGCTGTGTTATCTCTGTTCTATTGTGAATAAAATACTGGCTGGTGTGATTTGAAAGTCATTGCATTTTGATTTTATTAACAATTTACACTTTGTCCAAACTATTTCAGAATTGGGGTTGTACTTAAACTACAAAATGTACTAGTAAACCAATACATATAAACTAAAACCAAAATATTTACAGTTATGGACGAAAGTATTGGCACCCCTGGAATTTTTCCAGAATATGCACCATTTCTCCCAGAAATAGTTTCATTACAAATGTTTTTGGTATACGTGTGTTTATTTTCTTTATGTGCATTGGAACAATACAAAAAAAGCAGAATATAAAAAGCCAAATTTGATATCATTTTACACAAAACTCAAAAATTGAACCGGACAAAATTATCAGCACCCTTTTAAAACTGTGGGTAAATCATTTTTTGATTTCAAGCATGAGATGCTGGTTAAAACTCACCTGTGGCAAGTAACAGGTGCTGGCAATATAGAAATCACACCTGAAGCCAGTTGGATTGTACAAAAGTTGACTCAACCTTTGTGTTGTGTGCCTGTGTGTGTCACACCAAGCATGGACAGGAGAAAGAAGAGCCGAGAATTGTCCGAGGAATTATGAGGCAAAATTGTGGAAAAATATGAACAATCTCAAAGTTACTAGACCATCTCCAGAGATCTTGAAGTTCCTTTTTCCACTGTGCGCAATATTAACAAGAAGCTTATAACCCATGGAGCTGTGGCTAATCTCCCTGGATGTGGACGGAAGATAAAAAATGACAAAAGAATGCAGCACAGGATACTTAAAATGGTGGATAAACATCCTCAGTCAACTTCCACATGAATTCAGACTGTCCTGCAGACTGAGGGTGCAAAAGTGTCAGCTCGGACCATACATCCTCATCTGAATGAGATGAAGCGCTATGGCAGGAGACCGAGGAGAACCCCACTGACAGAGACATTAAAAAGCCAGACTGCAGTTTGCAAAAATGTACCTGAGTAAGCCTCAATCCTTCTGGGAGAATGTTTTATGGACAGATGAGACTAAGGTAGAGCTTTTGGCAAAGCACATCATTCTGCTGTTAACAGAAAATAGAATGAGGCCTACAAAGAAAAGCACACAGTACCTACAGTCACACATGGTGGAGGTTCACAGATGTTTTAGGGTTGTTTTGCTGCTTCTGGCACCGGATGCCTTGACTGTGTGCAGGAATCATGAAATCTGGAGACTATCAAAAGATTTTGGGCCACAATGTAGGGCCTCGTGTCAGAGAGCTGGGTCTGCGTCAGTGGTCATGGGTGTTCCAGCAGGACAATGACCCGAAAGATACCTCAAAAACATGCAGAAATGGTTGGAGACAAAGCGCTGGAGAGTTCTGAAGTGGCCAGCAATGAGTCCAGATCTAAATCCCATTGAACACCCATGGAGAGATTTCAAAATTGCTGCTGCAAGAAGGCACCCTTCAAATGTGAGAGACCTGGAGCAGTTTGCAAAAGAAGATCCAAAATTCCAGTTGAGAGGTGTAGGAAGCTTGTTGATGGTTATCGGAAGCCATGGGCTTCAGCTATTTTTTTTCCAAAGGGTGTGCAACCAAATATTAATTTGAGGGTGCCAACAATACTTTTTCCAAAGGGTGTGCAAACAAATATTAATTTGAGGGTGCCAACAATACTTTTTCCAAAGGGTGTGCAACCAAATATTAAGTTGAGGGTGCCAACAATTTTGTCCAGCCCATTTTTTAAATTTTGTGTAGAAATATGTCAAATTTGGCTTTTTTCTTCTTTTTTTGTGTTGTTCCAATGCACTTAAAGGAAATAAACATGTGTATACCAAAAACATTTGTAATTGCAATAATTTCTGGGAGAAATGGCGTGTTTTCTGGAAAAATTGCAGGGGTGCCAATACTTTCATCCATATATCAACAACCTAATAGATATGAACTCAAACCATGTCATATACAAGCAAATCAATGTATATGTACTTAAACCAATGGGCTTGCCAAAAAACTAATGTATTCAACCAGTACAATCATGCTCAAACCAATGCATATGTACTGAAACAAATATATTAAACCAGTACATAATCAAACCAATGCATTGTCAAGCAAACCAATACATATGTACTCAAACCAAGATATTTACCAGAAAACCAATATGTATGCACTCAAACAATTATATTTACTAGCAAACCAATGTAAATGCATGCCAACCAATTTATTTACCAGCAAACCAGTACACACAAACTCAAACCAAAGTATTTATCATTAGACCAATTGATACAAACTCAAAGCAATGTATTAAATCAATATACAAGAACTCAAAACAATGCATTTTTCAGCAAACCAATACATACAGACTAAAACCAATGCATTTACCAGCAAACCAATACACATGAACTTAAACCAATCTATTAAACAAATCTATATAAATTCAAACCAATATGTTTACCAACCGAATACAAATGAACTTTAACCAATGTATTTACCAGCAAAGCAATACATATCAACTCAAACCGATAAATTTATGATCAAACCAATATATATGAACCCAAACCAATGCATATATCAGTAAATCAATGTACATGTACTTAAACCAATGTGCTTGCCAACAAACCAATGTATTAAACCGGTACATATGTGCACAAACCAATGCATATGTACCAAAACCAATATATTAAACCAATATATATGCAGGGAAACCAATACATTGTCAATGAACCAATATACATTCACACAGTTAGTATGAATTATTTCCTAAACGGCTTCCCATAAGTATGTAAGGGATAATTAACGAGAAGGTGCGCATTCCACGGTTTTAATGCACGACGCGGGTGGTTGCCTCCTCGAAGTGCCTTAAAACCGTGGAATGCTCACCTTCGAGTTGATTATCCCGCTTATACCATGGTCATTTGCCAGCAATATCAAATCGCAGCATTCAGAAATTTTTTGGTTAAAGTTTTGCACTAAAAAAACGAGTTGGTAATCATTAAACAGGCGCTGCGCCTTCTCATACCCAATACTATAGGCCAAGCTAAATTGAACCAGCTATCTTAGTTCATCTTACGTTCATGGAGAAAGAATTTTTTTGCACACGCTTACATCCGTTTACTAGCAGATGATTTGATACCGGATTCCATCTGAAACGGAGATTATGCAAAACACAACATTATGTGCGATTATGCAGACTGTAGCTAACTTGCTACCCACAATTACAATGAACTTATGACGGTTTCCGTAGAGTCAGCGAGCTGAAATCAGTCTGCTGGCATAGCACGTAGCTAGCGAACTGTCAGCAGTCGCTGATACATGAAGTGGACACGTTAGCTTCCTTTGTAACCGTACACAATTACAATCGTTTAATGAATAAAGCCTGATTACTTCGCTGCTATAATATTTACGGTCATTATCGCTTGAGTACGAGCCAGCGGGCTGAAATCAGTCTGCTGGCATAGCACGTAGCTAGCGAACTGTCAGCAGTCGCTGATACATGAAGTGGACACATTAGCTTCCTTTGTAACCGTACACAATTACAATCGTTTAATGAATAAAGCCTGATTACTTCGCTGCTATAATATTTACGGTCATTATCGCTTGAGTACGAGCCAGCGGGCTGAAATCAGTCTGCTGGCATAGCACGTAGCTAGCGAACTGTCAGCAGTCGCTGATATGTGAAGTGGACACGTTAGCTTCCTTTGTAACCGTACACAATTACAATCGTTTAATGAATAAAGCCTGATTACTTCGCTGCTATAAAATTTACGGTCATTATCGCTTGAGTACCTACTGTTAACGGCCCCGCAGGGCGCAACTTATATGACGCCGCTAAATTTACTGGAGATAAATGGACAGCTAGGTTTCTGTTGTACCCAGTCAAATACCAGCTCTAACGTTGCTATGGTTACAAGTAGGCTAGTGGATGAACTTCGAATGGTGAAACTACCGTAGCCGAACTACCTGTGCGGTTCCATGGTTTTAATGCATACCTGCCAGCCAATCAGAAAAAAGTATTCACCCAGACCATGGTATAAGTCTGTATAATTGTCCGTCTGACTGTCTGACGACATACTAGTTTCTGTCTCTCTGTTTGTCTGTCTGCTTATCTATTTCAATTGGGCACCAGCCGGAAATGCAGAATGGAACCGCATACGCCACTAAAGCAATTTGGCCAAAATCGATAAGCAGCCAGATAAATAGCCAGCTAATGCTGTTAACCAGAACCAGGAACACGAGCCCTTCGACATACTCCATTGCTACTGTGTTTCTGACATGTGAGGTTATGTTGTGTTTTGGGCTGCATGGAAGATGACAAGAAGGCACTTTCCACTGTTGATCCCGCCTACAATTGAGCAGGTAATATGCTGTGTGGAAAATGAGTACATGGTACCAACGCTGAGTAGAGGAGAGTGAAGTAGATCTGGTCGACTAAAAGCACCATAAGTCGACTACCCGTGGCCCTGTGGTGCCCGCCTGTTCATTGCTGCTTGCAGCTATATTTCTGATAATTTAATCACAGGGTCTTCCAGGACCAGGTCTGGGAAATGAAAAGCAGTCACAAATGCAAAAAAAAAAAAAAAAAAAAGCATGACACAAGGCTTTTACATGTTTTGAAATGTTTAATATCTATTTTAAAGACCAGAACATGTACAAAGTGCTTATAAACTTTAGCTAAGCTGTGTATATGAACAATCAGTATGAATAAACTGCATGCATACGTTATGCATATTCAAGATTGGTTCTGCCAGACCAGAACATTAACTAAGTGCTTTTGAACTTAAGGTTACCTGTGTCTATTTTCAATCAGTAACAATGCACTGCATCCATACAGTATGTAATGGCCGGTAGTATACGGAGGCCAAGCACAACGACCAGAGAGAAAGAGAGTAGCACGGACACAGTACAAACACAGAGAATACTAGAGAGGCACTCATAGAGCGCAAACCTCTGCCAAGGCAGCACAATCCAAATGTGCATGAGTGGGAGCAAAGTTGAGTTATCGCGTGTGATAGGATTTCAAGATGGCTGCCGTGGCGGCCACATTGTTTCAGTGATCGCGGTCAAAATCAATAGGGTCCATCCTTGATGTAATAGCAATCCACCCACAAAATTTCAGACAAATCCGTGCATGACTTTTTGAGTTATCGCGTGTGATAGGATTTCAACATGGCTGCCATGGCGGCCATATTGTTCCAGTGATCAAAGTAAAAATCAAAAGGGTCTATCCTTGATGTAATAGCAATCCACCCACAAAATTTCCAACAAATCCGTGCATTACTTTTTGAGTTATCGCTTGTTATATGATTTCAACATGGCTGCCGTGGCGGCCATATTGTTTCAGTGATCGCGGCGAAAATGAATAGGCTCCATCCTTGATGTAATAGCAACCCACCCACAAAATTTCAGACAAATCCGTGCATTCCTTTATGAGTTATGTTGTTCACAAACAGACAAACAAACAAACAAACAAACAGGGGCGAAAACATAAACTCCGCCCCAACTTTGTTGGCGGAGGTAAATATAGACCAAACGCAAGTACTCGCGCTTCCAAAGGACTTATAATAGTCTGAACCACGAAAGCAAAGCGAGATAGAAAAAGGGAGAAGAAACTCCAATAATTAGAAGATAGAAAGTCATACAAAACCTGACTACAGATATCTTCGGCTATAGTGTGAAGCTAAACACAGACACTCTAGCGAAGGGGGCGTGCCGGGCTACCTGCTTATATAGATTCTGGGAAAGCGCTGCCCTAGCTCAATCAGCCAGCTGGGTAAAGAATTGGATAGTCCAGGAATACGATATCGTCCCGGGACGAGAGCTGCAAAGAAAAGTCCAAACAACACACACACCAAACAAACCATGACACAGTATGCATATTCAAAATAGTTTTTCTAAAAAAAATGTGGAGCGTATGGACTTAACTTCAATTTAACATCTGGCCTACTAATATAAAATTCTTTTCCTGCAAAATTTCCATCAGCCGGTGGGAAGCCAGTTGACTGTTAATTAACGTGAGAGGAATTAAATTTTGCAGCAAATGAATATATTTAGTTTTTAGTTGTAACGCTGTGTAGATGACGGTGCCATTTATGATTTTTCAGGAGATACAATGTTTAGACATTGAACAGCAGGAAGGGGAAAACAGCCATATAGCTCTGATCAAATGACCATACCTGGGATTAACCAAGTAATGAATATAATTCATGGCCTATAGATGTGGACTGATATTTACATAATTTAAACAGCCATTGTGTGCCTGACTGCAGAGATAGAGTACCAGCAATGATACAGTTGAATTTGGACTGTGAAACATGCTTAATTTACATCAGTGTACTGCAGTCCAAAATGATGTCCCTTCTCGACTTTTAATTGCAGATATTGGGGGTGAAAAAATATTGAAGTCCTCCTGAAAAAGGCTTTAAATTTGAAAACTCACTACGTAATTACTGAACAAACCAGTGTCATTCCTATTAATATGAATACTGTGAGCAGTAGTGGTGTGTTTAACAGGAGAAAGACGTATGATTAGTGTACGAAACAACAGTCTAAAATTCCTCGGGCCCAAACTGCTTTTGTGTTATTCTCAGAGACAGCAATTTAATATGGCAATGCATAAAACACTTTTGTTTGATAGTTGCTAATAACCAGAAAATTACAGCTCAAAAAATCACAGAGGAATCGAATCAGTTCCAAAAAAAGCAGTATATCATGAGTTAAATAAAGCTGCCCTTGTTTCTGATGACTAACCCCGGTGCTTCCTTTTGTTCCCTGGAGCTGTGACTCACAGCTAAACTCATAACGAAGTGTAGCATCCTCCTGAAATCAGAGATACAGCAGAGGTAATATTACAGGCAATGGATACTTTTCCTCTTGGTTGACCTTGACATGTTTGAGACGCATTGTTCAAGAACTTAACATTTAATTTGTATTTTTTTAGTGTCTTTCTGAAGTTGATTTTTATATGGGTTATATTACACGCTGTTCCATGTTGAATGTGTTTTATCATTTTTTGGACTAAAATACTTTGAATGGTATATTCCCTAACTAATTGTTGCCATTAAGTACAGGAATAGCCAATACAATCATTTTGTATTTGCATATAGGGTGTGCCTCCAGAAAGGCCTGTAGTCACTGTTGGCTCTTCCTTCTCTCTCTCTCTTTTTTTTTTTTTTTATAAATTTGGCATCTCCGAATCTGAAATGCCTAACTGGGGAACTATGAACAAGACTTGCTCGTACGCGACCAATTGTTGCCAATTCAGGAGAAAAGGACGGTTCACGGCTCTCCTCCGAAGCACGTGCCCGTCAACTACTGCTTCTTTTACACTCATTGGTTTAATCCTCGCAAGTTCAGAACGAGGGCGCAGGATACCTGAACATGTTCAAGCTTAAAATCTTCCTGATGAGCGCCCGGCTGGCCAACAGGAGGTGCTTGAGCAGTGAACAAAGCAACCATTTTTATATTACCCTTCCCGGCAGACCCTTCCCGAATTGCATCCCTGTAGTGCAATGGCCAATTGTGTGCTACTCTGAAAGAGCTGCCAACCACTGCCGGTTGGTACGACTGGGGCCGTGATAGTCACTTCTGCTCCGCAATGCGGTGCTTTAACCGAGTGAGCTATCTGACTGCTTAGGCTCTTCCTTAAACTTCCTTATGCTGGCATAATGAGATTAAATATGTAAATTAGAGAAAAAAATTGGTCACTTTACCCTGAATTGATAGTTCATGCATATTCATAAAATGTTTAAGGCATTTGGTTGATTCAAACAATTTATGTTTTTTCATCAATGCCTACAGTTACAGTTATGTTAATTGTTTTCTCTTTGTATATTACACTCATATCAGAGCTTAAAATACTTGCCTGTCACTCACTTCACGTTTTGTCTTTGTTTCATGAACTCATTTTCTCAAACTTACATAGAACGAATATGCAATTTAAGAGACAATCACAAGCATGCATCTCATGTGCTTACATTATGTGGCTCAGGGGAAGGGCTTCGGCAGCAGATGCAGGGCAAGTTATTCAGGCATGGCAGCTGCTTAAGCTTGGAGATGCAGAGTAGGGGTTCAATGCTGCAACTGAGGTCCATGATTGCGAAGGCAATATGTTCAAAGATGCAGATGCCTTTGAACTCATTGAGATATATGAAGGGCATGATAGCAGCCACAGGCAGGTAATGCAACGCTATCATGCCCAGAGTGATTTGCACTGTTCTTTGGGCTTTCTTTTTCATGGGGCTAATCTTCTCCTTGCCCAAGACTGACTTCCTCAGACTCCACATGATAGAAATGTTGCAGAAAACCATGATTATGCTGATGGTCAGGATCATTCCAGTGAAGATGGTACCTGTGAACTGTTTGATCCGTCCCCTCATGAAGCCATAGGCTATCATGAATAGCCAAACAAGCATGAGAAAAGCAACTCTGATCTTGTTATCCTTGATGCGGGAGAACACAATGGGGTGGATCACGGCCACATAGCGGTCCAGGCAAATGCAGGTGAGGAAGAGAGGGGAGCTGTCTTTTATCCCATACATCATCTCCAGAAAGTCTAAATTGACATTCTGATTCAAAAATCCGATGGAAAAGTAGTTCAGGGGCATAATCAGGGAGTAGAGGGCATCTACAATGGCCAGGTTTACAAAGAAGACATCGG
The DNA here is from genome assembly GCA_029692085.1 of Gymnothorax javanicus. Taxonomy (NCBI): domain Eukaryota; kingdom Metazoa; phylum Chordata; class Actinopteri; order Anguilliformes; family Muraenidae; genus Gymnothorax; species Gymnothorax javanicus. The sequence continues at coordinate 15,065,028 of CM056200.1, read as the reverse complement.
AGGTGGAAGAGTCAATCTCCTTTCTGGCCACCAGCCAAATTACCATGATATTTGCAGGGTAGCCCATAAAAACATTGATAACAAAGACAATATATTGAATCACAAATACATAATATGTTAATCTACATCCTACATTCACACTCAAGAGCTGGAGACTGGATCCTGAAGAGGAGTGGTTGAACGGTAGGATGGAGGTGATGGCAGAGCTGTTCATTTTGGCTTTTATTTACCAAGCAGGTCTGAGGGTTGATGTCTTGAGAAAAAAAGAGTGAATATAAGTTAAATGGTCAAGCCTAACTGAACAGAGCAATGGTCCTCACCACTTAAACTGACTGCAAGGCGAAATTATGTTCATATATTTATGCTGATTCCTGCATTATTTTACATCCTTCTTTTCTCCAAAGTATTTCCATCATAACACATTGACTGCAAAAAATACCGATGGCAACACTCTTATGTGGCCAATTTGCACAAAATCAAGCTCCCTCTATTGATAAATAAATGAATCGTGTGAAGGGAGCCTTGCAGAATTTTGTAGTATTGTGGCAGTGAGGGATAATTTTGTTCTGGGAAGACGGCCTCCATGCTGGAAAAACTACCTTTCCTCTGAGCAACCACTCTTTACTCTTAGAAACTGCACAGCTGCTTCCCGAGATTGGAGACAGTGTTCCCAGAAGGCAGGGTTTACCCTTTGGGTCTATTGTATTACAGTCTGCAACAGGCTCTCACTCAAGCACAGCTTAAGAAATGAAAGAGTGGTTCATCAGCTTGAAAGACAGAATAAGTGACTCACCAGAGAAACTGCAGTGTCTCAGCATACACTCCTTAAGGTCAGACAGGCCAGTGGGCAACTGTATCCTGATCACCTGTGTCCAGGAGGGTTATGTTTTTATTCAATATAGTTCTAGTTCATGCAAATATATAAATTTGTGTGGTATGCAAGCAGTGCAGCCTCTAGCCAATCACAAATCCAGTGAGGGAGCAATAGCACAATACCCTGTCAGCACAGGATTATATTTGAGGATGGGTGGGTGTGCCAAAAGTTTTGCGTAAACGGGGGTTAGATTTGGGACGTGGGTTTGATTTGTGACAAACAGCTATGCAGAAAAACAGAGGAGGGGCTAAAAGGAGGGGTAGATGAGTGCCCCCATCCCTGTTCTAACAATATATTATTTGTCAGTGATGCAATCCAAGAAGTGTATCCCAGACAAACAAGTGACGCAATGCAGTCAGCCAGCTGGAGCACAAGTGAGACTGTAACCTGGTGTAAGGTCTTACACATGAAACCACAACGTTCATCAAAGCACTCAAACAATTCTCTTCCATCCTCACAAAGAAAAGAAACTGAGCCCTCAGTTTCAGTAAATGTATTTCTGCAGATAATATTTGGTACATTATTGATGGTTTGACTTCCATTTAAATGTTTGGCAATCAGGAAGTTGGAGTTAACAAGTGATTTTCTTTACTTGCACGGCATAGACTTCACTAAAGCCTGGCATCTGTAACAGGAGATCCATTGTCCTGTATGTTTTCATGCCGATCCTTAGACAGGAGAACACAATCAAAGGTGTGAGATCTCACACAGCTACTGATGAGTAGAGTCAGGTGTATTGGGGTTGAGTTGATAAATCAAATCAATTCAAACTTTATTTATATAGCACTTTTCATACAAAGAATGCAGCACAAAGTGCTTTACATATTAAAATCAAGACAGAAAACAAAACCTCTTCCCCCTCAGGCACCCACTTTCCCTCCCTCAACTTGTCCCACCCTGACAGAGAGTTAGTCAGGTAAGAAGATGAGGAAACGCCATCATGGGGGGCCGTCCACTCCAAGAGCTGATCACAGCCCATAGCTGCAGAGATGCCACCACGGAGGTCACCCCAATCCCGACCAAGCGGCAACCTGCGGGGCTGAAAAGTGAAGCAAATACGGAAGTGCCAAAAGCTGCAGTTCCTCGAATGGTCACTTGAGGCTGACTGCAGAAATGAGTCAATCACCATTGACCCCCATGTTAAAAAGCCCAATTTCATAGCAAAAATATACATGTTTACAGCCTGGTTCAAAATACGGTTTTGGTTTCTATGGCTAATTTTACCCCTCCGTGAAAACTGTGGGGGGAGTGAATTTTTTTGTTACTCTATTTTTTAAAGGCTTAAATTTCTGCATAATTAAGAGCGTGGCCACTTTGAGTGACAGAACCTTGAATTACAAAGTCTCTGGGCAGGACTCGTCTCATCCTGCTTTGTTGTGGCCAGGCTAGAGCACAGGCCTACACAGCCCCGGGCTTTAGAGTAGGAACGCCAAGCCCTGCCGCTAACCACGGGCCTAGCCTGGCTGTCTGAGGGAGGGGGGTTACTACATCTCAGCTAGCCTAGCCGCTAATCCTTGGCCTTTTCTCGTCGCTTCTGGGCCATTATCCTGCCTAGGCTCATTCGAGTCACGGAAATTGATCCATCGGCCGCGTTTCTGACTGGAGATTTTTTATCGAAATATCAGGATGATGATGTCTTGCTGTGTGGTTAGGAGTCTGTGGTCTATTTTCTAAGGTGATGAAATTCTATTATTTCATGTAACATTATATGTCAACACGACGTAACGTTAGTTCGTTCTCTAGCCAACTTGCCAGAGAATGAATACAGTAATCCCCCAGTTAGCTTTTGCCCAAGATGTCCAACTGTGCAAGCGGGAGTGTACGCCTGCCACAGTTATTATACTGGCATGCAGTGAAGTAATAGCGAAACAGAAAAGCGTCTGTACATTTGAACAAAAGTTGTCAGTCAGGGGTAGGAAGACCGTCACGGTCTCTTTCAGGTTCCCAAGGTAACTGGCTAGTCAGCTACAACATCAGAACCACCATAGCACGCTACCAAATGACGGGGTCCCTCTGCTGCTTCCTCGGAGTATTCGGAGGGCTTGACCGGAGATTGCCATGCTTATACACTCAACAGATTCACGCAGCAATATCTTATAGAACTGCATTTGCCACCGATGGATTCGTTCCATTTTCACTGCGATTACTGAAAGGTATCATTGTAAATAGAAAGGCTAGCTAGCTAGCTATATAGCTAATTTAACATATCCCACGTTATCTAGCTAGCTGTCGCTAAATGTGTTTCTTCTTAAAGTCCATCATCCACAAGCTAGCTAACCACATTAACCTAACTAATGAGCTAAACGGCAACGGAAAAGTGTGTAATATAGCCATGTTCGGCTATATTAGCTGTCGCTAGGAGTAAAGGCTTTTTTTTCCGAAAGTAGGGGAGACCGGGGACAGTTGCAACAGGGTATGTTTGCAACATGTCATTTTTCTCCAATCAGAAACAAGCTAGAGTGATGACACTCATACTGCAAAGGCTCAGTTGGATGCCCCCCTTGCAGAGAAAAAAAGCAAAGCAGTTTCAAGGGCTGCTCCAGGATTTATTAGAAAAAAACTGTTTTCGAGGTATGAAAGTATTTTTTTTTCTTGAGCTTTGTTTTTTGTTAAACTGTTGTCACTGTTTTTGTGATTCAACTCAAACTTACAGTGATATGTTAACTTTTTTAGCTAATGTGGTTAGCATCTATCAAGGTCACCTTGTTTAGCTAGCACATGAGGTTTTATCTTAGCGACAGGAAGGGGACAGTTGCAACAACTGTTGCAACTGCTACAATGCATTATTATAAAAACAGACCACATAACAGTATTTTTTAACATTTTTTTCATTAGTTTTTACTTAAATATAATTCAGTTCATCAGGTTATAGGGACAGAAGGTTTTTGTGTGTGTGTGTGTGTGTGTGTGTGTGTGGCGTGCATGTCTGTGTCCATGCGTTTGTGCAACTGTGTGTTTATGTGCAGAGGAGGATACAGTGAATAGTCCAATTTTAATTAATTAATTCTAGTCTTTCTTTTCAGTATGCCCAGAGGAGAAGGAGGGTCACAGACAGAGGGTTCCACTCCATATTTTTGAAGAGAGCCTCCAACATTATCAGGGATTAGGGCAGTCAGGGCAGTTTAACAGTTGCTAAAATGAAAGTGATTCCCGTAAAGTTATCTTAACCAGATGCAAGACACAGTTATATTGATGAAATTAAATTTTTTTACCATTGTATTGCTAAAATGAAAATGATGATATAAGATATAGATTTTTAAAAATGTTTAAGTTGTTTTTTGACCAGGCGCAAGATGGAATTATATTGTTAATATTACAGTTTATATAGCTGCATTGCTAAAATTGATGGATAAAAAAGTTTAATGGATAAAAAAAGTCAATGATGCAATTATATAGTTATCATATACTTAAGTAGATAAGTTAATGGCAGTTTTATAGTTGAAAACTTATACATTTTTAAGATGCATTTCTACAGTTGTTTTTTTTTTTTTTCAAAGGTTTTGGAAGCCCAGTTTTCAATTTTGCAAGTCAATTTTGCATAATGAATGCATATACTGACAATAGGCAAAATAAAAGTTAATTGCCTCAAATTGTTCCATTCTTCCTATGTCACTGAAAGCCTACTGTATTTTATATCAATTTGAATCTTTGACATCGGCACATAAGGCCTACTCATCTAGACAAATCTGTGTCATCTGATAAAAGCAGATGAATAAATAACACTGTAATATTATTATAACTTACATTTTTGATAATAATCCTTTTATTGACACTGAAATATATTGTATTTGTAACATGTTGGAAACATCCACAAACAATGTTGCAACTGTCCCGGGCGGGGTCAGTTGCAACATCTGACTCCTACATTTAAATGCAAATTGTGAAGAATGTACTTTCTGTAATGATCTTTAAATGGTTTTGACTATTAACAGACAGATGTAAGTTTATTGTATAAAAATTTGGTTTGTCTAATCCAAACCATCTCTGAGTAACAGAGTCAAATGCAAAAAGTGTTGCAACTGTCCCCGGTCTCCCCTACCTTCGATGATACGACGCGATAGAAAAGTTGCGCGTCACTGTGGTATCGTTAGCTAATATAAAGGATAGAGATAAGCTGGGCAGCTGATGAAATAACCATGGAGCCTAGGAGCCAGACGCCCAGATGTGAGAGTATTGATGAGCCCACGTCTGCTGGCTACAGTAACCCATTAATTCAGCATTCACCGAAGTCAAAATGTAGGGTGATAGTTCTTGCGATCAGAATGTGCGAGAGTGTGGTAGGAAAGGTCCTTCAGGTTTGACAGTAAGGTTACGTAATGCAGTATTATCGTTTGACTGGCCACACTACCGTTAATGGGACCGGGCTAAGGTGCGTACAAGAGCTAAGAGGAGCACCCTCTCGCACTCTGGGGGGATACTGATACTCAGTGAGCCAACCTCCGCTACTTCCCAGCAGTGTCCAGCATTCGTCGCGCTACTGCCTCACGGATACGAACAACTTTCGTCTCACAACCGCTCATGAATATAAACAGCATTCCACCCGCCACCGCAAGCTACTTGGCAGGATCAATTCCTTTCTGGGACAGATATGACCCTGCATCTCGGCCTTAGCGGACCAGGTAGCATCGAGCTGAGCTAGGTTTTCAGTCGAGTATCCAATAGTATCTGTCTGCGTCCTGCAAGACACGCCCACTACCAGACACGCCTACCTCCAATAGTATCTGTCTGCGTCCTGCAAGACACGCCCACTACCAGACACGCTCATTACAAAACACGCCCACTACCAGACACGCCTACCTCCAATAGTATCTGTCTGCGTCCTGCAAGACACACCCACTACCGGACACGCCCATTACAAGACACGCCCACTACCAGACACGCCTACTACCAAATACTTGGTTCGTGTGTTGGACAGTTCTATGAGGCAGTGATGCTTTTGTTTTATATACAATGGATTTACACTTTTTTGGAAATCTATTCAATTTAATAAAAAAATAATTAAATTTAAAAAAGTACCACGGGTGACTTCACACTAATATTGACTCCGCATTTTCCATTGAGTTGACCGATGCGAATGTTCTGTTATGACTTCTCCGTATTTACTGTATGAAGTTATGTCATTCGCGGTACATGGGTGACACCTACTGGTCAATATTGATATTGCAGCTTAACTCTGAATTAGTTTACCGTCTCTGACAAAGTTGTGCAACCCAACTCAAAAGACGGACGGAGGTATGAAGGTATTCACGGATGGGACGCACAGACAGAAATACAGACATGAAGACCTTTTAACAGACCTTTTTTTTTTGCCTGTGTCCCAACTTTTTTGAGACCTGTTGCAGCCAGAAAATTTGAAAGAAGCTCATTTTGTGGATAAAAATGTAAAATGTCTCAGTTTCAACATTTGAAATGTTATCTATGTTCTATCGTGAGTAACATTGGCTCGTGATCTGAAAGTCATTGCATTTTGATTTTATTCACAGTTTACACTTCGTCCCAACTATTTAGGAATTGAGGTTGTACATCTATTTGATCTTCGTCTCATGCTCGACTGTTGCATTTTTTAGGACTCGTATTATCTTCGTTCAGATGAAAATCAGCCACATCGTCGAATCTACCTGTATCACTCCCGTTGATCTCCGATGCTGCTCATGAACCATTAATGTTCGGATTTCATTTACTCTGACGTTTCCACCTACCCAAAACTTCGATCTAATGAAGGCTGTACCACAAATAATGAGTATGTATGTTCAGTGGTTGTTCGGATCATGCACAAAAAAGATATTTTGGATCTCGTCTGTCAAGTTGCTGAAAAGTTTTGTCATCAAGTACGAAGGTCTGTAACTAATTTAAGAATAAAGAATGCTTAATAAATGGTTCGCTAAGCAGTGTTCGAACTGAATTTATGTAGTGCTGTAAGTGCACTCATATGGACATTAGGCTACGTTACATGCTACTCAGCTGACACATTATGCATAACGCATCTAAATACAGTAATGTGAATTGGTACTATTCAAAGTAATGGAAATATACAACTCAGTTCATGTATATATCCATATCATTTTAATATGAAAAAGTAAAGTGAGTGTTGGCTGCGTGCACGGTTCTAGGATATCATAACAGCGGCCTTAGCTTACTGTACATTTTGCCGCGCTACATGAAGTGTGGCAATCGAGTATATTACGGCCATTCATCGATTAAAATGGCTTAAATATTTGCACCGTAAGGCCAGCTCGCTTTACCGACTTGGCCACGTCTATAATGTTGATCACAGACGGACGGCAAGGAATGCCCATTGTTCCACCCACTCGGTTCGGATCATGCTCAAAAAATAATATCATTTTGGATCTCATTTGTCAAGTTGCTGAAAAGTTTCGTCATCATATATGAAGGTCTGTAAGTAATTTAACAATGAAGAATGGTTAATAAATGGTTCGCTAAGCGGTGTTCGAATTGAATTTAAGAAGTGCCATAAATGCACTCATATGGACACGTTAGATGCTACTCAGCTGACACATTATGCATAACGCATCAAAACAGTAGTACAGAGTAATGTGAATCGGTGCTATTCAAAGTAATGGAAATGTACAACTCAGTTCATGGATATATCCATATCACTTTAATATGAAAAAGTAAGGTGAGTGTTGGCTGCGCACATAGTTCTAGGATGTCACAACAGCGGCCACAGCTTACTGTACATTTTGCCGCGCTACATGAAGTGTAGCAATCGAGTTGCTACATATTACGGTCATTCATCAATTAAAATAAAATGGCAAAAATACACTGAGCAACAAAAGAAACGCAAGTTAGCTAGTAAGTTAATGTGCTCTTATGGTTACTCAAAGTGACCGCAAAACAAAGAAATGTTTGATGAAACGAGTGTAAATGTGCACACGCTAGTAATAAATTTGATTTTCAATAATTACGCGCAAACTTATTCTCCGGTCTGCCTTTAATTAACTTGCGTTACTTTTGTTGCTCAGTATATTTGCACCGTAACGCCAGCTCACTTTACCGGCTTGGCTACGTCTATAATGTTGATCACAGACGGACAGCGAGGAATGCCCATTTCTGGTCTCCCCATATCCAGCGGCATGTGATGCGCAACATAAGGCTTATCATTAGCAAGTGGCCGCACTATCTAGCCTCTCACATGCCGAAGACCGCATGCTGTGGCTCTTAGCGCCGCCCCTAGTATTGCAAAACGCAGCGGATCTATGGGAGTAAACCCTGAAAAAAATCAAGATCAGCCCCTGCTTGGGTTAGCCCACTAGCCTCTCTGGTGTTCGCACTGGTGATTTGTGTTTCTACATGATTCCACTCCAGAAGCTACCCACTGAGGAACTCAAGTACGGAAGAGGGCAGCCTGCTTGCCCACTGCACAGGGCCAGCAACCCTTAGTAGTGGTATTTAACCCGCTACGGACCCAGAAACATCTTGTAAGCAATCACATCAACATCTGCGTCGTAAATCTGGGCAGCATAATAGCAAGCATGACATACCTCGGGTAAAGCCCCGAGGACCTCGCGGTTCTGATCAGCCCAGATCTGCTCGCAATTAGTGAATTTGATTTTCTATGATAATTACGCGCAATCTTATTTTCCAGTCTGTCTTTCATTAACTTGAGTTTCTTTTGTTGCTCAATATATGTGCACCGTAACGTCGCCAGCTCACTTTACCGACTTGGCTATGTCCTTAATGTTGAGCACAGACAGACGGCAAGGAATGCCCATTGCTCCACCCACTCATATCCGCTGCAGCACGAGGCAGAGCAGCCAGGAAGACCTCCACAGCCAGAGCCAATCACAGCTCCCAGCGCAGAGAGCCCCCAGTGAGGAAACAATAGAGCTAATTAAAACATTTAAACTGACGGTATAAAACTTTAAAAAGTAATTTGAATAATAGGATAAAATACAAGTGTTAAAAAGCTGAGAGAAAAAAATGAATAAGAGTAAATAAATAAAAAATAAATAAAGGGATAGATAGGTAGATAAATAAATTAATAAAATTGTATATAATAATTAATCAAATGCTCTGCTACAAAGGTAGGTCTTGAGACTCCTTTTAAAAATCTCAATGCTCTGTGCAGCTCTCTGTGTATTTTCTACAGAGAAACTACATTTTGTAGCAGACGTCTTTACTTCGTATGTAGCGTTCTGGTCCAATGATAAGCATTTTTAGCCCATGGCGCCAGGCTAGGCTAAAAGTGACGTGAAATGCCGGCGACTTTCTGTCGCACAGGAGGTAAATAACCGAACTGTTTAGACCAGAAGCCCATAGACGAATCATAGACAGTAGACGATTGAGCCACATCGCTAACGAAGTGAAGTACTTATGAAGTAATAATTCGCAAAACATAATAACGTCGAACGGAATCAGACTATACTTACGGACGCAATCGCTTGCTCGCTGGGAATTATGTGCAGGGTACATGTACCAGACCAGGGTTTCCTGCAGGAAAAAACTTTGGCCAGGGGGGAGGTGAGTGGGGGGGTTCAACCCGAGAACGGTTGCCGAGAACCGTTCTCAGCAAAAAAAAAAAAAAAAAAAAAAAGATAAATTAATTAGATTGTTCAAGTATTATTTTTGCCCTCAAAATTAAAGAGAAGATGCTTAATTAATTATTATTTTTGGCTCTCAAAATATGAAAGAAGTTGCTTAACAACAAACCCACAAACATGATGATGGAAAACACAAACTGTTTATTTTTGGGGTCAACCCTTGGCACACAAACCAAACAGAAAATTCAGAAAACAGAAACAGAAAAAAAAAAAAAAAATCAGACCACTTTTTGTTTGTGCTTCCTGCACACTCTGCAAAACATTCCTGTGAATGAGAAATTATTTATATATTTAATGTTTTAATTGTATTAATCTATATTTATTTATTTATTAAAATGAGACAAACTACAAATTTATGTTTAGACAATAAAAATCAATTGGCTACATTAGTCATAGGCATACTATTTGGTCTTTCAATATTAATTAACTTCATTCTCTTCAACTCACCATGCTCTGTCTTGTACAGCCAGGAACTATACTTTTTATTCACAGCCCATTCAGGATTCCAACCTGAAGCACGGTGATGGGCATGTGCCTTGGTGGTGGTGCTACTGCTACATGCAGCGGCCTGTTCGGGCTCTGCAGGCTGTGGAGCGGCCTCAGAGGCAGAGGGCCCCGCCTTTGGGGTCAAGTCGTTAGCCCCAGTCACCCCGCCGGTCGTAAAGAACGAGGAGATCTTGCGCTGCTTTGCCTTATCTCCGCGACCGGCCATCACGACTCGAAATTAACATTAAAACATTACTCACCAACTGAATGAGACTGGTTTAATTAATCATGAACAATTAAGCATTGTTGGCCTTTTAATTATTCCAGTTGTTACTAGTTGGTGTACGTTTATATTAGACTAAAATGCCCGCCTTAGTTTTCGTTGCAGATCTCACCGAGTCATAGCTCAGGCTGCACTGAGAACAAACGGGGTTTATGATTTATTCTTTAGTCTGTATATCATAAATCATCCTTGACGTTATATCTTTATGCGAGTATTTTGATACCTTTCCTCACCTCTTTGCGACGATGTCGCTGTTTAATCGCTGTTTAATTTCACTTCCAGCTTCTTCTTTTTTTGGGGGGGGCATGAATGCACGTAGGACCTGCATTTTCAAACTCTTGACTCGCCAGGATGGTTGTTTTTCAGATGATGAAAATCTTTTGCTGAGGTTCTCATCTTGCAGCGCGTCGGATGGAATACTCTCGTCTGAGCTGGCAGCGAATTATTTTTCTGAACTGAATAACATAACATAACATAACATAACATGAATGGCGAGAACAGGCCGTTCAGCCCAACTAGGCTCGCCAGTTTCTTTGTACCATCGTGAATATATCACTTCAGATACTCAATGACTCAATGGTATCTAGCTTTAAGTCAAGTCTGCTCTTGAAAACTCCCAAGGTCTCTGCCTCAACAATATGGTCAGGCAAGCTGTTCCACACCGAAATTACTCTTTGGGTGAAGAAATATTTCCGAATATCAGTGCTAAATTTACCTTTAGTCAGCTTCCATTTGTGACCCCGAGTTCTGCTAACAACACTTGGTCGAAGGAATCCTACATAATTCACTTTGTTAATCCCTTTAACATATTTAAAGACCTCAATCAAATCACCCCTTAGTCTCCTTTTCCTAAGACTAAAGAGATTAAGGATCTTCAGCCTTTTCTCATAGCTTTCATCTTTAAATTTATTTTTAATGCTTCTTGCATTTAGATAAAAACATTTCAGGTTATCATGAACGCTCTTCCCCTTCGATTTCCCATGCGCCTGCTGCTCAAAGCCCCTCACCATGCTTTTTTGCTTTAAAAATATATCATCAATAGTGCATGTAACGCTGTCAGCCTCCATCAGGACAGTCTGCATTTCCCTCTGTGTAACACTCTCTAACCTCTCTGCCCCCCCAAGTCCCTAGTTTAAATAACTCTCAGCTACCCTCAACATACGCTGTCCCAGTGCAAAGGTACCCCTCCGGTTCAGGTGTAGCCCATCCGGCTTGAACAGGTCACCCCTGTCCCAGAAGTAGTTCCAGTGCCCCATAAACCTATACCCCTCTTTTCCTACACCAGGTTCAGAGCCACGCGTTAAACCTCCAGATAAAATTCTGCTTCCCTCTGCTTGCACATGGTACCGGTAGAATCCCGGAGAACACTACCGTGGAGGATCTGCTCCTAAGCTTTTCAGCTAATTCAACAAATTTGCTTTGCAGAACCTCAAACCTACCCTTACCTATGTCATTAGTCCCAACATGGACCATGACAACTGGATCCCTCCCCGCTCTGGCCTGGAGCTTGTCCGCACGCTCCAGGAGGTCATGCAGCCCATTTGTCGCTGTTAGATCGCATAGGGGGAGAGAAGCCGTGTCTTCAATTGCCGCTTGATTATTCTTAACTTGGAAAACGTGTTAATAAAGGAAAACCATTAAGAACAAGCCAGGAGTAATTGTTGCCGATTTTCGCCTAGGCAATCGTCTAGGCGAGCGCCGGCCCTGAGGTGCGCTGGTAGATTAGTTCTCAAGCGCTGCAGTGTTGCTTGCATGAATTGCATCATTTTTTTTTTTCGCCCGACATTCTAGCCCGGGCGCTACAGATTTCAGGCCGGGCGGGGCGCCTGGCCAAGAAAGCTCTGCAGGAAACCCTGCAGACGAGTTACCGCTTCTCAGGACGTTGGTGTACGTCAGCGAGCTGACTTCGAGCCTGCTATCTACGGTCGCCCCCCTCTTGTTGAACTGCTGCTTACATCCGTTTTCATCGAACCGAGTAGTAGCTTGCGGCTAGCGTCTGTGGTACAGCGGGATGTGTACATACTGATACATAGTGTATATTCAAATATAGAGGCTAGCTAACCTATTTTTTATTCAGCCAAAACATTCTTTAGCTTGACGAAGACATGATATTTATTTGGGTGGCTACACACGTTCCTACAGTCAAAGTAAAAAAATAAATTAAAAAAAGCGTGACAAGACGGCGAGTTGCAATTCATATGCAGGAATTCATTAGCTAGCAAAACTGCGTATCAAAATGCTTTTGATTCAGCAAATAGTTTGGCGAGCAGTTTCTTTGTTTCGCACAAGGGTAAAAACCCAGCCGTAACCCGCTCCACTACTGAGTGATATGCATTAGCTGTGGGCAGCAATCATTACTCAGAGCACGGAAGTAAAGTCCCCAAGCTTCACTTCGCCAGCTGGAAATCATCAATGCTCGGAACGAAACAAAGATCTCAGTCCAATCCTTCACAACTGCTGTAGCTGACTTGACAAACTAAACTGACCGCTGGCTGACAATACTGCTTTTTGTACGAAAAAAGGATACTTGTTGGACCGATCTTTGAATTGACAAATCAGGGGACTGCATAATGTACAATACAGTGAGATCGGGATGAACATCCCTTTCATCCGTCGGGCGCTTTTTTACGAAATGTTGTGAGCATACGCAGGGCTCTCAAGTTTCACGCACTGAGCGTGAGACACGCGCATTTCAATAAGTTCACACGCCCTCACGGCACACATGACATTTCTCACGCTGAGAAGTGATAAAATCGCCGCACATTAGTAACATACACTCTATATAAAAGAGATTAGTAATCTATGAATGGATGAGGCAAAGGCAGACTGCTCCGTTTGAATAAGCAACCTATCAGCCAATCAGAAAATAGTATTTCTTGTTGCTAGGTGAAATAGCAGCGCCGTAACACGTCATCCACACGTGCGCGAATGCTGCTTTTGTGTGCACGCGACAAAGAGCTGGAAGTGGAAGCCTGAAATCAAGTAATCACTTCATCACTTAAATTTTTTTTTACAATATAGGCATGGGCAACGCTCTGCATAAACTCTAATGGAATGCGTAACAGCTGAACTGGGGCGGTAAACAAGCCTCAGAAAACTTATAAAAAAATGATGTAAATACCATTTTCATACAAAAAGAAGACCATGGTTTGATTAAAAGCAACCTTTTCAATAGGATACCCGCATTTCATACATGAACTCTGCCTATTACGGCCAATAACGCGATTTGAACAGAGCTATTATTCGCCCGTTGGATGAATGCGTGACCTCAATTTGCGCCGTGTTTACAAACTTTCAAGTGCACGGCGTGGCAAAAATATCCATTTTGGAGGTAGATTTCAGACAGCCCGCGCTGACGTGATATCCCAGCTACAGCCCTTATTGCCTTACAGCCATCTAATTTGAGAAATTACCAGTCTGTTCGTCCAGTCTAGACCTCCAGGGGATGTGAAATAAGTTCGGCAGAAGTTGTTGAAGTTCGTCGAGAGTTCGCCGTGACTTCTTCTCAACAATAGCAAGAAAGGTGAGTGTATTTTTACTGCAAACATACATAGTCAGTTGACAGAATATCCTGTGACCCTATTTGTGAAGTTTCAGTAAAATATACCAAGGAATAAACCAGCGCCAGGCGTTCAAAACCTACCAGTGTTCTGACAAATTTTGCTACCTATCAAAATATGCCACCTCGAACACCGGTCACCGGTCACAAGATTCAATACCCTTCAATTCGAGACTGCGAGGATGGAAATCTGAATAATCAATTAGGAAAAATTCTCGGCTCTCGGTAATTCTGTATATCGTTTAAACATTTTGTTAATCGGATTATAAAAGTGACTGAAAATAAGCGCCCGCTTTTTGTTTGGGTGTAAAAGCGCGTATTTAAAGGAGAATAACATTGTATATTGATTAAGCATTGAACTCTGCATAAGTCGAACTTCTTTAATATTTGTTGATGACATTGCTTCGGCTTCCTGGAAGCAAGTACGCACAAATCTGCCGTCTAGCGAGCATTTCAGGTTCGATATACTGAGTAATAACGCCGCGGAGACCTAAACTGGCCCGTCATTCTGCCGAATAGTCTTACTAAACTAGTTAATCGTCTGATTGCTAATCAAGCAAGGGGAGGTTTCTGCCTCGCCAAACTAACCTCCGACTGCACGTCACTGTGTTTTACTATGAATTATTCACAGTAGCTCATTGAAACTATCATGGGAGGAGGGTATATGGACATTATAAAAAACAGTGTAATTTTTTTTTTTTTTTAAATCACCACGGGTTATTGAAGGGGAACGTTTAGTAGCAGTGGGAGGGCAAACAACTGCCGGCATCAGCGACTTCACTGCATTTTATACAGTAATGGGCGAGTAGCGTTAATGTTTGCCCTCCCACTGATAATTTTGACATTTTTGCAGGCCATTGATCCAAAAAAAACTTCACAGGCAACGCATTCATACCATTTTTTAATATCAATGCAAAACCTGATGTTTGTTGAACATAATTGGGTGAAATACAATGCATTTTCCATTAAAAAGGGCCTAGGGGGCGCTGCTGTACTTCAGAAAAGGGGTTGATGACTTTAGCATCAATTATTTCTGTTAGGGTACCCTAATGGATAATTTGGCCAGGTTTATTTCTGAGTAGACTGCATTTTCGAAAATGCCCTCAGGCTTCACCCCCCAATTTTCACAATGGGTTTTGTTGATAAATGCCGAAATCAGCCATTTTTGGGACCCTGTGGCTCTGAGACCCTTTCCTGTAAAGGCGTTGGACTTGTGGCAAACTCTTCGTCTGTGTCTTCTGTACTTACCTGCAAAAAATCATAAGAAAATAATAACTTTTTTCTCAGCAACTCAAGAAATGTTGTCATTTTATTCATTTGTATTGCCCATGCCTATACAATAGCTGCTTATTATAGGCAAGGAACTAGGCGGGATATTTGCTTTATGGACAATTTTTTTTGCCTCAATTTAACAGCTTTGGACGGTTATGGTTAGATGAATTGACTTGTAACTTGTTATGGGGAGAGTGAGGACTCTCTGCCCTCCATGTAGTGTATTTTGGCTGAAAACAAACCCTGTTCCGATCCGGTGTCAGAGGTGGTACCGCAACATCTCTTGTTTGTGACAGACAAAACGATACAAATACACAAAAGAATTATTTAATTTAGCCTTTATTATACTGGGGAGTCCC
Source organism: Gymnothorax javanicus (assembly GCA_029692085.1). Classification (NCBI taxonomy): domain Eukaryota; kingdom Metazoa; phylum Chordata; class Actinopteri; order Anguilliformes; family Muraenidae; genus Gymnothorax; species Gymnothorax javanicus. The sequence goes on along the minus strand of CM056200.1, from coordinate 15,049,634 downwards.
ACTGAAATAAAAAAAAAAAAAAGTACAGGTATGGCTAAACAATATCTTGTTCAAAATCTAACAACTACTCCAAGGGTAAACGCTAGCAAGTTGAAATCAAATTTTTAAGCTTATGTCAAATAGCATTCGCGAATGCCGTAGCTGGCCAGCTAACTAATATTCGTGACGCTAAGCACAGCTGTTAGCTGTGTTGTAAAATGCTTGATGTTGCAAAGTAAAAGGAAATATACACGCAACATGCAGATATAAGATAGATACTTGTATATTGCAACGTTTAATTGCTCGCCTACTTGAGCTACCATTTTTGACAACAAGATGCGATGGATAACCCGGTCAGCATTCATTCTGCAAATAGCCCACAACGCGCACAAAACTTCTGCGACCGATCCTGGGGCCTCATTTATCAACCGTGCGTACGCGTAATGAGTGCTTAAGAACATTCCCACGCAAAGTATGGGATTTATCAACTTGTACTTGTGCGCAGGAACATGTGTAAATTTAAGCACTACTCTTACCATGCGTACACACAAAACCTAGTGGTAGAACGGTGAAACTACAAATAGAACGCACTAAGAGAGTCACAGTGTTCAGCAATCTCAAACTTCGCACGTTCCCATTTCCTCTAATTAATAAAAATTCTCAATTAGTAATTTAGCAGACAATTTGAATAATTTGTGTAACAAGTTATAAAAGGCAGCTGTGACAGGACAACCTGAAAAGAAAACTTGAAATGCAAGTGCCATGGCCTATCTTGCACTACTGGAGGATTTAAAAAACCGTGCGCTCCGCATTTTCAAAGAGCGTGCTGATCTGTTCATTGAGAGCACAGAGTGGCTTCTCAGCAGGTACCGCTTCCCCAAAAACATACTGATGGATTTCTGTCGTGATTTACAACCCATGTTGGAGCGAGAGACAAAACGCACCAAAGCCATCCCAGTGCACATCCAGCTCCTGTCCACACTGGGATTTTTAGCCACCGGACCATTTCAGCGAGAGATTGGAGACTTATACGGCAGTTCGCAGCCGACACTAAGCAGAATCATGCCGGCAGTGTTGGATGCAATAATTTCTCTGACCCCAACTTACATCCAGTTCCCATACAGACATCACCAACAAGCCGAAATTTAACAAGGATTTCACGCCATCGCCGGATCCCCAAACATAATTGGAGCCATAGACTGCACCCACATCGCAATAAAAGCACCATCACACAATGAATTCAGTTACGTGAACAGGAAAGGATTTAATTCAATCAATGCGCAAATAATCTGCGATACAAATATGTCTCTGTTAAACTTTGTTGCCCGGTGGCCTGGAGGAACGCACGACTCATTCATTCTGCAGAACAGCTCTGTGGGTGTACGCCTCCAAGCAGGAGCTGTTGAGGATGGCTGGCTTATTGGTGAGTGTTACAACATTTCGAAATTATTTTCTGGGCTTCGTATGATTTATTATAACACCTCTATAGATGATCGGGGACATCCACTGAAGCCGTGGCTAATGACTGAGACTGCTCTTTCCGCTGACCCAACAGAATTAACAGCAGTCGTTACCTTCTCCTACTCAGTATTTTTTCTTTTGTTGATCACACCTGCTTTGAGTGTTCCAAACTGTATTTTTTGGTTTGTTTCAACTTCTCCTACAAGCACCTCAATCTCTGTGTCGGAGAAATTCCTCTTCTTCGCCCTCTTTGCCATGATTTCAATGAGGGAAAAAAACCATTCACACATTCTTAAAGGGATTGCTGCTACCATATATGGTCAATTGGGGGTGTTTCTGAATGCAAATGAGCCTATCAATGCACGAGCATGGTAGTTTAGAACAGGTGGGATTCATCATCACATTTTTCTTACTGATGTGCGTACGACCGGTGTCCGCACGTTTGATAAATACGGATTTTTTTGTGCTTACACACATTCTAAGTTTCTTTCCTACGAAAGAATTTAGAACACTTTCTAAGCACTGGTTGATAAATGAGGCCCCTGGGGCCTCATTTATCAACCGTGCGTACGCACAGATGTGTGCGTAATGAGTGCGTAAGAACATTCCCACGCAAAGTATGGGATTTATCAACTTGTACTTGTGCGTAGGAACATGTGTAAATTTAAGCACAACTCTTACCATGCGTACACGCAAAACCTAGTGGTAGAACAGTGAAACTACAAATAGAACGCACTAAGAGAGTCACAGTGTTCAGCATCTCAAACTTCACACATGTTCCCCGTTTCCTCTTATTAATAAAAATTCTCAATTAGTAATTTAGCAGGCAATTTGAATAATTTGTGTAACAAGTTATAAAAGACAGCTGTGACAGGACAACCTGAACAGAAAACTTGACATGCAAGTGCTTTGGCTTTTCTTGCACTGTTGGAGGATTTGGAGAACCGTGCGCTCCGCAGGGAGCGCGTTTTTCAAAGAGCGTGCTGATCTGTTCAGCGAGAGCACAGAGTGGCTTCTCAGCAGGTAACGCTTCCCCAAAAACATACTGATGGATTTATGCCGTGGACAACCTGAAAAGAAAACTTGAAATGCAAGTGCCATTGCTTATCTTGCATATTGGAGGAATTGGAAGAGCGTGCTGATCTGTTCAGTGAGAGTACAGAGTGGCTTCTTGGCAGGTACCGCTTCCCAAAAACATACTGATGGATTTATGCCGTGATTTACAACCCATGTTGGAGCGAGAGACAAAACGCACCAAAGCCATCCCAGTGCACATCCAGCTCCTGTTCACCCTGGGGTTTTTGGCCACCGGAACATTTCAGCGAGAGATTGGAGACATATGCGGCATTTCACAGCCGACACTGAGCAGAATCATGCCAGCAGTTTTGGATGCAATAATTTTTCTGGCCCCAACTTACATCCAGTTCCCAAACAGACATCATCAACAAGCCAAAATTAAACGATTTGACGCCATCGCCGGATTCCCAAATATAATTGGAGCCATAGATTGCACTCACATCGCAATAAAAGCACCATCACACAATGAACTCAGTTACGTGAACAGGAAAGGATTTAATTCAATCAATGCACAAATAATCTGCTATACAAATATGTCTCTGTTAAACTTTGTTGCCCGGTGGCCTGGAGGAACGCACGACTCATTCATTCTGCAGAAGAGCTCTGTGGGTGTACGCTTCCAAGCAGGAGCTGTTGAGGGTGGCTGGCTCATTGGTGAGTGTTGCAACATTTCGAAATTATTTTCTGAGCTTAGTATTGTTTATTATAACATCTCTTTTAGGTGATCGGGGACATCCACTGAAGCCGTGGCTAATGACTGAGACTGCTCTTTCCGCTGACCCAACAGAATTAACAGCAGTCGTTACCTTCTCCCTGCTGGAAATTCCAACTTTGACCAACAGGCTGGTTTAAGCTGTGTTATGACAGTTTTTGTTGGTCGACCAGCCCTTCACCAGCTGACTCCAGCTGACAATACCAGCTTAACCAGCTTTGACCATCTTCATCAAGCTATAGAGACCAGCTTTAAACATCTAGACCAGCTAATAACACAGCTCAGACCATCTTAAAGATGAATTCTGAGCTGTGCTGGTTTATTAGCTGGTCATAACTGGTCTAGATGTTTAAAGTTGGTCTCTATTGCTTGATGAAGGTAGTCAAAGCTGGTTAAGCTGGTATTATCAGCTGGAGTCAGCTGGTGAAGGGATGGTCGACCAACTAAAACTGTCCAAAACACAGCTTACACCAGCCTAGCCTGGTCAAAGATGGAATTTTCAGCAGGGCTCCCACACCGCATTTTTCCTTTTGTTGATCACATCTGCATGGAGTGTTCCAAACAGTATTTTTCGGTTTGTTTCAACTTCTCCAACAAGCACCTCAATGTCTGTGTCGGAGAAATTCCTCTTCTTCGCCCTCTTTGCCGTGATTTCGGTGAGGGGAAAAAAATCAATTCACGCATTCTTAAAGGGATTGCTGCTAGCATATATGGTCAATTGGAGGCGTTTCTGAATGCAAATGAGCCTAACCATGCACGAGCATGGTAGTTTAGAAGAGGTGGGATTTATCATCACATATTACTTACTGGTGTGCGTACGACCGGTGTCCACACGTTTGATATATACGGATTTTTTTGTACTTACACACATTCTAAGTTTCATTCTTACGAAAGAATTTAGAACATGTTCTACGCACAGGTTGATAAATGAGGCCCCAGGGGCCACGGCTTCAGTGGATATCCCCAATCGCCTATAGAGATGTTAAATAAACCTTACGAATCCCAATTTCGAAACGTTGTAATACTCACCAATAAGCCAGCCATCCTCAACAGCTCCTGCTTGGAGGCGTACACCCACAGAGCTGTTCTGCAGAATGAATGAGTCGTGCGTTCCTCCAGGCCACCGGGCAACAAAGTTTAACAGAGACATATTTGTATCGCAGATTATTTGTGCATTGATTGAATTAAATCCTTTCCTGCTCACGTAACTGAGTTCATTGTGTGATGGTGCTTTTATTGCGATGTGGGTGCAATCTATGGCTCCAATTATGTTTGGGGATCCGGCGATGGCGTGAAATCCTCATTTAATTTCGGCTTGTTGGTGATGTCTGTAACTGGATGTAAGTTGGGGTCAGAGAAATTATTGCATCCAACACTGCCGGCATGATTCTGCTCAGTGTCGGCTGCGAAATGCTGCATATGTCTCCAATCCCTCGCTGAAATGTTCCGGTGGTCAAAAACCCCAGGGTGGACAGGAGCTGGATGTGCACTGGGAGGGCTTTGGTGCGTTTTGTATCTCGCTCCAACATGGGTTGTAAATCACGGCATAAATCCATCAGTATGTTTTCGGGGAAGCGGTACCTGCTGAGAAGCCACTCTGTGCTCTCGCTGAACAGATCAGCACACTCTTTGAAAACGCGCTCCCTGCGGAGCGCACGGTTCTCCAAATCCTCCAATAGTGCAAGATAAGCCATGGCACTTGCATTTCAAGTTTTCTGTTCAGGTTGTCCTGTCACAGCTGTCTTTTATAACTTGTTTCACAAATTATTCAAATTGACTGCTAAATTACTATTTGAGAATTTTTATTAATAAGAGGAAATGGGGAACGTGTGAAGTTTGAGATTCCTGAACACTGTGACTCTCTTAGTGCGTTCTATTTGTAGTCTCACTGTTCTACCACTAGGTTTTGCGTGTACGCATGGTAAGAGTTGTGCTTAAATTTACACATGTTCCTACGCACAAGTACAAGTTGATAAATCCCATACTTTGCGTGGGAATGTTCTTACGCAATCATTATGCACACATCTGTGCGTACGCACGGTTGAGAAATGAGGCCCCAGGTGTGCTATCTAGTGACAGAATATTGTAACTGCGTGCTTAAATTTGCAGCTCCACTTCCACTGGCGGACACATCTGCACAAAGATAACACCTTTGTTCTTCGCAAACTCGCCAAATCCGGATAATCCGTAAATGATGAATTGAATTAATATTTTAATTTGAAACGAGTAACTAAGTCGCCAGTGTCAAAGTAACGAATTGAAAGTATACTTTTATTTTTTAAATGTAGTAGAGTAAAAGTCCCTGTTTAAAAAAAATCGAAAGTAATGTACAAATCTTCAAAAAAAAAAAAAAAAAACTTAAGTGCTGTAACGAAGTACATGTACTTAAGTTACTATGCGCCTTTGAAAACGGGAGTATCATGCACCCCCCCCCCCCGGAGAAAATCTCACGCTAGCCTGCATTCAAAACTTGAGAGCCCTGCATACGTTTTTCCTCTTCGGTCGATTCTTCAGTCTTAGCGCGGCTAGCCACTCCAAGCGCTTATTCGTTGGCATCGAGTGTAGACTGTAAGGTGCTCGGCAAGGGCAATCTTTTCTAATCACCTTGTAAATAAAGCACTCTGTTTCCATACAAACGTTTTATGTTTTTTGAGTTATTGGTACAACCAACAACGGAACAAGAGCAGCCTGAACGCATTCAGCCTCCTCTGTACAGTGAGCAATGACCGGAAGTAGGAGACCGGCAGGGTTCTCATGGCGGCGCGCATTGTTAGAACAGGAATTAGGTGGTCTAAATGAAATAAAATCATTTGAAACATCTTTATGCAATTTCACTGCTTCCAATAATCTTATTTCATTTAAACAGTTTAAACGATCATGAAACATACGCATTGCTTCCAACACTGTGTAAAGAAAAGCGTGAGAAGTCCAGAGTCATAGCACAGGTGAAACTGATAAACCTCCATGCACAAGGACTTTAATTTCGTGCGAGAATCTCTTACACATGCGTTGATTGAATAATTGTTGACTACAGCAGAGGAACGTAAATCTACCACTAAAACTCACACGGAATGCATGAGAGTTGACAGGTGCGCGTTATTAATGAAAACTGACCACATCTGTTAATGTTGAGAGTTTTCTGAGCTTTTGTAATGGTAATTTTAATGAATGATTGGAAACAGGTCATGACCATTCATTATTTTCAAGGGATGGGTTTGAACCTCCCCTATCGCCAGTTCACCAGCCGCCACTGATATATATATATATATATATATATATGGGTCAATCCAAGAATTGATGCTCAGGGGGATGAAAATAACAAACTCAGTATTACGTAATAACACTTTATTTTATTGATGGCCCTATATCTTGGCTTTATGGAATGGTTCATTCAAGTCACCAACTCCTAACGGGTCAGTTTTTATCGCACGTGCCGTAAAACCTTCCGAAACGCGTGAAACATGAGTGATGAAATTAAATGCAACAGCAAAAGTACAATTAATAATTGTCATATCTACTCTAAATTTTGTTTACAAACTACTGCAATATGTTACTTTAAGTGTACAAAAAATCAAAAACCAGGGTTGAAAATTTATAGAATAATGAGTCATCGAATATACAGTGCAAAAGGTAAAAGTTGGAAAAAATTGACTCTCTTTCTTAACTTTATCCTCATTTCCTCAAAACTCCTCAGATACTCTTCAAAATCACTGTACTTTGCCTACAGTGTGTCTATTAGGCAAAACAGTTACCCTTTGCCATCCATAAATTTCTTAAACAGCTCAGTCAGGCCCTGCACTGACCCTCGGAAAACCTCTCGTTCGTCGCTCGCATTTCACCTCTGACAACATATTCTAAAGTCCACCTCAGCGCCACTATACATCATTGGATTGTATCCATATCACTCCGACATACCCAAAACATGTTCTACTATTAAATTAAGGGCATAAAAACACATATCTGGTCCATCTAGGGTTTCTACCATGCCTTTGAAAATAAAATTTAACTCTTTTTCGCGACATCAGCGACTCCGCTCGGGCCAGCTGTTAACATTAACAAGTGTGGTCGGTTTTCAGTTACAACGCATACCGATTACGACTCCGGACTTCACACGCTTTTCTTTTAGTCAGTGGTTGGAAGCAATGCATGTGTTTCGCGATCATTTAAATGAAATAAGATAATTTGAAACGTCTTTATGTAATTCCATTGCTTCCAACTCCTCCGTGCACAAGGACTTCAGTTCTACGCCAGAATCTACATACTTGTTGATTGAATAATTGTTGACTACAGCAGAGGAACGAAAATATGCCACTTAAACTGACACCGAAAGTGTGAGAGTTGACAGGTATGCGTTATAAATGAAAACTGGCCACACCTGATGATGTTGAGAGTTTTCAGAGTTACTGTAATGGTAATTTAAATGACTGATTGAAAACAGGTCATGACCAATCATTCTTTTTAAGGGATTGTTTGAGCCTCTGCTGTTGGCATTTCACGAGCCGCGACTGATAGTGACCAAATATCCAGTCAAAACCCTAAATACAGCCCCCAGAAATTTCTGATTAAAAAAAAAGTATGCAGTATCTACATATTGGCTGTTGCATAAGTTAGGTGTACCATAGGGCCATCTTATGGTGAAATGTGAATAGGCTGGATGGGGTGGAGGTGCCCCTCCTGACGAAAAAATAGAAATTGAAACGCGAGTGACAATGGGAAAATGTACCTAAAAGCAGTGATGGTATTGCACAATGTTCATTACTTCTGGTCAGGATATTAGAGAAGAGGCCTATCTAAAATACTAACAAGTGAAAATTCCCGGGCTGTGCATATAGAGGTGTGTGGTGGCCATAATCGTAGTACGTGAAACATGAGTGACACGGTGTAGCCAAATACCTTTAGGCCTGCACTGTGGCAATATTATACTACCCAGGATAGGTTGAACACACTAAAACGATTTAGAGTAGGTGTGGTAAGGAATATAACATGGAAAAAGCATGTAATCTAGCGAAATTAGGCCGTTTGGGGGGCCAAAAAGTGAAAATTCTGACAAAATTTCGCCATTCCGCCCTTCTTTGGGGTGGGGGATCGACTCAAAATGCCCAAACATGGCCTGAAAAGGTAATAACACACGTGGGGCACCTCATTTAATTAACATCGATTAACATCGATTTACAGCCAAGGATACAGGAATTCGAGCCACAGAGGCCATTTTCGGCAAAGTGGCTGGCCGGCCACTCACGTATCACTTTTCCCCAAACCCATGCCAGGCACGGCAAATGGCTCCGTACACGCAAACCAATGGCCGTACCGGTTTGGAAATTTCACTTGCCAATCTGTTTTAACCCATAGAACCCAAAATACATTGTTTCAGTGCAAATTGAGACATCTGCATACACCCAGACACCCCCTCAACAATATTTTGTAAGAATTTCATCCAAATTCCTAACCTTTCTGAAGAATTTCTCTTGTATTTTGCAGTAAAATCTGCCGTAAACTTGCCTCAATCGAAGCTTGAGGTCCTCTGAGTTGTTTACGAAGGACCCTGGATGTAGTTTACTTTCGCCGGTTAACAGGAAGTCGCTTTCCTCTTCTTGCGACATTTTTGGCGCCGGATGATCACTCATTTTTCACTCACCAAGAAATGCCCCATAGAGCCAACCTGAATAAATTTTCTTTATTATTTTATGTTTAGGGTTGCTATATATACCCTATAACTTTGTTTGGATGGTAGGAAGTAAAGAAATTAGCAGTAGTTTGCTGTATATATGGGTAAATGTCAGTGAAACGTGAGTGACGAGGCCGGTGTTGAAAAATAGTTTTTTCAAGCTGGCACAGGCTCAGGTCAATGTATGTAAAAAATATTTCTATGAACATAACCCTTATAGGGACCTTCTAGCCTGGATGTAATATGAACAGTGGGACTACCGTCTTAGTAAGCTAGTTAATGATCTAAAAGTTTAATTCGCATTTCAACAAGTTGAAATTCCAATTAAAAGATATAGAATAGGCATGGGCAACGCTCTGCATAAACTCTAATGGAATGCGTAACAGCTGAACTGGGGCGGTAAACAAGCCTCAGAAAACTTATAAAAAAATGATGTAAACACCATTTTCATACAAAAAGAACACCATGGTTCGATTAAAAGCAACCTTTTCAATAGGATACCCGCATTTCATACATGAACTCTGCCTATTACGGCCAATAACGCGATTTGAACAGAGCAATTATTCGCCCATTGGATGAATGCGTGACCTCAATTTGCGCCGTGTTTACAAACTTTCAAGTGCACGGCGTGGCAAAAATATCCATTTTGGAGGTAGATTTCAGACAGCCCGCGCTGACGTGATATCCCAGCTACGGCCCTTATTGCCTTACAGCCATCTAATTTGAGAAATTACGAGTCTGTTCGTCCAGTCTAGACCTCCAGGGGATGTGAAATTAGTTCGACAGAAGTTGTTGAAGTTCGTCGAGAGTTCGCCGTGACTTCTTCTCAACAATAGCAAGAAAGGTGAGTGTATTTTTACTGCAAACATACATAGTTAGTTGACAGAATATCCTGTGACCCTATTTGTGAAGTTTCAGTAAAATATACCAAGGAATAAACCAGCGCCTGGCGTTCAAAACCCTACCAGTGTTCTGACGAATTTTGCTGCCTATGCCACCTCGCGAACACCGGTCACAAGATTCATTCACTTATACCCTTCAATTCGAGACTGCGAGGATGGAAATCTGAATAATCAATTAGGAAAAATTCTCGGCTCTCGGTAATTCTGTATATCGTTTAAACATTTTGTTAATCGGATTATGAAAGAAGACTGAAAATAAGCGCCCGCTTTTTGTTTGGGTGTAAAAGCGCGTATTTAAAGGAGAATAACATTGTATATTGATTAAGCATTGAACTCTGCATAAGTCGAACTGTTTTAATATTTGTTGATGACATTGCTTCGGCTTCCTGGAAGCAAGTACGCACAAATCTGCTGTCTAGCGAGCATTTCAGGTTCGATATACTGAGTAATAACGCCGCGGAGACCTAAACTGGCCCGTCATTCTGCCGAATAGTCTTACTAAACTAGTTAATCGTCTGATTGCTAATCAAGCAAGGGGAGGTTTCAGCCTCGCCAAACTAACCTCCGACTGCACGTCACTGTGTTTTACTATGAATTATTCACAGTAACTCATTGAAACTATCATGGGAGGAGGGTATATGGACATTATAAAAACAGTGTAAAGTTTTTTTTTTTAAATCACCACGGGTTATTGAAGGGGGAACGTTAGTAGCAGTGGGAGGGCAAACAACTGCCGGCATCAGCGACTTCACTGCATTTTATACAGTAATGGGCGAGTAAGTAGTTAATGTTTGCCCTCCCACTGATAATTTTGACATTTTTGCAGGCCATTGATCCAAAAAAAAAAACTTCACAGGCAACCCATTCATACCATTTTTTTTAATATCAATGCAAAACCTGATGTTTGTTGAACATAATTGGGTGAAATTCAATGCATTTTCCATTAAAAAGGGCCTAGGGGGGCTGCTGTACTTCAGAAAAGGGGTTGATGACTTTAGCATCAATTATTTCTGTTAGGGTACCCTAATGGATAATTTGGCCAGGTTTATTTCTGTGTAGACTGCATTTTCGAAAATGCCCTCAGGCTTCACCCCCCAATTTTCACAATGGGTTTTGTTGATAAATGCCGAAATCAGCCATTTTTGGGACCCTGTGGCTCTGAGACCCTTTCCTGTAAAGGCGTTGGACTTGTGGCAAACGCTTCGTCTGTGTCTTCTGTACTTACCTGCAAAAAATCATAAGAAAATAATGATAACTTTTTTCTCAGCAACTCAAGAAATGTTGTCATTTTATTCATTTGTATTGCCCATGCCTATATAGGAAAAAAAAAAATATAGGTCATGAAATGGCTAAAACACATGGAAGTGTTAAATATGACCCCCCACTAAGGAAATAATAAGTTTATGGTGGTCTAGCACTATTTGGCTTGACAATACATGGCTTGGAATGAGGTGAAAATGGCCCAAAAATGGCAATTTTCGGCAATTTTTTAACTTTGGGGTTCAATAACTCGCGAAATTATGGGCCGACATATGCAAATTTGCCCTTCTTCTTTAAGCCCTGGATGTTTTCTTTCAAATGAGACTAGAAACACGAAGAATGGTGCATTGTTTTTTTTTCTATAGCTCTCTGAAGTCAAAACGACCCTAAAATAGGCCCAAACATCATTTCTTGGATTGACCCACATATATATATATATATATGTATATAAATTTCAAGATGTTTTACATGTTGTATTTTACATGTTGTATTTTAGAGATTCTTTTTTGCCCCCCCAAAGAGGACAAATGCCCACCCAAGCTTGGCATCCTGGCAACGCCTGTGCATCAGTGTCTCTCAGTGTTTGCTTGAGAGAGAAACGGGCGGACTCAGGCGATGTTCTTAAGATGGAAAAATCCAGTTTTTGTTATAATTTTAAAATGTGGGATAAAACTAAGCTCAGAGTCAAAGATGACGCCCAGGTTTTTCACTTGTTAAGCTGGTTCTAAGAGTAGTGATTTTACTTTAGGAGCAAGTTTCTCTTTCTGAGCTTTAGGATCAGTAATTAATACTTCAGTTTTGTCCTGGTTGAGCTGTAAAAAATTTTCTGCCATCCAGGATTTGACGTCTGAGATACAATTTGACAGGGCATCAATTGGTCCTGTGTCATTGGAAGACAGGGAGATTTGGAGCTGTGTATCATCAGTATAACTGCAAATGAATGCCGTGCCTCCTAATGATATTTCCAAGTGGGAGCGTGCAAAGATTAAAAAGTGTTGGACCTAAAATTGAGCCTTGTGGCATTCCACAGCTCATTCTGTGGCACTTTGAGGAGCAAGCATCCATAGTTACTACAAATTTTCTTTCTGGAAGATAGGAAGAGAATGAATTGAAAACAGTACCAGAGGCCAACCAGGTTACAGTGTCTATCTAAGAGAATTTTGTGATCCCCTGTATCAGAAGCAGCGTTTAGATCCAGTAGAACCAGAATGGAAAGTTTTTTTGAGTCCATATTATTCCTTAGATCATTAACAGTCCTTAAGAGGGCTGTCTCGGTACTGTGGTTTGTCCTAAAACCAGATCGATATTTTTCAAAAATGTTAAATTTGTTAATAAAATAATTTTGCTGAATAAGAACAAGTTTTTCTAAAATTTTGCTCAAAAATGATAAGTTGGATACTGGTCTGTAGTTATTAAGTATGGCAGCATCTAAGTTACTTTTCTTCAGAAGGGGTTTGACTATTGCAGTCTTGAAAGCAGTGGGGAAGACACCCGTCTGAAGAGAGTATTCATGATAGTTAAAACATCATCCTCAAAGAAACCATAAAATGGTTTAAAAAGTGATGTGGGAATTGGATCTAAAAAGCAGTTTGTTGGGTTTACTTGGAAGAAAACTCATCCAAGTGTCTCAGCATCAAACAGAACAAAACTCTGTAGCGTTTCCTCGGTTAAAAGCACAGGTTCAGATGTGTAAAAAACAGTCTTTGGTAGCGGCAGTAAACCAGGGCCCATATTCACAAAGCATCTCAGTACTAAAAGTTGGTCCTAATTGCCGGATTTAGGAGAAACTCCTAAAAAAAATGGGCGTGTCAGTCGTAAATTTAGGACTCCTAATTATTTTTACGAAGTGTTATTCACAAAGCATTTTAGGCCAAAAAGTAGCTCCTAAGTCTGAGAGAGCTTAAAAGTATTCCAATAGAAAAGAGAGCGTTCTCCGCGCTACTGCCAATTAAGTCAATCCAGACAATCCGGTGCAACCAGGACAGGACCAGGGCAATGTAAAGTAAAAAGAACGCCGGTGCAGCACAGATATCTGCTTAATTCTAACTTTTTATTAATAAAGGTGCATAACAATAAGTGACTAACGTTTCGATGTAAAACTACATCTTCATCAGAGTCCTTGGAAAGAATGGGTGAAGGAGCCCTAGATAAGTTGTAATTAGATCCTCAACAGGTGTACTTAAAGAGGGTGTGAGCTACCTGAATATTCACCCATATCAACCACGGTGCTACACTCATTAGATCAATTGTAGGGCAACGCCCACTGACAAGTCAATAGTGAATAAAATCAATATTAACAGACATAGGTAATAAAAATACATGCATAATCAAAACATATCCACATCATTATTCAATTTTAGAGAAAGTAATTGGAGGTGTGATTTTCTCAATCCCCAAAAATCTTAATGACGCAGGGGAGCCATGATTAGCCTGCTTATAATGCCGCGCCATGGCATAAGTTAAATTCTGAGTGCGAATAGCTGTCTTGTGTTCAGCCACCCTTAGCTTCAACTGACGTTTTGTTTGGCCTATATAAGCCAGCCCACAGGGACACTTTAGAATATATATTACATGTGTACTATTGCAATTGATAAATGAAGAGATGGGGAATCTCTTACCAGTGCAAGGATGTAAAAAATATTTCGCATTGGCCGAATTGGAACATTGCGCACAATTGCCACACTTAAAAAAAGCCTTGAGGTGGACTAGGCAGCCAAGTGGTAGGGGATGGGATGGTCATATCGGAGTGGACCAATCGGTCTCTGATGTTACGAAGCACGCCTAAATATAAACCTGGGCGGTTCGGGCGCTGAAAGCTTTGAGCGTCGGGTCACTTTTTCAAAACATGCCAATGTTTGTGAATAATTTGTTTTATTCTTCCAGCTGCGAGTGTATAGCAGGTGGAGAAGGATAATCTAGATGTAGTACTGTGTGACTTGGATTTTTTCTTTAACAAGTCAGCGCGCTCCGTCTTGAAAGCCCAATCCCATGCTTTAATAATGTCCGCTTTATGATATTTAACTTATGCCATGGCACGGCATTATAAGCAGGCTAATCATGGCTCCCCTGCGTCATTAAGATTTTTGGGGATTGAGAAAATCACACCCCCACTTAGGGGTGGTGATATTATTAAAAAACTCCTATGTAGGGAAGCATTTTGGATACACACTAGGCACTTTAGAACCTCAAGGTCTAAATGAGGAATTAAACCTATCTTGCTTTCTCTAAAATTGAATAATGATGTGGATATGTTTTGATTATGCATGTATTTTTATTACCTATGTCTGTTAATATTGATTTTATTCACTATTGACTTGTCAGTGGGCGTTGCCCTACACTGTAAAAAATTACTGTAAAATTACGGCCAAATTCTGACAGTAGCTTGCTGTTTTTCCAAAATACTGTGAAATACTGTATATTCTGATGCATTTTGGCGCCAAAATCAAGTCTGACCATTAACAGTAGGCTGTAGTAAAATTCTACAGTAAGGTGCAGTATTTTTCAATCGCGATTTAGCCTGTGAGCTGCGTACACAATCCTTTTTCGACAATAATCATTATCACCATCCATCGTCCAGTCTTGCAAGTACCAAAAACAAAAAGGTAGGCCTCCATAACATCATATTGGTCTGACTTACACGACAGTGAGAGAGTTTTTATTTTTTTTTTTTTTGAAGATACGAGGCAATACCACACAGCACGCCTGTGATTTGGTAATCAGAGCCGATGTGCTCTGTACAGAGCTTTGGATGTAAGTTATGGTTTAAATTGTTTGATTTAATGGTGGAGAGTTGCAGAATTTTCTTCTAAATTAGCTTAGAGTTCGTTCATACTATACCATTACTATCAAAGCAAACGATAACCTACTGAACTATTGAGCTAAGCTAGCTTGTCTTAGCATTGTTACATTCCAGCACTGGCATTAATTAGCAAGCACTTGGCAGTGCAGAACAGTGATTTTTCATTTATTTTGTCTTCAGTAGCTGTATGTTCTGAAACTTTTATTCTCGAGCGAGCTGCGACCCGAGGGCAGACCGCTAGGCATAATTCATTTGGGCCGTCACTGAAAGATCAACCGCCTCTCCTTAATTGCTTTTTTATACCGTGAAATATTGTGCTAATTGGGTCATTCCTGGCTATTGGTGACTTTTCCGTCCCCAAGAAAAAACTCTTAATATTTTAATTAAAATAAACAATATGTTTAATACAAAAGGCTTTTATTATACATTGAGGTCTCCTTTATATAATTAACACAAAATTATGTTTGTAAATATATATTTTTTATCTTTATTGCCTTTTGTTTTGACACATACACTTCTTTTTATGATGTCCCCAAAGCAAATTCTCAGTTTCAGTGAAATAAATTGTAAAATATTTATAAATTCATGGAAATTTGTTTTTATTATTGTATAGATCATAGATCTATAGATCATAGATCTCTAAATATTAATCTCTTGCAATGGAAATGGTCATTATTATTATTTAAAAAAATAATTTACTATATGTCCCCAAAATCATTTTCCACCCTGTTAGATTGTGGGTTTTCGCTGTTTGAACAAAAACAACTACCATTCCCATTCCCACACTTTGGCTGTGAAATCACACTTTTAGAGGGAAATTTAAAAGGAGCAAAGTGAGGTGAGTGATAACTTTCGGTTTGCCTTTTTTTGCATGTTTTATGATGTTAACCTGTATGTCCTACTCTTAAATTTCCACCCTGTTAGCCTAATTTATGAAGAAAGTAAACCACATTTTTAAAAATTAAAAAACATATTTGATATTTATACTAAAGTACTGTTTATTTGTGGAGAACTAGCTAACAAAAGTTTGCTGTCACTGAGCAATGGCTAATTTGGTTTGAAATTTTCCACCCTGTTAGGTTCCACCCTGTTAGGTATGCAAACCTTACAGGGTGGAACATGCACCTAACAGGGTGGAAAATCTATCGCAAAATGTAGGGAAATGCTTATAAATACTGATATATAAATATTTAGTTGTTACTTATACGGTTCATCTAATTTATCAATATGTGTAGAAGGTAAAACTTTATTATTATATTAAGGTACAAGGCATTTACTTGGTTTACCGCTGTCCTACCGCATAACAGCTATGATCCAATATCAACAGATCACACCCTCTTAAGTATATTTAAACAGTAATTGATCAATATTATAAAATTTTGTTGATACAATTTGCATGATAATGTAATGTTAAATTGTATATATTTGTTAGGAAATGGCTCCCCCACTTACTGCAGCTGAAACACAGCGCCGCCACAGAGCGAAGCGAGATGCAGATCCAAAGAGAAGAGCGCACGCACACACACACACACACACACACACACACACACACATACATTTACGCACACACATCCACAACACACATGCATGCAAAAAGATGAAATAAAATGAAATAAAGTGAAAAATAAGATCAAATGAAATCAAATTAAATTCTGGCCCATAAGGAAAGTTTGGTGAGGGCCACTTTTGTTTGTCGGTAGAGGCACTTATGTTTAGTACTGTAATGTAATTTTTTATGTTTTTATGTTTAAAAAGTGTTGAATGTTTTGTATTTTCAATTAAAGTTAAATGTTCATGAGTTAATAATAAAATTATTGTTGAAACTCACTGAGTTATTGTTGGTCATTCCACCCTGTTGGGCTCCTTTCCACCCTGTTAGTCACATTTTTTACCCAAATAACATAACAAGTATGTTAAATGTTATGCATATGTTAATGTTAAACTGCAGAGTTGAAAGGGATCAGCAGCAGACATATGTCATTTTGTGCAAATTTCTGTTATTATTTATCATTTAAATTGGGTGCAAAAAATGTGACGGTTTTAAAGAATGAACACATGTTCTAGTCAAATTCTTTTTTCAACATTATTCAAAGAAAAAACTTATACAATGGAATGAGGGGCACATAAGGTGCAAGAAAAGCTAAGTATTGTTGAATATTTACATTATTAACACTTTGTAATACCTGTGTATATGTCCCTAACAGGGTGGAAATCTCTCGTGGTCCATGTCTGAATAATCCATCCATAATTATTATAATTTAGGTGCACAAGCTCTATCAATACAAGTTCCTGAAGGTTAAACATACCATTTACCACATACAGTGTTAAAAACATGAAAAATGTATTCTTTTTTTTTCAAAAGTTAGCACACTGAAAAGTCACCAATAGTGAAGAATGACCCAATTACGTTGCAGACCGACATTATCATTCCAAAGTTTGGGGACTCCGCATTCCAACTGTGTGAGTCGTAAACACGATGATGATGATGATGATGATGATGATGATGCAAATGATGCAAACATGAGAGCGAAAATAATATGTAAAATTGTGTCATTACAACCGTCAATTGTAGCATTGGGATGATTTGTTAAAATATGCTTAAATCGATCTTTTTACATCGCTAGCGGTCCAGTGATCCGCAAAATAAACAAGAGGACAAACGTCACTTAACCGTTTTTGCCATAAAGGTAATTGCTGCACGTCTTTGTGAATTTCACTATGATTATCGTTCGCTTTTCAATTCATAATGCTGTGCTCTAGATTATATTGTTATTGTAGCCCTTTCTTTTACGCATAAGCGATCGAACGCCAATGCCAGAAATTGGAAGGGTATTGGAGTGAGAATTTAGCTACATGGGCAAAACGACCTTAAATTTGGAAATTCTGAAACTAATGTATAACTGAACGTGACCTTGGCCAGGAACGCTGCGAAATTTGGACTCTCCTAAACTGTTTGTAGCAACACGCACGTACATAACCGAGAGAAAAAAAATGTAAAATGTTCATTTTTTGTTACACAATTCTTATAATTGAACCTGCTGTTGTTCAGGCGTGTAGCTGTGGCTGCACCATTTTTAGGCTGATGAGGCTATAGGGGCAGAAGAAAGCATAAAATCTTTTCTGAGAAAAAATTGCATTTCCAGTGTTGTTTTTCAATTTGGGTGATATTTGCTGGAAATTCTGACTATTTGAGCGCAATACTGAGTATCACCTTTCAAACAAGACCATGATTATGCCTGTGGTCAAAGTGGTTCAAGAGGAATACGCATTTTAGTTTGGGAGGAAATTTGTTCAAAAAAGGACTGCACTTTTAAGGATTAACATTTCTTCGTATGACTTGCGGGCAGGTGTAGTTTAAACATTTTTATTTGGCTACATTTAAAAGGGACCACATCTAGCCCTGTCAGTTAACAGTAATGTAACACCTGCCTGATATCAGCTGAACATATTTTAATTTAAAGTCTTGTCTATTTTTATGGTTCTGCAGGAAAGTGACTGTCGGCATCTCATTTTATTGCAGCCTTTTCAATACGCACCCATTCTCCTCAGTGAATCTGGACTTCAGTAAAGGTGTGTTTTTTGTTCTTGATAAACTTTACAATCAGTTATTTGCTCCTATTTTTGATTGTGGAGGTACAAGTTAATTTACCCTGTGATCGAGGGTAAAGGTGGTATTAGACAAGTGTCAATTTACTTTGTACTGCTTGTACACAAAAATAAATAAATACACAAAAATGATATCTTGCAACATTTGCTCCAAGACCTGCACCAATATATTTGCATATGTGAGGCACATGCGTAGTCATAGTTATCTGGCTAATGTGTCTTTCAAGCGTGGTTTTCCACAATGCAGTAGAGTGTTTTGCAAGTTTTCAGCCTTTAAGTGTCACATTTATCGACACAAAGACAAGCATAGGACTTATGTTGGTGGTTCAACTAATTTAACATGTAATGTTGAATTCTGTGGTATTCAATGTGAAGATATACGGAGTCTTTTCTCTCATCTGAAAGTTCATATCACAGAGGGAAAATCAGTGCCATGCCCTTTCCACCAATGCACACAGAGATTTACCGTTAAGTCTACATCTACATCACATATGTCAAGAAAGCATAAAGGTTCTTCTGAAGAAAGCCTGATGGCCTCAGTTGTAGGCTCAGCAAGTCCAAGCTGCTCCTATGATACTCATGATGAGAACTATGATGCAGAGCCAGATGCTCCCAGTCAGCTCAGTTGTGAACAGGAGATTTTTCCTGAGGATGCAGACAAGGGCCAGTTTTTGAGAAACCTGGCTCTGTTTTATTTGAAATTACAAGCCAAACATCTCCTTCCAGCCTCAACTATTAACACTATCATTGAAGATTATCAAGAAATACATGCCATGAGTCAGTCACATATGCGTTTCAAACTTAATGAAAAGCTAGTCTCTCTTGGGCTTTCAGATGCAGGTATAGGCACTGTGATTGATAACTTAAAAAGTGAGGACCTTTTCAGGTCTTGCAATACCCAGATACTCCAAACAGATCATAGGAGAAAAACTGTTTTTAAAAACAGCTTCACTTATGTTCATCCAGAATCCATCTGTCTGGGCCAGAATGAATCAGGTCAGGAATGCTTTGTGCAGTATATTCCTGTGAAGAACACCATTGGGTCTCTGTTGCAGTGTAAGTCAGTGTGGGAGCAACATGATCAAATAAAAACTGTGGTGAGAAATCATGAAGTCCTTCAGGATGTGTGGGATGGCACGAATATTGAGGGAAACATGCTGTTGATGAATACAGAATCTTCATTGGGTGTCATTCTTTATCAGGATTCTTTTGAGGTAGTAAACCCTCTAGGATCGGGGAGAAGGAAGCACAAAATTTTGGCAGTGTATATGACACTGGCAAATATTCTGCCACACAACAGATCAAGCATTGATCAGATGCAACTTGTGTTACTCTGTCGAGAGCAAGATTTTAAGTATTTTGGCCAGGGTCTTGTGTTTGGTTCCCTTGTGAAAGACTTAAAAGATCTTGAAGTAAGTGGCATTACCTTGCATGATGGCCAGATCTGCAAAGGAACCCTGTTTGCCATTGCAGGTGACAATTTGGGTTCACACAGTATTGGAGGCTTTGTTGAGAGTTTTGCAAGGACCTTGAATTTCTGCAGGTATTGTGAAATCGATCGACAAACTTTTTTGGCAGATCCTCTCGCCAGAGGTCTTAAACGCACCGCGGAGTCATATCAAGAACATGTCCAGGCTCGAAATTTTGAAGGAAAAGATGTTGTAGGTGTCAAATTTAATTCAATCTTCAATGAGCTTGCTCACTTTCATGTTTGCAAGCCTGGATTACCTCCCTGTCTTGGCCATGATCTCTTTGAG
Source organism: Gymnothorax javanicus (assembly GCA_029692085.1). Lineage (NCBI taxonomy): Eukaryota > Metazoa > Chordata > Actinopteri > Anguilliformes > Muraenidae > Gymnothorax > Gymnothorax javanicus. Next base: position 15,029,416 of record CM056200.1, on the reverse strand, counting down.
GGCATTGTTTCCTCAGATTTGGCCTTGTATATTGATCATCTTGTCTCAAAAGAGAAACACTTTTCTTACATTGAGCTTAATCGGGCGATAAATCATTTCAAATATCTTGGTAACGATGCAAGGAACAAACCGTGCCAGTTTACTCCAGGTGCTGGAAAACTGTCTGGACACGCAGTGGAAAACTGGTGTTTTCTTAGGATGCTACCAGTGTTGATTGGTGACAAAATGAAGAAAGCAGCCGATAGTGAAGTATGGCAGCTAATTTTGCAGCTTAGAGAAATTGTTGATCTTGTTTGTGCCCCAAAAATTACCACTGGTCAGATTGCCTACTTGCAGGTTCTGATAGAGGAGTATTTGCAAATCAGAAAGCAAACTTTTGGGGATCATCCATTAAAGCCCAAGCATCACTATCTATCACACTATCCAGACCTTATTGTTCAGTTTGGACCGTTGATTCGCCTTTGGACTTTACGATTTGAAAGCAAGCACAGCTATTTCAAGCAGTGTGCAAGGAAGTTGCATAATTTTAGAAATATTTGTCAAACTCTTGCTGAAAGACATCAGCTTTTGCAGGCATTTCTAAGTGCTGGCTCTCTCTTTCCACCAGATGTTGTGGTAGACAAGGGCACAGAGTTTTTCTCAAGAGATTACAATGAGGATATACAACAGTCAGTTGCACATCTCGACTTGGATCCTGTTCATACGCTGATTGCCCATGATGTGACACTGAAAGGAACAAAATATAGGAGCAACATGTTTGTTGTGATCGGTCATAATGATGATGGCTTATCAGTTGGAAAAATTAAAAAAGTGATTGTTTATAAAAATTCTATAGTTTTCTTTATTTGTGAGAAGCACCAGGCTGTTCGTCTTCCATTCATTGATGCTTACCATGCCACACCCATGCCAAAATCCTACTGTTGTGTAAAACAAGAACAACTGCTTGATTATTACCCACTGCCAGAATATATGGTTTGGGGAATGCCACTGCTAATACTTCACCATTCTGTGCCTACTTTTTAGATCAATGACATCCTTAGATTTGCTGGTGTGTTTGGGATCATTGTCCTGTAGCATGACCCAGTTGTGGCCAAGCCTTAGCTGTCATACAGATGGTTTCACATTTGACCCAAGAATACTTTGTTACACAGAGGAGTTCATGGTTGACTCAATGACTGCAAGGTGCCCAGGTCATGTGGCTGCAAAACAAGCCCCAATCATCACCCCTGCACCACTGTGCTTGACAGCTGGTATGAGGTGTTTGTGTTGATACACTGTGTTTGGTTTGCATCAAACGTGGCGAGGTGCATTATGGCCAGACAACTCTACCTTGGTCTCATCAGTCCAAAGGACATTGTTAGAAAGGGCATGTGGTTTATTCAGATGCAACTTTGCAAACCTAAGCCGTGCCATGATCTTTTTGGCAAGACGAGGCTTTCTCCTGGCAACCCTTCTAAACAAGCCATACTTGTGCTGTCTTTTTGGAATTGTACTGTCAAGAACTTTAACATTTAACCTGCTAACTGAGGCCTGTAGAGTCCTGGATGTAGTTCTTGGGTTTTGTGCAATTTCTCTGAGCATTGCACGGTCTAGTAAAGCCATAGAATTGAAAGAGAGTGTTCTTTCTTTTTCTCATGACTTTATACTAAAGACAAGTATTTTGTCCATAAAAATGCCTATGTGTTTCAAATAAACTATTATCTCTGTCTGCAACAGGCGGCAATGAGCAAGCCATGACTGGATGGTTGGTCAGCACTGAAGGCCGAATTATCTGTGAGGGCGTCCAGCCAACTTTTACCTCAGGACTTGCTGCAGTGTTTGCCACTTTTTACATATTCAACCTTCAGTACCAAGATGAGGCAGCTCAGACACTGGAGTTCATTCAGCGGTAAGGCCTCTTGTCCTTTTATGGGATTCAAAACCTGAAGTATAATTTTAAAAGTAGTTGTCAATAATGACACGTTTGTTTTTGATTTATTGACTCTCATATAAATCTGTTTTTTGAAGATATAAAAAAAAAAAACCCGACCAATAGCAACATTTACAAGAATAATACTTTCCATTTTTGTGCTGTTTTGTACATTGTTCATATTTTACCTTTCACAGTGAATAATGTGAGGAGCATATTCTCCTCAGTGTTCATCTCAAATTGTGCAATTGTCCTCCATTACAAGAAAAATTTTCGACTCTCTCAATGAAATCGTGATCATTTTTCATTCCAGAATCTTAGATGTCTGTAGCGACCGCTGTCAGCATTACATCGCACATGTCACACCATCAGACTGTACATTCTGTGTTACACGCTGCAAGTTCTTCCATTCCCTGATTTTGGGCTTGGCTGTTTTAGGCGCTTCATTGGGATTAACCCTGAGAGAGGAACAAAAACCAGTTATGGAAAGATGGTGTCCAAAAAGACAGGCAAAGTGGTCCAAAAGAAGAGGCAGACTGTAAGTCCACATGTTGCCACTCTGTTAAAAAACCTGATGGATTTTGAGTGGCACTTCATACAGGTGAGTTTGCTGTCCCCCTCTTTAAAATGTTTCTGTGCCCTCCAATGGTTTCATGTTTTTCCCCTCTCTCCCTTTGTCTCTTTGCTTGTCACTCTTGTCTACTTCTCATGCAGTGAGCTGTCAGCTTGGACTCCCACCAATTTACAAGCGGAAACCATTTTAAGGCAATTGCAATCAGTCATTCTTTGCTTTGCTTCATTTAGATAATATGGTATGTTTTATTTTTGTCATTAAGTGTAAACACAGCTTCCAAAGCAGTAATGTGGCTAACTCTAAAAATGTTTACTCTAAAAAGTGTCAATTATATTTTCAACTGCCTCCAATTTCAAGTTTACACGTATTTCCTGATTGAGGCATTGTTGCAATTTTCTTTTTTTCTGACAGTTTTTTTTTTTCCCTTTGAATACATTTTATTTGCCTTATCCTCTTTTGTGTTATGTCATGGTTGCACTTTTTTAAGACAGTAGAGCCAATAATTTTTGGTTCTCAATTGTCAAACACAAAAAGTAATGATACATTTACAGTATAGGTTTGCAATTCATAGTACTTTCAATGAAACACTTTTAAGTAGTTTATTTTAAACCATAAAAAAACTTAAGTATCCACGACTGCACTGTTATAAATTGACCAAATTTAACAGTTAACGCATTTTCTCCTTGTTATTTTAACTATGGTATGTTTTATTTTTGTCATTAAGTGTAAACACAGCTTCCAAAGCAGTAATGTGGCTAACTCTAAAAATGTATACTCTAAAAAGTGTCAATTATATTTTCAACTGCCTCCAATTTCAAGTTTACACGTATTTTTGCCTTTGAATAAATTTTATTTGCCTTATCTTCTTTTGTGTTATGTCATGGTTGTACATTTTTAAGACAGTAGAGCCAATAATTTTTGGTTCTCAATTGTCAAACACAAAAAGGAATGATACATTTACAGTATAGGTTTGCAATTCATAGTACTTTCAATGAAACACTTTTAAGTAGTTTATTTTAAACCAAAAAAAAACTTAAGTATCCACGATTGTACGGTTATAAATTGACCAAATGTAACATTTACATTAATGCATTGTCACCTTGTTATTTTAACTGTAAGTACAGTCATGTGCACATTTAACTGTGGTTTACAGTTAACGTACACAGAACCTCTGTTATAAACTGATTGTAAAATTACAGATAACATAACTGGCAAAAAAGATGCCAGTTTATATCAGTGTGACAGTACACCTCATATTTAAGAACTGCTATAAATTTTACAGTAACTTACTGTTGCCCTTACAGTACGGCTGTAAAATTACTGGCAGCTGGGATCGCCAGTATTTTACTGTGAACCTTACACTCTACAGCAGAGTGCTGTAATACGATTTTACAGTACTTAACTGTTGAAAGCAATTACAGTAGTGGAATTGTAAAAATACTGTAAAATACTGGCGACCACAGCTGCCAGTATTTTACTGTTATTTACCAGAAAATTTTTTACAGTGTACAATTGATGTAATGAGTGTAGCACCGTGGTTGATATGGGTGAATATTCAGGTAGCTCACGCCCTCTTTAAGTACACCTGTTGAGGATCTCATTACAACTTATCTAGGGCTCCTTCACCCATTCTTTCCAAGGACTCTGATGAAGATGTAGTTTTACATCAAAACGTTAGTCACTTATTGTTATGCACCTTTATTAATAAAAAGTTAGAATTAAGCAGATATCTGTGCTGCACCGGCGTTCTTTTTACTTTACAGAGCTTAAAAGTAGTCAAGAGGACTCCTAACTCGCTAAAACCTATTCACAAAGAATCGGAAAATGGCTGCTGCTGTTGAAAGAGGGAATGACTTGGAAATTCTGAATGATGCGCAGTTGTTAAAAAGATATTGGATCAACCGTGAAGGGATTTTATTTGTTGTTGACTTGGTGAGGGAGAGAATTACGTCTCCAACCATGAGAAACAACCCAATAAGCCCCAAAATAAAATGTTTGACGACACTTCGTTACGTGGCGACCAGGAAAAATGCAACTTTGCAACTCGGACAATTTAGGGATTTCACGGTCATCGGTCAGTTGCTCAATTCACAAACAATCATTGCGCTCAGTGAACCCCATCTCATCTGACAGTTTATCCGGTTTCCAATGGACATTCGCCAACAACACAGAATCAAACTTGAATTCATGCACATCTCAGGTATGCCTGGTATCATCGGTGCTATTGATGAGACCCACATTTGAATTACTTCACCGACCCAAGATGAAGAGGTATTTGTAAATAGAAAAAAGTTCATTCCATCAACACCCAGATAGTATTTGATGCCAAATACAATATTTTGGACATTGTTGCGGAATGGCCAGGATCCACGCACGACTCGCATTTTAATGGAAAACAGCTTATGCCCATTATTTGACAGGCATTATGTGCCTGCGAGATGCCACTTGCTCGGGGACAGTGGCTTTGGTGCTGTACCTCCTCCTGCTATGTATGAATTATTTCATTAGGCTGTTGAGCGAGGGTTACATTTAATAGATCATCATAATAATAATACCAGCCTTTGTCATATTTTGTATACATATTTAAATTGTAGGCTACAAATCACAAACCAAGCTTAGTATGCTTTCCTGTTTAAACGAAAGCCCTCGGACCTCCTCTGCGATTGCAGCCCATACCACCGCTTCTCACAGTCCTCTGTCGTCCGAGGATTTGCTGTTCACCCCCGAGCCAAATTTCCCTTTGATTGCATACTTTCGCTCCAGCACCAACTGGGCCAGCAGCAGGAACTGGTCGTAGCTCCAGTTGGGCTTTCGTGTCCTTTTTGAACTTTCATCCATGACAGTTTAGGGCAAACAAACTTGAACGGCTCGACATTACAAATGATCGCAACATATTCTCATTGGGTAATAAGTTGCCAATTATTGGGGAAAATTATGCGTTTTATTTATGACTCGTTTTATGCTATTTGCGTTTTACAACTGTCTCTTTCCTATGTATGTTTATTTGCCTAGAGCGTGATATGTGTAGACTGCGCACAGTGCATTTTCAGGAGTGCTCAACATGTTTTTATTTTATGGGACAAACTGGCCGCTTGGACTATTTCCTCATTTTTCCCTCCATGGGTTGTATGTGGGATATTTTTTCAATGGGCCGCCCTGTCACCAAACAACCAATCACCGTGCTCATTGTCCCAAGACACGTGCATGAGAATTGACGTCATGCATAGCAACGGGATTGACTCCCACCTCTCACAGAGCTACTCCTAGTCTAGGAGTTACCAGTTTTCTTAACTAAAAGTTGCTCTCAGCGGCTTTGTGAATAACTTTTAAGATTTTACTCCTACATAAAACGTTTTAGCGCGATTTAGGAGTACTCCTAGCGATAAGATAAGATGCTTTGTGAATACGGGCCCTGATCTGATATTATCGATTTTACTTCTGAAGTGGTCTGCAAAGTCCTCACATCTGGAGTCCGTTGACATCCAGCTAGTCTGATTAAAATCGGGGTTGATTAAATGGTTGATATTGGAGAAGAGGATTTTGGGGTTGTTCTTGTGGTCACTGATTAGTTTGGAGAAGTGAGCTTTCCTTGAGTCTTTGACTGCTTTGTTATAAATGTTTAGTTGCTCATGGAATATTTGGTAATCGATTGTCAATTTGTTTTTTCTCCATTTCCTTTCCGCTATACGACAGTTCCTTTTCAGTTGTTTAATTTCCTCGTTTCTCCATGGCGGTGTATGTTTTGCTTTTACCTTCTTCAGTGTGAGTGGAGCCACTGAGTCAAGAGTTGAACTCAATTTACTGTTAAAATTATTAACAATAAAATCACAAGAAGATGGTAGAAAGTCTACAGGGATGTGACGTAGCAGGTCAATAAAATTTGCAGCCACTTCACAGGTAAGACAGCGTTTCCTCATAATTCGCTCTGTTACAGCCTTCTCTATAAAACCAGTGACATTAAAAAACACACAGAAGTGGTCAGACAGTGCAAGATCAACAGCAGAGGACACACTGATGGACAGGCCATGAGTCATAACAAGATCCAAGGTGTGTCTGTTGTGAGTGGGTTGGGAGACGTGTTGAATAAAATCCATACAGTTCAAAATGTTTAAAAATTCTGTAGTGATGGGGTCTGTCTGATTATCTATGTGTGTATTAAAATCGCCAGAAATTACAATTTTGTCGTAGATGGTGTGGATTATTGTAAGCAATTCTGCAAAATCGGAAATAAAAGAGGGACATGGTTTGAGTGGTCTGTATAGAGTTATACGGAGAATTGCAGGGCTGCTAAAAACAAAAGTGTGATATTTGAATGAGGGGTAGTTGTTGAATAAAATTTCCTCCGAGACAAGAGTTGAAGAATGAATGCATGCTGTGCCACCACCTTTTTTACCTGTCCTGATTGAAAATGAAAAATTAAAATTAGGTGGGGAAGCTTCAGTGAGAATAGCTGGAGCATCAGTGGTAAGCCATGTTTCTGTTAAAAACAGTCAATGTTTTTGTCTAAAATCAGATCATTGATGATAAAAGACTTATTTAAAAGAGATCTTATGTTCAACAGTGCCATGTTAAGGGTCACTGGTTTCCTTGAGCTGTGTGGTTTGCTGTTATGGGTGTGTATGTTTATGAGGTTGTTGAGATTCGCTCCACATGGTCGCTTAATGCGGTGTCTGTGAGCACTGTGTACAATGAGCTGAAGGGAGAAAGTGGCAGGTTGTACGGTTGATAACAGGAGGGGCCGACAGGGGGAGCTGGTAGGCGGAAGTGAGCAATGTGGCCACGGCATAGAGGAAGAATTTGATGTGGACGGTGTAAACAGTCATGCTTGTGGAGTTGATTGAACTGCGTGTGGCTGTTTAGCCGCTAACATGCGGCTACCAAGTCCAGTAGGATGAACTCCGTCAGCCCGATAAAAAGAAGGCCGGTTCCAGAATAAAAATCAATGTTACGGGGTTTGCAAGTGAACTGGAGCCATGTGTTGAGAGCGAGAACTCGAGTAAAACGACCCATCCCCCGGTTCACTGTGGGGATGGGACTGGAAAAGAAAAATGACTTTCCTGAGGTGCTTAAAAGGAGAAAAGGTCATTAAAGTCCTTTTTTGTCAGCTTGCTCTGCTGTCGAGCTGTGTCACATGAACCAATATGAATTATAATGCGTTCTATGGTGGATGGTAGAGAGTGGCGCAGCCCCAGGAGCTTGTTGAGGATAGTGGGGACCGTGGCTCTTGGGAAGCTGTAAGTTGAAGCGTTAAAGAAACGTATTTCTCTAATTATGGAGTCCCCAACAATTGCTGTAGTTGGGGAGAAGAGAGGATGATGAGCTGGCGGTTGACGGTCCACAGCGTACCTGCAGTTTGTTGCCGCCGGAGGTGACTTGGAGGACCGTTCCTGAGGTTGGGAGGTGTGCAGCGCGGAGCCAGGTCATGGAGAAGAGGAACGATGTTGGGAGCGTGCCTTGTCAGGACTGGAGGCCAGTATGGCGGAGTTGGGTCCCAAACAGGGAGTGAACTGCATTGCACCGCGTCTGAGAGGACGGATGTGTAGCTGAGAGCGGCAGTCAGCAGGACAGGCTGACCTTCTGGAAGTCGCCGCTGAAGCGACCGGGGATGGCGGCAAAGAATCGATTAACTCCTGAGGCAATAATGGAGCGCCGAGTGGAGGGAAATCCTGCTCGTCCGGGATGGAGAATTTGTTGGTGAGCTGGATATCCTGCTGTGGAGAGGGGGGACCGACGGGCTTCATAGCACGTCTTCTTCGGGGGGCAGCTGTCCATGGCACCTTCTGGCTACGAGTGGAGCTGGTCTTGGGCCTAGCTCCCAGCTGCACCCAGTGGTCTTTAGCCTGGGTCGCGGCGCTAACAGTATCCGGCTGTGAGACAGTTCACCGGTTATTTTGCTGGTGACAGTGGGGGCCATGGTGACCAGGGATTTGAGAAACTGTTCGTCATCTTGGACATGGTGGTTGAATGTTCTCCCTTCCAATTTGGTGATCTTCTGGGTCAGGCGGAGACAGCCGTCACATCCAGAAGGTGAGGTAAGTGACGGCATGATTTCTGGGCTCTCCCCTTGAGCTGTGATACGATCGATATCATTATTCCTTTGTCGGACACGCTTGTATTCCAGTGACCGCTGTGTTTTCTATTGAGCCATGATAAGTAGGGCCCTATGATTTCCGCGATCACAGAATCACGGACGGAATCATGGAATGAGCCAATAAAAACCATTGTTAAATGCGGAATTTCGCCGAAATGGACATAATTTGAAATGCTGTTCGTAAAGCCTCATTTCCAGCGAACGCTGGGTTTTTTCTGCATTTTGATTTTTTTGTAAAACCTTTAAAATGTATCTCCTTTGAGATGGTTTGTCTGCTTTGTGCAAAACTTGGTTCACAGCATCTTAAGACCATTATCTTAAGATATTATATCAAGACAGTTGCTGCTTTTTTAATACATTTTGTGGGTGAGAATTCAATTTGTTAAATGGGGTTTAACTCCCAAATGCAAAAGCCCAATTATCATGAAACATGAGAATTTACATCAACAGGAAAAGAAGCTGGAACCTACAAAATTTAGTGGAGATCAATCAATAGGTGGCGCTATAACAAACAACTAGTCAGATTGCTAATATCACTTGTCCAAGTTCAAATTTTGCCTTTTGTGTCGTGGACAAATTCCCTGATAAATTCCAAGGAAAAGGAGATGCCACAAACAGGATGGCCACCATCAGCCAGACCATCATTAAACTTTCCATGAATAACTATGTGCCATACACTGGAAATTGTTTAACCTCCTAAACCTGAATGCCCCTGGTACTGGAGCCAGGATGGCTATGGCTTGCCGTGAGCTTCTGACCTTTATGAATGAATGAATGAATGTCTTTATTTCAGGTATTTCACCCATAGAAAACAACTGTACAAACATAAAAACACAAACTATGCATACAACATCTTATACACATTTTTAAAAAAAGAATTTCTGTACTGACAATCTGACCTCAGAAGACATTGTATTATGCTGTTGTTGGTGTTGTTTAGCCTGTTAATGAAGGAGTAGCATAATTTTCTGCGTCTGGCATCACATGTGTCAGTGGTTTGGTGAACAAACATAGAGCTTGCACTGCAACATCTTGGAAACTTAAGAAGAATCCGAAAACAATTATTATATGCCACCCGACATTTGGCAAGCATACTCGAATTAACACAGTTCCATAGCTGGACTCCAAACAACTGGGGAACAGTAAGTCATAAATAAAGTCTTCTTTCACGGCGGAAGAACAACGGTAAAATTTCCTATTTATACAATTGGTATAGCAATACAAACGTCTTATTTCAGCTCGAACACAATCATCGTCACTCAACTTAGCATTTAAACAGATGCCAAGATAAACAAAAGAATCCACATATTTCAACTGTACGTTATAAAGCTTCACAGAAGGCAGTGGTAGCTGGAGCGGAAGGCCAGCGCTAGGGAAGTACATACAACAAGTTTTATCAGCATTGCACAAAATATCGTTTTCGTTGCCAAACATTTCACAGATCCCAACCAGTTTCTGCAGGGATTTTACACTAGGACAAATCAAACACAAATCATCAGCGTACAGGAGATGGTTCACAACGGAACCGCCTACACAACAACCAACCTTAGCATTTTTCAGTCTTTGACTCAGGTCATCAATATAAACGTTAAAAAGGTGAGGAGACAGGAGGCTCCCTTGTCGAACCCCGTTAGAGACACTGAAGCGGGTAGACAGTGTTGTATCCCACCTTATACACATAGTTTGGTTCTCATACCAGTACACTAGGAATCTTGCAAGATATAACGGAACATTTCTGTCAAGAAGCTTTTTGAACAACAGCCAATGGTTTTAAACACATAATTGCTTTCAAGCTGTCTGTGTTTAAGATCACTAAATTAATAATCACACAATTTATTTACTGAATAATCAAGACCAATTTATAAACCTGGAATTATTAAGTAAGTATTACGAAATGACAGATCACCGAAGGGTGACAATGACAACGGACTTAATAGTGGCATTGCAGGGATGGGAAAAAACTAAACAAATAATGAATTAAAATAAAATTTAAACAAGGTGAAATATGTAAAAAGTTTGTGTTTAAAAACAAATTTATTCAACTTCTTTTTAACTTCAGAAAACATTTTTTGCTTTCAGACGCCAACTCTTTATGTAGTTTACCTCTTTTTAATTTGATTTTAATGTACCTCATGAAGAAATATCAAATAATTAATTAATACTGTACTTTCTCTGAACATCTGTTCTAGCAATTTTTTCAGCAGTGAAACCTAGTTTATTTTAAAGGGCATCTAAAGCCGATTCTCAGACGGGACGTCGAACGTCCAAATTTTACAAACAAATCATTTGCTTTTGTTGATCTTGCATTGTCACATGACCAATTTCATTCACAAACCAATGGTTACTGATAGACATGCATTTACAAACAAGAATATCCAGGAAGTAAACAATAACAATGGGAATCGGCTTTAGATGCCCTTTAAGATTGCACTTGATCAAAATGATTTCAGCGTTCAAAAGAGTAGGCTACATTTGCAGGGAAGAGCAGTTTCACACTGGTTGCCACGAAGCATAATAATTTATTGAACAAGGCGAACTCAGATTTACGCGATGTATAAAATATTTCCCTGTCGAACATGGTAGATGACCTTTGACCCCCCCACCCACCTGTAGGGGGCATATGTGTCTGGCTGTTGGGTGTTATACGACTCAGGGGAAAGTAGAGATTTTGAGTGTGTAGTGTGTTGTGTAATGTGGAAAAAAAAAGCCACTAGATGGCAGTATTGACATTTTTTTTGTTAAGCCCAGTCTGGAGCTAGGTTTGGGGCATGTCCTGGGCATGCCTCAGAGGGGGCTGGAAAAGAGTATATAAGGAGAAAATTGAGAGAGTGAAGAGGGGAGTAGGAGAAATTGCAAGGAGAAATTGTGGAAGGATACATTTGACCAGACCTGTCACTCTTTTCAAGACCTGTGACGCTTTTTGTGGATTTTTACCTGTGTTGGAGCACTTGCCTGTCCCAGGACATTGCAACACAGCAGCCCATCTCAATTACTAAGGGACTGTAAATATCTCATTTTTTTTTTTATTTCAATCTTGCTCAGTAGAATAGATTGTAGATTAGTTCAAAGTGTGTGTTTAATTAAATCTGTTAAAGTTTTCAAATTTTGTCTGTCATCCCTTGCTGTCCGCTACGCCATAACAAAGTGGGGCCATAACAAATTGACGCCATAACAAATTGGGGCCATAACAAATTGGGGGCTCGTCCGGGATAGACCATTGTGTGAGTCATTTATTGAAAATCTAAAATTTCAAATTGTGAAATTGTTTTTTGAATTTTCCTAGATATATATTGGCAGGTCAACAGAAATGGATGATTTCTTGGCATCACCAATCGGAGAGGTTTTGAAGTCTTTTAAAAAGACAGAACTGCTAGAAATATGCAGACAGAGCTGACAGATGTAAAACCAGCCATGCGAAAAAAGCAAGACTGGCTAGAGAGATTGTTGAATATTACATTGATGAAAATGTGTTTGCACCAGGAGATTTGGAACAGTTTCCAGTGGAAAATCCAAATTTAGAATTGGAACTTAAATTAAAAATGCTAGAGATTGAAAGAGAGGAAAAAGAAAAACAACAAGAGTTTGAGAGAAAGAGGGAAAAGAAAGGGAGGAAAAAGAAAAAAAGAATTTGAGAGAAAGGAAAGAGCAGAAAGAGAGAGACAGAGACAGAGAGATTTCGATTTACAGAAGTTAGAGAAGAAAGGCTCCAAATGGAGCTACTAAAAATCAAAATGGAAGCTGAAAACAAATTTCATGCTAGCCAGGAGGTAAAGCTGGTGCCTCCATTCTCAGAAAAGGAGGTTGATAATTATTTCCAGTGCTTCGAGAAGGTAGCTAAGAGTTGTCAGTGGCCAAAGGAACACTGGCCTCTGATGTTGCAAACTGTCCTCAAGGGTAAAGCTCAACAAGCCTACTCGGCTTTGTCTGCAGATGATTCCTCTGATTATGAGGTTGTCAAAAAGGTTATTTTGACAGCTTATGAGTTGGTTCCAGAGGCTTACCAACAGAAATTCAGAGGTTTGAAGAAATCTGACAATCAGACTTATGTGGAATTTGCTAACGAGAAGAAGGTTTGCTTTGAGAGCTGGTGTACCTCTATGGAGGTCAAGGATGATTTCAACTCACTAAAAGAGATGGTGTTAGTTGAAGAATTCAAGAACTGCGTCAAGGATGATATTAAGACCTACCTTAATGAGAAGCAAGCACTGAATTTGCAATCAGCTGCCAAGTTTGCAGACGAATATGTTCTCACACATAAGTCCAAATTTCAGTCTAGCAGTAAAAATAGATGGTCCCAATTTCAGAAGAAAGGTAACGGCGATGCCCAAGATTCCTCACCCAAAGACAAAGACAAATCTGGTGATGGTGCTCAGAAATCCAGTAAAAGGTCTGATCAAAGTGTGAAAGCTGACAGTGACATAAGTGGTCTAGTTTTTAATTATTGCAAGAAATCTGGTCATGTTACAACTAACTGTTGGTTCCTTAAAGCTAAGAAAAGAAAAAAGAAAAGGATACCAAACCCAATGCCTTTTGTGAAGACAAGGTTAGAAACCCCTGTAGTAGATGACCGATCTGCTAAATTGCCTGCTCCTTGTGAGGCTAAGAAGCCTGATACTGCTGACTTTGTGAGGGAGGAATTTCTTCCATTTGTGTCAGAGGGATTTGTGGCTCTGAATGAGCATTCTCCTCCTGTACCCATATATATCCTAAGGGATACCGGAGCTTCTCAGTCACTTTTGTTGATGGACTCCTTAAAGTTACGTGATGAGACTGCTTCTGGGGATTTCATACTTGTACAAGGTATTGAAGGGAGGACTGTATCTGTAGCCCTGCGCTCTGTATTCTTGAAGTCAGATTTAGTTACAGGACAGGTAAAGATGGGACTTATGTCAAGTCTACCTTTGAAGGGTGTTTCTCTGTTGCTAGGCAGTGACCTGGCTGGGGGCAATGTAGTTCCCCCTGTTCATCTTACTTCACAGCCGAGCACTGAAGATGGCGATGAAGACCCATCTCTGTATCCTTCCTGTGCAGTGATCCGTGCTATGGCCAAGAAGGCTCAAGAAGAAGATGATGTGGTGCCGTCCAGCACCTTGAATAGTCATGACTCTGTTCAGCCTACTATGGTTTCTCCGTTTGAGGACTTATCAGACACTTTTATCAGTTCTCTGTTCAGCCAGCCAGATGGGTCTGGTGATTCTGATGTGTCTGGAGACTTGTCTCTGTCCAGAAAGCAGTTGATTCAGGAGCAAACCAATGATCCTGAAATTTGTGTACTAAAGAAGAGAGCCCTTCCTGATGAAGAAATAGACACAGTTCCAGTTGGGTATTATCTCAAGGATGGAGTGTTGATGCGGGAGTGGCGCCCTCCTTATATCCCTACCAATGCAGATTGGGCAGTGGTCAAGCAAATTGTTGTTCCGAAGGCAAATCTCATGAACTCATATACTGACACAGTGAAAATGCAACACCCATATTCAATAACCAAAAAGAAAAAGCAACCAATGTTTTTCGATTGAATTTTAATACGAATAGAAAAAGTATTTAATTGTCCATTACACTTCATCACAATAACTCAAAAAATGTTTCTGATGTGCCATTGTGAATGCACAGACCCTCCACAAACTGTCAGTAGTGAGTGTGTCCTCCCTGTGTTTGCACACATGCGCGTAAATGGCGAGACATCGATTCATGCAAACGTCGCACAGTTGCTTGGAGAAAGTTCCTCTACTCCTCCTGTAGTGCTGCTGTCAACTCGGCGACGTTGCGTGGTTGACATTGATGCTGGTGCACACGACGACTCAGTTCATCCCACGTGCTCCATGGGGTTAAGATCAGGTGAGATGGATGTCCAAGGCAGAACATCGACCCCTGCTTGTCGGAGAAAGTCTCTGGTGAGGCGTGCAGTATGGGGACAGGTGTTGTCGTGTTGGAACGTGAACGGTAATCGTTGTTGTCCATAGTTGTTCAGCAGTGGCTGGAGGACTCATCCACATATCGCTGTGCCATTAGACCTCCTCACATTACAAGAAGTTCACTCCAAAATCTCACATCAATGGCAGCTCAGACCATGGCTCTACCCCCACTCAAACCGATTTCTCTCCAGAACACACCTGTCTTGATGACACTCATTGCCTCCCGTACACCCGTTGTCGGCCATCAGCAAATGACACACAGAACCTCGATTCGTCTGAAAAAACCCAACAGTGGAAGAATGATGACGTCACGCAAACTGGAGTCTGTTGTCTCTGTGACGTGTCGTGATGTTGCCTCGATACAACCTCTGGCACCTGAACCCTGCGGCTCGCCGAATCACAGTCCCGGCATGGATGGGGCGTCTCTGGGGTCCTGTCGTGTTCTGAGCCATGTCTGCTGCTGTTTGGAACCGGGTCCTCTGATGGATGCGCCGGATGTGTCGGTCCTGTCGTGCCGTCGTAAACGGAAGTTGTCCTGGTCGGGGGCGGTGGCGAACACTTCCTGTCTGTTGGTCGCGATTCTTCAGTCTGTTGATGGTGGATGGACTGACCCTGAACAGACAGGCAACCTCTCTTTGAGATGTTCCCCCAAGCAGCATCCGCAAAGCTCACTACCTCTGCTGTTCTGTAAGCTGCGGCATTCTGACACTGAAGCTGATGGGGATGAACCACCATGCCTTTGATGCCTCGAATGTCTTGCTTTGCACTTGCATTCAAGTGATGCATTCAACCTGCTGTTAAAGGCATGGCAAAAGTTGTGTTTTGGAGAAGTGATCCCCGGACAGACGCAAAAACTGGGTTTGAACCCGGACCTGCACAAATTCCAGCTTTTAAACTTCATACCATGATATTCTTCTGTGGTAATTTTGATGGCTTCAAAAAAATCAGCTACAATTTCAAAAATTAGGTGTTACACGGACAACATATCAGATGTTGAAAATGAGACATTTTACCATTGCATGAAAAATATTTGCTCATTTTGAATTTGATGACAGCAACACATGTCAAAAAAGTTGGGACAGCACCATGTTTATTACTGTGTAGCATCTCCTATCCTTTAAAACCCTTTTGCACAGATATAGACGCCGGCATTCATAAATTCGGAAATTTAATTCCTGAACAATTGCGTTGTTTCTGGATGGTGTTTACATGTGGCATCGTCTTTGCATGATTCAGCTTTAACTTGCATTTGTGGATTGCACGGCGAACTGTATTCACAGACAGCGATTTCTGGAAGTGTTCCTGAGTCCATGCAGTGTATTCCAGTGCGGAATCATGCAATTTTACATTGAGAAACAGATTTCTGACATTGCTCCACAATTTTTAAACACTGTTTTTCACCGATCGGTGAATGTCTGCCCATCTTTACTTTTGAGAGACTGTGCCTCTCTAAAATGCTCTTTTTAAAACCAGTCATGTTACTGACCAGTTGCCAATTAACCTTATTAGTTGCAAATTACTCCTTCAGCTATTTTTTTATTAGTCCCACTTACTTTTCCAGCCTTTTGTTGCCCCATCCCAACTTATTTGAGACTTGTTGCTGCCTTCAAATTCAAAATGAGCAAATATTTTTCATGAAATGGTAAAATGTCTCACTTTTAACATCTTTTATGTAGTCTGTGCTTTATTGTGAATAAGATGTGGGTTTGAGATTTGCAAATCATTGCATTCTGATTTTATTTATATGTTACACACGATCACAACACTTTTGGAATTGGGGTTGTATTATTCACCTGTTTGAGTTTTACAGTTGAAATTGCTGTTGACATTTATCATCAGTTTAATGTGAATGTCAAACTTTCAGGGAGCCAATCCACCACTAAGTGCTGCAGAAAAGCACTCACAACATGCATGCCTGGCCAGGCAGACACACACGCGCACACAAAAATACTCAACACATGAAAAAAAAAAAACAACACACACACAAACACACTGACCCACATACATCCACACGGACAGACACGCACACAAAAGATATGCACACACACAAATGCTAACACTCACACCCGCACACACACTCAGGCATGCGCATATGGACACATTTCTTTTACTCAGGGTTCATTCCTGTTACCTAATGCTTTTCCTATTACTGAATGTTTTTTTGCCCTGAATAATAATTTGACTGTTTTCCACTCGTTTGCTCCATCATTTTTCCAATTGTTGAATAAAATAAATGACCAAAAACTTGATACTCCTGAGGTTTAGCTCTCCTTTAAAAGGAAAAAAAAAACTGCATTTTTTTGGGGAAAATTCTTATATATTTATGTTTTTAGTCAGAAGTATCAATTATTTTAACATGAAACCAACTATTTCTTTAAAATTTGCATTTTGAGGGTAAAATAAAGGAATTGGCAAGCTTTTACAGTTTTTTTTTTTTTTTTTGATTGCTAACAAGCATTGGTCGAAACTGAAGTCACATGTTCAAAACTCTTAACACAGCCTGCATTTCCATCATGCATCTCTGCTAAACAGTTAATCTCATCCCCAAAACTGTTTCTCACCAACAAAATACTTCATACATATCTCAAAATAAGCTCATTCAACCACAACACAAGCAAATAGTCTCACTTTGGAAAGAAACACTGTCACCCTGAGCACACTGAACTACAAAATACTAACAGAGAGCATTACATAAAATCCTCTTTCAAGTTTGAATGATTTTTAGATATATTATAATAAAATACTGATTTAAGATCTTTGCACTTTGAGTGTTCTAAATTATTGTATATACACTGGAATAAATTGCAACAAGAATGAATCAGGAATGCAGAAATTAACTTCAACATATTTTTTCTCTGTGCCTTTGCATAGGTACTTTGGGACCTTACAATAAAAAAGTTTACAGTAAACAGAAGAATGCAGAATCTCAATTCCAGGGGCAGAATACAAATCAAGAGATAAAACTTAAAAAAAAAAAAAACCACACATGTATACTGTAACATTCACACCCTGTCATCTGCATTTGGCCATGTTTTCATCCACATCACATCTTATGTCTTCTCTGGCGATGCACTTTGGGTAGAACCTTTTTGAGTGTCTGATCCACCCCTGGCAGGCTTCGGGAGAAATATCTCCACGCCCAGCATACATTGCATCCAGCAAGCAGAGCTGGTTGTGTGGAGAGTGATCAGAAACTTTCCACCTCCTTGCTGAAAAAAATGCTTCAATGGGGTTTAAGGAGGGTGAGTTTGGAGGCAAAAACCGCACAGACATGCTGGGATGTGCAGTGAACCACGCAGTCACTGCAGCAGAGTGGTGGAATGCCTCACTGTCCCCAACAACAACAAATGTTGTATTTCTTGCCCTTTGATCTCTCCCCTGCTGGCACAAGTTGAATATGGAGGTCATCTAAAAAAGAAATGAGCCTCTGTGTTGTACGGGCCAACGAGAGGTTTATGTAAAGCAAACCATCATTGGAGAGGGCTGCACACATCGTAGTATTTGCGCCTCCCTAGCCTGGTACATCAACTGTTGCCCGCTGCCCAATGACATTTCTTCCTCTGCGTCTTGTTTTTGCCAGGTTGAATCCTGCTTCATTCACATATACAAATTCATGTGGAGTTGGTCTGGCCTCCATCTCCATGACCGTCTAAAATAATTCAGTTTTACAGCACATTAGTTATGTATGTCTGCTTGGTTAGTAATTGAAAAAACATCTTACCTGAACATATAACACATTCTTGTTTGTTGTTTGACACATTCTCCATTTCTTTCAAAAGGTACTTTGACGGTTGCTTCATCCTTACTTTATGCTTCAAGGACTCCGGCAGTTGTTGTAGTGCTGATGGTGTTCACATTGGCGAAGGTTGCATTGTCTCTCAGCACTCTGTCCCGAATTTCTCTCAGCTTTAAGGCATTGTTTGCTATGACCATCTCAATGAGAGCTGTTTCCTGGACATCCGTGAAAATTCGGCCTCTTCCTCCTGTAGGTGGCAACCTATGCATCCTACATGTAGTACAGTAATATAAAACACAATACTGTAATCAATATATTTCCCAAAATGCCAGCTGATGTAAAAACACAGATTACTTTTTTGTAAAATCTGGTTCAATACAGTAATTGTGGGATGCATGTCTTACCTGTTGTTTTGCTGGAAATAATTGATTCAACTGTCAAACGCTGCAAGTTTGGCTGCACCCTTAAAGCAGCCTCTCTAAAAGAGAGTCCATGATTTAACACATGGTCAATCACTGTGGCCCTAATTTCATCAGACTCCACGGGCTCTATCTTTCACACTGCCTTACCCGTTGCCACTACCCGCAACCCGTGAATTACGCATTTAGCAGCTTCCACTATCCCTAAACGATATGTTGCGGCCACACTACCCGCTATGCATTATGCCGAATCCTTTATTTGCGCCTGGAGGTGTGCCCGTGGGCGTGTTTATGCGCTTTCTCTAAAATTGCTATCTTGACCACACACTTTAGGGAAAGCGTGTAGCGGGTCCTAAAACCACGCGCTACCCGCATTTGGGCTTTCACAAGATCCCAATGCACTGGCACTCAGCAACAGAATTTTTTTTCCAGCGAGAGCGGCATTTCAGAACTCTCTTGCGAATGAAGGTAATTTCGGCGACAAGTATGTACACCTGTTTTTGCAGCACGGTCACGCAACTTGCTGTATAAAAATAGACAGCTTGGAAAATGTAAACGGACTAAACCACGACTTGTCACCAGAATTACCTTCATTCGCTGAAGAGTTCTGAAATGCCGCTCTCGCTGGGGAAAAAAAAAAAGTTACCTCGCTGAGTGCCAGTGCATATACCTAATTTTATTTTTCTAAAATGGGATTTTGTTCTATGCTTCATTTCAGACGGAGAGGGAGTTGGAAGTGCATGGCTAAATGCTTTTTTTTTTTTTTTTTGAAGTTTCCATCGCAAAAGGGTAGGCTTGATTTTTTTTTTTTTTTTTTTTTTTTTACTACATACCAAACATTCAACAATATGTCAATGTCAAATAATAATAATAATAATAATAATAATAATAATAATTCATGATTAACTTAACAAAAACGGATCCTCCCCTGACTGGATTTGACCCAAGGATGTTTTATATTTCACTGGATATACAATTGAAAAATGGCCGCCCATTCATTTCAATGGAAATTGCTCAATGGCGCAGCACGCCGACATCGGGGCCAAGCTTCCGGACCCACGCGGACATGCGCTGTGTGACTTTTTCTCACACGTGAGTGGTGTGGGGCTCATGAACGCACTGGTATCCGAGGTGTCCATGACAACGGCTCGGGCTCGTGGAACTCCGACCCAGGGTGCGTGTTCACGATCACTTTTCTCCGGAAATGGAATTCTGACCACTGCAGCAGACTGCACCCTGACGTACGTATGAGCGGAACGAAAAAAAAAAAAGAAAACACAGCCGCCGGCAATGGTTTAATCATAGTTTGAGAAACAATTTTAAAACACAAATGCAATATCAAATGTTTAAAACGATTGTTATTTAACATTGATTTCAACTCAAAAATGTCGGCAAAAAGTTGACTTGTTGTTGTGTAACATGATATTGCTCAGGGATGCGTTTCCTGAAATCACAGATGCTAACTTCCATAGTTGGAACCATTGACTGCGAATGGACGAACTACGCAAGTTGCTGCAACTGTGCTTTTGGGAAACGCTCCCCAGGCTCGTGTCCTCTTTAGTTCAACGATGAATAACCACATTAATGGAGTCAGACGATTCCTCCTCTGCGCGCGAATTCCATTATCTTCTCCGGATTCAGGACAATAAACCGAACACACAACGCACTGCACGTGCCTTATAAACCGATATGTTTTAAAGCCAGGAGCCTTAAACTCTCGTCAATTCTGGCAAGCTAATTTACTTTTAGATAATGTTACTTAGCTTCGCGCTACTTATAACCTTCCCGTGGAGTATAGTCAAATGTGGGTCTAACGTGAAACGTTACGCACATTGCACTGTGTTATTTTTACCTTTTTTTTAAAGCTCCTTTTTTTCTGTCTTTCCCCAGAGATATCTGAGTCTCTTGGAGTGCATTGAACAGTTCATCCATGAATTTCTGCATGTCAGCGAACCGCTTTCAATTCCTTTTCCAATAAAGTCTGTCTTGATTATAATTTGAATACTGTCTCATTACATTTCTAAGTGCGAATTAACATCGATTGTAGTTGTGGTACTCAATATTAGGATAGTGGCCGGCTCTGCGTAATTTAGGCTAGCTTTTTCAGGCCTTTTTTGCCTGTGTCCCAACTTTTTTGAGACCTGCTGCAGCCACAAAATTTTTAAATAAGCTCATTTTGTGGATAAGAATGAAAAATGTCTCATTTTCAACATTTGAAATGTTATCTATGTTCTATTGTGAATAACATTGGCTCATGTGATCTCAAAGTCACTGCATTTTGATTTTATTCACAATTTACACTTCATCCCCACTATTTCGGAATTGGGGTTGTACATCTATTCGATCTTAGTCTCATGCTCAACTGTTGCATTTTTTTTGGACTCGTATTATCTTCGGTCAGATGAAAATCAGCCACACCGTCGAATCTACCTGCATCACTCCCGTCGATCTGAGATGCTGCTCACGAATATTATATGTTCGGATTTCATATACTCTGACGTTTCCACCAACCAAAAACTGTAATAAAGGCTGTACCACAAATAATGAGTATGTATGTTCAGTGCTTGTTCGGATCATGCACAAAAAAATTATCATTTTGGATCTCATCTGTCAAGTTGCTGAAAAGTTTCGCCATCAAGCATGAAGGTCTGGAACTAATTTAAGAATGAAGAATGGTTAATAAATGGTTTGCTAAGCAGTGTTCAAACTGAATTTATGTAGTGCTATAAATGCACTCATACGGACATTACGTTAGATGCTACTCAGCTGACCCATTATGGATCATGCATCGAAATAGAGTAATGTGAATTGGTGCTATTCAAAGTAATGGAAGTATACAACTCAGTTCATGGATATATCCGTATCATTTTAAAATGAAAAGGTGAGTGTTGGCTGCGTACACGGTTCTAGGATGTCAAAACAGCGGCCTTAGCTTACTGTACATTTTGCCACGCTACATGAAGTGTGGCAATCGAGTTGCTACATATTGCGGCCATTCATCAATTAAAATAAAATGGCAAAAATATACTGAGCAACAAAAGAAACGCAAGTTTGCTAGTAAGTTAATGTGCTCTTATGGTTGCTAAAAGTGACCGCAAAACAAAGAAATGTTTGATGAAACGAGTGTAAATGTGCACACGCTAATAATAAATTTGATTTTCAATAATTACGCGCAAATTTATTCTCCGGTCTGCCTTTAATTAACTTGTCTTTCTTTTGTTGCTCAGTATATTTGCACCGTAACGCCAGCTCTCATTACTGACTTGGCTACGTCTATAATGTTGATTTCAGATGGACGGCAAGGAATGCCCATTTCTGGTCTCCCCATATCTAGCGGCATGTGATGTGCAGCATAAGGCTTATCATTAGCAAGTGGCCGCACTATCTAGCCTCTCACATGCCGAAGACCGCATGCTGTGGCTCTTAGCGCTGCCCCTAGCATTGCAAAACGCAGCGGATCTATGGGAGTAAACCCTGAAAAAAATCAGGATAAGCCCCTGCTTGGGTTAGCCCACTGGTCCTTTTCTTCCTCTCTGGTGTTAGTACTGGTGATTTGTGTTTCTATGTGATCCCACTCCAGAAGCCACCCACTGAGGAACGCAAGTACGGAAGAGGGCAGCCTGCTTGCCCACTGCACAGGGCCAGCAACCCTTAGTAGTGGTATTTAACCCGCTACGGACCCAGAAACACCTTATAAGCAATCAAATCAATATCTGCATCAATCTGGGCAGCATAATAAAAAGCATGACAGACCCCGGGTAAAGCCTCGAGGACCTCGCGGTTCTGATCAGCCCAGATCTGCTCGCAATTAGTAAATTTGATTTTCTATGATAATTACACGCAAACTTATTTTCCGGTCTGTCTTTAATTAACTTGCGTTTCTTTTGTTGCTCAATATATTTGCACCGTAACGTCACCGGCTCACTTTACCGACTTGGCTACGTCTTTAATGTTGAACACAGACAGACGGCAAGGAATACCCATTGCTCCACCCACTCACATCCACTGCAGTGCTAAATTCGGAGGAGACGAGAACGCGCATACAAATGAGGACCTGTTGGTGTTCGCATAGCCTGAATATAAATAAAACATTTTGTCTTTGCCGAGGAACGAGGCGTCAATGATTTAAAAGAGAAAAATAAACCGTTTCGGTATCGATAATTTGTGGCTGTCAAAAAAATTTATTCACAGATTTATCAGCATGTCTTTTTCAATTGTTCCCTATGGAGAAATTTCTTTTTGGCCCCCTTGGCATCACGTGACCTGCAATATCAGGTTCACCGCTACGCCCATGTCGGCGTGTGTTGCAGCCTTCGTTGTCTGTCCAGTTCTCCTTATAGGTCCATGATTTGACCTCATGCACGGGCAATTTAACTTTGTCAACGGAGAAACGTGGCGACCTTCCTCTCTCCATCACGGGTTTCGGTTTGAGGATTTGGGATAGCGCAGCCTGCTCCGAAAGGCAATGGCACCTGCCACACTGTTTGGTTTAACTGGTGTAACGCCCAAACCACGCCTGTGCATAATGTAACGGGTAGCACTGGTGTTTTAGGGATATAGGCAGGTGTGCAAGATAGCAACTTACGCGGGGGAACGCCTCTTACGCAATGCGAAATCCCCAAATAACGGGTTTAGGGACTCTTGCGTTAGATAGGGCCCCATAGCTCTTGGTCTTCCTCTCCTTCCTCCTCTCCCTCTCCTGGCCACGCTTCTCTCTCTACCAACCTCAACTGCTGCTCTTTCATCCATATTTCCGAAGGAAAAACTATCAGAAGCCACCCACTCCTTTTATATGGTTTCTAATGAGGCCAAACACAGATCACCTGAATCGGTTTTCAGCTGAGAACTACACTCAGCTGTGTTTGGAATTACATAATCTTTTTATTTATTTTTATTGTCAATATTTTGATAGGATTTTCGACAGATTTCAATGTGGCTGCAGCAGAAATTCACCATCATTCTGTACTGATTGTGTTTTTAACTGTTTTGAACAAAGTGTGTTAGCATTTGAAAAATGTGCGGTAAAAGTATAGTGTTTTGCAGGTGGTGAACTAGTAACTGAGAAGAGTTCATGAATTTTGGTGACTGTGGTCACTGAATGCATTTTGTGTGAAAGCAATGAAAAGTGATTCACAGTTTGGTCCACATGTAACCAGTAAAGATGTCCAAACAGGCCACAGCTCTAAGTCCCTGATGATGCCAAATTCAGCACATTGTTGTTACATATAATCTTGACTTATAGCTGTTTAAATACTTTCATTACATGTCATTGATTCATTTGAAGATCTCCAATGTCTTTCACTGTCAAAAAGTATCGACAAAACCCAATAATTGAAAATTTCACCAGCGTAAATTTTTGACAGACACACATAATGCACGTAAACATTAAAAACAGTAATTCGTAATAAAGTGCGTGTTTAAATTTTACTTCCAAATCCTGTGATTTCATAAATTTAATTTATATAACCTTGTGTCCACTGATTCAATTTAGGATGAACAGAAGTCTGATTTTCTGGTGGCTGAAGATGCCATGTAACAAATGTCCTAAATTGATGTCACTGGAAATGCAAAATTTGGCTATGAATGTAAAGAGAAAGTAGAATAAAAGTTCATTTGTGATAGTTATCTTGATACTACTGTTTATTAATGCCATTAGTCTTCAAATAATGGGGTAAAGAAATTATTGAGATGAATTTTTTTTTCCATGGGCATTAGTAATAACACATTGGCAAATTTTGACTTCGATCTCTCAGCTTTGATTATGTTCTCCTCTCTGAGGATCGGCATGGAAACCTACAGGACAATAGACCTCCTGGAACAGATGCCAGGCTTTAGTGAAGTCTATGTAGCTTAAAGCAAAGAAAAGTACTTGTAAACTGCAGCCTCCTTATTGCCAAACATTTTGATGAAAGTCAAACTGTCACAAATGTACCTAATATTATCTGCAGAGACACATTTACTGTAACAGAGTACTGAATTTCTTTTCTTTGTGAGGATGAAAGAGAATTGTTTGTGTGTGCTTTGATGAACGTTGTGGTTTCATGTGTAAGACCTTACACCAGGTTACACAGTCTCACTTGTGCACCAGCTGGCTGACTGCATTGCGTCACTTGTTTGTCTGGGATGCACTTCTTGGATTGCATCACTGACAAATAATATATTGGTAGAACAGGGATAGGGGGGTACTCATCTACCCCTCCTTTTAGCCCCTCCTCTGTTTTTCTGCAGATCTGTTTGTCACATCACAAACTCACTCTGCAAACCCAACCCCCTCTTGCACACCCACCCATCCTTAAATATAATCCTGTGGTGACAGGGTATTGTACAGTCACTCCAAGTGCTGTTGTTTCCTCTGTGGACATGTGACTGGCTGTCATCTGCCCTGCTTACATACCACTCAATTCTGAAGTGGAACGATTTTGAATAAAAACATAATCCTCCTAG
The DNA here is from genome assembly GCA_029692085.1 of Gymnothorax javanicus. Classification (NCBI taxonomy): domain Eukaryota; kingdom Metazoa; phylum Chordata; class Actinopteri; order Anguilliformes; family Muraenidae; genus Gymnothorax; species Gymnothorax javanicus. The sequence goes on along the minus strand of CM056200.1, from coordinate 15,004,331 downwards.
AAACAGGTGATCAGGATACAGACCTTGAGGAGTGTATATCGAGCAATTGCAGTTTCTCAGGTAAGTTACTAATTCTTTCTTTCAATCTGATGAATCATTCTTTCATTTTTTAAAGGGATATTCCAGGATTTTTGAAGCTGGGTCGTATGAGGTGCTTGGCTACAGTAGTGGCATTAGCCTCCAGTGATTTGCGTGTAATTAGCTTCTATTTTAATTACGAGCTCAGAGAGAGCCGGCGCATAGCGGATGTAGACAGGAACATTTTGTCCCCATAAAATAACGAGTTTTACGTAAAAATGGGCCAAGAAAATATGTGGGCTCGTCTGAGCGCTGTAATGAAAACCTACAAAGCACTTAATTTCTCCCAAAAAACCCCTCCGTATCAGGCACTAATTTACGATGCAGCTTTCATCCTTTTTTTCATAAGGTAAGCGTATCGTGCCGACTGTAACTTGTACAGTTACCAGTCATTAGAGGTGAAAGGCGACAGTCATAATTTTAACTGGATGACAAATTTCCATTCGGCCCTTCTGGACGGGGTTTGTTTTTTTTAATTTATCGTCGGAGAGTGGAAGAAAGTGCGCAACACACCGGCGTTTAGTAAGGCAGGGAATTCTGGATGCAGTGTGATGCGGACTGCAGGCGTCTATGAGCCGCTATCCTCTGATTCAGTAATGTCCTGAAGAAGTTCCGCAACCAAGTCCCACTCATAACAACTCATGCTCTCCGAGCGGGTTGGCATGGTTTCACATTTTCCACACCTACACTGCTAGGTAACTCCGGATCTCTCCTGCTCTAAACTTTCAAATGAAGTTCCTCTGCTCTCTATTTCAGCCCGCTGATCTCCATCTGTAGAAGTTCTTCTTCAGTGTTTTCCGGTTAATACAGATATCCTCTCGTATGCACAGTAAACAGCACATCATCACTCGTGTCGAAATCGCTCATATTATCTTTGTTTTAGCTTGATGTTGTGTTATTCCTGTAGAAGTCCGCAGACCCACACAGCTGACCAGCGGATGTGTAAACAGTTAGCAGTGTGCGGAGGCGGTAAAATACAAAAAGACGAAAGCTGCATCGTAAATTAGTGCCTGATACGGAGGGGTTTTTTGGGAGAAATGAAGTGCTTTGTAGGTTTTTTTTTTACAACGCTCAGGCGAGCCAACATATTTTCTTGGCCCATTTTTACGTAAAGCTTGTTAATTTACGTGGAAAAAACATTCCTGTCTACAGCCGCTATGCGTCGGCTCTCTTTGAGCTCGTAATTAAAACCGAAGCAAATTACACGAAAATCACTGGAGGCAAATGCCACTACTATCGCCAAGCACCTCATATGACCCAACTTCAAAAATCCTGGAATATCCCTTTAAGCAGTGCTTGAGTGAGAGACTGTTGCAGACTGTAATGCAATAGACCCAAAGGGCAAACCCTGTCTTCTGGGAACACTGTCTCCACCTCGGGAGGCTGTCTGAACTTGAGGAGTGTATGTCAAGCTATTGCAGTTTCTCAAGTAAGTTATTCATTTTTTCAATTTTATAAACCACTCTTTCATTTCTTAAGCAGTGCTTGAGTGAGAGACTGTTGCAGACTGTTATACAATAGACCCAAAGGGCAAACCCTGTCTTCTGGGAACAGTCTCCACCTCGGGAAGCTGTCTGAACTTGAGGAGTGTATGTCAAGTTATCGCAGTTTCTCAGGTAGGTTATTCATTTTTTCGATTTGATAAACCACTCTTTCATTTCTTATGTTGAGCTTGAGTGAAAGGCTTTTGCAGACAGTAAAATATAGACCCAAAGGGCAAACCTTGTCTTCTGGGAACACTGTCTCCACCTCGGGAAGCTCCAGTGCAGTTTCAAAGAGTAAAGCTGGTGTCTCAGGGAAGAGAGAGTTTCCTCTGGATGGAGGTCGTCTTCCCAGAAAACAAAAACTATCCTTCACTGTAACAATGCAACAAAATTTTCCAGGTCTTCTTTGACATGAATAACTTCTCAAAAGAGAGAGCTTAACTTTGTGCAAAATAGGCCAGTATAAGTGTTTCCATCTCTATTATGCAGTAAATGTGTTATGATGAGGAATACTTTGGAGAGAAGAATAATGTAAAATAATGCTGGAATCAGCTTAAGAACATTATTTAGCCTTGCAGTCAGTTTAAGTGGTGAGTTCAGTTAGGCTTGACCATGTAACTTACATTCACTCTGTTTTCTAAGGAACATCAACCCTCAAACCTGCTAGATAAAATAAAACCAAAATGAACAGCTCTGTCATCAGTTCTAGCCTACCTTTCAACCACTCCTCTTCAGGATCCAGTCCCCAACTCTCGTACACATTAGTACCATGCACATACCACTATGCTGCATATGCGTTTCTGTTTACTGAAAGGAGCATCAACCTTGTAGTGGGCTACCCTGCCAACATTATGGTAATGTGGCTGGTGGCCAGAGAGAAGAGTGACTCTTCCACCTCCAATAACTTTATCTTCAGCCTGGCCCTCACTGATGCATGGTTTTGCATGATAAGCCCCATCTGCTGCTATGGCTACATGATACTTGACATTGGATATTTCGATTATATAATTTTGTTCACGACTGGGATCAAAAACGGCTCCCCACTCTTTCTCACCTGCATTTGCCTGGACCGCTACGTGGCTGTGGTTCACCCCATTGTGTTCACCAGCATCAAGGATAAAAAGATCAGAGTTGCTATTTCCATGCTTGTTTGGGGGCTCGTGATAGCCTATGCCCTCTGCAGGTCATTGTTCGCCCTCAAAACCAACAACCAACATCAAATCTACGTTGGGCTGATCCTGGCCGCCTTCACCATTATGGTTTACTGCAACGTTTCTATCATATGGAGTCTGAGGAAGTCGGTCTTGGGCAAGGAGAAGATGCACCCCATGAAAAAGAAAGCCCTCAGAACTGTGCAAATCTATCTGGGCATCATAGTGTTTCATTACCTGCCTGCAGTTGTTTCCTCTCTCTTGCGTTACTATCCTGATTTCTCAGAAACCTGCACATTTGAAATGATTATATTCAGCCTTAAGGACTACAGTTCCATCACTCAACCCCTTCTCTACATCATCCTGATTAAGCAGCTGCCATGGCTGAAAAAATTGCTCAGCATCTGCTGCCGAAGCCCTTCCCCTGAGCCACATAAAATAAGCACATGAGATGTATGCTTGTGATTGTCTGTTACATTGCATTTACTCTCGACATAAATTAGTGAAAAAGAGTTCATAAAACAAAGCAAGAATGTTATCTGAGTTATGGGCAAATATATTAATTTGACTGTAATTAGGAAAGAGATGATAATTAACAACTTTAACCATATGCATTGATTAAAATTGAAAATTATTTCAAACAACCACATGCCTATGTCACAATAATTTCATATGACCCAAATTAAACATTTTTGATTATTTAAAAATGAGCATGCGTGATCAATCAAAGAGAGCAATTTTTTATGTCATGTGTAAATGATACTTTTCTCCATACTTCCAAGACTGTTTTATTATGTCAATTTAATTGACACAAAAAGAATTTAAGTTAAATATACTCAGTCAAAAAAGAAACTTTACACTCGTTTGGAGGTCGATAAGTTGAACATACAAGAAAAGTGGTTTTAAATAATGATTTAATTCCATTCTGTACCCATTAAGGATTTTGTACCATAAAAATCATGTTCATAATGTAACCAGTTCCACCGGAAATGCTACGGAAATGTAAGAGAGTAAAAATGGTAAGTTACAACTTGGTGAAAGCATGTCAATAGCACATATGCCCTCCATGAGCGTTCACAACAGCGACGCAACGTCTCCTCATGGATTGAATGATGCGTCTGAACACAGCTTGGGGGATGTGTCGCCATAATTGAACCAACAAGTTCCTGCAAATTCTGTGGAGGGTTCCTTACTTGACGGAGTCTTCTGCCCAACACATCCCATACATGTTCTATGGGATTAAGGTCGGGAGACCTTGAGAGCCACTCCATGACATTGATGCCAGCATTCCTAAGAAAATTTCGCGTTAAATTGGCCGTATGAGGTCTGGCATTATCGTATTGGAATGTCAGACCTGGGCCATGAGCTGCTATGAATGGCAAAAGCTCTGGAATGAGCACTTGATCTCTATCCTGCAGCAGTTAGGTTTCCTTGAACGACCATCAGTCGGGAACGGGCAGGACCATTAAAGGCACCCCAAACCGTAACACTACCGCCCCCAAAATGGTCCACTTCCTGCACACAACACTGGGCGTTGCGTTCACCGCGTCTCCTCCAAACTCTAACTCTCCCATCAGCGAAGTGCACAGTGAATCTGGATTCGTCACTAAAAACGACCCTATTCCAATCACGCTGAGTCCATCTCAGATGTCGTTGTGCCCAGAGAAGCCGTTGACGTCGGTGTAACTGGGTTAAAATTGGTCCACGATATGGCCGACGTGCATTCAGACGAGCAGTGCACAGGCGATTACGTATGGTTTGGGCAGTCACACGACCTCTAAACAATTCATTCCTAGTGGACGTTGCAGTGAGAAATCGATTACGCAAATGACGTAAGACAATTTGTCGGTCTTCTGCATGTGTCGTCACACGTGGTCTACCCGAACGAGGTCGGTCTGCTGTGGTGCCAGTTTGTTGGAGACATGTCCGAACATCATGGATAGTCCGTTGACTGCATCCCATAACCCTGGCAACGTCAGTGACCGACGTTCCCATATTCAGCATGCCAATGGCACGTTCACGTTGAATGTTTGACAGTCGTGGCATTGCAAATCAACGGATAATTGACTGTAAGAACTTGTTTTTCCGAGATGTCACTCTACCGTGCTAACGTGGGCTCAACTGCACGTGTCTCATAAGGTCAGGTGACTAGGAACATGAGGAAACATGCTTTTACCTTGATGTATGCTCGCACGTGCTGCATGCTTGTGCACGTCGGACTTGTCATGATGTCTTTGACAACGCATTTACCCCCAATAATAATAATGATATCTCTTGTATTAAGTTTCAAGAAAATATTTAGAAATTTATGAGTGTGAAGTTTCTTTTTTGACTGAGTATATAAAGAACTTGAGTAATGCCTCTCTAAAATGTTCAAGGTCAACCATGAGGAAAAGTGTCCATCACCCATCATATACTAACCTCAGTCTCTGAATTCAGCAGGATGCTGTAGTTTGGTGTGAGTTTCGCTGTTAGTTACAGCTCTGGGGAACAAAGGGAAGCTCTGGGGTTTGTCATCAGAGACAAGGCCAACTTTGTTTCCATAATGGTGTACAGTTTTTGTTGAAACTGGTTGAGACATGAATTGATTCAATGCTGTAGTGATTTCTGGAGCTGTATTTTACTGGTTATTAGCAACTATCCAACAAAAATGTTTTTTGTGCTGCCATAATTGTGCCCTTCAGAGGTAAAGTGGGCTATCCCACATCTTGGTCAAAATGAGTTGGGTGCACTACTGCGCAGGGGCGTCGTTAGCCCCAGGCATTCCCGGCTGAAGCCCCGAATGATTGGCCAATAGCCCCAGATCTCCCGATCCCCCCCGCAATGAACAACAGTAGCCTCGCTTCCTTCTGTCAAATCACTTTGGATGGCTGACACACTGATGCGGTCGTAGCAGCAGCAGGAATAAATGCGAGCCATGATCACAAAGGCCAGCCATATGGGGCATGCCCAAATATGGACAGAGGTGCAGAATCATGAAGATTAATTGTTACAATTTTCAAGTTCAACATCGGCTGGTCTTTACCGCTCAACGTTACATTGTCGGCAGTTCAGTAGTTGCATGCTGGAAGCGAGGGTTGTATTACTTGCAAGTGATTTCAATCAAATTAACACTTATCACTGACATAGATATCAGGCGGTTCTTTGGGAGAAAGGACAAGGCAAGGGAGCCAGAAGCGGCAGAGGAGTTATCGTCCCCCGACTCCCCCGCCCCCAACCTTAGATAATGCTTTAACTAGCTCAGGTTCGTAAAAATCACATGGCAAGCTAGGTAGCTTGTGACATGCTGGACTGGCTTCTAGTTAGCCTCTGGCATACAGCGTAATTATGTGTGCTTTATGATGTAATCCCAAGCCTCTAACGTTAGTACATTACTAATGATGTGAATGTTTTGGTTCTGCCTCGTGTGCTCGTTTGTGCCTGTGCGTTTTCCCCTCTTTGTTTCTCAGCTCCATCCCGCGGTCTGACCATTGATTCCCTCTTGCCCTGACTCCTGTAGTGTCGTGTGACAGCCTTCAGTATGCCTGAGTCTCGTGGTCCAATCACGTTTCCTCTTTCGGTTTTGGCTTTGGTATTTCATTCATTGCTTCCACCTGTGCTTAATTCTGGGTCTTGCAAAACTCTGAGTGAATGCATTCTCTGATAGGGCCATTACTAACCTATACTAACCTGCACTTACTTTAGGGTTTGTATATATTGTCACATAGTACTAAGCTAATTGACTCATTAGCGAGTGCGAGTGTTTCTAGCTTTTTTAAATTCCTTCCTAAGCTTTCCCTAATTTACTGTGTTTAAAGCTACGCTTTCCTTTGCTGTTCTCATGGTGCTCTTACTCGTCACATTTAGATTACCTCAATCTAAACTGTCTAGCTTGCGTGATTGTCTCGAGTCATTGTCCACCCGGTTCTCGTGTAATTGTTTTATTAATCTCATGTGTTTCTGTTTCCACCTGAGATTGCCTTCCGTATCCCCGCCTCCTTCCATGCATATATCAGTGGGCAAGAAGAAGATCCCGTCAGACGAACCAGTTTACCTTAAAAAAAAAAAAAAAAAAACAACAACCAACAACCACCGTGTGTTAAGGGTGTGATTAGTGGTGTTCCATTGGACATAGACTGAAATGATTTTTTGAAGGTGGAGGGGCTGTGTGGAGCAAAGCGACTGAGAAGCTACCGGGAGGGAAAAGTGCAAGAAAGCCTGTCGGTGCTATTAGAGTTTAACAGTGAAGTACCAGAAAGAATATTTGATTATGTGAGCTACAGAGTGAGATTGTATGAAATGCGCTGTTTCCGATGCCAAGAATATGGGCATGTGGTGGTTGTGTGTATATTTAAAAAAAAAAAAAAAAAAGGGATGCACTGGTGTAGACAGTGTGGACAGGGGGGATGTATAGAAGATGATTGTATAGTGGCAAAAGCATGTTTTCACTGTGGGGGAAATCATGAGATGGGGTCAGTGCAGTGTGAAAGAAGGAAAATGGAGAGAGAGGTGGAAAGGACAAGAGCACAGGGAAAAATATCATATGCAGAAGCAACTAAAAGAGTCGTGAGTAAAAAAGAAACGGTGGGGAAAGAGCGGGCCAGAGTGCAGCCAGTGGAAAAGAAGCAAAAGGAGTTTGAGGAGGACGAAATTAGGAGGAACAGAAGTTTTTTAGCATTCATTTCAATGGTTTTAAATTGTGCTTGTGAGATTGAAAGCAAAATGGAGAGAATTAAGATGGTGGTAGATGTGGCAAGAGAGATTTTGGGCGTAGTAGATGTAAAGAGGGAAGATATACAGAGAATTTTGGAAAGAGGGTTCAGTGGCAGTCAGACTGTAGAAAAGTAAGGAGACAGAAAGCCTGGGAAACAATTGAAGCAGAGAAGGATGCGTGACAGGATTGTTTTTTTTTTGTTTTTTAATAATTAAAGTAAAACACACAGTTAAAATACAGCACGAAATTCAGTACTGTTGGTGGCGGCATGCACTAAAGACAACGTGTCGTCCGTCATGAAACTAAAAGAAGAGACCGTCAGACGGGACTTTGTTTTGCATCCTGACTTTTCCCGAGCCTCGTGTGTTGCTGTGCCCTCGTCTTTTCTGCCCTTTGTCTAAGTCTCCCAGTGTCTCCATCAGTTTAGTTAGTTCCAGTTTTTGTTTCCTTAGTCTAGCCACTGCTTGAGTGAGTACTTCTGTTCCCCCCTGCCTTGGGCAGTGTACCTTAGTTTCTCCCGTTGTTCAGTGCATGTGCACGGTGGTTTGTTTCTGGCCTGTGCGCCTATTTCCTCAGTGTCTTGTGTTGTAATAAACACTTCTGGATTCTGCGCCTGGTGTCCACCTGACCTCATTCCCAAACAGTGGAAGTGATCAATAGCCAGAAACCATTGCTTGTTCAAACGGGAAAGTAATGGCTTGATGGCTGTGCAAGTTAGCAGAGTGATGGCGTCAGGTTTGTATGAGGAATTACTTAGCAGGCGTTTACAGAAATTACATTTGTTTTATAATAAATTGCGCAATTCAGTTATGCGATGAACAGAATCGTATACTCTCAGTCGTGACCTGATCAAGCCACTGCTAATGGCTCGATAAATAAATGTGAGGTATCGTTCAGGAACCAGTCGCGAGAACCAGGAAATGCAATGGATGTGATTTTATTGGAAAAGGGGGCGAACCCCCGCAGAGCAGGAGGCAACAGTACAAAGTCCTCAATCCAAAAATCACAATCTAGAAGGGCGTAATCCGAGTCAAAAACCAGGGCAGCAATCACAGTACTCATAGTCAGACGAAAAGGGTTCGATACACAGAAGCAGACAACAATACCAAATCAGAGCCAAAAATCAAAAGTCGGACGGTCCAGTCAGAAAAGCAACACTATGAGTACAAGGCGAAAACTAGAGCAGCACAGGTAAACTAGGGAAACGTTCTGACAGGGAACTGCTGTGAAAAGACTGCTTAAATACACACAAGGGAAGTCACATGCTATGATAAGGATCAGGTGAAGAGGATCAGAATAATTATGTGGGAGCAAAACACGAGGGAGAACCTAACCACATGAAATTGGCAAAAGCCAAAACACGGACTGGGATCACAGGAAAGCCTAATGACAAAACATACAGCTCCAGTTAGGGAGTTCTAATGTGCACAGATAATGAGAAGCAGAACAGAGTTGAGCTGGTGCGGAGGATCCGCTGAATTGCAGCAAAGATTAAGTGGAGGCAAAAGGCGGAGACTAGAACAGGGCGAGTGCTGAGAGCTTGTTAATCAATTAGTAAGGTGCAGCTATACAATCCCTGGTGCTCGTTAGTAAGTTAGTATTATATACAATGTTAGTTCTGGGTAGTATCACTAACAAAATAACAAACTGTTAGTACTTGTAAGTAAAATAGAAAAGCAAGGTGAAGGAAGCAAACGAGATTAGAAGGAATGGTTGGAAACCCAGAAACCATGGAATCATATAAGCATGTGACACGCAGTACTTGGGGAGAAGCTGTAGCTCAACACAAGACCAAACAGGGGAGACAAAGTGCAATGCAGGGCAAGAGCAAAGACATGGACCGGAATAAAACAGAAATGTGGATATGGCAGGGAATACAAAACATGGCAATGACAAAAACATGGCAATGAGCTAAACTAAACAGAACATGAGCAAAAACAGGACAGAACATGGCAGAATCATAACAATAAAACCATTGGAAACGTGTATCGCGATAAGAAAACCTCTGCAGTTACGGCCCTTCATCTCTCCTTGTCTGATTCAACAATTTCGTTCAACGAAGACAATCTTTCGGAAAACGATGAACAATAAGATCAGCGTGCAATCTAACATCCCCGTTACACTGCAGGACACAACAGAAACGCTGCCTTTTGGCATTTGAATGCATGGTATGCATATAATTTTAGAGTGGTCCATAATCACCGCGTCTCTGGGTGGTACGTATAAACTCAGTTCTGTATTCTGAAATGCTGAAAAAGTGTCACTTCAAAGTAAAACATTCGTCGCAAATTAACGCTGGTCGCTCTTATACTTTTGTCAATTCAGCTGTGGCAAGTACAGTACTTAACCAAAAGTGACCGCAACATTAAGGCAATATAAAGAAACTTTCCCAGTAAGCCATATTTACATGCTTGGTGTCTACGGATTTCCCTAAATTTAAACTTTTAAATTATCTTGATGTTGTCTTTCATTTTTGATTAAAGACTATAATCACAATCAATTTCTCCCAAGATAATGTGGTTGAACCAATGTTGAGAATGCAGCGATCAGATGAACGACATTGAGATTTTAAGATGTAGTACGGTGTATGACGTTACCATTACATTTATTTCTCTCCCTTCCAAATAGCTTGGGCTGGCATAGGGAATCTGACGACAATGGACTGGGATATTTACACTACTGCATTTATCGACACACTCACACTGCAATGTGAAACACCTGTTTAATTTTGTTATAAAGTATGCACCATGGATATTTGAGTGTAATAAAATTTCCAAAATTCTGATGCCTTGGAATTGTTTTGTTTTATTTTATTTTGCATTGGAAATGTTTTCGAAACAAGTGGCACACTTAGCCTATATAAAATGTGTATTGTATTTAGATTTATTGAAAATAAAAACAAGTAAAATTAGGAATGAAAATGATGTGTTTAATTTAGCATAATTACGTTGTGTTCATTCCTATCATGTATTTTCTATATTTCTGAGCATATTTTCAATGGTATATTCTGATGAAAATGACCCCCCACCCCCCCCAGATTGATTATTAATACCCCCTGTGCCACCCCACTTTAATAATCCCAGAACTGCCCCTGCTCGAAACTGAGGTTGTTCACTTGAAATTGCCTACATTAGTGATCTGAACATCATGCCTCATTATAATGAACCAAGAAAGTCAATTAACGAACAGCGTAGGTCATGAAGTGACAAAGAAGGGTATTAGCCTGCGTCTGATCACACAATGTCAACTCATCGTCCAATGTAAAAATAACTTTTCAACAAAACAAAGCCATGGCTTAGCTGCCTCAACATTTTCAGTGAAGTGCGGCCTGAGAAGAGCTCTCATTCACTCTAATCCCATAGGCGGATATAAAGTTCACTTATCTTACGGCAGCATGGGCACTGTTGTTTACCTTGCAAAGTTCATGGATTTGAGTCTTGGAAAATTGAGCCCACCCCTGAAATGCCATTATTTATCAGTCACTTGTGTTCACTGTTCAACATCGAGCCGTTTATGAGTCAAATTACAAGCAGTGATTGAGTTAATGCACAGCGCTTTCCTGAAGAGTTAACATCTGATGCAAAAGTACTGAACGGACTAGTCAGGATGGAAGCTAGTCTAGCTAAGCTAGTGATGTAAAGGAGTGCTCCCTATCCTTGTCCAGCTACGTTAAAATTGCGTCTTTAACAGCGAGATTTTCAAAATTTTCCTGGGGGAGAAAGCCCAGGACCCCGAAAAATGGCTGGGTCAAGGGGGCTGAAGCCCCCAATGTTTTCAAGTCCTAACAGTGCCCCTGCTACTGTGTATTAAAGGTCAATGCAACTTCCCATGATACCAACATTTTTCAGGACTATGCTGTGCCTACATCTATTAAAAGTCATAGAAACCATTCTTAACATGTTGTGACAACCAGTGAGAGGCAGAGTGGGCTATCCCACATTCCAAGATGGCGGCCCCTATGCTGACTGGAGCTGAGGCAGTTCTGGAGAAGATTTTTGAGTCTGAAAGTGACTCCAACCCCCAGTGGAAGCCTACAGGTGAATCTAGCGACGAGTCTTATACAGGTGGTAACTGTCTAGTTTCCAAGATTTAATTTTATGCCCGGATAAAATAAGTTTTCCCAGGCAATGATGAGGTGTCACCAGCGTTATGATGGTTATGTGCATTCACTGGAAAGTTTTTGACCCTTTCTCTAGCCAAGAAAGTTAAAGTGGCCTATTCTGCATTTCGGCCATTTTCCTTAATTCAGTAAAAAGCTGTCTTGCACAATTTTTCCACAAACTAAGTTCCACTTGGACAATTATGTAAACGTAAAATTATCATGGAGACGGCATCCTGAATTTTTCAAACATTCAACTTGAAATCTCATTTTCTCAAAAAACAATGGATTTGTGGGATAGCCCACTTTATCTCTCAAAGGCACAATTGTTGATGCAGTTCTTTTGCCAAATTAAAGAGCTGTTTCTGACAACACCACACAAGCAATTTGGGCTCCAGCAAATTTACCCTTTTTGGTTTGAACTATTACTATTATGGCCTTGCCTCAAATGAGCAGGGGGCATTATGTCAACGCCCCTTCCGTCCGTCCGTCCGGCCGTAAACTTCTCTTTTCCACGCAATAACTAAAGATCACCTTGTTCGATCCATCTCATTTCTTGGTGGTGTATGGGGGTTGGGTAGAGGAAGGTTTCTTTCGAAAACCAGCACCATGCCATGTCCAATATGGCCACTACGGCAGCCATCTTGATTTCAGTTTCCGTGCTAAAACTAAAGAACGCCTTGTCCGTTCGAATTTCTTGTTGGGGAATGCGGGGTCCTCCGTTTCTTCTTTGTTTTTCCTCGCAGGGCTCGCTGTCGCTCAGGTTGGCGGTGGGGAAGGCAGTCGTTCAGTCCCTGTCCTTCCACCCCACGGAGCCCCGCCTCCTCACCGCCACGGAGGGGCGTGTCCACGCTTGGAGAGGGCAGACGCTTGAACACACCGAAGAGGAGACGGCCAGTTGAAATTCACGTCCAACAGACATGGGATGAGTCTGATCGAGAGTCATCTACGTTTCCAGCTCAGTCAGAAGTCGGTTGATCTGTTTAATGTTTTCTAAAAGTTCTGAACAGCTGTGTCTTCCTCCAGTTCTTTCCATTTCAGTTTTTTAAAAAAATTAAAGTATTTTTTCACATAACTCCTGTGCCTCAGCCAAGGATTTCAAAAGTAGCCTGCGACCAGCAATTTTCGCCGTCTACACAGGAAATGACATTCGGCGACTCTGTAATTCTGACACTGTGTCCGAAATCACCCACTCATTCTCTATTCCCTACTCACTATAAAGGGGACTCTTATGTAGGTGACGACATAGTGAGCTCGTCGGCAGAAGGAAGAAAGGCTTTCGGACACTACCTGGTTCGTTTTGTCGGCGCTGTTAATGGCGTCATCGCTGTCACTCTGTTAATTATTTTTCGGTTTGTGTGCAATGCATGATGGGACGTATTGCTGGGTTAGTGACCATCAGTTGGCCACTGCATTTCGCGGTGGATTGCGGGATGAAATGAGTTCACTATATAGGGGATATAGTGGCTAAACCTACCCTGCAGAAATGTTCTATAGGACTTCTATGGAATTCTATAGAACATCAATGGAACTCTATCGAACATTTTCGTAGAACAGCATGTTCTGTAGGATTTTCCGTGTGTTCTATAGGAATTTGCTAGAAACCTATAGAGCACCTCTATATAAAAGAAAGTCCGATAAGATTATTGCTGTTCTATAAGACCTTCCTATAGAACACCCTAGTTGAAAAACCTGTTCTATAGGACTTTGATGGTCTTTAGGACCTTCTAATAGAACAGAAGCTTGATGGGAAAGACATCTTAAATAAGTGTTAATAAAAATAAATTTTATGAATCCTTGCAATGCTCTGTCGAAGGGTCAATTTACCTTATGTGTACCTGGGTTTTAGAAGTGAGAAACCGGACTAATGGTATGAAAATGTGCAATATGCAGCGATATCCAGGATACAGAAGTAGCAAGGAAATTGTGTCCCTTTTAACTTTAAGGTGTGCTTAAGCACATGGGGTACCAGGCACATACCTACTCACTGATTCTCTGATCAGACGATTGATTGACTGACTGACCACACAACTTAGCCGTATTTCAGTTACGGTATATGAAGACCTCTTTCCATTTCCTCGGCAGTAATTCAAAAATATAAATGTAAGGCATTACAACTTTATTATGCTATAATGGAAAACTTGTGTTCCTCAATTGCTTACAAAGACAGAATTACGATGAAATTTTGACCTTTTAAACTTTTTAAAATACATGGCTATACAAGATTCTGAATGGCTCACTTGATTGAAGCACCGCATTGCGGAGCAGAAGTGTCTGAGTTCGAGCCCCAGTCAGAGTAGCACACGAGTGGTCATTGTGCTACAGAGACGCAAGTTGGGAAGCATTTCCATCATTCATCTCAGCAAAACAGTTAATCTCATCCCCAAAACTGTTTCTCACCAACAAAACACTTCATACATATCTCAAAATAAGCTCATTCAACCACAACACAAGCAAATAGTCTCACTTTGGAAACAAACACTGTCACTCTGAGCACACTGAATGACAAAATACTTACAGAGAGCATTACATAAAATAAATTTTATCTTTCAAGTTGGATGATTTTTTTTTTAGATAAATCAGTATTTTATAATAAAATAAGATCTTTGCACTTTGAGTGTTCTAAATTATTGTATATAATGTAATATATTGCAAAAAGAATGAATCAGGAATGCAGCAATTTACTTCAAGAACATTTATTTTCTCCGTGCCTTTGCATAGGTGCTTCAGGACCTTACAAAAAATAAAGTTTACAGTAAACAGAAAAATGCAGAATCTCAGAATTCCAGGGGCAGAATACAAGAGATAAAACGAAGGGCGTGGCGAACCCCCGGCCATATATGTAGGGTTTTCCGGAAAACTCCGCCCCAGCTCAATCAGCCTGCTGGGCCAGGAATTTGATGCAAAAGAAATCCAATATCGTCCCGGACGATAGAACAAAGAAAAGTCTAAGAAACAAACGCACGCCTTAACCATGACATGTATACTGTAACATTCACACCCTGTCGTCTGCATTTGGCCATGTTTTCATCCACATCACATCTTATGTCTTCTCTGGCGATGCACTTTGGGTAGAACCTTTTTGAGTGTCTGATCCACCCCTGGCAGGCTTCGGGAGAAATATCTCCACGCCCAGCATTCATTGCATCCAGCAAGCAGAGCTGGTTGTGTGGAGAGTGATCAGAAACTTTCCACCTCCTTGCTGAAAAAAATGCTTCAATGGGGTTTAAGGAGGGTGAGTTTGGAGGCAAAAACCGCACAGACATGCTGGGATGTGCAGTGAACCACGCAGTCACTGCAGCAGAGTGGTGGAATGCCTCACTGTCCCCAACAACAACAAATGTTGTATTTCTTGCCCTTTGATCTCTCCCCTGCTGGCACAAGTTGAATATGGAGGTCATCTAAAAAAGAAATGAGCCTCTCTGTGTTGTACGGGCCAACGAGAGGTTTATGTAAAAGCAAACCATCATTGGAGAGGGCTGCACACATCGTAGTATTTGCGCCTCCCTAGCCTGGTACATCAACTGTTGCCCGCTGCCCAATGACATTTCTTCCTCTGCGTCTTGTTTTTGCCAGGTTGAATCCTGCTTCATTCACATATACAAATTCATGTGGAATTGGTCTGGCCTCCATCTCCATGACCGTCTATAAAATAATTCAGTTTAACAGCACATTAGTTATGTATGTCTGCTTGGTTAGTAATTGAACAAACATCTTACCTGAACATATTGATAACGGAGTTGTTTGACACATTCTCCATTTCTTTCAAAAGGTACTTTGTACGGTTGATTCATCCTTACTTTATGCTTCAAGGACTCTGGCAGTTGTTGTAGAGCTGACGGTGTTCATTGGCAAAGGTTACGTTGTCTCTCAGCTTTAAGGCATTGTCTGCAATGACCATCTCAATGAGAGCTGTTTCCTCGACATCCCTGAAAATTCGGCCTCTTCCTCCTGTAGGTGGCAACCTATGCATCCTACATACAGAACAGTAATATACGGCACCCTCCATAATTATTGGCTCCCCTGGTTAAGATGTGTTAAAACCCTTAAAATAAATTCAATTTTTATTGCAGAAGCATACTCTCACACTGAAAATTGTAGAAAAATTTAACCTTCAACTCAAGTGAATTTTAAGGGGAAAAAAAAATCCCTGACTAAGAAATAATTATTTTTCATAAAATCACCTGTTCAACAATTATTGGCACCCCTAACAATTCCGAGGAAATAAATGTAATTGAAGTATTTCTGTCATTTCTACAGTAGTTAACAAAGTTTATCAGAGTATCTAGGAACATTTAATTAGTAATTCATCACTTCCTGTTTCCCTGGGGTATAAATATGACGTGACACAGAGGCCATTTCTCTTATCCACTCTTCAACATGGGAAAGACAAAGGAACACACCATTCAAGTAAGGCAGATGTGTGTCGACCTTCACAAGTCAGGCAATGGCTACAAGAAAATAGCCACTCGCCTGCACCTGCCCATATCTACTGTCAGAGGAATCATTAAGAAGTTTAAAACAACTGGAACAGTGGTAAACAAGCCTGGACGAGGACGCAAGGTTATTTTTCCACCACGCACAGTGAGGAGGATGGTAAGAGAAATAAAACGTTCTCCAAAGCTCACTGTTAAAGAATTGCAACAAATGGTAGCATCTTGGGGTCACAAAGTCTCCAAAACAGCCATCAGGTGCTATCTACATGCCAACAAGCTGTTTGGGAGGCATGCACGGAAAAAACCTTTTCTCACTCACAATCATAAACGCAAACGTCTGGAGTTCGCTAAGCGGTACTGGGACTTCAACTGGGACTGTGTGCTTTGGTCAGATGAGACCAAGATAGAGCTTTTTGGCAACAAACACTCTAAGTGGGTCTGGCGGAACACAAAAGATGAGTATGCAGAAAAGCACCTCATGCCCACTGTGAAGTATGGGGGAGGATCGGTGATGCTGTGGGCCTGTTTCTCTTCCAGAGCCCCTGGGAACCTTGTTAGCGTCCATGGCATCATGAACACTTTGTAATAACAGGACATTTTAAATCAAAATCTGGTGGCCTCTGCCCGTAAGCTGAAGATGGGTCGTCACTGGATCTTTCAGCAAGATAATGACCCTAAACATGTGGCCAAATCTACACAGAAATGGTTCACCAGACACAGAATCAAGCTCCTCCCATGGCCATCTCAGTCCCCAGACCTGAATCCCATTGAAAACCTGTGGAGTGAGCTGAAGAGGAGAGTGCAGAGGAGAGGACCCAGGTTGCTGGATGATTTAGAGAGATTGTGCAAAGAGGAATGGTCGAAGATCCCTCTTTCTGTATTCTCCCATCTTGTGAAACCTTATAGGAGAAGATTAGGCGCTGCTTTGTTGGCAAAAGGGGGTTGTACAAAGTATATATTAACATCAGGGGTGCTAATAACTGTGGCACACATGATTTGATAAAAAAGAATTATTTCTTAATGTGGGATTTTTTCCCACTGAATAAACGCACTTGAATTAAAGGTTGGATTTTCCTCTTTTTTTCATTGTGGTCCTATATTATTTAGAAAAAAACTGAATTTATTAGAAGCTAAAGAACACATCTTAACTAGGGGTGCCAATAATTATGGAGGGCAGTGTAAAACATAAAATAGTGAAATCAATCTATTTCCCAAAACGCCAGCTGATGTAAAAACACATTACTTTTTTGTAAAATCTGGTTCAATACAGTGATTGTGGGATGCATGTCTTACCTGTTGTTTTGCTGGAAAATTCTCATAATTGATGCAACTGTCGAACGCTGCAAGTTTGGCTGCACCCTTAAACCAGCCTCTCTAAAAGATTTACCATGATTTACCACATGGTCAATCACTGTGGCCCTAATTTCATCAGAGACCACAGCTCCTGGTCTTCCTCGTCTTCTTCTCCTTCCTCCTCTCCCTCTCCTGGCCACTCTTCTCTCTACCAACCTCAACCGCTGCCCTTTCATCCATATTTCCAAAGGAAAAACTATCAGAAGCCACCCACTCCTCTTATACGGTTTCTAATGAGGCCAAACACAGATCACCTGAATCAGTTTTCAGCTGAGAACTACACTCAGCTGTGTTTGCAATTACATGATCTTTTTATTTATTTTTATTGTCAATATTTTGATAGGATTTTCGACAGATTTCAATGTGGCTGCAGCAGAAATTCCCCATCATTCTGTACTGATTGTGTTTTTAACTGTTTTTAACAAAGTGTGTTAGCATTTGAAAAATGTGCTGTAAAAGTATAGTGTTTTGCAAGTGGTGAACTAGTAACTGAGAAAAGAGTTCATGAATTTTGGTGACTGTGGTCACTGAATGCATTTTATGTGAAAGCAATATGTAACCAATAACCATCTCCAAACAGGCCACAGCTCTAAGTCCCTGATGATGCCAAATTCAGCGCACTGTGGTTACGTATCAATCTTGACTTATAGCTGTTTAAATAATTTCATTACATGTCATTGATTCATTTGAAGATCTCCATGGTCTTTCACTGTCAAAAAGTATCGACAAAACCCAATAATTGAAGATTTCACCTGTGTAAATTTCTGACAGACACACATAATGCACGTAAACACTAAAAACAATAACTCATAATAAATTGTGTGTTTAAATTTTACTTCCAAATCCTGTGATTTCATGAATTTAATTTATATAACCTTATGTCCACTGATTCAATTTTGGATGAACAGAAGTCTGATTTTCTGGTGGCTGAAGATGCCATGTAACAAATGTCATAAATTGATGTCACTGGAAATGCAAAATTTGACTATGCATGTACAGAGAAAGTAGAATAAAAGTTCATTTGTGATAGTTATCTTGATACTACTGTTTATTAATGCCATTAGTCTTCAAATAATGGGGTTCAGAAATTATTGATTTGAATTTTTTTTTCCATGGGCATTAATAATTTTGGTGGATTTGTAACACATTGGCAAATTTTGACTTCGATCTCTCAGCTTTGATTATGTTCTCCTCTCTAAGGATCGGCATGGAAACCTACAGGACAATAGACCTCCGGGAACAGATGCCAGGCTTTAGTGAAGTCTATGTATTGAAAGTAAAGAAAAGAACTTGTAAACTGCAGCCTCCTTATTGCCAAACATTTTGATGAAAGTCAAACTGTCACAAATGTACCTAATATTATCTGCAGAAATACATTTACTGTAACTGAGTGCTCAATTTCTTTTCTTTGTGAGGATGAAAGAGAATTGTTTGAGTGTGCTTTGATGAACGTTGTGGTTTCATGTGTAAGACCTTACACCAGGTTACAGTCTCACTTGTGCACCAGCTGGCTGACTGTATTGCGTCACTTGTTTGTCTGGGATGCACTTCTTGGATTGCATCACTGACAAATAATATATTGTTAGAACAGCGATAGGGGGCACTCATCTACCCCTCCTTTTAGCCCCTCCTCTGTTTTACTGCATATCTGTTTGTCACATCACAAACTCACTCTGCAAACCCAACCCCCTCTTGCACACCCACCCATCCTTAAATATAATCCTGTGGTGACAGGGTATTGTACAGTCACTCCAAGTGCTGTTGCTTCCTCAATGGATTTGTGACTGGCTGTCATCTGCCCTGCTTACATACCACTCAAATTGATATATTTCTGAAGTGGAACGATTTTGAATAAAAACATAATCCTCCTAGAAACAGGTGATCAGGATACAGACCTTGAGGAGTGTATATCGAGCAATTGCAGTTTCTCAGGTAAGTTACTAACTCTTTCTTTCAATCTGATGAATCATTTTTTCATTTTTTAAAGGGATATTCCAGGATTTTTGAAGCTGGGTCGTATGAGGTGCTTGGCTACAGTAGAGGCATTAGCCTCCAGTGATTTTCGTGTAATTAGCCTCTGTTTTAATTACAAGCTCAAAGAGAGCCGACGCATAGCGGCTGTAGACAGGAACACTTTGTCCCCGTAAATTAACGAGTTTTACGTAAAAATGGGCCAAGAAAATATGTTGGCTCGCCTGAGCACTGTAACGAAAACCTACAAAGCACTTCATTTCTCCCAAAAAACCCCTCCATGTCAGGCACTAATTTAGGATGCAGCTTTCGTCTTTTTTTTCAGAAGGTAAGCATATTGTGCCGACTGAAGCTTGTACAGTTACCAGTCATTAGAGGAGAAAGGCGACAGTCATAATTTTAACTGGATGACAAATTTCCATTCGCCCCTCTGGACGGGGTTTGTTTTCTTTAATTTATCGTCGGAGAGTGGAAGAAAGTGTGCAACACACCGGCGTTTAGTAAGGCAGGGAATTCTGGATGCAGTGTGATGCAGACTGCAGGCGTCTATGAGCCGCTATCCTCTGATTCAGTAATGTCCTGAAGAAGTTCCGCAACCAAGTCCCACTCATAACAACTCATGCTCTCCGAGTGGGTTGGCATGGTTTCACATTTTCCACACCTACACTGCTAGGTAACTCCGGATCTCTCCTGCTCTAAACTTTCAAATGAAGTTCCTCTGCTCTCTATTTCAGCCCGCTGATCTCCATCTGTAGAAGTTCTTCTTCAGTGTTTTCCGGTTAATACAGATATCCTCTCGTATGCACAGTAAACAGCACATCATCACTCGTGTCGAAATCGCTCATATTATCTTTGTTTTAGCTTGATGAGGTGTTATTCCTGTAGAAGTCCGCAGACCCACACAGCTGACCAGCGGATGTGTAAACAGTTAGCAGTGTGCGGAGGCGGTAGAATACAAAAAGACAAAAGCTGCATCGTAAATTAGTGCCTGATACGGAGGGGTTTTTTGGGAGAAATGAAGTGCTTTGTAGGTTTTTTTTTACAGCGCTCAGACGAGCCAACATATTTTCTTGGCCCATTTTTACGTAAAGCTTGTTAATTTACGCGGAAAAAACATTCTTGTCTACAGCCGCAATGCGTCGGCTCTCTTTGAGCTCGCAATTAAAACAGAAGCAAATTACACGAAAATCACTGGAGGCAAATGCCACTACTATAACCAAGCACCTCATGCGACCCAACTTCAAAAATCCTGGAATATCCCTTTAAGCAGTGCTTGAGCGAGAGACTGTTGCAGACTGTAATACAATAGACCCCAAGGGCAAACCCTGTCTTCTGGGAACACTGTCTCCATCTCGGGAAGCTGTCTGAACTTTAGGAGTGTATGTCAAGCTATTGCAGTTTCTCAGGTAAGTTATTCATTTTTTCGATTTGATAAACCACTCTTTCATTTCTTATGTTGTGCTTGAGTGAAAGGCTTTTGCAGACAGTAAAATATAGACCCAAAGGGCAAACCTTGTCTTCTGGGAACACTGTCTCCACCTCGGGAAGCTCCAGTGCAGTTTCAAAGAGTAAAGCTGGTGTCTCAGGGAAGAGAGAGTTTCCTCTGGATGGAGGTCGTCTTTCCAGAAGACAAAAACTATCCTTCAGTGTAACAATGCAACAAAATTTTCCAGGTCTTCTTTGACATGAATAATTTCTCAAAAGAGAGAGCTTAACTTTGTGCAAAATAGGCCAGTATAAGTGTTTCCATCTTGATTATGCTGTAAATGTGTTATGATGAGGAATACTTTGGAGAAAAGAATAATGTAAAATAATGCTGGAATCAGCTGAAAAGCATACTTTAGCCTCTGTAATGTGGTAAATAGCCACTAGATGGCAGTATTGACTTTTTTTTTTTGTGAAGCCCAGTCTGAAGCTAGGTTGGGCATGTCCAGGGCATGCCCAGAGGGGAAAGTCCCAGAAATGGGAGGGGGCTGGACAAGAGTATATAAGGAGAAAAATCGAGAGTGTGTAGGAGTAGGAGAAATTGCAAGAAGGATACATTTGACCAGACCTGTCACTCTTTTCAAGACCTTTTAAGCTTTTTTGTGGATTTTTTGCCTGTGTTGGAGCATTTTCCTGTCCCAGGACATCACAACAGAGCAGCCCATCTCCATTACAGGGAACTGTAAATATCTTTTTTTTTTTTTTATTTCAATCTTGGTCAGTAGGGTAGAGAGTAGATTGGTTCTGTTTGTTTAATTAAATCTGTTGAACTTAAAGGATTTTGTCTGTCATCCCTTGCTGTCCGTGACGCCATAACAAATCGACGCCATAACAAATTGGGGCCATAACAAATTGGGGGCTCGGGTCCGGGGTAGAACCATTGTGCGAGTCATTTATTGAAAATCTAAAATTTCAAATAGTGAAATTGTTTTTTGAATTTTCCTAGATATATATTGGCAGATCAACAGCAATGGATGATTTCTTGGCATCACCAACCGTAGAGGTTTTAAAGTCTTTTAAAAAGACAGAACTGCTAGAAATATGCAGACAGTTAGAGCTGACAGATGTAAAAACCAGCCATGCGAAAAGCAAGACTGGCTAGAGAGATTGTTGAATATTACATTGATGAAAATGTGTTTGCACCAGGAGATCTGGAACAGTTTCCGGTGGAAAATCCAAATGTAGAATTGGAACTTAAATTAAAAAAAATGCTAGAAATTGAAAAAAAAAAAAAAACAAAGGCAGTTTGAGTTAGAAAAATTAGCAAGAGAAGAAAAAAAGAGGAAAGAGCAGAAAGAGAGAGACAAAGACAGAGAGATTTCGATTTAGAAAAAATTAGACAGGGAAGAAAGGCTCCAAATGGAGCTACTAAAAATAAAAATTCAGGCTGAAAATAAATTTCACGCCAGCCAGGAGGTAAAGCTGGTGCCTCCATTTTCAGAGAAGGAGGTTGATAAGTATTTCCAGTGCTTTGAGAAGGTAGCTAAGAGTTGTCAGTGGCCAAAGGAACACTGGCCTCTGATGTTGCAAACTGTCCTCAAGGTAAAAGCTCAACAAGCCTATTCGGCTTTGTCTGCAGATGATTCCTCTGATTATGAGGTTGTCAAAAGGTTATTTTGACAGCTTATGAGTTGGTTCCAGAGGCTTACCGACAGAAATTCAGAGGTCTGAAGAAATCTGACAATCAGACTTATGTTGAATTTGCCAACGAGAAGAAGGTTTGCTTTGCGCTGGTGTACTTCTATGGAGGTCAAGGATGATTTCAACTCACTAAAAGAGATGGTGTTAGTTGAAGAATTCAAGAACTGTGTCAAGAATGATATTAAGACCTACCTTAATGAGAAGCAAGCACTGAATTTGCAATCAGCTGCCAAGTTTGCAGACGAATATGTTCTAACACATAAGTCCAAATTTCAGTCTAGCAGTAACAATAGATGGTCCCAATTTCAGAAAAAAGGTAACGGTGATACCCAAGATTCCTCACCCAAAGACAAAGACAAATCTGGTGATGGTGCTCAGAAATCCAGTAAAAGGTCTGAACAAAGTGTGAAAGCTGACAGTGACAAAAGTGGTCTAGTTTGCAATTATTGTAAGAAATCTGGTCATGTTACAACTAACTGTTGGTTCCTTAAAGCTAAGAAAGAACAAGAAAAGGATACCAAACCCAATGCCTTTGTGAAGACAAGGTTAGAAACCCCTGTAGTAGATGGCCGATCTGCTAAATTGCCTGCTCCTTGTGAGGCTAAGAAGCCTGATACTGCTGACTTTGTGAGGAGGAATTCCTTCCATTTGTGTCAGAGGGATTTGTGGCTCTGAATGAGCATTCTCCTCCTGTCCCCATATATATCCTAAGGGATACCGGAGCTTCTCAGTCACTTTTGTTGATGGACTCCTTGGAGTTACGTGATGAGACCGCTTCTGGGGATTTCATACTTGTACAAGGTATTGAAGGGAGGACTGTATCTGTACCCCTGCACTCTGTATTCTTGAAGTCAGATTTAGTTACAGGACAGGTAAAGGTGGGACTTATGTCAAGTCTACCTATCAAGGGTGTTTCTCTGTTGCTAGGCAATGACCTGGCTGGGGGCAATGTAGTTCCCCTTGTTCATCTTCTTCGCAGCCGAGCACTGAAGATGGCGATGAAGACCCATCTCTGTATCCTTCCTGTGCAGTGACTCGTGCTATGGCCAAGAAGGCTCAAGAAGAAGACGATGTGGTGCCGTCCAGCACCTTGAATAGTCATGACTCAGGTGGTTCGCCTCATGACTCTGTTCAGCCTACTATGGTTTCTCCGTTTGAGGACTTATCAGACACTTTTATCAGTTCTCTATTCAGCCAGCCAGATGGGTCTGGTGATTCTGATGTGTCTGGAGACTTGTCTCTGTCCAGAAAGCGGTTGATTCAGGAGCAAACTAATGATCCTGAAATTTGTGTACTAAAAAGAGAGCCCTTCCTGATGAAGAAATAGACGCAGTTCCAGTTGGGTATTATCTCAAGGATGGAGTGTTGATGCGGAAGTGGCGCCCTCCTGATATCCCTGCCAATGCAGATTGGGCAGTGGTCAAGCAAATTGTTGTTCCGAAGGTCTACAGAAATGAGATCTTAACAATGGCTCATAGTTTGCCTTTAGGAGGTCATCTTGGTGTTAACAAGACTGTTGACAAGATCATGAAACACTTCTTCTGGCCTGGACTTCGGAAAGATGTTTCCAACTTTTGCAAAACCTGTCACACTTGTCAGGTAGTTGGAAAACACCAGTTAGACCCACCTGTAGATCCATTGCAGGCTAGATTTCATGGTCCTTATGAAATTCTGACAAAACTCAATGATCTCAATTACATTGTGAAGACTCCAGATAGGAGAAAGCGAAAACAGTTGTGTCACATTAACATGCTGAAGCCTTATCATGATAGGAATGCTAGGGTTGCAGCTGTCACTTCAGATCCTCCTATGGTCGAGACTTGTGAAGATGAGGGGGAGTTTCAAGATGATGAACCTAGAATTAAAGCTGAAGTTCTTTCATGTAAATTGTCAAATTCTGAAGTGTTGCAAAATCTTGATGTAAAACTCCAGCACTTAGAACCCTCACAGAAAGATCAGTTTGAGAGGTTGATCAAGAAATATAAAGATCTATTTCCTGATGTTCCAAAGAGAGTTTCTATAGCCTCTCATGATGTAGATGTTGGTGATGCCAAACCAATAAAACAGCATCCATACCGGATGAATCCTGAAAAGAGAAAGATTGCTGAGAAAGAGGTTGAGTACATGTTAGAACATGATATTATCAGACCCTCTAACTCCGATTGGAGTTCACCCTGTGTTCTAGTTCCAAAACCTGATGGAAGTACTAGATTCTGTACAGATTATCGTAAAGTCAATGCTGTAACTAGAACTGATGTGTTTCCAATACCTAGGATTGATGATTGTATCGATAGAGTAGGGCAAGCAAAGTTTCTGACCAAGATTGATTTATTGAAGGGTTATTGGTGCGTGCCACCCATAAGTGCTAAAGTCCAAGCCATCATGGACTTTCCAGTTCCTGACAACAAAAAGCTTTGCGCCACTTCCTTGGAATGATCGGGGTACTACCGCAAGTTCTGCAAGAACTTTGCTGAGATTGCTCTCAGTCTCACCAACCAACTGAAGAAAGGCGTGAAGTTCACTTGGGATGAAGCATGCCAAAGAGCCTTCGATCGCCTGAAGTCTCTGCTGTGTCACTTCCCGTGCTCAAATCTCCTGACTTCAACAAACCGTTCTCCATAGCGGTCGATGCTAGCGACCAAGCTTGTGGATCTGTGCTCCTACAGAGAAGTGACTCTGATGACATTGAGCATCCGTGGCATACTTCTCCAGGAAGTTCAATCGCCACCAAAAGAACTATTCCACAATTGAGAAGGAGCTGTTGGCTCTGGTTCTATCCTTACAACACTTTGAGGTCTATGTTTGTACAGGGCAAAAGCCAATGATTGTATATACTGACCACAATCCGTTAATGTTTTTTGAGTAAGATGAAAAACAAGAATCGGAGATTGTTGAATTGGAGTTTGATTTTACAGGAGTTTGACTTGGAAATTAAGCATGTAAAGGGTACTGACAATGTAATTGCTGATTGTTTATCCGTGTTTGAGTATGTGTATATATATCACGTGTTTATTAGCATATTTTATTATATGTATATATACACAAGTGTCTACTTAACCATTTTTGTATTGAAAAAAAAAATTTTGCCTTTATAAGTCAAAATTTTTCCCTTTTTGGAATGGAGGTGTAATGTGGTAAATAGCCACTAGATGGCAGTATTGACTTTTTTTTGTGAAGCCCAGTCTGAAGCTAGGTTGGGCATGTCCAGGGCATGCCCAGAGGGGAAAGTCCCAGAAATGGGAGGGGGCTGGACAAGAGTATATAAGGAGAAAAATCGAGAGTGTGTAGGAGTAGGAGAAATTGCAAGAAGGATACATTTGACCAGACCTGTCACTCTTTTCAAGACCTTTTAAGCTTTTTGTGGATTTTTGCCTGTGTTGGAGCATTTTCCTGTCCCAGGACATCACAACAGAGCAGCCCATCTCCATTACAGGGAACTGTAAATATCTTTTTTTTTTATTTTATTTCAATCTTGGTCAGTAGGGTAGAGAGTAGATTGGTTCTGTTTGTTTAATTAAATCTGTTGAACTTAAAGGATTTTGTCTGTCATCCCTTGCTGTCCGTGACGCCATAACAAATCGACGCCATAACAAATTGGGGCCATAACAAATTGGGGCCATAACACCTCGCAGTCAGTTTAAGTGGTGAGTTCAGTCAGGCTTGACCATGTAACTTACATTCCCTCTCTTTTCTAAGGAGCATCAACCCTCAAACCTGCTAGATAAAATAAAACCAAAATGAACAGCTCTGTCATCAATTCTAGCCTACCTTTCAACCACTCCTCTTCAGGATCCAGTCCCCAACTCTCGTACACGTTAGTACCATGCACATACCACTATGCTGCGTATGTGTTTCTGTTAACTGAAAGGAGCATCAACCTTGTAGTGGGCTACCCTGCCAACATTATGGTAATGTGGCTGGTGGCCAGAGAGAAGAGTGACTCTTCCACCTCCAATCACTTTATCTTCAGCCTGGCCATCGCCGATGCATGGTTTTGCATGATAAGCCCCATCTGTTGCTATGGCTACATGATACTTGACATTGGATATTTCGATTATATACTGTTGTTCACGACTGGGATCAAAAACGGCTCCCCACTCTTTCTCACCTGCATTTGTCTGGACCGCTACGTGGCTGTGGTCCACCCCATTGTGTTCACCAGCATCAAGGATAAAAAGATCAGAGTTGCTATTTCCATGCTTGTTTGGGGGCTTCTGATAGCCTATGCCCTCTGCAGGTCATTGTTCGCCCTCAAAAACAACAATCAACATCAAATCTACATTGGGCTGATCCTGGCTGGCTTCACCATTATGGTTTACTGCAACATTTCTATCATATGGAGTCTGAGGAAGTCGGTCTTGGGCAAGGAGAAGATTAACCCCATGAAAAAGAAAGCCCTCAGAACTGTGCAAATCTATCTGGGCATCATAGTGTTTCATTACCTGCCTGTAGTTGTTACCTCTCTCTTGCGTTACTATCCTGAATTCTCAGAAACCTGCACATTTGAAATGATTATATTCAGCCTTAAGGACTACAGTTCCATCACTCACCCCCTTCTCTACATCTCCCTGATTAAGCAGCTGCCATGGCTGAAGAAATTGCTCTGCATCTGCTGCCGAAGCCCTTCCCCTGAGCCACATAAAGTAAGCACATGAGATGTATGCTTGTGATTGTCTGTTACATTGCATTTACTCTCGACATAAATTTGTGAAAATGAGTTTATGAAACAAAGCAAGAATGTTATCTGAGTTATAGGCAAATATATTATCTTTAATTTGACTGTAATTCGGAAAGAGATGGTAATTAACAACTTTAACCATATGCATTGATTAAAAATTGAAAATTATTTCAAACAACCTCATGCCTTTATCACAATGATTTCATATTACCCAAATTAAACTTTTTTTGATTATTTAAAAATGAGCATGCGTGATCAATCAAAGAGAGCAATTTTTTGTCATGTGTAAATGATACTTATCTCCAGTGGCGGCCAGCCAGTAGAGGGCGCTGGGGCGCCGCCCCCTTCAAATATCAAGAGATGAAAATTCACTTAAACATGTTAAATATAATTTAGTTGTATTATGTAAATAATTATGAAATAAACGTGTTTTTCAGTCTGTGAGCGCCTTTCAACAGACCCTAAATATCGGTTCCAAATGGTATTTGATTGATTTCTCTGTATCCATATACTTCCGGGGTGAGTGACGCCAAACGATACCTTATGGAAGCTGTCAAAGTTTTGGTGAGCTCGTGACCCGAGGCTGCTGTGTCATTGGTTTCTTCAGATTTTCTTACGGGGCGCAGTTCTGTGCGCCCCAGACACTCCCACATTTATTGGCAGCGAATTAGTATTGTTTTTATATTTTTTGATCTAATGTGATTGGACAGTTCTCCTGGCTGTCAATCATATTCACACCCACCGCAACGCGTGGTCTCGACTGTCAAATCATTCACCGCCTTTTCAACCTGGTAGCTGAGCGAGATGGCACGTCCAAGTGGAAGCGTGGAGACTGAACACAATTCGGTTCTTTCCTTACAAAAACAGCCTTTCTCAAGGCGTTCACTGGAGGAACAAAGGAAAGTAAAGGAGCTTGGCCCGGACCAACCCGATTTAAAGATTAAGCAGCAGGCAAGTGATCGTGGACGAGCTTGCACCCGGGGCTTCCCCCGCACTTGTTACGGCCAACGGAGTTGGCTAGCTGGATGTGGCGTGAGCAATGCCTTTTATTGCTTTCCCTGTTTGCTGTTCCAATTTGGCAGATTCCACAGAAACTGTGACCAGTTGCCAACTTTTATTTTTGAACCAATATAAAATGTTCCATCTCTCTGCATTTTCAATAAAATATGTCAACAGAATAAAGAATATATGTTTTACCTGTAAAAGCATGGCTATTGTTCTGTAATTTCTGTCCGATGTGCGGTTCTAACGTTCGCTCTGCATTCCGCATTGAAGTCTCTATTGTATAACAACCGGTAGTCGGAAAGCGGGGTAAAGCGCATACGCGAGCGAATGTTTACTTCCTGGCCTTCTAGAATTTTAACCAACTCGCGTTTGTGTCCCTCATCAAAAAGGTAAAAAAAATCCGTCACAGTAATAACGTTAGCAGCAACAACCTCAGCACTGCTGTGAATGGGATTTGGCGGCTGCTGGCAGGGTATTTAAACCCTTTTGTGCAGATGTGTACGCCAGTGGACACGGAGCTGCAGATTTATGCACGCAGTTACAATATTCTATCACTAGATGGCACACCCGGATCAGTTATTGAATTTTCACAAGCAAGCCCAGTTCGAAAACGGTTTATTATATGGACGAGTTCACTCCAATCCCTGGATGGCTCAAGCCAACCTTGGTTTGACTTAAAGGGGTTGGCACATCCGTGCTTCAGGGTGACCCAAAAAAGTGTCCCTCCTTCCTCTCAGAACTCCAAGGTGGATGAGGAACTTGGAAATGAGTGGGCAGGATTGACTGATTATCCAGTGTATGAATTTTATTGTCACAAAATAATCCCGGGTAAAAACTGTGCATTTCAGGTCACCTTTCAAGAGTAGATATACAGGCTTTAACAAAGCCCCGCTTATTGAGGATTAGTGGGTTGGTCACTGGTGTGCCTTCCCTTTTCTCTGCTCCTCATGCTGTTATTGGTGTTGGTTAGACAATCTTGTCACTGTTTGAGTTCCGTCCTGTGAAAACCAACTTTCCGTCCGTGTCACATTAGCAAATTCACTTTTTTCCAAAATTGCAGTGATCCAGGTCTAAAACTTCCTGTAAACATTTGTTTTTATGTTATCAATGAAATAAACCACATATATTCCATTCATTTATAATTTCATCCTGTTAAGTACAGTGGGACCTGTTGGTCATACTTTCTGTGGAATCTGTCATTTATGTATATAAATATGTAATTTATCACAGCTGTAAGGTGCTGGAAAAGCATGAAAATGCACCTTGAAAATCCTTGAGAAGTGCTTGAATTTCACTTTGTAAAAGGTGTACGACAGCTTTGCAGTGCTGTGTTTTTAGATTTGTGTTTTGTTTTTCTGTTTAACTATGTTCCATTTATTGTTTGCATCTTTATAAAACATCAAAATCCCAGTTAGTTGGTGGACTATCTTAAACCTGACCTCTTTTAAAATCAATCTGAAAGTAATGTAAGGACAGATACAGTTACCTGTGGACATGTGGACACATCCTCAATTCATAATAAAAAAGGGAACAAAGTACAAACCCAAACCAAACCCTATACAAAGTATAAAGAACTTGAGTAATGCCTCTCTAAAATGTTTAAGGTCAACCATTAGGAAAAGTGTCCATCACCCATCATATACTAACCTCAGTCTCTGAATTCAGCAGGATGCTATAGTTTGGTGTGAGTTTAGCTGTTAGTTACAGCTCTGGGGAACAAAGGGAAGCACTGGGGTTTGTCATCAGAAACAAGGCCAACTTTGTTTCCATAATGGTGTACAGTTTTTGTTGAAACTGGTTGAGACATGAATTGATTCAATGCTGTAGTGATTTCTGGAGCTGTATTTTACTGGTTATTAGCAACTATCCAACAAAAATGTTTTTCGTGCTGCCATAGTTGTGCCCTTCAGAAGAAAAGTGGGCTATCCCACATCTTGGTCAAAATGAGTTGGGTGCACTACTGCGCAGGGGCGTCGTTAGCCCCGGGCATTCCCGGCTGAAGCCCGGAATGATTAGCCAATAGCCCCGGATCTCCCGATCCCCCCCGCAATCAATAACAGTAGCCTCGCTTCCGTCTGTCAAATCACTTTGGATGGCTGACACACTGATGCGGTCGTAGCAGCAGCAGGAAATGCGAGGCATGATCACAAAGGCCAGCGATATGGGGCATGGCCAAATATGGGCAGAGGCGCAGATTCATGAAGATAAATTGTTACTGTGAGAGCCAAAACTGAGAAAATACATTTTTGTATAGTTTTTTATTGAGTGCATTTGTATTTACGGGGAGTTGGGGAATGCATAATTTTAGTTGTATAGTATTGTGCTGTTTGCTGTGGGCCACGTATAGTTCACGTGATTGAGGAGTGTTTCTGCACGTGCTAGAATATATAAAAGCGCACAACCTAGAATAGTTAGTTAGTTGTTAGTCAGTGTGCGTGCAGTGTGGAAGCAGACAGCTTTTGACCGTAATAACTTATCACGTCATCCTTGTATCACTAGCACTGTTAAGTTGCATCCTGTTGTTTTCAAAGAAATTAGTTTTGCTGCACTGAATCCTGCTACCGAGTGTGGAATTAAAGTTCAACTACAACTTCCCCCGGATTCATCCTTTGTGGCTGTGAGTACCTGTCGACGGATAACTGTGCTGGTGCAAAGAACGAGTCAGAACCTTCCACTGCCCTCACTGAAATCGAAATGGCTTGAAGCAAAATTAAAATCCTGCCATTACAGTTACAATTTTCAAGTTCAACATCGGCCGGTCTTTACCGCTCAACGTTACATTGTCGGCAGTTCAGTAGTTGCATGCTGGAAGCGAGGGTTGTATTATTTGCTAGTGATTTCAATCAAATTAATACTTATCACTGACATAGACATCAGGCGGTTCTTTGGGAGAAAGGACAAGGCAAGGGAGCCAGAAGCGGTAGAGGAGTTATTGTCCCCCGACTCCCCTCCAACCTTAGATAATGCTTCAACTAGCTCAGGTTCGTGAAAATCACATGGCAAGCTACGTACCTTGCGACATGCTGGACTGACTTCTAGGTAGCATCTGGCATACAGCCTGATTATGTGTGCTTAATGATCTAATCCCAAGCCTCTAACGTTAGTACGTTACTAATGATGTGGATGTGATCAATAGCCTACGAACCATTGCTTGTTCAAACGGGAAAATAATGGCTTGACGGCTGTGTAAGTTGGCAGACTGTTGGCGACAGGTTTGTATTAGGAATTACTTAGCGGGCGCTAACAGAAATTACATTTGTTTGATAATAAATTGCGCAATTCATTTATGTGATAAACAGAATCGTATACTCTCAGTCATGACCTGATCAAGCCACTGCTAATGGCTCGATAAGTAAAACCATTGGAAACGTTTATCACGATTAGAAAACCTCTGCAGTTATGGCCCTTCATCTCTCCTTGTCTGATTCAACAATTTCGTTCTACGAAGATAATCTTTCGGAAAACGATGAACAATAAGATCAGCGTGCAATCTAACATCCCCATTACACTGTGGGACACAACAGAAATGCTGCGTTTTGGCATTTGAATGCATGGTATGCATAGAATTTAAGAGTGGTCCATAATCACCGCGTCTCTGGGTGGTATGTATGAACTCAGTTTTGTATTTTGAAATGCTGAAAAATTGTCACTTCAAAGTAAAACATTCGTCGCAAATTAACGCTGGTTGCTCTTATACTTTGGTCAATTCAGCTGTGGCAAGTACAGTACTTAACCAAAAGCGACCGCAACATTAAGGCAATATAAAGAAACTTTCCCAGTAAGCCATATTCCCATATTTACATGCTCAGTGTCTACGGATTTCCCTAAATTTAAACTTTTAAATTATCTTGATGTTGTCTTTCATTTTTGATTAAAAACTATAATCACAATCAATTTCTCCCAGGATAATGTGGTTGAACCAATGTTGAGAATGCAGCGATCAGATGAACGACATTGAGATTTTAAGATGTAGTACGGTGTATGACGTTACCATTACATTTATTTCTCTCCCTTCCAAATTGCTTGGGCTGGCATAGGGAATCTGACGACAATGGACTGGGATATTTACACTACTGCATTTATCGACACACTCACACTGCAATGTGAAACATCTGTTTAATTTTGTTATAAAATATGCACCATGGATATTTGAGTGCAATAAAATTTCCAAAATTCTGATACCTTGGAATTGTTTTGTTTTGTTTTGTTTTGCACTTGAAATGTTTTCGAAACAAGTGGCACACTTAGCCTATATAAAATGTGTATTGTATTTAGATTTATTGAAAATAAAAACAAGTAAAATTAAGAATGAAAATGATCTTTAATTTAGCATAATTACATTGTGTTCTTTCCTATCATGTATTTTCTATATTTCTGAGCAGATTTTCAATGGTATATTCTGATGAAAATGATCCCCCCCAACCCCCCCCAGACTGATTATTAATCCCCCCTGTGCCACCCCACTTTAGAAATCCCGGAACTGCCCCTGCTCGTAAGTGAGGTTGTCCACTTGAAATTGCCTACATTAGTGATCTGAACATCATGCCTTATTATAATGAACCAAGAAAGTCAATTAACGAACAGCGGAAGTCATGAAGTGACAAAGAAGGGTATTAGCCTGCGTCTGATCACACAATGTCGACTCACTGTCCAATGTAAAAATAACTTTTCAACTAAACAAAGCCATGGCTTAGCTGCCTCAACATTTTCAGTGAAGTGCGGCCTGAGAAGAGCTCTCATTCACTGTAATCCCATAGGCGGATATAAAGTTCACTTATCTTACGGCAGCATGGGCACTGTTGTTTACATTGCAAAGTTCATGGATTTGAGTCTTGGAAAATTGAGCCCACCCCTGAAATGCCGTTATTTATCATTCACTTGTGTTCACTGTTCACCATCGAGCCGTTTATGAGCCAAATTACAAGCAGTGATTGAGTTAATGCACAGCGCTTTCCTGAAGAGTTCACATCTGACGCAAAAGTACTGAACGGACTAGTCAGGATGGAAGCTAGTGGAGCTAAGCTAGTGATGTGTAGGAGTGCTCTCTATCCTTGTCCAGCTATGTTAAAATTGCGTCTTTAACAGCGAGATTTTCAAAATTTTCCTGGGGGAGAAAGCCCCGGACCCCGAAAAATGGTTGGGTCAAGGGGGCTGAAGCCCCCAATGTTTTCAGGTCCTAACAATGCGCCTGCTACTGTGTATTAAAAGGTCAACGCGACTTCCCATGATACCAGCATTTTCAGGACTATGCAGTGCTTCCATCTATTAAAATTCATCGAAACCATTCTGAACATGTTGTGACCACCAGTGAGAGGCAGAGTGGGCTATCCCACATTCCAAGATGGCAGCCCCCATGCTGACTGGAGCTGATGCAGTTCTTGAGAAGATTTTTGAGTCTGAAAGTGACTCCAACCCCCAGTGGAAGCCTACAGGTGAATCTAGCGACGAGTCGGATACAGGCGATAACTGTCTAGTTTCCAGGATTTAATTTTATGCCCGGATAAAATAAGTTTTCCCAGGCAATGATGAGGTGTCACCAGCATTTTGATGGTTATGTGCATTCACTTAAAAGTTTGACCCTTTCTCCAGCCAAGAAAGTTAAAGTTAAAGTGGTCAATTCTGCATTTCAGCCATTTTCCTTAATTCAGTAAAAAGCTGTCTTGCACAAATTTTCCACAAACTAAGTTCCACTTGGACAATTATGTAAACATGTATAATTATCATGGAGACGGCATCCTGAATTTTTCAAACTGTTTTAACTTAAAATCTTATTTTCTCAAAAAACAATGAATTTGTGGGAGAGCCCACTTTACCTCTCAAAGGCACAATTGTTGATGCAGTTCTTTTGCCAAATTAAAGAGCTGTTACTGACAACAACACACAAGCAAATTGGGCTCCAGAAAATTTACCCTTTTTGGTTAGAACTATTATTATTATGACCCCGCCTCAAATGAGCAGGGGGCATTATGTCAACGCCCCTTCTGTCTGTCTGTCCGTCCGTCCGTGAACTTCTCGTTTCTACGCAATAACTAAAGATCGCCTCTTCCGATCCATCTCATTTCTTGGTGGTGTATGGGGGGTGGGTAGAGGAAGGTTCCTTTTGAAAACCAGCACCATGCAAAATCCAATACAGCTGCTCTGGCAGCCATCTTCATTTCAGTTTCCACGCAATAACGAAAGATGGCCTCGTCTGATCCATCTAATTTCTTGGTGGTGTATGGGGGTTGGGTAGTGGAAGGTTTCTTTCGAAAACCAGCATCATGCCATATCCAATATGGCCACTACGGCAGCCATTTTGATTTCAGTTTCCATGCTATCAATAAAGAACGCCTTGTCCGATCTAATTTCTTGTTGGTGTATGCGGGGTCTTCCATTTCTTCTTTGTTTTTCCTCGCAGGGCTCGCTGTCGCTCAGGTTGGTGGTGGGGAAGGCAGTCAATCAGTCCCTGTCCTTCCACCCTACGGAACCCCGCCTCCTCACTGCCATGGAGGGGCGTGTCCACGTTTGGGGGGGCAGACATGAACACACCGAAGCGGAGACGGCCAGTTGAAATTAACGTCTAACAGACATGGGATGATCGAGAGTCATCTACGTTTCCAGCTCAGTCAGAAGTCGGTTGATCTTTTTAATGTTTTCTAAAAGTTCTGAACAGCTGTGTCTTCCTCCAGTTCTTTCCATTTCAGTTTTTTTGAAAAAATAAAAGTATTTTTTCACATAAATCCTGTGCCTCAGC
This sequence comes from Gymnothorax javanicus, assembly GCA_029692085.1. Lineage (NCBI taxonomy): Eukaryota > Metazoa > Chordata > Actinopteri > Anguilliformes > Muraenidae > Gymnothorax > Gymnothorax javanicus. The sequence continues at coordinate 14,969,524 of CM056200.1, read as the reverse complement.
CAAGGATTTCAAAAGTAGCCTGCGACCAGCAATTTTCGCCGTCTACACAGGAAATGGCATTCGGCGACTTGGTAACTCTGACACTCTGTCCGAAATCACCCACTCATTCTCTATTCCCTACTCACTATAAAGGGGACTCTTATGTAGGTGACGACATAGTGAGCTCATCGGCAGAAGGAAGAAAGGCTTTCGGACACTACCTGGCTCGTTTTGTCGGCGCTGTTAATGGCGTCATCGCTGTCACTCAGTGAATTATTTTTCAGTTTGTGTGCAATGCATGATGGGACGTATTGCTGGGTTAGTGACCATCATTTGTCCACTGCATTTCGCGGTGGATTGGGATGAAATGAGTTCACTATATAGGGGATATAGTAGCTAAACCTACCCTGCAAAAATGTTCTGTAGGACTTCTATGGAATTCTATAGAACATCAATGGAACTCTATAGAACATTCTCGTTGAACAGCATGTTCTGTAGGATTTTCCGTGTGTTCTATAGGAATTTGCTAGAAACCTACAGAGCACCTCTATTTTAAAGAAAGTCCGATAAGATTATTGCTGTTCTATAAGACCTTGCTATCGAACACCCTAGTTGAAAAACCTGTTCAATAAGACTTTGATGGTCTTTAGGACCTTCTAATAGAACAAAAGCTTAATGGGAAAGACATCTTAAATAAAGGTTAAATAAAAATAAATTTTATGAATCCTTGCAATGCTCTGTCGAAGGGTCAATTTACCTTATGTGTACCTGGGTTCTAGTAGTGAGAAACCGGACTAATGATATGAAAATATGCAATATGCAGTGATATCCACGATACAGAAGTAGCAAGGAAATTGTGTCCCTTTTCCCTTTTAGGTGTGCTTAAGCACATGGGGTACCAGGCACATACCTACTCACTGATTCTCTGATCAGACGATTGACTGACCACACAACTTAGCAGTATTTCAGTTACGGTATATGAAGACCTCTTTCCATTTCCTCGGCAGCAATTCAAAAATATAAATGGAAGGCATTACAACTTTATTATGCTATAATGGAAAACTTGCGTTCCTCTATTGCTTACGAAGACAGAATGTGACGATGCGTTCAGGAACCACACGCAAGAGAGGGAAATCCAAGAAACGGATGCCTTTATGAGTACTGAGTCAAAGCCAAAAAACAAGAATTGCCAAGCCACAATACGTAATCCAAAAATAGTGTGGACTAGAGAGGCAGGGGTCAGAACCACGAAGACAGATGAGCAAAGGCACATAGACGGTAGGCAAAAAGTCGTAGTCGATGAACAAAGCCAAGGGTCGTACACAGGGCATCCAAACACAGGAATCATGGTCATACAAAAATAGGTCAAAAAGACAAAACAACACAAGAAGGGCAATGGCAAGAATCAAAGTCAGACAAACCAGTCGAAGAAAAACAATACTCAATGGCATACACGGCGCTCTGCACAAAGAAATATTGATCAACGTTCAGAACTGCAGTGAGGACTCTTCAATAGACAAGAGGGAAGTCACATGCTATGCAGGGAACAGGTGAGCTGGATCAGACTAATTACAATGGGAGAATCACATGAGGGAAACCCTAACCACGAAAAGCTAACAGTGAAGTGAAAGCTCCCCTTCTAGGAATCGCCAAAGGAACCCCCAAAAGCATGGGTCGAGTGGGACGACCCTAAGCGTTTTTTTGATATCGCCTTTAGCCAACCAGGTGCCGCAACCGGCAAGGCGAATGAGAGTGGTGAGACAAAGGACAGTCAGGAAAGGGTTTAACCACTGTTCGGCAACCGGCCAATTGGATTGCACAGAGCGGCGTGCTTGAGCGTGGAGACGGCAGATGGACGGTGTGCGGGTGAGGCCGAATGGTGGATTGTGAGACTGAAAGTCGGACGAGAGCGTGAACCTTGCCACTGCGAGGGGCCCTGAGGTGGAGACGCGTAGTATCCGTGAATGTTTGCTGGCGAGGCAAAGTGCACCAATAACCGAAGCGCTAATGAAGCGCAAGTGAGCTGCGCCACTGCGAGTGGCTGTAAGGTGGAGACGAATGCAGTATCCATGAATGTTTGCCGATGAGGCAAAGTGCAACCATAGCTGAAGCGCTAGTGGAGCGCTAGAGAGCTGTGCCACTGCGAGTGGCTGTGAGGTGGATACGCGTGCAGTATCCGTGAATGTTTGCCGGCGAGGCAAAGAACATTAGCATTTGTAATGATTTGACAATTTTGGAATAAACATTGCAATCATTCAACAGCACCAAAAATGTATGACATTTAATTTGCGAAGAACACAATGTGCATATACAGCAAGAGTTGCTCAGACTAATTAGAAGAACCGACGAAAGTCTAATTTATTTTTGAAAGCCTTGTTATACATTGCACTTCGAAATTATATGGCGTTTCTTCCACACATCGATGACTATGAAAAATATCAATAAGTCGTTATAATTTCTGTGCTCATGTACAACCCCAATTCCGAAATAGTTGGGACAAAGTGTAAATTGTGAATAAAATCAAAACGCAATGACTTTCAAATCACACCAGCCAGTATTTTATTCACAATAGAACAGAGATAACATAGCAAATGTTGAAATTGAGAAATTTTGCAATTTTATCCACAAAATGAGATCATTTCAAATTTGATGGCTGCTACAGGTCTCAAAAATGTTGGGACAGGGGCCTGTTTACCAAGGTGTAGCATCCCCTCTTATTTTTAACACAGAGTGGAGGCGTCTGGGCATTGAGGAGACAAGTTTCTTGAGTTTGGCTATTGGAATTTGCTTCCACTCTTGTTTAATACAGGCTTCCTGCTGCTGGAGAGTTTTGGGTCTCCTTTGACGGACTTTTCGTTTAATTGAGCGCCAGATGTTCTCAGTGAAAGATCAGGACTGCAGGCAGGCCAGTTCAGCACACGGACTCTTCTACTACGAAGCCCTGCTGTCGTAATAGCTGCAGTATGTGGTTATGCATTGTCCTGCTCAAATACACAAGGCCTTCCCTGGAATAGATGTCGTCTGGAGGGGAGCATATGTTGCTCTAAAACCTTTATATACCTTTCAGCATTCATGGTGCTTTTTAAAACATGCAAGTGTCCCACACCATATGCACTAATGCATCCCCATACCATAAGAGATGCTGGCTTTTGAACTGAACGCTGTTAACAGGAGGGGTGGTCTTTCTCCTCTTTAGCCCGGAGGACATGACGCCCATGATTTCCAACAAGAATGTCAAATTTGGACTCGTCTGACCACAGGACACTTTGCCACTTTGCTACAGTCCATTTTAAATGAGCCTTGGCCCACAGAACACGGCGGCGCTTCTGGATCATGCTCAACAATGGCTTCCTTTTTGCATGATAGAGTTTTAGGTGGCATCTGAGGATGGCACGGCGGACTGTGTTTACAGACAGTGGTTTCTTGAAGTATTCCTGGGCCCATTTAGTAATGTCATCATGCCGGTGAGTGATGCAGTGGCGTCTGAGGGCCCAAAGATCACGGGTATCCAGTAAAGGTCTTCGGCCATGTCCCTTACGCACAGAGATTTTTCCAGTTTCTCTGAATCTTCATGATGTTATGCACTGTCGATGATGAGACCTTCAGAGCCTTTGCAATTTGACGTTGAGGAACATTGTTTTTAAAGTATTCCATAATTTCTTTTGCAAGTCTTCACAGGTTGGGGAGCCTCTGGCCATCTTCACTTCTGAGAGACTCAGCCTCTCTAAGACATCCCTTTTATAGCCAATCATGTTACACACCTGATGCCAGTTAAATTAATTACATGCCAAATGTTCTTTCAGCTGATTCTCTTATATATTAATTGCTTTTTCAGCCCTTTTTTGTTTATTTGTTTTTATTTCAGCATGATTGTATAGTCGTTTCATGACAATTTCAACACAACATGTATCATGACCGAAAGGGTCGCGGGAGAAGCGAAATCGCTTATCAAAGTCCCGCCCCCGACTCCCAGAAAAACAGTTTGATTATAGTTAAGATATCATAGAGATTTATAAATCACAACAGAGCTGAGTGTCCGTTTACACTACGATTTAAGCGTCACAACATAAGATCATGAAGATTTATGAACATCATAAAGAATTATAAATCACAATACAGCTGAGTGTCCATATAAGTTTAGATTTGAATGTCACTCTTGCTTTAATCCATTGAGACTTGGCCCAGTCGGTGTACCTGGACTCCTTTCTTCATCATTTGATTTGTTCCTAGTGATTTGGAGTAGTTGGAAGGTGCAATAATACAGGTCCATGTTGGTTACAGCTGTCTGTAGTAATGTGCTGTGACAGTTGTCTTTCAGACGGATGGCCTGGTGTGTCCAGTAGATGGAATGGTACAGATTTAACAATAGCAGTCCACATATTTAGTCTAAACAACCCCTAGTGTTTATGCCCGTTATGATTCCGTTTACTTTACCCAATGCCATTTTGCCTGTGTCCCAACTTTTTTGAGACATGTTGCAGCCAGAAAATCTGAAATCTGCTCATTTTGTGGATAAAAATGTAAAATGCCTCAATTCCAACATTTGAAATGTTTTCTATATTCTATTGTAAATAACATATTGGTTCATGTGATCTGAGTCATTGCATTTTGATTTTATTCACAATTTACACTTCGTCCCAACTATTTCGGAATTGGGGTTGTATCTCGTGAAACAACACAGATTTGTGTAAATTAGTTTGTGAGTCTCATAGCGCAATAAGCCATGCGAATCCGTTCTACAGTCTGAATGAAGTGACAGCTAAATGGTGTTGTTAGGTACGATGCACAGCTGAGGGATGGCGAATATAACTGCTGCAAAGTCTGCGAAAGTTTTGGATTTTGCAGATTGTCATCCTTGCGGAGTCACATCAATTATATCAACATAGCCAACAGGCAACTGCTTACCGTGCAGCCGAAGCATAAAGCGAGATCAAGAACAAGTGTAATGTAATCGTCCAGTTCTTGCCTCCGATGAGGAAAGAACTGCGGGATTGTGTCTCGGTAGAGTGGGACGGCGAATCGCGAACTTGCTTCGTGTGAGCTCTCCAGAACGAGCGGGGGTCGGGTGTTTGAGCTGTGCGCAGACGATGACGGTTTGGATTTTTTTTTTTTTTTTACTCAAGACTAAAATAAATGCGGAAAGATGATGGTTCAATGAGCTGGGCCAGATTGACGTACATACCCGATTAAATCTGTTGTCTAAGAGTGGGGGATAATGGCGAAGGGTTTGGAATGTGATGCGAGGGGCGTATGGGAGGTAGGGTGGTGGCTAGTGTGTACAGAAACTGGTGAGGGGAAACTCCGTGGGGCCAGCCAGAGTAGTTGATGGGAGGGGCTGACCTGTAGGAGGAAGCACAGAATTAGTAACGTGGGAAACTGGGAAGGGGAGGGGGGCGGGGAAAGATAGAGCGGTAGGGAAGAGACGAGCGGATGAGGCAACATCGGGTGCTTCTTTGGGTGTAGGTGGGTTAACACCAGAACTGCTGGAGCCTTGGAGAATTTGGTTTTGGCCTGCATCAGCACAGAAGCTGGGTTTTATCCAGCGAAAGTGATGGGGGAATGGGGGGGGGGAACGGGCCTGTGAGGGGTGTATGGGGGAGAACGGGATGCATGTGCACAGAGCCAAAGTGCAGCCTGCGAACACAGAGACGAAACAGGGGATGAAAACAGACCAAAGAGGTCGTAAACGGAGGGAGCGGGCAAGGGGCGGGGGGGTCTGGCTGGTTTGCGGAAGGAGTGATTTCTGCCGATTCTGGAGCGGGGAGGATGTCGCAGAGCGTGATGACGTTGGCGCTGGGACGTAACATAACATAACATAACATGAATGGCGAGAACAGGCCATTCAGCCCAACTAGGCTCGCCAGTGTCTTTTTACTATTGTGAATATTTCACTTCAGATACTCAATGACTCAGTGGTATCTAGCTTTAAGTCAAGGCTGCTCTTGAAAACCCCCAAGGTCTCTGCCTCAACAATATGGTCAGGCAAGCTATTCCACACCAAAATTACTCTTTAGGTGAAGAAATATTTCTGAATATCAGTGCTAAATTTACCTTTGGTCAACTTCCATTTGTGACCCCGAGTTCTACTGTAAGCACCGTGCAACTAGGCTAAGGAGGGTCCTAGCTGAGGCGGAAGGTCTCAGCGTGTTTGCCTTAACAGCCAGGGAAAAGAAAGTCCCAACAGTCTCCATTATAATAATGGGGTCTGGCGATAGCGTCAGCACTACACCACTGCTTCAGGCTAAACGTGATGACGTCTTTTCACGCTCTGCTTTTAAATGGCCTGAAACGTGTCCAGCGGATGCTGCAGCCCTAATATCTTAGCGGTTACAATACATCTGACTCCATATTAACTTTAGGATACAAAATTCTAGTTGCAATCATTTGCGGTTACCATGCGTTTGCATAAATATGATCTGATTCTAACTAGTCAATTTATTACTTAATTTGGAGCTCCGTTGTGCATCGGACTCGTAACTGGTCTATACTTACTCTGCCGGACCAAAAACATCTGTACAACCCAATTCGGTGGAAGAACTCAGAGCCTGGCGGCCCTATTAAGCACAGTAATTTGACATAGAAAATAGCTATGACTATGGATTACCCGGGCCCAAAGCGAGCAACTACAAGGCATGACGGTATTCTCATCGTTCAGGGGCCTTGAGTCTTTTAAGATTTCCGCCCAAAGATATAAACGGAACCGACTCGAAGCCAATTTTAATAACACCATACACAGCATGGAAAATCCACCTTATAACGCAGACCAAGCGTGTTGATCAGGCATCGCAATTAGAGTCCTACGTTACTCAATTAGGAGCCAGGATTCCGAACTGGAAAATATATGTTCGTTTAAAGTCAGAAACACACAACAAATGCAAATATCAATTTATTTCGCCAGGCAGGCACAAGCTTAAATAACAAGAACCATTTACATTGTTACAGGAAAGATAAAAAGAAGTCAATTCATACCTGGCGCAGCTCAAAACTACACATACACACAGTATATGAGGGAAGGATGAATACAAGCTTCCCCGACTTCTCTGTTTCCCCCTCTTTTATGCCCAAACTCCAGACTGCGTCCTAGGGCGGGGTCATAGGTCATTTGGGTAATTCGAACCAGGAAGGCTCTCCCTCTCCAGAGGGGCTTTGGGAGGAGACATGACCACAAGGAAAACTGAGTTATATTTCTTTCCAAAGTTATTGAATGAGGGTATGGCACAATTTCAATTCCTTCGAAATATGCCCTATGCGATTCCGGAAATTTAGAGGATTAAAATGACATCAAACACGACCTGCTTGCACTAGAGTTGGTCATCAAACGTCCGATACAATACAGAATTACAAGAATAATCTGCATTAATGCTATTACTCCACTCTTATCATACAGTATAACAGAAATACACATTATTTTTGTAACATCGTGAGCGAAATGAGTGTTTTAACTCAGAAAATGAAAAGTCTTTAGAAATTCCGACATAGAAGGCAATGCATTTTAATTTTAAGGGTGCAGTCCTGTCAAAGTCCATTTGATGGCACTGTGGCGTTGTCCGGCATGGGCAGCACAGGCCAAAAGTTTGTGATAAGCAGTTTTTTGGTGGTTCGCAAGACATTTGAGCCAACCATTACCCCAGATATTGTCCCTCAACTCCGAGGCAGGTGGCCGCTTCAGCTGTGGCAAACTAAGTTGGTGCCAAACAGACCCTAGTTGAGTCTGCTCCCATGGCCCTGGAGGGTCTCTGCCAGGTGCTGGGGCCCTTACAACAACAAGGGTCTGATTGCTAGAATCCTGACTATGTGCCAGGTGCATGTAGTCCTCTCTGCCTTTCCTTGCCGCTTACACTACTAACAACGCTTAGTAGGAGGAATCCTACATAATTCACTTTGTTAATCCCTTTAACATATTTAAAGACCTCAAACAAATCACCCCTTAGTCTCCTTTTCCTAAGACTAAAACGTTGATGACGAAACCCGGTAGTGCTGTGTGGTCTGCATACATCTGGTCTGCACATGGGGAGGATCAGCTGCATTGCCGAGGGAGTCGGTGTATACTTTTTAGTACTCTGGCCTTGTTGTCGGAGCGGTGGAAGGGGATTTTATTCTGCTTGAGTGCCCGATGGAGTCTGGCGACGATCCAACGTGGAGCCTCGGATGAGCTTGTGCGAGCCGTGGTAAGCCTTGCTGAGGAGCCGCGAGAACTCGCTTCTGAGCGCCGCGGTTGACAAGGGGCGTAGCTGCTGTGAGACGGCGGTCTGGAATTCCTGCGGCGCGGAGCCCGAACAGGGAAATGGCCTCGGTCGTCATCGCAGGGGGAACGTAGTCCGGAACATGAGCACCCCGGTTGGGGCGAGCAGGTGATGCTTCGTGGTGGAGGTACAAAGATGGCGGAGCTCAGGCGGGTGTGCGGAGGAGAAACAGGATTTGCGGGAACGGATTGGGAAGATTCCTCTGGAGCATCAGAGTCTTGGAATTATTCTGCGTCTGAGGGATTTCGTGCTTTGGGTAAGCGAACTCTTGCTGTGCCCTGGGCTGTCTGGTTTGCGAGTAAACGACGTAGAAACGAGATGAGTGGGGATTGTGGGAATGTAGGTGGTATATATAGGCGTAAGGACGAATAGGAAGGCACATTGGGAGTGGTCCTGTTCATTAACCTACGTTATCGGGAACTCCTAATACTCTTGGCACAAAATGAGATGAATACAATTACAATCTAATACTAAATATTACATTTATAAAGAAAAATATGATTTGGAACCAAAAGTGGTGTTTGTGGTCAAAACAATAGCCAATCAGCTCCTTGATCTGGGACAGCGAGGTGTTTTCCATCATGCCCTAATCCTTGCAGTCAGTGGACAGCAACTGCAGCATCCGGCTCTAAGATCTGCAGCTGGCGTACAATGTGCGGGAGTCGCCGGCGAGTGATTCTGCACAGGCCTGGCACATCTCGGGAACGTCTTAATTTTCAAGCAATTTTGAAGGCTTTAGCTAGAACCTGGCAAGATTTGGTAAATGAATGATGTTTAATCAGAAGGGGGGGTGACAGGGCTGCAGAAACATTAGCATCCATTCTTTGCCACAGTTTGGAGCTGTATAGAATGTTTGGCGTTCTTGCCACCATATTGTCGACGCATGAAAGCATTAGAAAATCACTAGAAGTCTATCTTCCAGGTCTCAAAGGAAGAGCAAAGATTGTAGGTTAGTCAGACAGCTTTTCAAAATAAAGCCTGCAACAACTCTTTTCATTTCAGTCCATGTTCCAGGACAGGTTTTGACAGGTTTCCAGGTTTTCCAGGAAACTCTGTAGTCCTGCTTTGTTGAACAGGCCCATGATTGCGTTCCATAAAATGAGTCTATTCTGTACATGTAACATCTGTTGCACATCTGCCTGCCTCGGGGGATGTTTCCCTCCCCAGTTGCTCTTCGTAAAGCTTCTCCCATTTTGTGCATTGATGGGAGTTGTTCATCTGAGTTGAGGGTCAAAGGATAGAGGATGTGGTTTGCAGCGCAGATAGTGAAGCCCCTTAAGGCAATGTTTTATTCCCCGCGGGGACGGGGGGAATACTGGATTGGGGTCTGTCCATCCTTCTGTGCGTGTGTCTGTTCATCCAGACCACAATGGGGACAGGATTTCTCTGAAACTATTATACCTAGATGCTTGAAACTTTCTATGCTTAATAAGCTACTCATGATCTACGTTGAGTTTGAAAATAGATATTGAAGCATATTTTTTTTTTACGGAGGTATGGGCCTTGATGGTGGCGGGGGATAGTGATGATATTGTCATCTTTTTGATTTCTGATATACAGATATCTCATTCTCAATATGACTGATTTGCCTCAACTTGAGCTTTAAGCTTTGTTACTCTTGTTCTACGTTATGGAGTGAGTTCATTGAGAGAAAAAAAAGCAATTAGAGTCACATTCCTTGAATGTTTTCACATGCTTAGCCCACAATGCTGATTCTCATAGAAGACAGAGCTGTAGTCTTGACATGCTGCAAAGAAGCAATAATTTTTTAAATAATAATGCTTCAAACTCATCTTATATTCAGCACCACAGAAGAAGCTAGATACCATTGAGACATTGAGTATCTGAAGTGATATATTCACACTAGTAAAAAGAAACTGGTGAGCCTAGTTGGGCTGAACGGCCTGTTCTCGCCGCACGTTTGTTATGTTATGTTATGTTATGTTATGTTAAGATTCAAACAATCACCTCAATTTCAGAGGGGACGCCCAAGATTTGTGTCACCAATTCATTATCCGAACAAACAAGAAATATGGCTGCATTCTCCCCTTCTGTTTCCGAATTACAGCAGTCAAGAATGGCCAGAAAAGTGTTTTTGCAGAACATTATGATGTCACAGTGATGCTGACCTTTGACCTTTTGGATATTCAGGAGAATGTCACAATTTCATAATTTATTTTTCCCATTTTCGTGAAACTTTGTGATGAATAGCACGTAATTTCTTGAAACGTGGCCAAAAAAGTGTTTTGTGATGTCGTAGTGACCTTCAGTTTTAACCAGAAAATTCTTGTTAATTCATTCTGTTTTCCAAGTAGAAATTTTTGCCAGATGTAATGAAATTCCCTCCAGGCGTTCCTGAGATATGGCATGTACGAGAACTGGACGGGCAGATGGACAACCTGAAAGTATAATGGCACTGGCAACAGCTTTTGCCAGTGCAGAGACATTAAAAAAATGTGATTTCAGTTTATTTTGACGGAGACATAGCCACAGTTACCAGTGAAATCACTGACTGAATCAAAAGATGGACAGCCTGACAGCTTGCAAAACTGACACCAACACATCCGCATTGCTATCTAGTGGGCAGCTGCAGTACAGGTTATCTGACAACCCTATCCATATTAGTATCATGGGTTCAGTTTGGTTGGTTCTATCGTCCAAGTGCTAATGTGGCTAATCGGGGACAATTCTGAGGGGCGTGGTGATTGCTGATTGGCGCCAGCAGCATAGAACTTATTTAATCCTCTCAGTTCTGCCGGACGGCACTGCAGTGTCTATCTAGTGCGATTGAAGTGAGAGTCTACTTTCTGGATCCCGTTTAGATCATCAATTGAGGTCTTAGAATTTTCGCCAGTGAACTTGGTGGATATTTGCGGAGTCTGTTACTTTGCTTGTTTATATTGAGTTTCTACGTGGATCGCACCGTAGCTCGGTCACGTCCTTATTGTGTCACTCCTGCAGCCTCTGCTGCTCTCTTTTATTTCCGGTTGGTTTTCTATAGGAGTAATTCTCGCCTTTCGCTGGGGCTTTGTTCCCTTCTAGTTCGCCTTGTATCTTGGGCTTTAGTGGTGATGTCTTCCTGTAGGACGTTACTTTTAGACTGATCATTGTTGCACTATCGCATTATCATGCAAGTATTTCCCAAGCATGACCCACACGCCACACATTACAGTCAGTGGATGGGGCATTACCCTCGCTAAAATATTTAAGTATTAGTCAAATATGTTTTTTTTCTGAAGTTGGTCTCCATTATGCTATGTACTGTTAACCATGCTGATTTTCATTCGATCGTTCATTTTTTCTGATAAGTTTTGTCTTATTTGATTCTAGATAAATGGGGTGTAAATTCATGATTGATAGCTTTGACTGGCAGCTTTTCTTAAAGAAGTTGTCTCCTGTTGATTGACTTCCGGGAACAGTGTGGAGCTGGAGTGTGACCATCGAGGGGAGATATGATTACATGACACATGCATAAATCGCAAGGTCTCAGTACAAATGGATATAACCCACAATGATTTGACAGTCTGACGCAAATTGATTGTAAAATGGTCTTTGCTCTGAAGATAGTGTCATGTACTATTGGCTACAGGAGAAAGGTATAGCAAACCATCTAGCTAGTGTAGCAACAACATATACTAGGTAACCATAAACAGCAACAGAAATAGGAGGTAAAAAGCTCTTTACTTTGAGCATAGCGTAACGTAGCTAGCTACTATTCACAGTGATGATAGGTTCAGAGCAAAGGCCATTCTGGCATCAATATTCGTTAACCGCATTATTGACCCAAAAACTGAAAGCGAGCTACATATGTATCTTGACTAAATCTCGAATCAGTAGGGTCACCTTTAGCTAGGTAGCTAGCTAGTTAAAACTAACTTGAAAACCCAAAATAGTGAGGAGTCTATTCACTGATAGACTCTATTTACCTTATTTTTATAAGTTAGCCAGCTCAGATTTTAAAAGCAGCTTTGTATGATGTAGCTGGTTAGCTGCTTATCCATAGTCAATGTGTCAGTACTGGACAACGGCAGAGCAACAAACCATCAACACCGAGGAAAGCCGCGAACGTATTTTAGCATCATACGACTGTAATTGGAAAAGATCCGAATTCCTGAACCCTTAAATGAGCTTTCAGTTGTCGTTGAACTGATCTGTTGTCTGATAGGATATAGAAACAAAAGACTTTTTTGTTAGATTCTGTGGGTCAAGACCAATCAATCCATGTAAGCCACGCCCATTTGTGTATTTACAAACTTTCCACCATTTTGAATTGTTTGCAAACTCTTAAATTTTTATCTCCTCTTAAGCAGTGAGAACAATTCACTTAAAATTTAAGGACATGGCCTATCTTGATATAAAGAGCTGTATCTCTGTAATGCAAAGTCCAATCATCACCAAACTTGAGATCACTCATCTACATGCCATGAAACTTCTTTGCACCAAATTTGGTTTAAATCCGTTCATAGGTGGCGCTACAGCGACCAAATGTTCATAACTCTTAAACCAATTCTGCAAGCAACTTTAAATTTTGCATGTGCCATAATGGTGAAAGTTGCTGTGAAATCCTGGAAGAACAAAATGATAGTTCAAACAAGATGGCTGACATCAGCCAATTAAAATTCATTAGCCCATATACTCACTTTAACTGTCATCAATCAGGAAACTTTATACTATTGTTAAGGATGTGTAAAAGGGCAGTCTTAATTCAAATTACTTTGATTGGCCAAATGGTAGCGCTATAGAGAGGTAAAGCAAATTTGATTACAGCTAGCTAATATGTGGTGCTGTAGTAAGAAAAACTACGTAAAATTGCATATTTGTTTTCAATTATTTCACTCAATAGTTCTAATTTTGCATAATAAATCTCTGGATGAGGATCAAATAGTCTTTCCAATGAGAAAATAAATCTTTGAATATCTGGCTCCTATTTGTCAATCAGCAAACAGCTGCTATTTCAAGGACATGGCCCTGAATCAACGAGAAATTTCCAGGGCAAAGTGTACCATGCACAGTTATGCTCCGTGAACTGGAATTTGTTTGAAAAATTTATGTCCTCACTGCTTCAAAACTGATTATTACCACGCGGTCAGCCCTATGATCCCAGGCCCCTATATTCCACAGCCTTATACTTTCTTAATTTGGCAAACTGGGACAGCTTTTCAACTTAAGATCATTCCTTAACATCCTCTTTTTAATAATGTTCCATCATTGATGTTGAATTGCTTTACCTTTAAGTGGCCTCTGCACTTAGATTATTTAAGCATCTGAAATTGAAATTGAGCATCACTTTCCTCTTTCTCTAAAATTGCTTCAGCTTTGTCAGGGGTGTGGAATATTTCAGCATCAATGATGGAACCAACAGTAATTGGAACCATATGTGTGCAGAAACAATTAAATATGAAAACTTCATGGTTAATGTATATACATTTGTAAAATCAAACTGAAAACACAATGAATCAAATATGAACATATCTAAAAATATTATGGAAAATGAGTCGGCCATTTTTCTTGACCCTGTCCTACTGTGCTTTCATTAATTGATGTACCATTTTCATGTGTGAAAATAGTTAAACAGTGATTATAAATTCCATGCTGACTCCGAAAACATACAGCTTGAACTTTATTAAAAAAAAAATAAAACCACTCATACACACACACAAACACAAACACACACACACACACACGCACACAAAGACTCCTAGATAAAAATGATAAAATATTAGTTTTAAATGTTATCAGAAGCAATCCTTCTTTATTCCCAGCGCACCCGTTAAAAACCATAAGAAAACACATAGCCGACTGCTCATGACTCCGAATGCAGGTCATGTGTATTCTATAACCTGTCTCCACACTTACATGCATACCTCTTGTTATGTTCTGTCTGCCTTTTGCCTGTTATAGGTCTTGCCTGCAGTGCCAATGGAATCCTCATCATGTCTGCGTTCTAGTGCACGTCTTGTTTTCTCTAGTGCATGCACTGCTTCTTCCCTATTGGCTGGCTGCAGTATTTCCTCTTTCCTTCAGCACTGTTCTGGCTTCAGGTCTTTCTAAGCTTAGTGTCAGTTAACTGTTTTTAGTTACTGACAACTAATGAAGCTTAGCGAAAGTTCAGCCAGGAAGACTCTCTCTCTCACGCACGCCAACTCCGTTTATTTTATTTTCATTCGCTCGCATGCTCGCCCATAAACCTCTGCAGTCAATATCTGGGGCTGTCAATAGGGGAACTGCAAAGCAGCCATATTGGATTTTTATGCGCGCAATTCATAATAGGAACTGTATGTCAGCGAGTGACTGACAGATACGCTTCAATACGAAAGAAAGCCTCGGTCATTACTTGTTGCGAGCTTGGATGCCACAACCGTCAGGTCAGGGATCGACATTTCAGGTTCTACGTTTTTCCCCAAAGACGTTAAGCTTAGAAATAAGAGGATAAACAATTCCGGTCGGGCTAGAAATAACAGAGAATTCAGCAAGTTCAAGCCCACTTCAGCACTCCAAGTCTGCAGCAGCTGTTTTGAGGCTGGAGGAAAACGTATGGTAAACACATCGACGATTTTTCCAGTCAAACCCAGTTCTTAAACACTACCAAGGCGAAAAATCCTTCGAGAAGAATGCCCAACAACAGCCTCATATGTCGCCGATTCACACAGCAAGTAAAAGCATTGTTTTACAATGTCAGTGCTGCTATCCATGCGAACACAATGAGTTGACAGTAGCTGTGCAATCGCTGACAGTGCACATACAACTTTTGGCGTTTCAATTTTATGAAATTATGTACGTTGCGGTGAAGCTACCTATAGAAAGCAGTTTTCGAGGATATAACTTCATTAATGGATAATACGACAGCCGCTCTTTAGCTTCACCTGCCGTCATCGCAAGGGCTTTTCAAAACTTCACATCGTATAAGAAAGCACTTACTGGGTAAACCATACATCGTTTTACAAAGAATGAAATACCCCTTTACGTCCTCCTAAATATTTGTTGTCTGATCGGGAATATCAACCGTGACAATGACTGGGGAGGGGAAAGGGAAAATGTGCTGACGCGAATCGATAAATAAATCAATAGATCCAAATTATGTCAAATAATAATTTTCGGAGTTATATCCCCAAGGATCTGAGCGAAAGAGCTCCATATCCATCCTCTACATGTCTCGGCTTTTTATTTGCCATAACGATTTTAATAGTGTACACAAATGTATTTTGGGGGGGGGGGGGGGATGTTCAATATCGCAAATGCATTTGCAAAGCATGTCCTGGCAATCCGGTGTGTCATCAATAACAAGGCTGCCTCCATTACTTGTTATTACCACGTAGCTACCTTACCTCTGTACCAGGTCCTCCTTCTTGCCACTTAAATTTGCGTTTCGACGTTACAGTAATCTCTTCAATTCTGTGACAATGGCTGCTTCGAAGGGCGAGCGAAAACCGCGCCAGGTACACCTTCTGGGTTCAAAATAAGCCGAGAATCATCGGCTTCCTCAATGGTTGTATTTACCGAAGCCATGCTAGAGACATACAACTCTTCTCATTATGCACTGCGCGTACTTCACTTCCGTGTATGCGCAGTGAGACTTGCAGTTCCCCTATTGAGCAGTCAGCTGGTGTAGCAGCTGATCTCTTCCATCCAACCGCGGCACACCGCAGTCGCATCGCTAGCCAATCGTTATGTTGCTGTCTTTTTAAAAAATGTCATTTTTCTCTGCTCTAGTTCGTTCATGCTGCCGTTCGCTGAGATGAGCTCCGCTCTTGCAATCTACGCTCGCCTCCATTTCTCGCATAAGCACTGGCTGCATCATCCAGATCTCGCTTCGGCCGCCCCTACCCTTCGCGCGTTATCTTCGGCGCCAGCTTTCAGCCATCTACTTCAGCGCAAGTCCCTTTTGCCACAGGCTGATTGCCTCCATGCCTCGCTGCTTTGCTGCAGTAATTCATGCAAATGGAGCCCCGACCATGTATTGAGTGCTGTACACGTTCATACGCTTAGTAGTCCATTATTCCAGTGTTAAAAAATCCTTTTCTTTTATTGGTCTTAATAATGTTCTGTTTTCTGAGAAGCTGAATTTTGGGTTTTCATTGGCTGTCGGTTGTGATCATCGGAGTTGGAAGAGGTGGACTCTTGAAATGGTTGGTCTGCGTGTTGTGAATCCGTATAGTATGAGTTTCGATTTTGAGTCGAGTTACTGGGATTAATCGGCTTTCTTTTTGATGATGTTCTGGTTTGCTGAGATGCTCCGGTACAACACCGCAAAATAACATGTACGGAGGCTGACGGGTCAAGTTTCAAAAAATAACACGGTCACATTCCGCTAAAAAATAGCCTGCGCAGATTTACCCACGATCAGTTTTATTACGAAACGGGCCAATAAAAGTGAAAAAAAAAGGCGCATCGTTGTACCTTGAAAATTGCAGGCCTGGTGTTCATTCAGTGCGCTGTCGGTTTTAAGTGCCAAGTCTTATATCGTATCGTTGGTATAAATGGCACAGATCCAGTGGAAATGCTGGCGAGAGAGCTCTAATTATTATTATTTGTTTTTATTTCGGCATGATTGTATAGTCGTTTCATGACAATTTCAACACAACATGTATCATGACCGAAAGGGTCGCGGGAGAAGCGAGATCGCTTGTCAAAGTCCCGCCCCCAACTCCCAGAAAAACAGTTTGATTATGGTTAAGATATCATAAAGATTTATAAATCACAATAGAGCTGAGTGTCCATTTACACTACGATTTAAGCGTCACAACATAAGATCATAAAGATTTATGAACATCATGAAGAATTTTAATCACAATATAGTTGAATGTCTATATAAGTTTAGATTTGAATGTCACTCTTGATTTAATCCATTTAGACTTGGTCCAGAAAAACCTGGACTCCTTTCTTCATCATTTGGTTTGTTCCTAGTGATTTGGAGTAGTTGGAAGGTGCAATAATACCAGATCTTTGCATGGATCTCTTAATTAGTCATCATTTCCGTCGACTTGGTTCACCCTTGCCTTATCGGATTTAATGACTTCTCGCAGTATGTTTAGTCCATCATTGCCTTCCTTGACGTCGAATCCAATTTTATTGAGCTTTCTGTCGAGGATAACCATGCTTTTCAAAGTTTTCTTTATCCTATGGTCGATCAAAAACAGACCAAGCCCCAGTGATAGCAGGCCGCTATCATAAATCCAATTAGATAGGCGTCCTCTACATCCTCGATGTCCAGGACTGCCAAACACAGACAACGCCACTTTCCCCATGCATCCATGGTGTAACCAGCTGGGAATGTCCCATCCGGGCATGTCGGTTCTCCAGAACCTGTCCGCCTCGTGGAAATAATTTTGTCAATTGCATTTAACGACCAGTTTATAAGGTCCATGGTGGTTACAGCTGTCTGTAGTAATGTGCTGTGACGGTTGTCTTTCAGACAGATGGCCTGGTGTGTCCAGTAGATGCAATGGTACAGATTTAACAATAGCAGTCCACATATTTAGTCTAAACAACCCCTATTGTTTATGCCCGTTATGGTTCCGTTTAATTTATCCAATGCCATTTTGTTGGATAAGTTTATAGTTATTCAAACATGCACATTTCAAAAGATACTTAAAGACCTTCAGATTGTCTGCCATTCTAATATTGTCTTCAAGTATGTTCCATGCACTGACTCCAGCCACAGATAAGGAGTGCTCACTCCGAGTCGATTTGACCCTTCTCGTTTGCAACAACATTCTGCCTCTTAGGTCATGGATACATTCACGTTGAAGAAATAGGCTTTGTATATTTCTAGGCAATTCTTTGTGGTATCCTAAATATACAATTTGCAAGGAGTTGAATTTTATTATATCCTGTAATTTAAGAAACTTTGCCTTAATAAACAAATCGTTTGTATGAGTTCCATAAGGAACGTAATGAATAATTCTAAGGGCCTTTTTTTGGAGTTTAAACAATGATTCTATTGTATTATTATAAGTGTGTCCCCATACTTCAGCGCAGTAATGTAAGTGGGGTGCTATGAATGCTGAGTAGATTATTTTAAGAGACTTGTGTTTTAATAATTTCTGCATTTTCCAAAGAATAGACACGCTTTTAGCTAACTTTCTTTGAACCAAATTTACATGTGGTTTCCAGCTTAAGAGATTATCTAACATAACTCCCATGACTTTATATTCGTTTACCCTTTCAATGCTGGTACCATTCACCTTTAAGTCTATGTCGTCCTTTAGGCCTTTTTTCCCAAATATCATAAATTTGGTCTTTGTAAGATTTAGTGATAACTTGTTTACATTAAACCACGTGTGAAGTTTAGACATTTTGTTATTAGCCAATTTTACCAATTGTTTGAGACCGACACCTGCGCAAAAAATAGTCGTGTCGTCTGCGAATAAAATTAGTTTTAGGAGATCGGACACCTTAACAATGTCATTTATGTAAAT
This sequence comes from Gymnothorax javanicus, assembly GCA_029692085.1. Lineage (NCBI taxonomy): Eukaryota > Metazoa > Chordata > Actinopteri > Anguilliformes > Muraenidae > Gymnothorax > Gymnothorax javanicus. The sequence goes on along the minus strand of CM056200.1, from coordinate 14,950,884 downwards.
TATGAACAACTTGGGACCTATGACCGAGCCCTGAGGAATTCCACAGGTAATGTCGAAGCAATTTGATTTGCTATTGCCCATCTGCACAAATGCGTCCTACTTGTTAAGTAATTTTTGATCCATTTTAATGCGGTCCCTCTTATTCCATATTTGTAAAGTTTTTCAATCAATATATCGTGATTTATAGTGTCGAATGCTTTCTTCAGATCAATAAATATGCCTATAGAATATAAGTTTGAATCTAGTGAATCTTTAATCATTTCAATAAATTCCGTTAGGGCTAGTGCTGTCGAATGCTTTTTCCTGAACCCATACTGACTGTCACACAGTAGTTTGTGTTTATCAATGTACTTGTCCAATCTGTCATTGAAGAGCTTTTCTTGGACCTTTGAGCATTGAGGTAAAATCGAGACAGGACGATAGTTTGAGAAATCATATTTATCCCCACTTTTGTAGAGAGGGATAACTTTCGCTGTCTTCATTTTATCTGGAAACACTCCGTAGGAGAAGGATAGATTGCATATATGCGTAAGTGGAGTTACAATTGCGTTAGTTAGTGTTTTCAGTAATTTCATATCTAATTGGTTTACATCAACAGATGTCTTAGCTGTACAATTTTTCAGAATTGATCTGATTTCAGATTCGGTAACAGGAGTTAATGTCATTGTGTCTTGGATTTCCTCATCCTTATCAAGGTAGTCCCATCTTAGGTGTGAGGATTTAATACCCTTTGCTAGTTCTGGCCCAACATTCACAAAATAACTGTTAAAATTCTCCACGACCAATTCCATGTTCTCTACTTTTTTTGCCATTTATATTAAAGAAGGTAGGGTACTCCCCTTCGGAGTCCTCCCAGACGTTCTTTATTATATTCGAGAGATTTCTGGTATAATGTTTATTTTCTAATAAAAGCTTTTCATAATACTCTTTTTTTATGTTTCCTTAGTAAATGTGTCGTTTTGTTTCTGTAATTTTTGTACCTAATTTCTGCTTTCTCAGTTCTTTCTCTCAGAAACTGCTTATACAGTGTATTTTTTTTTTTCTTACAGGCATTTGCCAGTGCTTTTTGAAACCCAAGGTCTTCTCTCTTTGTTTTGCTTCAGTTTGTTCGTTGTTTTGACTAGACAGTGTTTATCATACAGGAGTTTACTGTCCATAGAAAAGCCTCATAGGCTCTATTTGGATCGTTTTCTGCTAATACATTATCCCATTTTTGGTTCAACATATCTAATTCTAGTTTCTTTAGCCTTTTTTTCGCTTTTTAATTCTGATTTCTGTGTGTTCCAGGGTTTTCGATCTAGCCTGGTCCTTATATCTAATTTGCAGTTACAAATAGCAAAAACTAGTAGATGATCAGTAATGTCATTTATCATGATGCCACTTAATATTTCAGAATCTAATACATTAGTATACACATTATCTATCAAGGTGGCACTGTGTCTAGTAATCCTGCTTGGTTTTGTGATTAATGGTTGCATACCCATGGCATACATGGTGTTAATATAATCCTCTATTATAGAGCTATTATTTGGATTTATCAAGTCAATATTAAAGTCCCCACACATAAAAACATTTTTCTGGTTCATATTGGCGAGTAATTCACCCATACATTTGCTAAAAACATCAATTTGCGAATCCGGTGCTCTGTACACACAACAAATAACCGTATTTTTACCTTTCAACCTAGGCATTCCATTACATTTTCCACAGCATTTGATTTGCATTCTAGTACCTGGAAGTTTATGGCCTCATCAATAAATAGGCCAACACCCCCACCAGCTTTATTCAGTCTGCTCTTACACACGAAGTTGTAACCTTCCATGTAGAAGTCCTTGTCCTTTTCTTCTTTAATCCAAGTTTCCAATAATGCGATGATGTTGAACGGATTAGCAAATGACAGAAGGTATTCCTTTATTTGGTCAAAGTTTGCATATAGACTCCTACTACTAAAGTGGATAATGGACAAACTCCCTTCCATTTTAATGTTCTTGTTAAATTTGTCTACAGTAAAAAGTATCCGCATGCGTTTGTTTCGTTGTAAAAAAAAATGGTTATCCGGATCAATTTCTTCATTAGGGTCTATTCCTGAATGATGGTGACTTGTTGTTAAAAAGCCAGTTTCTGATCTACAGTTTGGTTCATCAGATAACTGCTCATAGAGATTTGTCAAGGATTTTAACCTGCCTCAGTGGTCAAAATTCTCCAGATCCCGCATCATCTTGATCAGCACCGGTCTGGTAGTTTCGGTGAAGACCCATTTGGTTTGATGAAAATTCTGCAGTTAGCCGACTAAGTGCTGTGTATCTTACCCGCTTTCTTTAGTTGTGAGCTTTCCATGCGATGGTTGCATTGTGCTTGGTGAGGTTTTCATTTATGAAAACATTGGATCCTTTGAGATTTTCCCTTGCTTCAACAGAGATTTTGTGCTTGTTGCTTTGTAAGTCGTAACAACACGGCCCGTGCTGTACTCCAGTCTCCGCTTACATTCCTTTTCGGTAGCAGATAACATGAATCCACATTGCTGGGGTCCAGAGAAATACTTTTGGACCTAAGGAATTCCACTACCTGCATTTCCACAGATTTATTGTCCTCCTCGTCTCGATCGTCGTCATTCGCTGCTGCCCTGGCATAACTCCTGGGTTTGATTTTGAGCCCTGTCAGGATTACATCATTACGTTTCTCTTGTTGCTCCAGCTCCTCCGGTTTGTTTGATAAAAATTTAATCTGTGAGTCTTTCTTGGCAATCTCTTTTTTGAGATCACAGTTTTCCTTCAAAAGCTGGTCCAGCTGCTCCTTCATACTGTCCCACCTCTCCCTCATTTCATTTCGCATTTCTTCGAGGGTCTCCATAATTGATGAAAGATCCGGCGGGCTTGGTTTGTCGCTTCTTCCCGGTTTACCCATTTTCTTAGTTCAGAAAAAAGGGCTCTATTACAGAGTTTGTGAGAAAGTTTATCACTCAACTTTTCTCTTGACTCTGTTGTTTTCCTGTATTGCCTGTATTGCGTGCAGTCGCTGTTCGGAGTTGTTGCTCCTTCAGTGACCATGAGCTTCCAAATATAATATTTTATATTAATATTAATATAATATTAGGTTATCCTATGTTTTGCTAGATGCTTGCGTACTTGATTGGTGCTTGAATTGTGTTCGGTTTAGGAAACTGTCATAATGAGTTTTTTTCAGACTTCATCCTTTAAGCGTATGCCGAACGAAGACGTTGCTATTGGGGAACGTGCTGCATTTATTATGCATAGTAATTGCCATTGGTCTGGGGGCACATGGTCATAAGAGGTTGCTATTGTTTTGAATGTATCTTTTTAACCGATTCATGTTATTCCCCAAAGTCAGGCGCCCAATTCCCATCTACTGCGTTCGGTCTCCTCTGTACCTAATCTGCATGACGTCATATCCCTGTATGAGAAATTCTGATCAAGACTATCGACTCATTGGGTTGGCATGTCGTTTTCTATAATGTGGTTTGTTCCTCCAATTCTCTTCAGTTTTTGCCTATGCTGCCCTTCCGTCGGGTTTCGGTGGTTATTTTCAAGGTCAGTGGTTCGCATGTAAATGGCCTCAGTCTTTGCCTTAGCTCTAATCCTCAGCACTGCACGAAATTTAACCATTGCCGTAGCCGTTGCATTTGGAGCATGTTCTGGCATCACAAATGTATTGAAGTTCTGTGCGACAATGAAGCCGCAGTAAGCATCATTGTCAAAAGTCAGGGTGGGACAGCGGTTAGCACAGCTGCCTCCTAGCAGGAACGTTGTGGGTTTGAATCCAGCCTGGGGCCTTTCCATGTGGAGTTTGCATGTTTTCCCCGTGTTTGCGCGGATTTCCTCTGGATACTCTAGTTCCCTCTTTAGGTTCAGCTTCCCCTTCTGCCTTATTTAGATTTCGCTAGGTTCTACATGAGAAAGGGTCTCGCTCTCTCTGCTCTGAAACTGCTTGATTTTGCTAGAGGATGTTTTGCGTTTCTCTGCTTTTGCCACTAAAACATGTTTCAGTCAGTGCCGTCGGCGCATTTATTGCAATTATTTGTATATTTGTAATTGTAATATGTCTGTCCGCTCGCATAACTCAACAACCGCTGATCAGATCCTTTTGGAGTTTTTTTTCAGGTCATGGGTGTCTACCGTTGCTTGGTCCTCCTCTCGGATGATCTGGATCCAGATCCAGATGGGATTTGGGAACAATCTTCTGAATTTTCACCATATGTCTATTTGTCAGCCCGTATTACTCAAAAAAAAAAAATTACTTATCGGTTTAACTTGAAAGTTTGCTCATTGTCACCACTGCTAATTCCTTAAGGGGCGAGGGTCTGCAATCTTTGATTGTCTTGTTCGTCATTGGTTGATGTTCGTCACTTTAAACTCCGCTACATAAGAGGTCTAATAGCTGGGGTTCAGTCTGGTGCAAGAGGTTTCGTCCTATCTTTTCCAAGCCTATTTCTAGTAGCCCCCAAGCAATACCTAGATCATTTGTCCAGAATAAGTGCCGCTCTTCAGCGGCTATGTAAGGTATACGTACGGCCTGTCTAACAACTAGGCCGCTGGTCTTCAGCAAATGCATCCCACGTTTATCCCGAAGCATCTGCAATCGTCAAAGCCCAAAGATCGCTGAAGCCTTCTCAGTCCAGGGTAAGCTTGCAAATAACTGGTGGTTGGTGGTTGGCTTTTATTTGTATTTCCGCTGTCACTTGCTAATTGCATGCAGGGTTTTGCAGCCCCTAGCCACTGCTGGCTATCATCACGTATAAATAAATAAATATTTTTGCCAGGTCATGCAAATTCCTTGTCACACTTTAATTTCCAGGTTTTCAGGAGCCTTAGCCTAAAAGCAGCTCATCACCGGTTGCAGTCCCCTCTCTAGGTTCAGCCTCCCATGCGGCCCTATTTGAATTCCGCTAGGTTCTATATGAAGAGTTTTGCTAAAACTGCATGATTCTGCTGGAGGATGTTCGTTTGTGTTTCTCTGTTTAGCCACTAAATCCTGCTTCAGTCAGTGCTGTCTGCGCATTTATTACCTTTGTCCCGAATGGGAGCGAGGGTATCGCAATCGGCAGTCCGTATGCACGTATATATATTTATATATATGTCTGTCCGTCTATCTGTCCATAACTCATCAACCGTTGATTGAATTAACTTTTTTTTTTTTTTTTTTTTTTTTTACAGGTGATGAGTGTCTACCGTTTCTCAGCCTTCCTCTGCAATGATCTGGATCAGGATCCAGATTTGGATTTGGGAACAGTTTTCTGGATTTTTCTCCATATGCCTATTTGTCAGCTCGTATTTACATATAATATATATATATATATTATATCTGTTTAACTTGAAATTTTTTACTCATTGTCACCACTGCGAATGCTTCAAGGGGCAAGGGTCTGCAATCTCTGATTTTCTTGTTGTCATTGGTTGTTGTTCGTCACCTCAAACTCCACCATATATGAGGTCTATAGCCGGGGTTCAGTTTGGAGCTAGATGTTCTGACCCATCTTTTCCAAGCCTATTTCTAATAGCCCAAGCAATAGCTGGATCATTTGTTCAGAATAACGCCGCTCTTCAGCGGCTATGCAAGGTATATCTACGCTCTCTCTATCAACTAAGCCACTGGTCATCTTCAGCAAACGCATCCTACATTCGCCCCGAAGCATCTGCAATCATCAAAGCCTCAAGATCCCTGAAGCCTTTTCAGTCCATGGTAAGCTTGCAAATAACTGGTGGTCGGTGGTTGTTTTATCTGTATTCCTGCGGTCACTTGCTAATCGCATGCTGGGCTCTGCACCCGTAGTCATTGCTGGCTACTCAAAAAAAAAAAAAAAAATGCAGGGCTTTACAGCCCCTAGCCATTGCTGGCTATCATCATGCAGTGCACAAAAAAAAAAAAAATAAATAAAAAATGCAGGGCTTTGCAGCCCCTAGCCATTGCTTGCTAATGTCTGGATTGTATAGTTCTTTAGACCTCATTTGTGTCCCATGTCATGCTCATCATGTTTTCCTCTCTCAGCAGCCCGTGCTTCTCGGTCTTTATGATGTTCCTGCTTGGTGAGTATTCCTTCCTTCCTATGGGGGATTCATCAGGCTGCGTTTTTGGGGGGCTTCCGCCCCCTAATTTTTGGGGGATTTTCCAGCTGCTGCTCTGAGCCGTGCTCCTGCTCTACGAGTCTTCCCGAAGAGTCCAAGCGCCAAGGACTTGTCTGATTTTAAGCATATTAATCCTGACTGCTGTCTTCCTGCTGTCCTGATCCTCTCATCCCTAATTTACCATCAATTTATTATTCAGCCCGCGGAGGATGGGCTTCCCCAGAATAGCCAGGTTCCTCCTGAGATTTCTTCTCAATGAGGAGTTTTTTCTCACCACCGTTCGAGGCTTTTTCTCCCTACAGAGAGTTTTTTGCCTGCTATTCGGGGATTAGGGATTAGTCTGGGCTCTGCCCTTTTCTCTATGTAAAGTGCTATGTAAATAAAATTGAATTGAATTGAATTCTACTTATGCTCAACGCAAATTAAAATTTTTCTTGATTTCACTCGAGTCTCTCCTGATTGAACTAACATTCACGGGAGGTCTTTTTCTTAGACAGGCACTTTACTAATATTACTAATTTAGGTAGGGCGTTGATTTTCATAATTTCCTGCTTTGTTGTTATTTCAGTTCTCGCTTTACTTTGCTGCGTAACTTTTTCACTCTTCCTTCAATCTGCATACTTCATTGGTACTTAGCTGAGCACATCCATTTTCTTAATGAGCTTGTTATGTCATTAAGCCTTTGTCCTATGGCTCTCACTTATGCTTTGTTCCCTCCCTCTTCTGCCCAGGTGTTCTTCGTTCCTGATCAAGCCTTGTTCCTTCATATTCTGTGGAGGCATTCCAGTTGGCCCGTTGGGTTTTCATGTGCTTTCCATGCTGCGGCGGTTCTTGCTGATTATTTCTCGCCTGTATTCATGCCATGTTAGTCCAAGTCCCAGCAAGGTTTTATTTACGTTTTTGAGTGCTTCATTCTGGTTGGGTGTTTCTGAAGGGAAAATGGGTGTAGCACCCAACAAGATGTGTTTGTGAAACACTGATGCCCCCAGATATAAGCATAGTTTGGATTTATAATAAAAAGTTTATGGAAAATATAAAGTTTATGGAAAATGCGTCCTACGCCAAGGTGAAGGTCACAAGGTCAAAAATGATGACCTCATCCGAAAGGTCTCGTGACAAGGGATACACACGTGAAGTATCAAGGCCTATTTCTGACCAATCAAAAGTTACGGCCAAGGTTAAAGTTTTTTTGTTGTTGCAGACAAGCAGACAGACAGATGGACAGACAGGTGCAAAACAATATGGCAGTCTTAAAAAATCAGTCTTTTTCAATTCAGTATGTCTTGTTTTCAAGAAAAGATATCTATGATATGCGATTTATGCCAATTAATATAAAAATGAGGTCACATGACATCATCCAAAGTGGGCTTTGCCCCTTATTCTGATTACCAACAGGAAACGGTCTATTTTGGGTATAGGTTGGTTTTGCCCCAAGAAATTATGGATCAGACAAAGAAAGAACTACCTGTTTGATGGAAGAGACTGCAAATGAACTGATCAGGACCATAAGGCTACTGATCCAAAAGGGACATGCAGGTGGACAGCTTTATGAATCAGTCAAAAAGATCCTCTTCATCATCAGAGTCATCTGACTCGGAGTCATAAGGATCCGGCCTGTCGTCATTGTCATCCTCTGGTGACGACTCTTCCATCTGGCTGGTATTCATTTCCAGTGCTGATGGCATTTGTTGGCCTTCAAACCACACTCTCCATGACTCCGTCCTTTAGTTCCCATCCACATTGTGTAGGCTCAAGGCTGCATTATGGGTTTGGAAGATGGGCATTTGTCCAAATCGTTGCGACATAGTTTGTACGCTTAACCTTCTACTGAAGTGCTGGATATGATGGATCTGCATTGCATCAAGAGTTGACTTTGTTTGTGATACATACAGGTGTCCCTCCATCAAGACCGCTGAGCAAAAGAAACGTGGAATTCTTTCATTACACATCGAACAATGGGGCTGTCATCAGAAGCAGTATTGACTCTCTCAGGAATGAACACGAAGAAGCTCACACCAGAACCATTTTACATTTGATGCATGCTACAAGCCTCAACCCTGATTCAGTTGCCATTGTTCGCTGCAATGATACAGATGTCCTCTACATTTTGTGTTCCCACATGAAAAGGCTGTCAGCAGAAGTTTACATGGACAGCAGCTACGACGCAGACAACACTATAAAGTACACTGATGTCACAAATTGACTAGGGAAATTGGAAACATGTCCAATCTCTTGCCTGTGCTACACGCTTTCTAGGGTGTGACTGCACCTGCTCCTTCATGAGAAAGGGTAAGGTGAAGTTCTATGAGAAAATTGAGAAATCAGACGAATACCAAGATCTTTTCAAGGAATACAGCCAGCTGGCAGTTCCCTATGAAAACTTGCTGAATGGCATGCAAAAGTTTGTATGCGATATACATGGAAAGGCAAAGATGTCAAAGGTCAATGATACTCGATATGCCAGGTTCAGAGAGAAGTATGCTCCAGAATGCCAGCCAGATCGAAGAATTGTCACCAGAGGATGACAATGACGACAGGCCAAATCCTTATGACTCCGAATCTGATGACTCATAAAAATAATTTGTTTGCAACTTATAAGTTTTGCCTTTGAGGTAACTTGTTTCTTCAGTGATAAATATTCTCTCTCAATTTTGACATTTTTGTTTGATATCCAAAAAGGTTTGTTCGATAGTGTTGACACAAGTCAGATTCCATAGATTTTCGTGTGTTTAGAATAAGAAGAATTCCTGTACATAACACAAAGCATCTCATTCAGATTCAAGTCAGCACTTTGACGAGACCTCTCCAAAAGCTTAACCCTAATCAGTAAAACGCGGGTCAGAAAGGACCCAGAGCATTAAAAACGTTCATATTTTTTTACAAATCTCAATCTATCGATCCCAAAATATTTTTTTGTGAATGAAATTTTTTGTTTTACGGTGTGTAAAAAATTTTTAGGATCAATTGAGCAGTTTTTATGAATTAATAAAATTGTCAACCGGGTCAGTACTGACCCAAACGAATGTTGTCACTTATTTCATGCTGAAATTCTGATTTTGTTAGCTAATATTGGTTTTCTTTTGCAGGAATGTAAAGAAGTGAACCATGGCAATTAAAAGAACAAAGAACAAAATGGACAATCAGTTACTACTGATTCATATTCAGTGGATATTATCTTGCTCATTACCTCATTTCATTCAAGCTGAGTTATTGAAAGGATTGTTTAAATATCTGAGAAAAACAAACTTTTTGTTTACCTTATATAAATGGTAATTTTCATACAATGGTTTGACTGGTATGAGGTGCTAAAATCAGTCAAAATCGTTACTTTACGTTACTTGAAAATTCATAAAAAAGAAACTACATTTTATACTTCTTTTATATTTGGTATATAATTTCATTATTAGTGTACCAAGCATGAAATAAAGAGTCAACAAGATTGTAATTTCAATGTTTGAGGAAAACAAATTTTCAGTTTCACACTTTTCTATGGAGAAATGTGAAACTTCCAAATGGTTTTAATCCCATTTATTTCAAGCATACATAAAAGTAGAGAGTTTATCCTTTCATATGAGCTATTGATCATTAAAATCGGAGCAGTATGAGATTGTTTGTTATGGCAAGTCGCCCAGGTCCTAAAGCAGCAAGGCAACCCCAGACCATAACACAACCACCACAGTGTTTGACTGTTGCTATGATGTTCTTGTTGATGAATTTTGCGTTAGCCTTACCTCAGATGACCCATTTCTTCCAAAAATTTCCACTTTTGACTCATCAGTCCACAAAATATTATTCTAAAAGTCTTGGGGATCATCAAGATGTTTTTTGTCAAATGTGAGACGAGCCCTTGTGTTCATTTAGTCAGCAGTGGTTTTCACCTTGCAGCTCTCCCATGGATGCCATTTTTGCCCAGTCTCTTTCTTATTGTGGAACTGTGAACACTGACTTTTACTGAGGCAAGTGAGGCCAGAAGTTCTTCAGATGTTAGTATGTTAGTCTAGGTTTTTTTTTTTTTTTTTTTTTTTTTTTTGACCTCCTGGATGAGTTGTCGATGCACTCTTCAATGTAATTTTAGTAGGCCAGCCACACGTGGGAAGGTTCACCACTGTTCCAAGTTTTATGTACTTGTAGATAATGCCTCTCATTATAGTTTATTAGAGTCCCACAGCCTTAGAAATTGCTCTATTACCCCTTACAGACAGATAAATGTCAAAGACTTTGTTTCTAATCTGTTCTTGGATTTCTTAAGATTGTGGCATGATGTGCTGCTTTTTGACTGCTTCACATTGTCAGAGAAGTTCTCTTAGTGATGTTTAACAGCGCTGACAAGGATCATGCCTGATTGAGTCTAGTGTCAAGTGAAACTGAATTCAATTATCGATTATGTTTGTTTAATTGTTTAATTGGTTGATTTAATGACTAAGAAGTTGTTTTTTTTTTTTTTTTTTGAATAGGACCAGGTCGGGTTGAATTGCTTTTTTACTTCCATAAATGAAATCATCACTCATCATAAAAAACAGCATGTTGTCTTTACTCTGGCGATTTTTGTCCAGTGTTAAATGGAAAATTAATTTGAATTAGTTTGATTATATAAAACATTTACCTGTGACAAATATGCAAAAAAAAAAAAGAAAAAATCGGGAAAGCTGCAAATACCTTTTTATACAGCACTGTAAGATATATGCACAAAGGACACACGTAGATGGATACACACACACGCAGACATGTACACACACACACATGTACACACACACACAGGGTGTGATCAGAAAGGGAGTCTCTGCAGTGGCGGCGGTTGGGTGGGTATCTGTGCCCACCTCCTGCTGCTTGACTCCATTACGAAGCAAACAGACACACTGCACATTACACACTCTCCACATCGTGCCAGGCTGCCTCAAAGCACCTCGCACACCCCCCCTGCACAGCAGAGAGCGACCAGCCCTTCAGAGACTGTGGCGTCCCGACCAGAACATCTATAACCACATCTATCCTCTGATCTCTGTCACCGAGCAACACGAAGCCCCTCGCATACTGTGCAGAGCAGGCTTGTACAACACATTCCCCAATACTGCTCTTCTGCTCACAGTTACAAGCACACAACTCTCCAGAGCACCACCAGTGCGCTACCCTGCAGTACCCAGCAGGTCCAGCAGGTGGCACTGCTACAAAGCACCAGGCATTGCACAGACTCACTCATATTATGCATTTTCTCACCAAATACAAGTATGTGCAATCTCTCTCTTTCTCTCTCACTCCCCTCCTTCACCCTGTCTTTGTCTATCTACATATCCCTTTCTTTTCTTTTTTCTGTCTGTCACACTCAGACACACACACTCACGCAGGCAGACTATAATCAAAACCACAAAGCACATCAGCACCGCAACAAACTCAAAGCAAATTTGTTGAGACCTCACTGGTTCTGTCTTTCCCTTTTGCGAGGTCACATGAAACAGGATCTCGCTGGTGTACGTTTCAGCACCACAGTATATCTGTATGTAAACTCCGTCTCTGAGAGACGTGACTGAGCGGTAAAAGCAGGAATGTGATGGCGTCGAGATGTTGTAGGCTACCAGTCAGACAAGTTCTCGAAAATGAGTATTTTATCCAAGTGCCCTGGTGCCGCCCTGAATAATCCATTTCATTATGGACATGTGACCTGGAGGGGAGGACCTGTGTTTGTCTCCAACAGAACATTCTTCTAATAGTACTATTTCGACATTTAACACTCTCTTTCCCGAATCCTCCTTTCTTCCTCTATTCTCTCTCAATTCAATTCAGTTCAATTCAATAAGCTTTATTGGCATGACTGTATTGTATACAATATTGCCAAAGCATTTTTGGACAGACAGGTCTCTCTCTCTCACTCTCTGTCTCTCTCTCTCTCACTCCCTCTCCCTTTCTCTCAATTCAATTAAATCAATTCAATTCAATTTAATACGTTTCATTGACATTAAATGTCTGGCGGAGAGTATTGCGAAAGCGCCAAGCACAATGCACTTATCAACAAAAAAAAAGAATAAACAAGAAAATCATGTATGTACATATATGTATTCATATGATTCCTAAAATAAAATAATCTCTTAATCTTTCTAACACACACACACACACACACAATCACTCAAACACACAGAAACACACACAAACATTCACGCAAACACAAACACATGTACACATTCACTCAAACACACACACAAACACACGCATTCACGCAAACACGCACACACACTCACATTCACTCAAACAAACACACACACACACACACACACACACATTTACTTAAACCCACACAAACACACACTCCCGGGGGGAAACACTTCTGAAATTGGATGTCAGGGGTCAGTAATTCTGAGTGATGATGGACGTAAACAGTGGCCACTAAAGCCGTGCCACATGACCGGACAATCACTGACATTTTCCAGCGACATATTGATTTTTTTTTTTTTTAATTACACCTGATGCAGCCCACTTGCGGTCAACAATCACAGCAGATTCTGAGCAGAATGCACAGCGTATAGGACCGTCTCAGACAGCGAGTCTCTTTAATTGGTATCCACACAAGTTCTGCTGATTCAGGTCAGAACCGATAAATCTCCTGCACAGTCAGCTGCTGTCTCACACACAGCCTGTGGAATTATGAGCTGATCTAAGGAATTATTCAGTTTCCCAATCAGGAACAGGGGAACCTCAGCGGTGTACTGGACAATGTTGTCCCCTGACCATTTCTCCTCAAAATGAGCCCAATAGGAGTTGTATTGAATGCTGGTTGGCTAGGAATTGGCTATATGCCTATCTCTGTGGGGTGTCGGTCAGGACACGGGAGGCAGGTCTCTCTTTCTTTCGTTTATTGCAGATTGGCAAGCATAAGGTTACAGGTACATCCTTGTTTGGTGTGGCTATTGTTATGTATGAGTGTTTTATGTACAGCATTGTATATCATTTGTAAATGGAGATTTGTTACATGCTGTTTTTGCTGCCTTGCTGGTCAGCTATTTATTTTGTTCATAAGCACCCCCTGGTGGTGTGTCTGTAGCAAACCATGATCTGATGCAATACCACATCTTTGTAATGAAATAGACTAGTACTTTCTAGAAGCTTCAGGCATCTTCTTGCGTGGAGGGGGCGGGATTACCCAGGAATTCTGTAGATCTTTCCAGAATGTTGCTAGTCTATATAAATGCTGTGATTTTGGCCACCAGTGGCAGAGTTTTTGTTTTGGCAACAGAGTTACATCGTGGCATTAGAGTGTTATTATAAGATTAAACAGTGGATTATTTGTAGAAGTTTTTTTTTTTTTTAATCAGTAAAGAATAAATTTGTTTAAGTTGTCATTGCTGGTTTTCTTTGTTGTGATTTTCAAGTCATAACACCATTGAAAAAAAAACCACAAGTTGGGATTGTAAATTAGTTCTACATATTTGTAATATGGAACATTTAAAGGTACTGATGATAAATGTACAAAAGAAAATTAATATTAGTGCTACTACTAATTCCACCGAAGTGTGAAAGTGATACATTCTTCATATCAAGAGAAGCAAAAACACCACTGGGTAATACACAGGAGTATCATGTCCCTTAATCATCTACAGGATCATTCGGGAACAACTTTACAGTTGCAATGCACCCCCCCCTTTTGGCAGCAGGCATAATAGAAATTTCAATCCCGTTTGCATCCATTATTGTTAAAATCATGCACTCCAGGCACTTTAAACGTTAGCACAGAAGATAATCCAGAGAACGACACCTCCAGAATACTGCACAAAAAGGGGGTTATTTACTAGGAAGCGACCGGTGCTTTGCTGCACCGTCTGCAACCTGTAGGCAACCGCAATGGGCTACTGAACTAATTAACACATGCGTTGGAATTGCATGCTGTCCTACCATCAATTGGCAAAAAACACCGCCAGTCATAGACGTGCACTCGTTATCACGTAAATAAGACTTCAAAAAAGAAAGGCGCTGTACCAATAACTTGGCTCGGATTGTATATGGGATGAGGTACCCGAGTGGGTCGTACTGCCTGGCCAGCTCGCGATAAATGTTGCACATTGTAGGCTGCTCATATGGGACAGAACAGCTTTGGTAATTAAGGGTGTCTGACTCACAGTGCCAGCGCAAGCCGAGTGTTAGCTCCTGTTGTTATGACTTGAAAATCACAACAAAGAAAACCAGCAATGACAACTTAAACAAATTTATTCTTCACTGAAAAAAAACTTCAACAAAAAAAATCTACTGTTCAATCCTCTAATAACACTCGAATGCCACTATGTAACTCTGTTGCCAAAACAAAAACTCTGCTCCCCTCTGACCAAAATCACAGTATTTATATACACTAGCAATATTCTGGAAAGATCCACAGGATTCCTGGGTAATCCCGCCCCCTCCAGGCAGGAAGATGCCAGAAGCTTCTAGAAAGCACTCGCCTATTACAAATGATTTTACATCAGGTCATGTTTTGCTACAAACACACCACCAGAGGGTGCTGAAGAACAAAATAAATATAGCTGGCCAGCAAGGCAGCAAAAACAGCGTGTAACAAATCTCCATTTGCAAATGAAGTGTAATGCTGTACATAAAATACTCATACATAACACTGTGCATCAGCTTTAATTTGTGAGAGCCACAACTCACTACTATCTGATCTTACTTCTTGCAGGAGGTGGCTGATCACAGTTGGTATGTTACTAGCCTACTGCCGGACTTCAAACCCACCAGTAGCCAACAGGGCCCTAAGCTTGTCCAGGAGGTGGGGCGCTACATCCGGGGTAGGGAAGCTTTGTCGGCAATCGTCTACGTAAAAGCATCGGTCCATGGTGAATCTCACATCCTCCCCTGGTTGGCTGTGGTCAATGACGTGCTTCTGTACTGCATACATGGCACAGCATGGACTGCACGATGTGCCCAAGGGGAGGACCTGCCACTCATACACGGTGGGGGGATGTTCCTTATTCAGGTCACGCCACAGAAAACGTCGGAGGGGTTTATCCTCAGGAAGGAGGCGGACCTGGTGGAACATCCCCCTAATGTCCCCACTGATGCCCACTCGGTGCTGCCGAAGTAAAGGAGGACTCCCAGAAGCGAGGAGCACAAGGTAGGACCTGGGAGTAGAGCCTCATTGAGACACTGGCCTTTGTACTGAAAGGAGCAGTCAAAGACAACATGGTTCTTATTATTGTGCTGTACAAGGTGGTGAGGTATATACCATGTCTCCCAATGAAATTTCTGAGTCCTTTCTCCTCAGGGAAAAAAAAAAACGCAATTGCGTACGGCCCGTTGGTAGCCAGTGGCCCACATCACAGGTTGGGCCGCCATGGCCTAAAATGCCAGGGCTGTTTTTTTTTCGTCCCAGTCCAGCCCTGTTGACAACTGAATATTTTTTCTCACGTGAAAGGCCACTCCTCCAGCCGCTGAGCAATGTGTCTCTTTTTCCAGGCTGAGGCAAAATCTGTGCTGACTGAATATGAGATCCCCTTCCTTTTTAACATCATCCACATTTTACACTGTTATAGCTTTTTTTTTAATTTTCAAATGAAAATAAAATCCCCGCTTGGGATTTTATCTCAATTATCTCGAGACCTTGTCATCCCTTATTCGCTTGGAGTCTTTATTTCTTAGTTCACTCCTATCGGTCTGTCTGCTGTCTGTTAATTCCTCTGGCCAGAAAATTGGGGACATCCCGAACGATCAACGCCTCAGTCTTACACGTATGCACACATTCTTGATTTCTAAAAACAATTTCACAATTTGATTGGTCAGACCACTGGACTGTTTTCCACTTCACTTCAGTTCATTATAAATGAGCTCAAGCCCAGAAAAAGAGACATCTCTGGATCTTGTTTATCTGTTTACACAGCTTATCTTTCCATGGCAGAGTTTTAACATTTGTGGATGCAGCAATAAGTGTGTTCGCAAACAAAAGGTTAACAGAAGTGGTCTTGAGCCCATGCATAAAACAACATTTGATGTATTGTCTTTGATCTGTTTTCAATTAAACTTTTGGGTTCAAGTGATTTGCAAATTAGAACATCTTGTTTTTATTCACATTTTATACACCGTCTTTGACTTTTTTGGAAATGGAGTCATACAATGGCTCTTATACCTGAAACCCAAAAGTATTTATACCTACACACCCATTAGCACCTTCACCTAAATCTCCAATAGTGCCAATATCCCCTGTTATGATAGAAATGATTGCAGAACTAATATAAGTGTGTTAGCTGACAGCTAGCCCATTGACAGTTGCATGTATTCCATTTGACAAAGACATGTTGTCACGGGTTGCCATATCAGCCAGCAGAGAGAGTGAGCTCTTGGTGTCACACTGGCAGTTTCTCAAAGTGAAGGCTACAGCCCAGGTACGCTGCATTACAAGGCTGCTGCATCATAGCAGGCTGTTCCACTGTGAAGGAGCTTTCGAATACAGCTGAGAAATGAAGCCGTCTTCTAGCCTGATATCAGACCATTTCCATGTTGACAATTCTGTCTGATGTCAGGCTAAAGAGAAGGCTGCATTTCTCCGCTGTTATTAAAAGCGCCTTCACAATGGAACAGCCTGCGATACAGCCCAAAAATGCAGCCTGCGCTTTGAGAAACGACCATTGTGTAAACCGTGTTTTCACCAGTGATTTCATCGTTCTGTGGTCCTCAAAGTCAGTCCTACAAATCATAGCCTATCCCAGGTGTGCTAGTTTCTGTTCTAACCAAAAGAGCAATGTGCAATGAGCAAAAGAGCATTAGAAAAGTGTTCCCTTCTATCCATTCATTTGTGCAATATTATTCTGTGAAGAGGAAAACTCACTGTTGTGTTCCAGGGTCCTGGGCCTTTGGCCAGGACAGTACTTTGGGGTTTTAACAGTGTCTTGTGCCAGGTTTCATAGTTCATAGTCATCACTCATATCATGGTTTTAACAGGTTCTTGTATCAGGACTCATATGTCACAGTTTTCACATTTATTGTTCTTGTTTTATTTTCCATGTTTTGTTTTTTGCCAGGTCTGCCCAGCCACTCCACCGCTTGTCTGCGTTCCGCCCCATGTCTTCGTTTTCGCACACTTCTGAGCTCTGGTTGGCTTTTGGTATTTCCCCCTTCCTTCTGTGCTGTGCTGGATTCAGGGCTGCCTAAGCTTAATTGGCAATTAACTGTTTTTAAGTACTAACATTTACTAACAGTCACGGGGAGGTGTAATTCTTGGACAGGCACATTACTAATACTACTAATTTTGATAGGGAGTTTATTGTCATGATTCCTGCTTTGCTATTTCAAGATCTTGCTGTGCTTTTCTGTTTTAACATTCATGCTTCCTTCCAATCTGCATGCTTCATTGGTACTTAAGCTGAGCACGCTCATTTTCTTAATGAGCAAGTCATGTCAGCCTATCATTGTCCTTGTCTCATGATCTTGCCTTGCCCCTTGTTTCTTCTCCAGGTGTTGCCCCTCATGTGTGCTGATTTTCCTCCCTTTATCTGGAGTCGGTGGAAGTTGGCTGGCAGACAGAGTCTCGCGGTTTTCACTGTGTGTCATGCCCTTGTGTTTGCGTCAGTGCACTATTTACTTCTTCATAGCCAAGCCAAGTCTTGTTTGTATTATAGCCTGACTATTCTTCTCTGTTTGTGGTTTTCTCCCTGGAGGTTCCAGTGGTTTTTGTTTTTTGTCGTTTGAACCTTTTTTGTTGTCAGCTCTGTGAAGCTTACCTTAGTTGGATTTTGCAACCCTTTGGGCCAAGTTTTCTGTTGGCCCATGTGCCTGTTTTCTTTTGTTTAATAAACTCCCCGTTTCTCGCGTCTGGTGTCTCACTGATCTCGCATCACTCACAAGCTCCAAAAACTGCGGTACTTCGCTTGTGGAAAAATGATTTGCATATTCAGTGCAGTACATGTGTCCTGTGGAACATTAAAGGCAACCCCTTCAGCATAAGCACTTTTCATTATAAATATAAAGAAATATTTTTCCATATTCAATCAACATGAACCCCTTGCACACTAACTTGTCTCTTTTTTCCCTGACGTAGGTTTGAAGTCAGATAAAGCATTTTATTTTTCATATCGTAGGACAATAATGTCACTTACATATTCTATATCGGCTGGTTGCAGCACTTCACTGAAGGAACATATGAATTATTATCAGAGAAATATTAAAACCCAGGACAGCATGTTTCCATGGCCACAGCTAAATCAAATGGAAAATATCAAGATCTTGTAAATCATTTTATACACATTTCCCTGTAATTTAGCAGGACATATTTGGGATCGTTTAAAACTTAGGGATCTCTGGGTGCCCCGGTGGCTCATCGGTCTAAGCGCGTGTACCATAAAGGCTGTGTCCTTCCCGCAGTGACCTGGGTTCAATTCCAGCTCAGGTCATTTGCTGCATGTCTTCCCCCATTCTTCTCCCCAACTTTCCTGTCTCTCTACACTGTACAACTTTCAAATAAAGGAAAAAATCTTAAAAAAAAAACTTAGGGATCTCTATTAGAATTTAAATAAGGCCTGAAGATGCACAGGTTTGAATGCAACAGCTGTTTTTCACAGACCTGTTCACAGGTTTTATGGCATCAGATCAGAGTGAGATTTGATGTGTTGCATCAGACCTCCTGACCTGGGCAGGATTTTACAATCTCAGACTGAGTAGCTTGTTTTAAAAAGGCGCGTAACACACGATGGCACCAGATTAGAGTAAAAATACAGTGTCCAGGTCCAGGCATCCAGACAAGAAGAAGAATAGATAGACCAAACATATGGCTCAACAAACAATAGTCCTCAGGGTTACCTGGAACAAGAGTAGAGGTGAGCCCAAACAATGGTCCTCAGGGTTACCTGGAACAAGAGTAGAGGTGAGCCCAAACAATAGTCCTCAGGGTTACCTGGAACAAGAGTAGAGGTGAGCCCAAACAATAGTCTTCAGGGTTACCTGGAACAAGAGTAAAGGTGAGCCCAAACAATAGTCCTCAGGGTTACCTGGAACAAGAGTAGAGGTGAGCCCAAACAATAGTCCTCAGGGTTACCTGGAACAAGAGAAGAGGTGAGCCCAAACAATGGTCCTCAGGGTAACCTGGAACAAGAGAAGAGGTGAGCCCAAACAAAAGTCCTCAGGGTTACCTGGAACAAGAGTAGAGGTGAGCCCAAACAATGGTCCTCAGGGTTACCTGGAACAAGAGTAGAGGTGAGCCCAAAAAATAGTCCTCAGGGTTACCTGGAACAAGAGTGGAGGTGAGCCCAAACAATAGTCCTCAGGGTTACCTGGAACAAGAGCAGAAGTGAGCCCAAACAATAGTCCTCAGGGTTACCTGGAACAAAAGTAGAGGTGAGCCCAAACAATGGTCCTCAGGGTTACCTGGAACAAGAGTAGAGGTGAGCCCAAACAATGGTCCTCAGGGTTACCTGGAACAAGAGTAGAGGTGAGCCCAAACAATGGTCCTCAGGGTTACCTGGAACAAGAGTAGAGGTGAGCCCAAACAATGGTCCTCAGGGTTACCTGGAACAAGAGCAGAGGTGAGCCCAAACAATGGTCCTCAGGGTTACCTGGAACAAGAGCAGAGGTGAGCCCAAACAATGGTCCTCAGGGTTACCTGGAACAAGAGTAGAGGTGAGCCCAAACAATGGTCCTCAGGGTTACCTGGAACAAGAGTAGAGGTGAGCCCAAACAATAGTCCTCAGGGTAACCTGGGAGGTGAGCCCAACAATAGTTCTCAGGCACCTGGAGGTAGACTTGAGCCCAAACAATAGTCCTCAGGGTTACCTGGAACAAGAGTAGAGGTGAGCCCAAACAATAGTCCTCAGGGTTACCTGGAACAAGGTGAGCCCAAACAATGGTCCTCAGGGTTACCTGGAACAAGAGTAGAGGTGAGCCCAAACAATGGTCCTCAGGGTTACCTGGAACAAGAGTAGAGGTGAGCCCAAACAATAATCCTCAGGGTTACCTGGAACAAGAGTAGAGGTGAGCCCAAACAATAGTCCTCAGGGTTACCTGGAACAAGAACAGAGGTGAGCCCAAACAATGGTCCTCAGGGTTACCTGGAACAAGAGTAGAGGTGTGGCCAATCAATAGTCCTCAGGGTTACCTGGAACAAGAGTACAGGTGAGCCCAAACAATGGTCCTCAGGGTAACCTGAAACAAGAGTAGAGGTGAGCCCAAAAATAGTCTTCAGGGTTAAACAATGGTCCTCCAGGGTTACCTGGAACAAGAGGTGTCCCAAACAAGAGTAGCTGTGAGCCAAACAATGGTCCTCAGGGTTACCTGGAACAAGAACAGGTGAGCCCAAACAAGTCCTCAGGGTCCTGACCCAAAAACAAGTAGAGTGAGCCCAAAAATAGTCTTCAGGGTTACCTGGAACAAGGGAAGAGGTGAGCCCAAACAATAGTCCTCAGGGTTACCTGGAACAAGAGTAGAGGTGAGCCCAAACAATAGTCCTCAGGGTTACCTGGAACAAGAACAGAGGTGAGCCCAAACAATAGTCCCCAGGGTTACCTGGAACAAGGGCAGAGTTGAGCCCAAACAATGGTGAGGGTTACCCAAACAAGCAGGTCCTCATGGGGTTACCTGGAACAAGAGTAGAGGTGAGCCCAAACAATGGTCCTCAGGGTTACCTGGAACAAGAGTAGAGGTGAGCCCAAACAATAGTCCCAAACAAATAGAGGTGAGTCCTCAGGGTTACCTGGAACAAAGTAGAGGTGAGCCCAAACAATAGTCCTCAGGGTTACCTGGAACAGAGTAGAGGTGAGCCCAAACAATAGTCCTCAGGGTACCTGGAACAAGAGTAAAGGTGAGCCCAAACAATAGTCCTCAGGGTTACCTGGAACAAGAGTAGAGGTGAGCCCAAACAATAGTCCTCAGGGTTACCTGGAACAAGAGAAGAGGTGAGCCCAAACAATAGTCCTCAGGGTTACCTGGAACAAACAGGTGAGCCCAAACAATAGTCCTCAGGGTTACCTGAGCCCAAACAATAGTCCTCAGGGTTACCTGGAACAAGTGAGAACAAGAGAGGTGAGCCCAAACAATAGTCCTCAGGGTTACCTGGAACAAGAGTAGAGGTGAGCCCAAACAATAGTCCTCAGGGTTACCTGGGTTACCTGGAACAAAGTAGAGGTGAGCCCAAACAATAGTCCTCAGGGTTACCTGGAACAAGAGTAGAGGTGAGCCCAAACAATAGTCCTCAGGGTTACCTGGAACAAGACAAGTGAGCTCAAACAATAGTCCTCAGGGTTACCTGGAACAAGAATAGAGGTGAGCCCAAACAAATGTCCTCAGGGTTACCTGGAACAAGAAGAAGAGGTGAGCCCAAACAATGGTCCTCAGGGTTACCTGGAACAGGTGAGCCCAAACAATAGTCCTCAGGGTTACCTGGAACAAATAGAGGTGAGCCCAAACATTAGTCAGGGTTACCTGGAACAAGGGCAGAGGTGAGCCCAAACAATGGTCCTCAGGGTTACCTGGAACAAAGTAGAGGTGAGCCAAAACAATTGTCCTCAGGGTTACCTGGAACAAGAGGTGAGCCCAAACAATATGGTCCTCAAGGGTTACCTGGAACAAGAACAGAGGTGAGCCCAAACAATGGTCCTCAGGGTTACCTGGAACAAGGGAAGAGGTGAGCCCAAACAATAGTCCTCAGGGTTACCTGGAACAAGTAGAGGTGTGCCCAAACAATAGTCCTCAGGGGTTACCTGGAACCTGGAACAAGAGCAGAGGTGAGCCCAAACAATGGTCCTCAGGGTTACCTGGAACAAGAGTAGAGGTGAGCCCAAAAGTCCTCATGGTTACCTAGTGAGCCCCTGAGCCCAAACAATAGTCCTCTGGGTTACCTGGAACAAGAGGTGAGCCCAAACAATAGTCCTCAGGGTTAGAGGTGAGGTTACCTGGAAAACAATGAGTCCTCAGGGTTACCTGGTTGAGCCCAAACCAATGTCCTCAGGGAACAAGAGCCCAAACCTCAGGGTTACCTGGAACAAGAGAAGAGGTGAGCCCAAACAATGGTTCTCAGGGACCTGGAACCAAACAACAATAGTCCCTAGAGTTGAGCCCAAACAATAGTCCTCAGGGTTACCTGGAACAAGAGTAGAGTGAGCCCAAACAATACCTGGAACAAGAGTGAAGGTGAGCCCAAACAATAGTCCTCAGGGTTACCTGGAACAAGAGTGGAGGTGAGCCCAAACAATGGTCCTCAGGGTTACCTGGAACAAGAGTAGAGGTGAGCCCAAACAATAGTCCTCAGGGTTACCTGGAACAAGAGTAAAGGTGAGCCCAAACAATAGTCCTCAGGGTTACCTGGAACAAGAGTAGAGGTGAGCCCAAACAAATGTCCTCAGGGTTACCTGGAACAAGAGAAGAGGTGAGCCCAAACAATGGTCCTCAGGGTTACCTGGAACAAGAGAAGAGGTGAGCCCAAACAATAGTCCTCAGGGTTACCTGGAACAAGAGTGGAGGTGAGCCCAAACAATAGTCCTCAGGGTTACCTGGAACAAGAGTAGAGTTGAGCCCAAACAATGGTCCTCAGGGTTACCTGGAACAAGAGTAGAGGTGAGCCCAAACAATAGTCCTCAGGGTTACCTGGAACAAGAGTAGAGGTGAGCCCAAACAATAGTCCTCAGGGTTACCTGGAACAAGAGTGGAGGTGAGCCCAAACAATAGTCCTCAGGGTTACCTGGAACAAGAGTAGAGGTGAGCCCAAACAATAGTCCTCAGGGTTACCTGGAACAAGAATAGAGGTGAGCCCAAACAATAGTCCTCCCTGGAACAAGAGTTAGAGGTGAGCCCAAACAATGGTCCTCAGGGTTATCTGGAACAAGCGCAGAGGTGAGCCCAAACAATAGTCCTCAGGGTTACCTGGAACAAGAGTGAGCCCAAACAATGGTCCTCAGGGTTACCTGGAACAAGAGTAAGGTGAGCCCAAACAATGGTCCTCAGGGTTACCTGGAACAAGAGTAGAGGTGAGCCCAAACAATGGTCCTCAGGGTTACCTGGAACAAGAACAGAGGTGAGCCCAAACACTGGTCCTCAGGGTTTGGAACCTGGAACAAAGGGTTGCCTGGAACAAAAGGTGAGGGCCCAAACAATGAGTCCTCAGGGTTACCTGGAACAAGAGTAGCTGTGAGCCCAAACAATGGTCCTCAGGGTTACCTGGAACAAGAACAGAGGTGAGCCCAAACATTAGTCCCCAGGGTTACCTGGAACAAGGGCAGAGTTGAGCCCAAACAATGGTCCTCAGGGTTACCTGGAACAAGAGCAGAGGTGAGTCCAAACAATGGTCCTCAGGGTTACCTGGAACAAGAGTTGAGGTGAGCCCAAACATTAGTCCCCAGGGTTACCTGGAACAAGGGCAGAGTTGAGCCCAAACAATGGTCCTCAGGGTTACCTGGAACAAGAGCAGAGGTGAGCCCAAACAATGGTCCTCAGGGTTACCTGGAACAAGAGTAGAGCCCAAACAGACCCTCTGTATAGCCAGATCTCCTTCTTCAACATGAGATGTAGCAGCAGGAGACTGACCCATAGCTGGGGTTTCTGATCTCCGCACACCAGTGCCCAGGAAGCAGGAAGTATGCAAACCCATTGCGCAGGGAAAAGAGCAGAATGGCCACCATCAGAAGGAGTGATTTTGGAGGAAGAGAGGACACATTAAGAGGAGAAGTGCGTAACATCGGGATACGTGCTTCTCTGTGGGGTTCCACTACATCACCAATATCACCAATTCATGTGGGTGATGCATCTTTCATTTAAAGGAACTAACAAAAATACTAACCAGCAACAAACACACTGCAGTTGATAAATTATTTTCTCACTTTCTTTGATTAAAAGTGCAGCACACTATTCACTCTGATAAACAGCACACTGCCATCATCAGTTTAATTTCTTTAGGTGGAACATTTTACAGTTACTTTCACAAGTCATTGAGTTAGTATGTACGGTTTATGAATATGGGTCTTAGTAACAAATAGATGTTCAAAGCAGGGCACTTGCTCTATGTATGGTGCAAACAGGATGGAAACATTATCAGAAATTATTAAGTCCAAAAGAGAGACTAATATTCTTTTGCAGGTTTAGGGCTCTAATTTCTTGGCGCAGCGCAGGGTGGCGCAGCGTGGCGTAGCATGGCGCAGCCCACGCAGTGGTAATTTCGTCCGGTGCAGCCCGCGCAGTGGTAATTTTATGCGGTGCAACACCGTGCACTTTGGCAATTTGGTAGACGAACGAGCGCCGAGATGGGTGTGGCGGCGTAGTAGGGGGAGGTGTCACATTTTCATCAAGACGCAGTGACAATTTCGTAGAATAGGTCTTCACTGAAGTTGCGCAGAAAGCTCGCCAGCTCCAACCTGGTTTACTTTCTGTGCAGTGGTAATTTGGCTGACCGGCTCACAGTGCGCACACGTCACCGAAACCTCACAGGCAGGTTTCCAGAATGTCAGGCACATTTCAATGCAATAAATAATTACAGCAACCACTATTTAATGTAACTATCTGAATCAGGACATAAATTATAGTATCTATATCGATTGTCCTGATGTCAGATTAAAGGCAGTTTGCACACGTAATGGAAACTCCACCTGGCTTAAACAACGCAGCAGAATCTGTGATGCAAACTAACGACTTCGCATCTTTCTCAGCTAACCACAAACTGCCTATATATATATATATATATATATATATATATATATATATATATATAATGCTTGCGTTCTGTGCTCAGTAAAGCCGCTGGCACACTGGACGCGAAACGAATTTTTCGCAGGACTGATTACAGTCAAAATCAATGCAAAGACGCGAAAGTCGGGCAGGGTTTTAATATATCTCCGTGTACGAAAGTTATAAAAGTTCTAATTTTTCGAGTATTCCAGGAATTATTAGACGTGCAAATTTGGCCATGTTTGTGTTCGACCTTCAAAATTTCAAATTGATAGCTATCGACTTTCCTTGGTCTTTTTATTCGTGTGTTTTCTTCCGTTGAAGATTGACAACAGCCTTTATTCGGTCTCTCTTTTGAAAATTAGTCAGATGGATCGAACAGATTCACGCTTTATTTTCACACCAGAGATAAAATCGTGCTTGTAGTCAGTGAGCAAATCAATTCCATGACCATTGACAGTGTGAATAAATCATCGCATGCACGATCAAGACTGTCCGAGGCGAAATGCAAAATACTCCATGTCCAGCAGCCAGCAAAAAGTAAAAGTATTGGTATGAGAACAGATTTATAGCGAAATAAAGAATAAAAATAGATCACCAACAAACAGAGCATCTAAAAAAAGATGGTCCGCAAATAAATAAATCGCAGTGTTCATTGGATGTTCTGTTTGTTGTTAAAATGTTTCTTTTTATCCTTTATTTCGTTATCAATCTGTTCTAATCGTCCTTTTCTTTCTTGTTTTTTTTTTTGGCTGTCAAACACGGAGTATTTTGCATTTAATGTCCGACAGGCATTGTACATTGTCCCGCGCCAATGTCGACTCACTTTACTGAGCAGCGCTGAAACAGAAACATTGATTGAAATTCTCGGTAGTCATCTTGAGGAACTGAGCCCTCTTATCAAAACATTCACCTTTTATATCTAAAACATTCAGTAGATTTGAAGAAATTAAAAACAATAATCGGCTGTCGGGCACGGAGTTATATTGAAACCATCCGACTGTCGGACACGGAGATATATTAAAACCCTGCCAGACTTTCGGACACGCAGACACTGCGTTCAACGAAATCTGTCGCGCGAAAAATTTGTTTCGCGTCCAGTGTGCAAGCGGCTTAATACTAGGCTACTATTATTGTCACATAGGTTTTATCGTTTTTAATGGGGGAAAGGAATACAGCCTGATTGCTATGATCTCGTTCTGAGGTAAGATAAAATATTGAAAATAAATATGTAACGTATCTTGCAATGTTGTCCATGCATGCTCATCCCAAAATTTTAAGCAGCAACAGGGTGTAATAATAGGAATACGCTATCCGTCGTTTCTCTTCCCAATGATGCAGGGAGAAGAAATAAATGAGCAACCGTCGTATTTCATTCCAACTTCATAAGTTTGAATGATCCGACGTAGTTTCGTTTTGAAATTCCATTCAAGTTCACTAATGGTAATCATTCGCGAATGCCCAAGCTCGCCAGCTAACTCATATTCGTAATGATTAATATAGACGTAAGCGGTGCAGAAAACATGCCTGAAGCAGCAGAGTAAAATGCAACATTAGGCGTGTTTCCACTGGTTACCTTTTGGAAAGCGGCTGAGTGTTTTGGCTACGCCCACTTTTTAGTTCCTCTCGGCCCTCAGTTCCTATTAGGTACTTACGTAGCGGCTCACCAACGGAGTTGGAGTGTGACGTTAATACTCCCGTCTCAACGGTATCCAATCAGCGACTAGTGAGCAGCGGCTCCGAAAGCGGCTGCGAAAGTACCTACCCGAGGTAGGTAATTTCTGAGCCGCTTTGTGAGCCGCTTATCGGTGAATGTGGGCGGATCTTGGGCGGATCCTCCCTCACAAGCCACACCCATAGCGGCTCACGAGGGCAAAAAGTACCCAGTGGAAACGCGCCTATAAACGCATCATGCAGATATAGGACAGAGGCTTCTTTATTTCAACACATTAAAGGTGAAGAGAGGAGCTCATTTGATTGGTGATGATTTGACTCGGCTGTGTTATACCCAAACACGCCTTCTCTCCTCCTTCTTGCCACTTGCGCCGGCAGGAGGGACCGAGGCGGGACAGAGGAGTACTTGCGCCAGGCTACGCCGGGCACGAAATTGCAACATATGCCTGGACACACCCCGTTGGCGCGGCACACCTCCATTCGCCGCGCCTGCGCCTGGTCTTCGAATTTAGAGCCCTTAATGTTAAATCTGTTTGGCTGACAGGTGAATACTTTTGAAGGTCAGAATGCCCAGCATCAGCATTTCAAAAGGACATTTCCATTACTTAAGCAACAGTCAAACTACTGACACTGACAGAAAAATATACTGCTCTGCACCATGTTTGCACAAATGTAAAAACTGAGATGACGATGACCAATGCAGGCTCCTCTGGTACAGCTGTCATGTGAATGCAAACTGCAGCTGATGTTGCTTGCATATCTGCTGTAGGCCAATAGCCTTCTGTTGTGTGATTGGTGAGAGCAGAGAAATGCTAATGGGTTCTCCTCTCAGCTGTGTATAAATATGAGAATCATTTCACTGTGCTTTGCCACCAGAGTGAGACAGAAGGGAAGGGCGAACAGCTGAGCGGTCGAGATGGGCGTGAGTACAGAGAACGTCTCTTTCCAACCTCTCTTTCCAGAGTGGTGAAACTTCTTTGATTCTTCCTTGCAAATAGAATTTCTATGATTTTCAAAACGCATCAAAAATGCTGTTGTTTTCCTCAATATTTGTCGAGAAATGTTTAAAAGTGAAGCACAATGTATGAAACTGTATGAATTTACTGAGAGACCAGTCAAGAAAAACAAAGCAAAATGATAGAAGCCAAATTTGGTAACCATGAAATCCCCCGAGCCTGACAGTGTCAGTGTGGTTAGATATACAGCCGACATCAAACCCCAATTATCCAGCACTTTATTAGGAGCAACTGTGCACCATCTGATCTGTGTAATTATCCAATCATGCGGCAGCATTGCGATGGATAAAAGCTCGCTGATACAGGTCAGGAGCTGCAGTTTATGTTCACGTCAGTCATCAGAACGGGCGAGAGGTGTGGTCATGGGGCCGAAGGTCCTGACTGGGATTGTCACTCAGAGCAGGGGTCAGGAGCCAGTGAAAGCCCTCTCTCCTCTAACACACATCACTAGAATTACCGGTGCAATCATGGGCTTTGAACCTGGTGAATCAGAAGAGTGAAACCTGAATCATGCAAGGCTTTGGGTCTCCGGGAACAGGGCTCTCTAACCCGGCCCAAGAGTTCACACAGGGTGATGAGAAAACACAACACTTCCAGTGAGCAGTATCACCTCGGACAGAAACGCTCTGTGGCCGAGAGACGTCAGGGGAGAATAGGCAGTCTGGTCCGAGACGACAGAAAGGCTGCGGTCACTCAGACAGCCTGTGGTGAGCAGGGAAGCATCTGAGAGGAGTCAGACTGTCAGACTGAGAGGAGAACAGGCTGAAACAGCCCGAAACACCACATCGGCTCCCTCTCCCTCAGCCAAGAACAGAAATCTGCGTTTACAGTGGGCACAGGCAGCTGAATACTGGAGAAATACAGCCTGCAGTGACACATCTCCATTTCTGCTGGGGCAGGCAGATGGCAGTATCACCAGTGTGACTCCATGGACCCAGACTAACTCCTGTGATGGTCCAGGCTGGTGATGGTGGTGTAACGGTTCCAGGATAATGTTCATGGCACGCCATGGCCTCTTAATACCAGTCTATTCTTGTTTGAATTTCCCAGCCTATCTCACTGTAGTTGTGTGCAACCCTTTATGACCACAGTCCACCCATGATAACGCCCCATGTCACAAAGCAAAGGTCGTCCCAAGTTGGTAACAGGAAGATGGCCATGAGCTGACTGCGCTTCAGTAGCCTCTCCAGTCTCCAGGTCTGAATCCTCCGGAGCGCATTTCACATGTGGTAGAAACACAACTTAACTGCACGAATCTGCAGAAACTGTTTGATGCAATCATGTCGATACGGGGCAGAGTCTCAGAGGAATGAGTCTAATATTGTGTGGGATCCAGTGCATGAAGCACTGGGGTTGCTCTGAGGACAAATGAAAGCCCTGGACAGTATTAGTATGGTGTTCCTAATAAAGTGATCAGTGACTGTACTGTCAAGAGTAAGTTAAGGGGTGAAAATTATTCAGCAGATTGGTAATTAGTCACAAAAGAGAGTGGGGAATATTCCTAACACATTTCTGCTTCTCTGTTGAGAATATTGCTCATGTCACCACTTAGCTGAAAATGCTCCGTTTTAAATGCTGAGAGGGTTGTCTTAAGTGTGAGGGCTGCAGATCAGTTTGGCTGCTTTATCACAGCACCTGCCCACAATATCAATGCATGCATCAGTGACTAAAGGGCTCGAATGTACACTACAGAAGGCCTAAGCCATTAAGCTGTGTGTGTGTCAGAACAGCCCACTTTCAGTGACCATCTGTTTATTTTTCGAGAAAAGGACTCAATTTCTTATTAAACTCAGGCCCACGGACCGTTGTGATGATGCTTTTTTGCCGAGTGTACATCCAGCAGCCCGGCTGCACTTTTATATCCGAATCGCGAGCAGAACACGAGGGATATAGTAGAAGCCTGAGGTTTACGTCTTCCTTTCTCCACACAAACAGAGAACTGAATTAAAAGGTGCGAGCTTCAAGGCCGGGATGAAATTGAAAGTCCGCGGCATCGTCGGCCACAATGCACGCAGGTAACACATTTCCGCCTCAATCTTTGGGTGATATTGAGAGCTGAAAAAAAACATGTATTTGCAGTGTTCATTCATAAATATGCATCTTTTTAAATTGTCAGTACAGTCCACATTCCCTCTTTTCCAATTCCAGCATTCTGATTGGTCGCCCTGTCTTGTTCTCTCTTGCTCTTGCAGATTTGCGATCAATGTGAGCCATTCTTATGATAATATTGCATTTCACTTCAACCCTCGTCTGTATGCGAACCTCGTTGTCATGAACTCCAAACATGGGGGCTCCTGGCGGGAGGAAGCTCAAGAGACCTACTTCCCCTTCGAGGCAGGAAAGGAGTTTGAGGTGAGAACTGAACCTGCCGAACAGAGAGCCTGATAAACACTGAAAAGAGCCTCTGTCCCATCCTCTCTACTCATATTAAATGTATCAGCTCGTAACCACTGAAGGAAAAGTACCTGCTTCTTACCATCAGATTAGAAACCTTTCCTGCAAGTCAGTGGGAACGTACCCCAGTCCCATCAAGAAGTACCAGAACCAGGGTACATTTTGACAAACATTTCCATGTATCAAATCGTATCCTGCGCACAGTCTGATGGTTCTGAGGCCAAAGACGACCCTGTTCGCCTCAGTGATGTTATACCTGGATCAATGAAACAGGTGTTGTTTGATTTTTAAGAGAATCTCAAGCAGGGAATTTCCATGGTTTAATATTCTCTGCAGTGATTAATACCAGCGCATGTTCTATGCCAGCTGGACTATGATACTGTTTGACATTGTAACTGTTTTAGTGAGTTAATTCTCGTCACATAACTCCTTGTAACATCCCTCTAATGTTTCCCTCTCTCCTCCAGGTGACCATTACCTTCGACAAAGAGAATTTTGACATCACTTTTGGGGACGGCTACCATACATTTTTCCCCAACCGTTTCCGTGACCAGAAATACAAATATATTTTTGCCGACGGTGATGTCTATATCAGAGAAATAAGCCTGAGGCCATAAAGCACTAAATGACCAGCTTCCCTCCTCTGGCTTCGCTCATCTGCTTTGCTGTCTGCTTCCTTTCGATAGCTTCTCTATCCCACACACATCCCGAAAAGAGATCTTTGCCCTTTGCAACACTGAGCTTGTGTCTGAGTAAATTCACTCAAAACCCCCATATTCTCTGATTGCCTGTATGGTAATTATTCAGCTTTGCAAATAAAGTGCAAATCCTCCATTCCTGCCTCTGTGTGGATGTTCCCTCCTGCATTCTTTAATGACATCATTACTGTGTCATTTCAAGCCCGGTCAGAGTGGTGTTTATGAATGGCTGAATGACATCACATATCAAATTATTTAATTCTATGAAGCTGCATATTTCATGAAGATTTCTAGAATTGGGCAGCACCAGTCGTGCATAAGATTGCAACTAAGATTCTGAGAAAAGAATGAACTCCAAGACTGGAGACGACAGTAAAAAAATCCATGATTTGCCACCATGTGCGAATATGTTCCAATCAAAGGCTGGCTGTGTTGTTTGTTGAATTCTTTCAATATCTCTTACATCACCTTCTCGCCAAAAAACAATGGGCTCTTTATTATTTATGTCAAATGATGTCACAAGATGTAAGAAAACAGGTGATGACGCATAGGTGAATTAATATTCATATCTTTGGTGTATTCTATGTACAGTGCAATATAATTGAGCCCCTAAGAACCATACCGGGCCATCCCGCACTTTTGGCGAAATTGAGTTGAGGTAGTCAGCATGTGCAGAAAACTGAGATCTACATTTCCTAAATGAGCCAACCCAATCTACCCACATGGATTGCTCATATAAGCAAACGTCCTCTCTGCCACTGTAAATATGCAATGCGCTGCCTTAGCCATAGTGGACCATCCCACAACTTTTCCATAATTCAATGTAAACATGGCGGCTAGGTATCGCACTGATGAGGAATTGCTTGCTATGATTGATGATGATGGTGAAGTGGAAGATAATGGAGACCCAGAGTTTGACCCAAATGAATCAGAAGATGATGGTTCCTCTTCAGAAGGAGGTAGGTTTCACTTTAAATGAAACAGAAGGGCATCCAAAACCTGCATAAGAAGTGCACTACGTAACTGTACATATCTTGAGTTTTTAACAGAAGCAGTGTTTCTAGTTCCCAGATACTCTAAATGACGCAGGAAGCTGGCAACTTTGAGTCCCATTTTCTCAAAAGTTCCCCAACATGGGTTGGCCCAGTATGGCTCTTAGGGGCTCAATTGTTGAATTATTCGCCACTTGCAGGCTCTATCCAGACTGTACTGTCCCATTATGCCCAATAAACATGCATATATTTACTTGACTATTACTCAGATTAACAGTCCACGCCAGCCCTAATATGTTTTCCTTGACTCTGGAATACCGTCAAGTTAGTATGTGATCTTGGGCTCGGACTTGCAGTCACGGAAAACAGGAAAAATAAATACATTAGAAATCAAGTTTTCTAAAAGTGTTTCACAACATTTACACCTTTGCATGTTGTAGGCTTTTGATGTAATTAGGCCAAACCTGATATTGTATTTTATGTGCACAGTACATCTGTTCTTGCAAACCATGAGTCCTACAGAGGGGTAGTAGACCAGTTTAGCTGCAGTAAGTCCTCTCTTTTCCATCGCTGACACATTTACTGCAAAGCAGTGGTGCAAATTCTGGCCTTCAAGATTTCCTGGCCCACAGAGGCAGTTGTAAAACCTTTATCAATACCACTAAATGATGAATGGGTATTTGCTCAGTCTTCTCGGGTTTCATATACTGGCTATACATACTGTCACAGACGTGCTGCCAGGGGAGGAAGTGACTTTTATCGCTGGATTTTGTCAACCTGTTTCCACATACTCTGCCTGATTGACAATCAATCAATTTTTTATTTTTTTACTGAACACTGAAGACCTAGCCTATATGCAGCTTGTAATGATTAAGTGGTGATAAGGGCAAAAAGATTAATTTACGCATAAGCTTTGATTCGAGACTGCAAGGATGGCAATAATTAATAAGAAAAAAAATCTATCAGTAATTCTTGTATTGTTTTATCGGATTATGAAAGAAGACTGAAAATAAACTCCCTTTTTTTTGAACGGCATTAAAAAAGTATGCATATAAGGAGGAAAACATTATCGTAAACATATTGATCAAGCACTAAACGCGGCATAAGAAAGGTCTTAATATTTGTTAATGGCACTGTGTTAGCTTCCTGTAAGCAAATATCAGCAAATTTGCTGTCTCGCAAGCATTTTAAGTTTGATGCGCTGAGCAATAATGCAGGGGAAACTGAAATTGGCACGTCATTCTGCCGATTAGCCTTAGTAAATTAGGCAATTAATCCTCTGATTGCTGATTAAGCAAAGTAATTTGGAGTTATCGTTTGTTTAACGGTCAGGACTCTGCCTCACCTAGCTTACCACTCTGATGGCATGTCACTACATACTGCTGTATTAGTTGGGAGATATGAACATGCCCAGCATGGTTAACTGTAAGAAAGAAACACCCTCTAACCAATGAAGCTTTAGCCTTGCTCACCATTTCAACTGGCCCTGTTGTGTGGTCTTCAGACCTGTGTCAGAAGCCCTGATGTTTCCCTCTGTGGGCTGGAAGGCATCTGCAGCAGACCATCACACATTGGAAAAGTGTAATATGGCCAGACAAATCAATATTTTTAGTTTTTTTTTCAGAAGAAATGGACAGCGTGTGCTCCAGACCATGGAAGAAAAGGACCATCCAGACTGTTACCAAGAACAAGTACCCAAATAACATGCTCTGTCACGATATGGGGTTGTGTCAGTACCCTTGGAATAGGTAATTCGAACTTCTGTGAGGGTATTATTAATACTGAAAAAAGCACCAAAATTTTGACGTAACACATAGGGCTCTATCTTTCACATTGCCTTACCCGTTGCCACTACCCGCAACCCGTGAATTACGCATTTAGCAGCTTCCACTATCCCTAAACGATATCTTGCGGCCACACTACCCGCTATGCATTATGTCTAATCCCTTATTTGCGCCTGGAGGTGTGCCCGTGGGCGTGTTTATGCGCTTTCCCTAAAATTGCTATCTTGACCACACACTTTAGGGAAAGCGTGTGGCGGTCTTAAAACCACGCGCTACCGCATTTGGGCTTTCACAAGAGCCCTATGCATTAGCACTCAGCAACGGAATTTTTTTCCAGCGAGGCGGCATTTCAGAACTCTCTTGCGAATGAAGGTAATTTCGCGACAAGTATGTACACCTGTTTTTGCAGCATGGTCACGCAACTTGCTGTAAAAAAATAGACAACTGTCCGATTGGAAAATGTAAGCGGGCCGAAACCCGTACTTGTCACCAGAATTACCTTCATTCGCTGAAGAGTTCTGAAATACCCCTTCTCGCTGGGGATAAAAAAAAGTTACGTCGCTGAGTGCCAGTCATATACCTAATTTTATTTTTTCTAAAATGGGATTTTGTTCTATGCTTCATTTCAGGCGGAGAGGGAGTTGGAAGTGCATGGCGAAAACTTTTTTTTTTTTTTTTTTTGAAGTTTCCATCACAAAAGGGGTAGGCTTGATTTATTTATTTATTTTTTTACTACATACCAAACATTAAACAATTTGTCAATGTCAAGTAATAATAATAATAATAATAATAATAATAATAATACAATTCATGATTAACTTAACAAAAACAGATCCTCCCCTGACTGGATTTGACCTCATGCACGGGCAATTTAACTCCGTCAACGGAGAAACGTGGCGACCTTCCTCTCTCCATCACAGGTTTGGGTTTGAGGATTTGGGATAGCGCAGCCTGCTCCGAAAGGCGGTGGCACCTGGCACACTGATTGGTTTAACTGGCATAACGCCCAAACGACGCCTATGCATAATATAACGGGTAGCGCTGGTGTTTTAGGGATATAGGCAGGTGTGCAAGATAGCAACTCATGTGGGGGAACGCCTCTTACGCAATGCTAAATCCCCAAATAACGGGTTTAGGGACTCTGGCGTAAGATAGGGCCCATAGTGCCTTCAAGACGACGTATTTTTCAGGGACACCCATGCGTGCTTCGACAAGAATACGCGAAACCGCCTTCTGCAGGCTTTACAAAGGCATGGCTGCGCATGAAGCGAGTGCAGGCGCAGGACTGGTCTGGCTGCGGTCCCGACTTGTCCCCAATTTTGAACATGTGGCATACTGTGAAATGCAAAATGCGACAACAAAGACCTCGTACTGTTGCCCAACGTTAGACTTGTTTTCAGGAAGAATGGGACAAATTTACACCTGAACGCTTAATTACTTGGTGTCTTCAGCCTCTTCCTGCACTTAGCGTGTACTTCCCAAATAATCCACTAGCTCTCGTCTTCAGACTCTGCAGTGTAGTACTCATGCCGGTAAACTCATCAACACACATACAGTATTTGCCTGGCAGAAGCCATTTTGGCTTTGCAAATAAAGCACAGACTAGAGAAACTTCAAGCCTTTGTGTGGTTTCAACTTGAACATCACTATTTGATACACAAATTCTTTAAAAGTTTTTTGCAAGCCTGGACGGTGGTATGTAGGTTTTGCATAGATGAAAAGTAGAATGGATGATGATAAATTTAGATATCCATTTACAGTACAAGCCAGCATATATCCTGAAAACATTCAGCTCAATTTTCTGATAAAAGGAGTACAGATGTCAATGCTCCTGGGACTTGGCCTTGCATCTCACTGGTCACAGCTCCAATTCCACAATCAGAGGTCATGTGGTCATTGCACGCGCATAATAACATTGAACGATAGCAATCTTACCATGCACGTCAGTCCTTTTCAAACCTCCCCAGGAGTACCACTTCTCCTGCATGTTTTAGAGCTCTGGCTGCTCCAGCACAGGTGAATCTAATGATCAGCTCATTACCCGAGAAGATGCTTGATAATTAGCGAATCATTAGAATCATCCATACTAGCAGGGAGAAATCTAAAACATGGGAGAGTTGGTACTCCAGGAGAAGTTTGAGAAGCACTGATATACATAATCTGTGATTGTTGATGGCAATGCCAAACATTGTATTAGAAATTATATCTATCATCTGAATATGGCCATGGAAGGTCATTCTCAAAATTTTGAGAAAATGATCGTTGCCCAGCTGAAAGCATCTTAATATGGCTTCTACGCTTGGTATCGTACGGCCAAGTATCCGTAACCGCACACGCTAAAGTAAGCTTCCGCAGCTCTGTGAGACCGGAAGTGACTCGGCCACCAAACTATCCCATAAAGCATCGGAACTGGGGGCATGGCTGCAACATCAGGGCGTTTCTTTTTTTGTTTTGACAATTAGAGCAGCCTGATATAGCGCAAGACTGTCGTAAATCGGGAGACAAGATGAATGAACGGTATTTCTTGTAGACGTCCGCGCTTCCAGTAATAAGGCCAGCTTCACCAAGTCAATGCATGCATGTCAGAATGTGATGAGCATTGCACAGCTTCGCAGTAAAAAACCATTGTGGATTCACAGATATGAACATGAAAAATAATGCAAAATTCAAATAAACGCTAAATTTAAGTCAAAGCCGGAGTCCATGTCTTGGAACTAAATGCCAATAATTGCAATTATATTAGCTATTGTTCGACCGGGCGGGTATGGGTGGAAGTTCACTCGTCTACATTTTGAACTTTGACCCATCATTATCGGCGATCATATCCGCCTTGCGATGCGCCGAATTGGATATCGGGTCGCTCCAATTGCTCGAATTGGAAGGGCAGTGTCATGTCCCATTCCCCATGTTAAAAGCCTCTGGCTCGAAAATGACATAGCCAGAATGAAATGACTATATCTCTGCAATTACTTGGTCCATTTGAATAATCTTAATATCATAATTTTTTAATGCAAAAATTGTCACTATCCATCAACAGCTGTCTTCCTCTGTGAATCCCTCCACCTTTGGTCCTTCTCTCTCCTCCCATAATCCTTCCTTCTCTCCTTTCTCCAGTTTTCAACTTCCTTCTGCAACAGAAATATGTAGTCTAATTCACAAATCCAAATCTTCTACCTGTCAGTTGGATCCACTTCTTACACACCTGGTTAAAGTTTGTTTACCATCACTGTTGTCTTTAATAACTTCTATAAGTCACTCCTCTCTCTCCTCTGGTCTTGTTCCATCTTCGCTTAAAACTGCTGCTATAACCCCTATCCTCAAGAAACCCGGTTCAGACCCTAACAATCTAAATAATTTCTGTCCCATCTCTAATTTACCCTTCTTATCTAAAACACTCGAAAGAATAGTTGCAGCCCAGGTCCACACTCACCTCTCCAACAATAATCTGTTTGAAGAATTTCTGTCGGGTTTCCGTCCCCTTCACAGTACCGAGACAGCCCTAGTTAAAATCATTAATGACCTCTTGATCGCCTCAGACTCTGGACTCCTGACATTACTAGTCCTTCTCGACCTCAGGGCAGCATTTGATACCATCTCTCATCGCATTCTCCTTGACAGATTATCTTCTATTGGTTTCACTGGCACGTCACTCACCTGGTTCAGATCTTATCTCTCCGACAGACACCAGTTTGTTCAACTCAAAAAATTCAAATCACAGCTCTCCCCTGTCACCACCGGTGTACCTCAGGGTTCTGTTCTTGGTCCCCTCCTCTTCATCATCTATCTCCTCCCACTTGGTCACATTTTTTAGGAAATTTGGTATACATTTTCATTGCTATGCGGATGACACCCAGCTCTACCTCTCCACCAAGCCCAACACCACCCTTCTACCATCTTCCCTTTCTGACTGTCTTTTTGAAATCAAATCCTGGTTTAGTCAAAACTTCCTCAAATTAAACTCCGCTAAAACAGAATTTCTCCTTGTTGGTACCAAGTCCACCCTAAATAAATCTGACAGCTTTACACTTACAATTGACAACTCCGCAGTTTCTCCTTCCTCCCAAGTCAAGAGTCTGGGTGTCATCCTCGACAGCACTCTATCTTTTGAATCACACATCAATAACATTACTAGGTCCGCATACTTTCATCTGCGAAACATTAATCGTCTCCGTCCGTCGCTCACTCCCACCAGCACTGCCATCCTTGTCAATGCACTTGTCACCTCCCGTTTAGATTATTGTAACTCCCTCCTCTCCGGTCTCCTTCAAAGGGTCACTCAGAAACTTCAACTTGTCCAGAATGCAGCTGCCCGGACCATCACTAGAACCACCGCTACTGATCATATCACACCCGTTCTGCAACAACTTCACTGGCTCCCCATCAAATTCCGTATTGATTTCAAGATTCTCCTCGTCTTTGGAACTCTGTCCCACAATTCATCCGTGATTCCGATTCTCTGTCCTTATTCAAATCTCGGCTCAAAACCCATCTTTTTAGACTTGCCTACTCTGTTTAATTGGTAGTATATTATGGATCATTGTTTTCTTTATTTATCATTTTGGTTGTTATTTCTATTGCTGTTATTGTAATTTATCATTGTTTTTATTTTCTTTCGTGTTTTCCTTTTATTAATGTTTGTTCTTAATATTGTGTCATGTTCGGTGTCCTTGAGTGTTTTGAAAGGCACCTTTTAAATAAAATGTATTATTATTATTATTATTATTATAAAAGTAACACATTGAGGATTTTTGTAGTGCTGTAAAAATCAATATATATGTCACAGAGTCAGAGTAAATGAAGATGGAACGCAGCATAAATGAAAGATCTCATTTCTGATTTACAAACTTTTACTTTTATCCCTTTCAAAATTATTTAGTTACACTCTGACACCTCTAAAAAATTGCAGCACAAAATCTCACTATTATCTGTGCCAAAGTTTATTCTAATCAAGTAAATCAGAGCAAAATTAGAAAGGTTTTAGTTCAGGAATGTCTTGGTGGCATCTCCAAACTACCGTCTTTTTGGGCACGGTGTGCCATTTTAGATTTCTCAGATACCAAACTGTAAACTCGTTTAATTTCACTTGCTGTATATGTCACTACAGGCATACATTCCATCGAAATACAACTTTTTAAAAAAAATATTTATTTATTTTATTTCTGCCAGTCCTGTATACGTTTTCCCATGCAAAGAAAATACATGCAAAGGAAATGAAGTTTTGCTCCTCTGGTGCAAATTTATTTTCAATAAAACAAGCTGGTAAACAAAATTGTACATACAAAGATAAGGTAAAAAATGGTCGAGAGTAATGTGAACAAACACCCCAGCAATTATTTACAAGTAGTACAATGTACAAATTAAGTACAATGCTTCCGCTGCTCAAAAGGAATAAGCACTTTGGCAAGATTTGAACACGAATTTCATAAAGTAGAACAGTCCGCTGTAAGATCTGGAAAGGGGGTTGGAGCACCGCGAACGCTGATGAGTGGGGGAGCCCCAAGGCTGAAAGCGGCAAATGGCTGATAGCTCAGGAACTGGGCCTCAAGGAACTCTGGAGCCATGCTAGATAACAATAAAACTGGTTGGACTTCCTCCGTTATGATTGGGCCCAGGATGTTTGCTCAGCCTCCGAGTGGAAGGGGTTTATGGTCTTTCTGTGTCCTTGGTGTCATTCTGTATGGGAGGGGTAGTTGCAAGGCCTCTGGCTGACAAAATGCCCCTGCGGAAGTCATTTTATTGTCCTCAGTCTTTTATGAAATGGGACCTTAACTTATCTATTTAAAATAATCTAAACCTCTGGGAACTTCACAATATGCTCATATGTTCAATATACTGCTCTGAAATCACTTCCGTACTTATAACCCGGCTTACCTGTGTAATAATTCGGCTTTAGACTTTTTCATGACAACTGCATCTATTAGTACATATTCCTATCATGTTTGGTCTTGTTATTCTCAGGAGTATCCAAGGAGTTGAATAGAGTATGTTTCATTCCCATTGAAATTATGGTTTATTCCCTTTTGGAAACTCCTGAACATTGGTCAGAATCCTCTCGGGTTATCACTCTGTTCTTCTCTCTCAGCTAAATTGTTTTATTACCTCCTACAAATGGTGGAAACCCAAAATCAAGATTCGACCCCCTTCCAGGCAATTTATGGCCATGCCGCCTGGATCAAAGACGTGATTTGGCTTAAAGCAAAGACAGACAATCCATTCTGGAAAGATCGCAGCCGACTTCCCACACGTGCACCTCTATGCCGTGTGTAGCCTCTTTACTTATGGAAGATCGTATCCGATCTCTCCCCACGTACGTTAGTGCGTGTGTAGCCTCTTTAATTATGGAAGATCGCAGACAACTTCCCGCACGTGCATCTCCGTATGTCGTGTGTAGCCAAAACAGGTTTAGTAAGAGACTCTAGCATTCAATTATTATTTTCTAAATTAAGTAACGGACTAATTAAATTTACTATGTCGACCTACCTACCTGTGTAATAAAATTTCTTTCGTATTAATAAATTGTCTTCTTGTGATTTGTGCGGTTTTTATGATTTTAAACCTATCTTGTTTCTTTTGTCAAAATTACGGTTAAATACTTAGGGGAAATGTGTGCTGACTGAGACCTACTGTCAGAGGCCAGTTGCAGACGAAGTTTTTTGGGAGCTCTGGTAAGTTAGAACGGGGACCACGTTCGACTGCTAACGGGATTGGCGGGGTATTGGCTCTGGAGGTTTGGCTTAAGAAAACCCATGGGCGTAATACGCCAGTTCTTGTCAAACTCTCCTTAAGGAGCCCAATAGGTACTATTAGTATCATACTAGTTGACTCAGGTCCGTAACTGTCGCAAGGGAAAGGTACTCATGTATTACGGTGGCTGCTGGCTAACCAATGCAGAGCTCCCCGAACTAAGGTTTTGCGATTGTGTGGGTCCGGAAGAGCAATCGTGTAAAATTGGCGAAGGACCAAGTATGGTATTATGATTCTAAACTCAACACATTTACAACTAAATTTTAAATTCGTAATTAATAATATGGTGTCAGATTAATCATAACTGTTGTGCTTTTGTGCCCTGTTCTACGAACAGAGAAAATTGATCGATTCTTATTATGATTTACACCAACCCACAAGTTAACGCACCAGCCAGAAGAACGTGCTGAGCCTTCGCCTTCGGCAATTTCCGTCGTTGGTATTGCTGTGAGGTTTTACACCGCCATGGCCACTACGCTATCTGAATAGGCTACTGCACAAGTCTCTCCTTGCTAACATGAAGAGTGAGTCAACAAAATGCGTCATACACACCGATTTAGCGCTTGTATTATTGCGTTCTTTCAGTACTTGAGCATAATGGTGCAAGGATTCTCAGTCATGTGCATCCATAAAGACTACTTTGAAAATGACTGTTGAATATTTAGGGGGTAATTATTGCGAAACTACCAAAAACACACTAGTTATGCGTTTATATTGTTGCACTCTTTGAGTTTTTATTTGCAATTATGGTGGATAAGGGCTCGTTGGAAATGTCAGAGCCCATAGAATCAAAGGGCCACTCGCAAAGTCTTACTGACAGCATCACAAGCTGATCACAGAGAGGAAAATACTTTGCAAGTAAGCGGAATGCTCTGAAGCTGACATCCTTTGAAGCAGTGCCTTGGGAAAAAAAAACATGCATGGAGACTAGCCAATCTAGTTTCAATATAACACGGACACATTGGGCTAACAAAAGCCACTGCAGATTCACCCTCAAACACAGTTTTTATTGCAAAAAGTCAAAGGTAAGAAAAAAATTTTGCTCATCGCTGTAGAAAGTAAAGTGTATCTCTGCTGTTCTTTGAGTGTGGTGTCATTTTAAAATGACATAGCTTATATCATTGGATTCTGAAGACTTTCCGCTTTCATTTCATATATTGTTTGCATGCATAAATTCAGTAGATACGCTAGCGATTGAGCACTGATTTTTTTTAACCTTGTGTTTTGCTACATGCTTGTTTACTAGCTTAGTGCTTGAATTGTGCTCGGTTGAGGTAAAAATGGTCTTCATTAGCTTTTCGCAGAGTTTCTTCTCTTTAAGTTGATATGCTGCATGACAGTGTTGCTGTTTGGAAAAATGTTGTATTTATTATATTCATTGATTGCCTCCGGTACTGGGGGCGTTCTGGTTTAAGAGATGAATTGTGTTTCCCACAATCCAGCCCTCGGTGTCAGTTTCAGTCTTGTGGTTTAATTGATTCTTGTTATTAAATTATTGCCTCGTTACTTCACCCCTCCACCTGTGCATTCCCCACTCCCTGTCCCTCACCTGTCACTCATTATCTCTGTGTATTTAAATTCCTGATCTTCGTTTCTTCTTTGCTGGATTGCCGCATTGTGTTATGTGCTTTGCATTGTCAAGTGCATTGATCTCTTCCCTCCTCAATGTTTACTTCTCTGACTAAGTAGCAATTTATTAGAGAATCTCTTCCCATTTTATGGTCCTGGTGAGTGGCTTCAACTGGACTCTCCTACAGCCAAGTTCTAAGGTGTGCACCTGCCTAAGGGTCCTGGTCATTTGGCTTGCCATGCCGGTTTCTGACCTCAGACCAGCCCCTTCGACTACGCCTCCCCAATCCTTCCTGTGCCCAGTCTGCCCCAGCCGGACTCCAGACTGGCTCTTGACCAAGCTATTAAACATACCTTTGAGTTTAAGTCCTCCTTACAAGATAAAGTAGCGAATTTGACCTTTGATGTGATCTGCATCTGGCTCTTGTTCTCATACTTTGTGACCTGCAGATGATCAAATGAGAAACCAGCTCAACTGATGAACCATAAACTGTGAACTCAGGAGGACACATTGATATTGAGAACAGTAGTGCTGATGCAGTGCCTCACAACTCACACCAACTGCTGCGTTTCTTGAAGCACTGCCTCAACTTCGTCATTTATGACCTGCGATGGACCCAGAGCAAGAAGGTTTCACGGCTAAATTTGACTATTTTGCAACA
Organism: Gymnothorax javanicus; assembly: GCA_029692085.1. Taxonomy (NCBI): domain Eukaryota; kingdom Metazoa; phylum Chordata; class Actinopteri; order Anguilliformes; family Muraenidae; genus Gymnothorax; species Gymnothorax javanicus. The sequence goes on along the minus strand of CM056200.1, from coordinate 14,908,665 downwards.
GAACAGGACAACGAGTTCACTGAACGTTTGCATGCTAATGCAAAAGGTCTGTTATTAGGCAGATAGATGAAAATGTTAAAGAATGACTATATTTCACCCGCATTTATAGTTAGAAAAATCAATTCTATTATTAATCACTTCCAATTATTATGGTTTATAATTATATATATACAACCCCAATTACGTTTGGACAAAGTGTAAATTGTGAATAAAATCAAAACGCAATGACTTTCAAATCACACCAGCCAGTATTTTATTCACAACAGAACAGAGATAACATAGCAAATGTTGAAACTGAGAAATTTTACAATTTTATGCACAAAATGTGCTCATTTCAAATTTGATGGCTGCTACAGGTCTGCAGGCCAGTTCAGCACACAGACTCTTCTACTACGAAGCCATACTGTTGTAATAGCTGCAGTATGTGATTTTGCATTGTCCTGCTGAAATACAAAAGGCCTTCCCTGGATTAGATGTCGTCTGGAGGGGAGCAAATGTTGCTCTAAAACCTATATGTACCTTTCAGCATTCATGGTACTTTTTAAAACATGCAAGTGTCCCACACCATATGCACTACTGCATCCCCATACCATCAGAGATGCTGGCTTTTGAACTGAACGCTGATAACAGGAGGAGTGGTCTTTCTCCTCTTTAGCCCGGAGGACACGACGCCCATGATTTCCAACAAGAATGTCAAAGTTGGACTCGTCTGACCACAGGACATTTTGTCACTTTGCTACAGCCCATTTTAAATGAGCCTTGGCCCACAGACCATGGCGGTGCGTCTGGATCATGCTCAACAATGGCTTCCTTTTTGCATGATAGAGTTTTAGGTGGCATCTGTGGATGGCACGGCGGACTGTGTTTACAGACAGTGGTTTCTTTAAGTATTTCTGGGCCCACTGAATAATGTCGAGGACAGAATCATGCCGGTGAATGATGCAGTGGCGTCTGAGGGCCTGAAGATCACGGGCATCCAGTAAAGGTCTTCGGTCTTGTCCCTTACGCACAGAGATTGTTCTAGTTTCTCTGAATCTTTTGATGATGTTATGCACTGTCCATGATGTGACCTTCAAAGCCTTTGCAATTTGACGTTGAGGAACATTGTTTTTAAAGTATTCCACAATTTTTTCTACGCAAGCCTTCACAGGTCGGAGAGCCTCTGGCCATCTTTACTTCTGAGAGTGATGTGCCATCAGAGGTCAGTTAGGGGAGGCAGAATCCTGCCCGTTAAACAAAAGAAAACTCCCTATTACTTTGCTTGATTAGCAATCAGAGGATTGATTTACTCATTTACTAAGACTAAACGGCAGAATGGCGTGCCAATTTCATCCAAGACATTACTGCTCAGTGCATGGAACTTAAAATGCCCACGAGACAGCAAATTTTGCCGTATTTGCTTACAGGAAGCTAAAGCAATGCCATTAACAAATATTAGAAACCTTTCTTATGCCATGCTCAATGCGTGGTCAATATGTCTACGATAATGTTTTCCCCCTTAAATACGTACTTTTTAATGCCATTCAAAAAATATATATAGATATGGAGTTTATTTTCAGTCCTCTTTCATAATCCGATAAACAAAATGTCAAAACGGTACATGGAATCACAGAGAGAGTTGAGATTTTTTCTAATTAATTACTACTAACCCCAATTTCAATGAAGTTGGGACGTTATGTAAAACATGAATAAAAACAGAATACAATGATTTCCAAATCCTTTTCAACCAATATTCAATTGATTACACCACTAAGACAAGATATGTAATGTTCAAACTGATAAACTTTGTTTTTTTGGAAATATTCACTCATTTTGAATATGATGCCTGCAACAAGTTTCAAAAAAGCTAGGACAGGGGCATGTTCACCACTGTGTTACATCACCTTTCCTTTAACAACACTCAACAAGTGTTTGGTAACTGAGGACGCTAATTTGTGGGCTGAAAATTAACTGGACCCATCTCCACTTTTTACTAAATGAAGAAAATGGGATGTGAAATTTTGCTGCATCATAATTTCTCACTCCAAGTATACTTTTCAGATATTCATATTCAGGGGAGTAATTGGGACTGAAAGGTATAATATCATGCAGTTATACCTTATAGTAGAATGATTTTAGACAGGGGATCTAGGAAAATGTTAACGGAGACAGACCTTTTGAATTTTCAAAATGTCATAAATTTTGCAGGTATATGGTTCTATCTCCTAGATAGCTCCTTGTATTTCCAGAAATGTTTAGCCACAAAATTATGTCTTGCCTTGTGTTTTTTTTAAAAAAGAACACTATAATGTGACTCCACCTAGATCTGCAAATTACATGTTCATGGTAAAAGGTAAGACAGATTTCTTTTATGTCCTTGTTGATTGCATGAGTGTTGTACTGCCATTCCTCTTGTAACATAATTGAGTATTATTTTGTCATGTCTCTTGTGTACGTTAATTGGAGGCTATATACTTAATTTATCGGGTGGGTCCACTAATTAGTAATCAGGTGTGTTTAATTATCTTTAGTGCACAGATGTGTCCACTGATCTTTTTACTTTCATGTCTGTAGGTATAAAAGCTTGTCAAATGTTTATATGCTTATGACCCCGATGAAGGCTTTACGCCGAAACGTTGGTATGTTTTTAAGAAGTTCTTTCTATCTGTTGTAACGAAGTTGCGTGAGTGTGCGGCGTCTTTTTGTTTTATCTGTGTTCATCACTGCCGTTGCCAGCACCTCAGGACAGTAGGTGTGTGTTCCCCTGTTTAGGATCATGGGAAAAGGTAATACAGAATTTGAAAGAAAAACAGAGTATCTGACAATAATAATCACAGAAAAGCCGCGTCCTGTCAGAAAATAAATAGGAAACAAACCCTGTAACACTGAAATGAGCTATGGAGTCTCGAGGGTGTTCAGTGTCAACTGCTCCGATAGCTCGATAGCTAGTACAAGTTCATCTGAGTACATTTAATGCAGACATGATGCACACTACATCGTAAACAAATTCTGGCCTTGGGCTTGGTTTCAGCAAGTACTATGTCCATCATATTGTACTTGTTCATGTGCATACACATGCATCCTGCAATGCATAAAATATAAGATTGAAAATCAAGTAGTACTATCTTAAATGGCCCCCTGGAATAAGACAAATGAAAGGTGTTAAGACATAGACGCTTCACTCAAGTGCAGTAGTATCTACCGATCTAAAATATCCCAGATTTCATCATCTTACAACCTTCAATTTGGTATGTTAGAGGGATTTTGCTTTGAAATGGTAGAGGGTAATGAACCTTTGCTCAGCGATCTTGTCATCCTGATCAGGTGACCCTATATCCAGCTCCCTGATTGGACAATGTGGGCACAGAACTTTTTAAACTTAAGTGGACTGAAAATTCATATAAAGTACTATGCACTTTCTGGATGTTTCTCCCAGCTGCCATCTATCATTGAAAAAATCAAATCGGGATATAGTACCTGTTAATACTGAGATCATTTCTATGGTAGAACATAATTTTTGATGAAAAGTGGAGATAGGCCCAGTTAATCTTCAGCCTACGAATTGTAGAAGCTTTGTTGGTGGAATTCTTTCCCATTCTTGCTTGATGTACGACTTCAGTCGCTGAACAGTCCGGGGTCTCCGTTGTCGTATTTTGCACTTCATAATGCGCCACATATTTTCAATGGGACACAGGTCTGGACTGCAGGCATTGTGGCTTGAAATAAGCAGGGACGTCCCTGAAAAAGACCTCGCTTGGATGGCAGCATATGTTGCTCCAAAACTTATATGTGCCTTTCAGCATTAATGGTGCCTTCACAGATGTGCAAGTTACCCATGCCATGGGCACTAACACATCCCCATATAAAACGGTAGTATAAATATAATGTAGCCTATAAAATGACAGTATAAAAAGTCGAATTTGGGCTTTGAAATGAACGTGTTTTTCAACCCGTTTTGTAAATATCGAAGATTTTTCCTGTGGAATACTTCGACAGGATCTTGTATTCTGTATGTATTCTGATGCCATTTTCTCATACTTGCCGTGGACATCTTCCTGCTGTTATATGCCAGTCTTACACCAGTGAAGGATCAATTAAAGTTGGTTTTCTGTTCCTTGAATGATTTTGAAATTTTCATGTTTGTGCCTTTTGTTACCCAGTATTGTAAACACATATACGTTTGTATATACTGTATATATATATATATATATATATATATATATATATGTATATATATATATATATATATATATATATATATATAATTATCAATTTCACAAAGGATGCTCCAATATTACAAACTTTGTATAGTAAAAAGTCTCTCCTGCTTCGTTTGTGTTGTGGTTTGTTAGGTGTGCGTGTTGTTTGGACTTTTCTTTGCGGCTCTCGTCCCGGGACAATATTGAATTCCTGGGCCATCGAATTCTTTACCCAGCTGGTTGATTGAGCTGGGGCGGCACTTCCCCAGTATCTAGATAAGCAGGATGTCCGGCACGCCCCCTTCGCTAGAGTGTATGTGTCTGTGTTTAGCTTCGCACTATAGCCGAAGATATCTGTAGTCAGGTTTGGTAGGACTTTCTATCTTCTTATTGTTGGAGTTTCTTCTCCCTTTTTCTACCTCGCTTTGCTTCCGTGGTTCGGACTATTATACGTCCTTTGGAAGCGCGAGTACTTTCATTTGGTCTGTATTATTCTCTGTGTTTGTACTGTGTTCGTGCTACTCTCTTTCTCTCTGGTCGTTGCGCCTGGCCTCTGTATACTACCGGCCATTACAGTTTGGTCCACATTGAATAAATAATAAATTAGTATTTCTATGGCAAGATTTTATCCACAATGATTTTTCTTTTCACCTCGCTCCATCATACTTCATTTCCACATTCACACATATTCTAACACCTGCACTCTCAGTAAACAGATTCCTTGAATAACTGCAGATGCACAAAAGAGGAATAAATAGTTAATCCTGCTGAATCACTGAGGGGTTATTTTTGAACAATTTACTCACATAAAACTGACGGTTCATGCCATTTCTACAGGATTCATCATAATGACTGATTAATTGGTTATCTTTTAACCACAGTTTAAACACTTTAAGGCTAAACTGTGCCTGTCTTTGTCGTCTTAGAAATGCACAGATCACTCAGTCACACCTGTGTGTACCTTACAGTCTGTAATTATCCTGACATGCATGTTTTTGGGCTGACGAAGGGATCCCACACAAACACGTTTAGAACAAGCCTCAGTGTCCCTCTTCACATGAGTCCATGATTCCAGCTCCTGAGCTTATCCCAGTTACCATTAGATTTTGAAAAACCTGATTTATATAACAACGACGGGCAATAGCCCAACCATATTCCTGTGTACATGATACACTTGCATATTCCAAAAGTGCCCTCTAGCCAGAGGAAATACAGGGGCGCTTATACCAAACATCTAGCTGCTGCTGAAGATGCAGCTTATTTTATATCTTCTGTGTGAATTTATTTCTGCAATTGCAATTTTCCACAAGCGAATGCAATTGCAAACACGTGTTACATCACAGAAGTCAAGAGTGACAGGCATGCAACGCTGGTGTGATTTTGTGCTTTTCGGTTTAGAGGAAGCAGCTTTGAGAGTTTTCCAACGCTGCGGGACCCGTTCAATGGTCCTGACAATGCCAGCATCCCTCAGTTTATCAGAGAGCGATTTCAATAAATCACTGTTATGATGTTACCTTCTGTCAAGGTGTTTCCTAATGTTTATCTCTTTCATGCAATATAAAAATAAATTGGTATCCTCATTTCCCACATGATGTAAACTTCTCCTGTCATGCACCATTATTTTCAGGGAATGACCTGTAACCTTTCCCACGATACCTATAAAATTTTGGAAGCTCACGGTGTGTACAGACAGTAGTAACCCAGGGTGAGGCATATTCATGTCAAAATACTCTGGTTATCAGTGGCGTAATGCAGCTATCTTATCAGGGCTTCTCATAACTGGAATATGGGCTTAATCGGGTAATGCTTACAGGGGTAAGGTGTGACTGCGTGATCTTCTATACCCTGGGCAGTAACCGGACTATTGTGAGCATGTCAACATTGTCAATGTTGTGAGGCAGTTGCACCACCCGCTGCACCATCCAGCTACCACATTATAAAGAGAGTTAATTCCCCATCCTCCAGTATCTACACCGTTTCTTCCTCACTGGGGTTGCGGGGGGAGCTGGAGCCGATCCCAGCTGACTCTGGGCGAAAGGCTGGGACCCACCCTGGACAGCTCGCCAATCCATTTCAGGGAACACACAACATTCACACACCATTCACTCTCACACTCTTACCTACGGGAAATCTAGAGTCTTCAGTTAGCCTGATGTGCATGTATTTGGAGTGTGAGAGGAAGCCAGGGAACCCGGCAGAAACCCACATGAACACTGGGAGAACGTGCAAACTCCATACAGAAAGGCCTCAGGCTGGATTCAAACCCAGGACATTTTTGCTATGTGGCAGCAGCGCCACCCACTGGACCACTGTGGCACCCTGCTTTGTTACAAAGCATGAGGATATTCAGAGTTAAACAGGACATTTTTACTAAAAAGTTATGCTGTGGATCTTACCAGACTTGCTGCATAACAGGGATGTTTTCACTGCTCGGCTCTTAAGTGTAAATTAAATGCATTTTTCTGATGATCAAGAAATAAAAGACACTCTGAAACCTTTTCCCAAGTTTGTTCATATTTACTGCAGGTTTGGTTGTGAAGAACATAAGACAGATAAACTGTAATGCCCCTCCCCTGAGGCACGCTGTTGCCATGGCTACCTGCCCTGCACTAATCATCCAATTATCTGTGTCCCTCATTCTTGATTATCCTCACCTGATTTCCCTTTAGTTATTAGGTACCTGAGAGTATTTATACTTCAGTTTCTCCTCAGTCGAGCAGGTAGCCTTTGTCTGGATTCCCCCGCTGTGTTTGGTGCTCAACCATTTATGGTCTCCTAAAGTTTTGTGTTGTTTAGTTATCCCTGCACTCTTTATTTAAATAAACTCCACATCCCTGCATCTCCAGTCCTTGCCCTGCAGGCGCCTCCTTTAACATCCTGGAGTGTCAGTCAGGGCGCGACACAAACACTGACCATTAGACCCAGCATACTGGCTATTTTCAATGGGGCCTAATACTCGGTTCACTGAGGAGCCGTACTGCTTCCAGACAAAATTCTTTCTCCAGTCAGAGAGAAGGTTCCGCCTGCAAACGGCCATTTGAATGCCTGTGCAAATATCGAACAAATGCAAACTGGCAGCATGGACTGCTTGCATAACTGCTCCGGGCATATTGCTCCGTGTTCAACACGACCAATATGAGGCGAGCGATGTAAATCACCGCTACTCTCGCAAGCACATAAATATGGGACTCATCCCTCACATTCTGCGTCCATCCGCCACCAAAGACAGACTGTAGTGTGGAAAGCAACAGCAGAGCAGACAAAATGCCTGTGAGTACAGAGAACTTTAAATGTCTACGTGACCGTGCAAATAATTTCTTCCATTCCTACCAAACACACATTTTATGGGTGTGATGTAAACAAAATTATATTAATGTCAATTGAAAAAAGAAATTGTAACTTTAGCTTCGGTTGTGACTCGTGGTTTTTGCTTTGTAATGTCCGTGTTAAACTTACTCTCTACCAACTTCCATTTAAATGACAATAATACTGTCGTTCAGATGAGAACATACAGCAGACAGTGCTCTCATAATTGATTTATATATCCAATATAGAAAACTCCTACAAAGGGAAAATGTGTCATATATTAATTAAAAAATAATAACTTAACATTCTTATTCACCTTTGTTTTAGATTATTTAATACAAATACATTATTGTAAAGGTTTCACCTCATGAACTTTGATGAATTTAATAAATAAATAGTGACAACACTGTTAATGCTGACAACTCATTCCAAAAAAGTTGGGACAGGGGCAAAGTTAACACAAAGGATGCTATGGAATGCTCAAAAACCACCTGACTGGACACTCTACGAATATTCTAACAGTTCAGGAGAGACGTTTTTCATGTAGGATTGCATGGGATGAAGGTTTTTCAGTACCAGCATGTCCTCAAACAAAATACGCCCGCAAAGGTCATTTGTTCAAGAAGGTTTTTACGACCTAAAGTTACGTTAAGGAGTTAACCGACCTCGTCAGCATCGCTGTCACTAAATCCCTAACCTAACCCTAGCCCTAACCTTAACCCTAATTTGAAGTCTAATTCTAACTGAAACTATAACTCTAATTCTACCTTCCTAGTGCCAGTAGGGGCGCTGATTTAGGAAAGGCTCCTCTGGGCTGTAAGTCGGAGTAAACAATTTATTTGGGCAAATGGTTGGAGGACAGGTGGGTATTTCATTATCTACAGTCCACTATCATTAAATGATTCAGAAAATTCAAATAAATTTTTGTGTTAAGGGCAAGGCCAAAAGCAAACACTGAGCACCCATTATCTTCGAGCTCTCAGATAGCAGCGCCTTAAAAACAACACAATACTGCAATCGACATAATCACATGGGCTAGCTAATATTTTGGAAAGTGGACGTCAGTGAACGCATTTCATCGCTAAGTTAAGATTCCACAAAACCAAAGCCGTGTCATCAACATCCAGAACCGCAATTGACCTCTGTGATCCCGAGGACATCAGAGACGGACGGACGCAAAAGGAAGCTCTGCTGTGGTCTGACGAGTCCAGTTCTCTTCGGAAATAAAAGACTTTGTCCTCAGGGGAAAGGACCATCCAGCTTGTTACTAATGCACGGTTTTCGAGCCAGCGTCTGTCGCAGTATGGTACTGTGACTAATGCACTGTTCTCGAGCCAGCATCTTTCGCAGTATGGTGCTGTTACTAATGCACGGTTCTCGAGCCAGCATCTGTCGCAGTATAGTGCTGTTACTAATGCATTGTTCTCGAGCCAGCGTCTGTCGCAGTATGGTGCTGTTACTAATGCACGGTTCTCGAGCCGGCATCTTTCGCAGGATGGTGCTGTTACTAATGCACGGTTCTCGAGCCAGCGTCTGTCGCAGTACGGTGCTGTTACTAATGCACGGTTCTCAAGCCAGCGTCTGTCGCAGTATGGTGCTGTTACTAATGCACGGTTATCGAGCCAGCGTCTGTCGCAGTATGGTGCTGTTACTAATGCACGGTTCTCAAGCCAGCGTCTGTCGCAGTATGGTGTTGTTACTAATGCACGGTTCTCAAGCCAGCGTCTGTCGCAGTATGGTGTTGTTATTAATGCACGGTTCTCGAGCCAGCATCTGTCGCAGTATGTTGCCGTTACTAATGCACGGTTCTCGAGCCAGCATCTGTCGCAGTATGGTGCTGTTGCTAATGCACAGTTCTCGAGCCAGCATCTGTCGCAGTATGGTGCTGTTATTAATGCACGGTTCTCGAGCCAGCATCTGTCGCAGTATGGTGCTGTTACTAATGCACGGTTCTCGAGCCAGCATCTGTCGCAGTTTGGTGCTGTTACTAATGCACGGTTCTCGAGCCAGCATCTTTCGCAGTATGATGCTGTTACTAATGCACGGTTCTCGAGCCAGCATCTTTCGCAGTATGGTGCTGTTACTAATGCATGGTTCTCGAGCCAGCATCTTTCGCAGTATGGTGCTGTCACACGGTTCTCGAGCCAGCATCGGTATGGTCGAGCCAGCATCTTTCGCCAGCAGTATGGTGCTGTTACTACGGTTCTCGAGCCAGCATCTGTCGCAGTTGGTGCTGTTAGCCAGTTCTCGAGCCAGCATCTGTCGCAGTATGGTGCTGTTACTAATGCACGGTTCTCGAGCCAGCATCTGTCGCAGTATGGTGCTGTTACTAATGCACGAATCTCGAGCCAGCATCTGTCGCAGTATGGTGCTGTTACTAATGCACGGTTCTCGAGCCAGCATCTTTCGCAGTATGGTGCTGTTACTAATGCACGGTTCTCGAGCCAGCATCTGTCGCAGTATGGTGCTGTTACTAATGCACGGTTCTCGAGCCAGCATCTTTCGCAGTATGGTGCTGTTACTAATGCACGGTTCTCGAGCCAGCATCTGTCGCAGTATGGTGCTGTTACTAATGCACGGTTCTCGAGCCAGCATCTGTCGCAGTATGGTGCTGTTACTAATGCACGGTTCTCGAGCCAGCATCTGTCGCAGTATGGTGCTGTTACTAATGCCGGTTTCTCGAGCCAGCATCTAGTATGACCGCGGTTCTCGATCCAGCATCTGTCGCAGTATGGTGCTGTTACTAATGCATGGTTCTCGAGCCAGCATCTGTCGCAGTATGGTGCTGTTACTAATGCACGGTTCTCGAGCCAGCATCTGTCGCAGTATGGTGCTGTTACTAATGCACGGTTCTCGAGCCAGCATCTGTCGCAGTATGGTGCTGTTACTAATGGTGCCAGCATCTTCGCAGTATGCACGGTTCTCGAGCCAGCATCTTGTCGCAGTATGGTGCTGTTACTAATGCACGGTTCTCGAGCCAGCATCTGTCGCAGTATGGTGCTGTTACTAATGCACGGTTCTCGAGCCAGCATCTGTCGCAGTATGGTGTGCTGTTCTCGAGCCAGCATCTAGTATGGTGCTGTTACTAATGCACGGTTCTCGAGCCAGCATCTGTCGCAGTATGGTGCTGTTACTAAATGCCAGCGGTTCTCGTATGGTGCTGTTATTAATGCACGGTTCTCAAGCCAGCATCTGTCGCAGTATGGTGCTGTTACTAATGCACGGTTCTCGAGCCAGCATCTGTCGCAGTATGGTGCTGTTACTAATGCACGGTTCTCGAGCCAGCATCTGTCGCAGTATGGTGCTGTTACTAATGCACGGTTCTCGAGCCAGCATCTGTCGCAGTATGGTGCTGTTACTAATGCACGGTTCTCAAGCCAGCATCTGTCGCAGTATGGTGCTGTTACTAATGCACGGTTCTCGAGCCAGCATCTTTCGCAGTATAGTGCTGTTACTAATGCACGGTTCTCGAGCCAGCGTCTGTCGCAGTATGGTGCTGTCACTAATGCACGGTTCGAGCCAGCAGCCAGTATGGTGCTGTTACTAATGCACGGTTCGGTTCTCGAGTATGGTGCTGTTACTAATGCACGGTTCTCAAGCCAGCATCTGTCGCAGTATGGTGGTGCTGTTACTAATGCTGTTACTGTTCCGTTCTCGAGCCAGCATCTTTCGCAGTATAGTGCTGTTACTAATCAGCGTCTGTCGCAGTATGGTGCTGTTACTAATGCACGGTTCTTGAGCCAGCATCTGTCGCAGTATGGTGCTGTTACTAATGCACGGTTCTCGAGCCAGCATCTGTCGCAGTATGGTGCTGTTACTAATGCACGGTTCTCGAGCCAGCGTCTTTGTCGCAGTATGGTGCTGTTACTAATGCACGGTTCTCGAGCCAGCATCTGTCGCAGTATGGTGCTGTTACTAATGCACGGTTCTCAAGCCAGCATCTTCGCGTATGGTGCTGTTACTAATGCGGTTCTCGAGCCAGCATCTCGCAGTATGGTGCTGTTACTAATGCACGGTTCTCGAGCCAGCATCTTTGCAGTATGGTGCTGTTACTAATGCACGGTTCTCGAGCCAGCATCTGTCGCAGTATGGTGCTGTTACTAATGCAGTATGGTGCTGGTTCAGTTCTCGAGCCAGCATCTGTCGCAGTATGGTGCTGTTACTAATGCACGGTTCTCGAGCCAGCACTTTCGCAGTATGGTGCTGTTACTAATGCGGTTCTTGAGCCAGCATCTGTCGCAGTATGGTGCTGTTACTAATGCACGGTTCTCAAGCCAGCATCTGTCGCAGTATGGTGCTGTTACTAATGCCAGTTCTCAAGCCAGCATCTCGCAGTATGGTGCAGTATGGTGCTCTCAAGCCTAATGGTATGGTGCTGTTCTCGAGCCAGCATCTTCGTGAGTATGGTGCTGTTACTAATGCACGGTTCTCGAGCCAGCATCTGTTGCAGTATGGTGCTGTTACTAATGCACGGTTCTCTCGAGCCAGCCAGCATGGTTGTATGGTGTTACTAATGCACGGTTCTCGAGCCAGCATCTTTCGCAGTATGGTGCTGTTACTAATGCACGGTTCTCAAGCCAGCATCTGTCGTTAGTATGGTGCTGTTACTAATGCATGGCTCTCGAGCCAGCATCTGTCGCAGTATGGTGCTGTTACTAATGCACGGTTCTCGAGCCAGCATCTTCGCAGTATGGTGCTGTTACTAATGCCGGTTCTCGAGTTCTCAGTATGGTGCCTAATGCACGGTTCTCGAGCCAGCATCGCAGTATGGTGCTGTTACTAATGCGGTTCTCGAGCCAGCATCTGTTGCAGTATGGTGTATGGTGCTGTTACTAATGCTGTTACTAACGGTTCTCGAGCCAGCATCTGTTGCAGTATGGTGCTGTTACTAATGCACGGTTCTCGAGCCAGCATCTGTCGCAGTATGGTGCTGTTACTAATGCACGGTTCTCGAGCCAGCATCTGTCGCAGTATGGTGCTGTTACTAATGCACGGTTCTCGAGCCAGCATCTGTCGCAGTATGGTGCTGTTACTAATGCACGGTTCTCGAGCCAGCATCTGTTCAGTATGGTGCTGTTACTAATGCCAGCATCTTCGCAGTATGGTGCTGTTACTAATGCACGGTTCTCAAGCCAGCATCTGTCACAGTATGGTGCTGTTACTAATGCACAGTTCTCAAGCCAGCATCTTTCGCAGTATGGTGCTGTTACTAATGCCGCGGTTCTCAAGCCAGCATCTGTCGCAGCATCTGTATGGTGGTGCTGTTCTCGAGCCAGCATCTTCGCAGTATGGTGCTGTTTACTAATCAGTTCTCGAGCCAGCATCTGTCGCAGTATGGTGCTGTTACTAATGCACGGTTCTCGAGCCAGCATCTGTCGCAGTATGGTGCTGTTACTAATGCACGGTTCTCGAGCCAGCATCTTTCGCAGTATGGTGCTGTTACTAATGCACGGTTCTCGAGCCAGCATCTTTCGCAGTATGGTGCTGTTACTAATGCACGGTTCTCAAGCCAGCATCTTTCGCAGTATGGTGCTGTTACTAATGCCAGCTCTCAAGCCAGCCTCTGTCGCAGTATGGTGCTGTTACTAATGCACGGTTCTCAAGCCAGCATCTTTCGCAGTATGGTGCTGTTACTAATGCCAGCTCTCAAGCCAGCCTCTGTCGCAGTATGGTGCTGTTACTAATGCACGGTTCTCGAGCCAGCATCTTTCGCAGTATGGTGCTGTTTCTAATGCACGGTTCTCGAGCCAGCATCTGTTGCAGTATGGTGCTGTTACTAATGCACGGTTCTCGAGCCAGCATCTGTCGCAGTATGGTGCCGTTACTAATGCACGGTTCTCGAGCCAGCATCTTTCGCAGTATGGTGCTGTTACTAATGCCGCGGTTCTCGAGCCAGCATCTGTGCGCAGTATGGTGCTGTTACTAATGCGGTTCTCGAGCCAGCATCTGTCGCAGTATGGTGCTGTTACTAATGCACGGTTCTCGAGCCAGCATCTTTCGCAGTATGGTGCTGTTACTAATGCACGGTTCTCGAGCCAGCGTCTGTCGCAGTATGGTGCTGTTACTAATGCACGGTTCTCGAGCCAGCATCTGTTGCAGTATGGTGCTGTTACTAATGCACGGTTCTCGAGCCAGCATCTGTTGCAGTATGGTGCTGTTACTAATGCACAGTTCTCAAGCCAGCATCTGTCGCAGTATGGTGCTGTTACTAATGCACAGTTCTCGAGCCAGCATCTGTCGCAGTATGGTGCTGTTACTAATGCACGGTTCTCGAGCCAGCATCTGTCGCAGTATGGTGCTGTTACTAATGCACGGTTCTCAAGCCAGCATCTGTCGCAGTATGGTGCTGTTACTAATGCACAGTTCTCGAGCCAGCATCTGTTGCAGTATGGTGCTGCGTTAGGGGCCAGGGCATGCACTTCTACGAAAGCACCATCAATGCTGCAGTGTACATACGCTTTTTGGAGGAATTATGTAGCCATTTACACATCTTTTTTTCATGGACATCTCTGCTTTTCTCACTGACATAACACCAAGCCAAATTCAGCATGAGTAAAAAGAGCAAGGTTTTATAGTCTCAGTAGGCCCTAGACTATAAAGATTAAATATTAATGCAGCTCAGGATTTTGTTCAGTTTCACTGAGGATTTTGCTCAATTGCACAAAACTTAATTTGGTCAACTTAACTTACCACTGAAGAAGAACAGAAGAATTTTATGAGCGCACAGGAGCAGCACACCAATGATGTCAGAGGGCTGTGATTGCTTGATAATAACATTGTTCCTGGACTGTAATGCGGGATGTTTATGCAGGAACATGTTCTGTTGGCTAATTCATGTTGTCTGTGGGGCTCCTCGTCATTCTTTTACCCAAAATAGCAAACTAAAAATTATTATTGCGAGCAAATCAATGTAACATAAACATTAAATCCTCTCGTAAATAACAGGATATTTTATCCAAACACTGGTTTGCCCCTGCTGGAATACTGAGACCAAGCCGCAGCCTCGCCCCTCAGCAAGGAAATAACCCTGAACATACATCCAAATAAATAAATGAATAAATAAATAAAAAACATTTTGCCATGTCCCTCCCAAATTCTGTACTTGACCTGTATACATGGATTCCCCAAAATACCAAAATATAATTCACTGTATATTTAATTCGATGCAAACATTGTTTTCCTAAAGCGTGTCAATAATTCTTCAGTTGACTATATAAGAAAAATTTTCTATTTTCAGTGTTTTTCATTATTTTACTAAACATTAAAAAATTGTGCGAATCGTTGAGCGCCGTCCAAAAGAGGCCTGGAGCCAGTTATGAACCTGAGGCTACAGTTGGCAAAGGCATGAGATGGATTCACTTGGAGCAAAAGGTCCTTCAGTAAAGGGGTCCTTCCAAAAAGGAAGTTGCCCGGCAGCTAGCTTAATGTATTATATGCATATCGTATGCTTTTTGTTGATGTTTATTTCAACTACCACACATTTAAATTGCATACATTTAAGTCACTGTTTCTGATATTTACACTACCACTCAAAAGTTTGGACTCAGTGTTAATTTTGCCACGCAAACACAAAAAAAAAAAAAAAAAAAAAAAAAAAAAAAAAATCCAAACTCTGCAGCTGACATACTGTAAAAGAAATAAGAATATATGGGGCGGTCAGCTCAGCTCCATATACCCGTAATATATGTTTGTGAGGTGTGCCATTCTTAAATTCACAAGATGGGAAATACTGCAGCTCACAAGGAAATCCATGCAGAATGATCCCTCAGTAAAGTGAATGTCCTGAGTGCCTAAACTTCCCAATGCCATGATTAAATCTCAGGGGAATACTTCACTGAGAAATTGCTCAGATAACTGCGTTATTTGTCATTTGGTGCCCAAAAACTTTAAACACTAAACAGATTACCATCAAAGAAATTGCTTTGTTTGTTTCATATAACAAATTATAATACAAAAACTTTCAAAGAATTAAATAAAAGCAAGAACTACTTAACTGACAAGCAATTCCAAACTTAAGAGCAAGAGAGTATATTGTGCATTGAGTGAAGAAATGCAGTTATGCTTTTCCTGAAAAAAATACAGTCATGGAGCATAAATATATGGTCACCTCAACAATTATTGGCACATTTATAAAAATGAAAAAATAAAGGCAGTGTATAATGAACAAAACAGTTAATATCACAAGTGTTAGGGTAGAATGACTTAAAAAAGCTAAACACTATTGTTACAGTAAGCTTTTTTTGCAAGTCTAATCCATTCATCTGTGTGAAAGTAGCTTGTACTTCGGCGAAAGATGGGCTTAAACACACAAAAGCCACGAACTTTCCATCTTTGTTTCTGTGTTAAAACAGACGCTGTGTGGCATGAGCTTTAATTCAGCGATGATACTGAAGGTCGTCGGGAAGGTGAAGTACGATGCCGCAAGGTGAGACCGCACATTCTGTGTTTATTTTCGTCTGTACCACAGTTTGGCCTATGCTCCACTTCTCTAAACTGCACATTTTTTCATCTCATGTTCGGCCACCGATCTTTTCGAAATGTGAATATAGGCCATGCCCATTTCCTGCATCCTGCATTGCGATTGGCTGACCCTCCTGATATGCATGCATTCACCCCCAGGTTCGCCTTGAATGTGGGCCACTCTAAAGATAACATAGCTCTGCACTTCAACCCACGGTTCAAGACTCCTGCAGGGGAGCACACCATCGTCATGAACTCCAAACAGGGCGGATCCTGGAAACAGGAGCAGAGGGAGACCAACTTCCCCTTTTCTGAAGGGGCGGAGTTTGAGGTGAGAACTGGAACTCCGAGCCTGATCCCCACCAGCAGCCTTCAAAACGCCCTTCGAATCTGCGTTGCACGGAGGAGCTCGGAAACGCTTGATGGAGAGCCATCGCATTTGTTTAGAAGCTTTGCCCAAAATACTGAGGCCCATTATCTGGGTCGTCTCATTAAACCGGAGGGCAGGAATACTGTGTGCAAACACAGATGTCAAACCTGCATCTCTCTCACGGGGTTATTACACTATTGTAATTGTGGTTACGTTGGACAATGTCACTGTTGGATGTCATGAGTGTTTTAGGCAGCGAATTCTCTCCACATACCTCCTTGTAACTTCCTGCTTCTCCCTCCTTCTCTCCCCCAGGTGTCCATTACCTTCAATAAAACAACTTTTGACATAACTCTACCAGATGGCAGCCAAATCAACTTCCCAAATCGTCTCGGTGATTCTAAGTACAAGTACATTTCCTTCAATGGAGATGCCACTATGTATGACATAAGTGTGATGCCAAACATGAAAGCCATGCTGAGATAAGCATCACTTTCCTCACTCCTGATTGGCTGCTTTCTTCCTGACTTCTTACTGCACCCCTTTCCTGGATTCAGTATATTCTTCCCGACTCTGTAATCTGTAGCCTCTGCAGTACAGTACTTGTGTCTGTACGTGCTGCAAACTCATGGTAAACTCACAAACTTGCAAATTCCCAGTGTGGAAGTCACTGCAGCTTTGCAAATAAAGTGCTAGCAAGAAACACATGAAGCCTTTGTGTGGATTTTCAATCGCGCAGTCTTTATCACATCTTTATACGTGGGTTTTGCAGCATTGCTTCTAACCTGGATAGCCGTGTTTATGACGTGGTTGGATGAATGAATGCAGAAATGGATTAGAAATGAAAATTCAAACAATTTCAAATGCAGTATATTATTTTCTTTAAAAGAATTCCTGATCAGGTTTATCAAAATTGCGGTTGGGTGTTCAAATCCAAACCCTGCCATTACCCACTAGGGCTGGAGGTCCCCATGTGTGGCAGCAATCGTCTCAGCTGGTCAAAATGTGTACGTCATTGCTCTCTAGCACCCTCTCCTGGTCAGCCAGATGCATGTAGATCCACAAGCCAAATAGAACCTGACTGTGAAACAGGCAGTGTTTGATTGATGTTGCGCATACAACGTGAAAATAACCATGTCAAAAAAAACACAGCGCTGGTCGCAAAAAGACCAAAACAATAACATGAACAAACATTGCCCAAATCTTGGAATTATTCCTCGGAGATACCTTTCCTGACATACAAAATCAGTTTAAAAAGAATTTAATGCTACTTCTCACTTTTATTAGCTTTTAAAGAAATGTTTTTTTTTTTTTTTTTTTACACATTTATGGCCATTAAAAGTATGGCGTTACTGTCTTCTAAAGATGGCAAAGAAACCTGTGTCTGCCAAAAAAAAATAAAGTCCCCTGAAATCTGACCTTCAATTGAGAGAAATAATCAATATCTGACTGAGATGAAACCAATG
Source organism: Gymnothorax javanicus (assembly GCA_029692085.1). Classification (NCBI taxonomy): domain Eukaryota; kingdom Metazoa; phylum Chordata; class Actinopteri; order Anguilliformes; family Muraenidae; genus Gymnothorax; species Gymnothorax javanicus. Next base: position 14,890,885 of record CM056200.1, on the reverse strand, counting down.
TTTCCAGAAGTGTTACCGAACTGCTAACATTCAGCACGAGCGATGAAACACTGTTCATGATAAAGCCTTTGGAGCGTGAAATGCAAGTGGAATGCAGGCCAAAACCTTCATGCAAATGTATGAAGTGCAGGACTTTCAGAATATTTAATGTTAAATTTGGTGGTGCGTAACTTTAGCCCAGGTGTATTTTCTTCTGAAAAAGAGTCTTTGTTTCTGCATTTGAATCCTCCTTTAAGAGTACCCAGTCTCAGCTGCTAAAAGCCAATGGTTAAATGCCACAGGGCAATTCCAGCTGAAGTGTAACATGACCACTGAAAATTCAAACATGAAATGGCAATACAATTTATGTATGGCTGTATTGTTAGTATATCCAGGTGCATGGTTCAGAACAAGTTGAAGGTCTGAGGCAAACCAAATGTTCTTGGTACACATATTAAATATGTTTGGAAAAAAAACAAGACATTTGTCCTCAATATCATAGTTTAAAAACCTGGGTAATAGAAATATGTGTCTTCTTATGATATGAACCATATTATTTTCTTGTTATTGTTCATTTCAAAGTGTTGAAAGCACGGTTGGCATTTTGTCTCACGCTACGCTTGTGCTCTACACAAGCATGGAAAGTTAGATGATCTGAACCTGTAACATGAGTGACAAAAATAGATTTAAGTTTCCATTGGGGCTTTAGAAAATGGAAATTATGAAGACCTCTTGAATAGAATGGCTGACACGGCTGAAGCATTGTGAATGAGTAAAATGGGTCACACTTTTGATGAGGTGTTGCTCATAAAGGCTTTATATAGCATGTATAATGCCTTCATAAATGAGACTTAATGTCTTCATAATTCAAATATAAGCAAATGCCATGCTTTGTAAAAGGTGAAATAACACATCCTTACGCAGCATGTGATGCCAGATGTGACAATGACAATGTCACTTAGCTGACAATGGCACCCTTTATAGTATTTAGTCACTAAGTGACATTGTCAGTTATATGACATCTGGCATCACATGCTGAATAAGGATATGATATTTCACCCTTTAGAAAGCATAACATTTGCTTATGTATGATTTATGAAGACATTATGCCTCATTTATGAAGGCATTATACATGCTGAATAAAGCCTTTATGAGCAACACTTTATCTAAAGTGTGACCGCAAAATGCAGTATGATGAGCCTCCAGATTCTCAAAACCTACTTGTATCGGCAGCAATGTAACGTGCGTAACAGGGCATTTTTGTTTTAAGGGCCCATTGCAGAAAATTACTGTTGCATTAAGTTAAAATCCTGTTTGTGTTGGAATTTTCAGTAGTAATGAAGGTTCAAACATATAATCCAATTTATTCTGTAACGCATCATTGATCAAGAAGATTGAACCAAACATAACTGAAAAAAAGCCATGTTACTTTTGAGTAACATGAGTAACGCTTGCTAAATCAAGTCTGCCAGCATACCCATTGAGGGGTTCATTCTGGGTTTTCTCTAGTAAAGCTGATTATGGCCAGATGTTGCCACAATGTAGAAGTTTTGAAGTTCTGTCCATTGAATAAGAAGTGAAACAATTTCATACTATAGCCTAATGCAGTAAATGTAACATGAGTAACGCTAGAATTGCCCCACAGTTAGCGAAAGTACGAAGTATTCAGGCAGCGTATGACATTAGAACCAGTAAAGGCATCATGAACAGTTTGCTTTGGGAACCTTGAATATCAGTAAGTACAATGGTACCATGCACAAAAATGACAAAAAGACTTTTTTTTGGGCTGGCATATTGGGTTAATGACATGGAGATACTGTATTGGACCCTAGCACAGAGAACAGAGAACAGGCTGACGCACTTTAACTGGTCTTTTCTGAGTCACTGATGAAACAGCGATGAGCTAGAGGTACAATGACAAACCACAGCTTACCTACCAACACAACTCCACCTAATAAATAAACAAACTCAGACACTAACCAAAATCCCAAGACTTACCGATCCTTAACCGCCATTATGGTCAGCAGAAAAAAACAATGAATATACTAACGCTTACCGACCGAGACTCATCCCCACTTAATATATCACACACCCAAACACTGACCAAAATCCTAAAACTTACCTTCCGCTAGCTGCCGTAAAGGCCAACAGCAAAATACACAGAGATTGGGCAAAATCCTTGATGCAAAGCAGTACAGCGTTGAATCGGTGAAAAAGATTGACACTTAGCAGAGCTGATGTGACGAAGAGGAGATCGTAAAGAGAACAGGATAACGGTGACGGGATAATAGCCCATTCCTCCAGTGTGTGATAGAAATGCAGTAAGAACTTATACTTCAAGTGTGTAATCAAGGTCTCCAGGGCTGGATCTAGAAACAAAATCTGACCTATGCACAAATTTTTTCCAGGTTACAAATTTCACCACACAGACAGTGAAACCCGCACACTTAACTAGCGTTATCTTGAATAATAAGCAAACACATTTTGTCTGTAATAAAAGCTCTGTAAAGCTTTCACTTTCATAACTACCAAAGTGTAATGATGACAACGCAATAGAAGTAGTACATGTACTTACTTCATAGAAAACATTTCTTTTAACAATAGAATTTTAAAACTGATGTGAAAATGGATTACTATCATGAATAAAATTCATTAATTTGGAACCATACAACAACATTCATCATTACCAAAACTGTAACAATTGTAACAACACACTAACAAACATGTTTGTTATGGAGGAATCGGTATTGACCAGAGAGTAGTGACATCAATATAAACAAGCGCACATGGAAGCAGCTTTGATGTCAACAAGCATTATGTTGTAAGCCAGCATCGTGCTGCTACAAAAAAGATATGCGAAATCTGTAGCTCGCTGATATCCGTTTTTATTGTACTGTATTGTCACTTGTAATCATATGTTTTCACCAGCAATGGCCAGATGTCAGAACAGTGATATGTCTCGGGCAATGGATGTGTGTGCTTCTCAGGAACACGGTTCCATTGTTTGACTCACGTTACGTTACGTAAATTTTAGCTGGTTAGGTAGGTAGCTAGCTACTCTCATGCAAGCTGGCGAACATTATGAACAACCACTATAGAAAACTTGATTCCAGTTCATTAAAGGGGACCTATTATGCTGATCCTTCTTTTAATACATATTAGTAATGTTATAATGTTGGTTGTCCATGCTCAACCTCTGAAAAGTTTCTAAACATAAGATACAGGGGTTTTGCCGTAATCCAAGAACGTGATTTCTGAGCGTGATTTCCTCTCTGAACAGCTCCTCCTGAGATCTTCACGAGATCTGGGTAAAACCTGACGTCAGGTTGTGCCATCCAATTAGTACAGACCTAGCCAGAGCCAATCATGGCGCTGGACCTGCCCACACCGGAAACTATTCTAGCAGGCACTAACAACGGCAGATCATACTATGCCTTAGTAGCATCTTCACTTTTGGAAATACAAAAGAAGAACCGCAGATCATTTGAGGTGCAATTTTGTCAGTATTTCTCTCAAAGCTGCTTGTCCGTTTACTTTTGGACGCGAAGAAAAACAACGATTTTTCTCCCAAAAGACGATGCCACCAGAAATCAGTGGGTAGCTTTTTTTGTTTGCTGGCAGCAAAAAGCCACGGCCAAAGGGAACGTTAGCTGATTGTGCTCAGCATTTCACCAAAGATCGCTTTATCAATTAAGGATAATTCGACACAGGATAAGCGTTTCAGCTGCTTCTCAAACCTGAAGCAGTTGCATCGATCAAGCGCTTGGAGCCACACGCTGTAAGTAACGATATAACAGCAAATAATGTAAGTGAAGCTAACGTGTTACGGTGGCTAGCAGGACCGCTAGCGATAGTTTGCACTAACAACTGGCCTCAAACGCAGGCTTGGTAAAATATCTGAAGATAAAGCCTGTATTGGTAGCGACTGTCCATGACTCAGACACAGAAGCTGTAAGTTGCTTTTACTGCATAAGCCAACCTGACGTGATAGCCAGTTGATTGTGGCTGTAGCACAGCGGCTAACGTAGCCAAGTTAGTGTTGCTCATGTTTGTGTCCTAAATATGCAAGGGAAATTATCAGGGGAAATTCTACAGAAGGTGTGTGAACATAAACCTCATTTGAAGCTAACTTTTAATACTTGTTTGTAATTTGGATGGTTGGTACAACTGTTCACAGTAACAGAACTTGCTGTCTGTAAAACCTGTATTGCAAGGGTTTGTCTCTGTGGTTATGACCGCTCGGTTACCAGCTACTGCATGTTACTTTGCGTGCCGTGCTAATTAAAAATGCTCCTGGTTAACTCATATGCAGTAATTCTGATCGGTATGCTTGTGTTACTTCGGTAAGCATCAATGTGGCAGTTTCATCATAACGTTGCCCGATTGTAGCCTCTACAGTTAATGATCGCTTCACTTATCCATGATCAGGATCAGCAGGATACTTCACAAATATCTGAGCAAGCTCTCTGGTACTATCATGAAAGCAATGCGAAACGCAGAAGCTCTACTGGTTTACAAATTATTTCTCTGCACTACCTTGACATAATTTCATTCCCCTTTAAAAATTGTTGTGGCTAATAAAAAGCTGAAAAAGGCGGAGATTAAATAGGTAATTCTTTCCTGCAGAAGTGATCGATTCGCTAGCTCCACATAAGCAACTTGTCCGCGCTAACGGAATGTACGGTTTGCAAAACCTGTATTATGTTCATAACATAACCGAGCTCGACTGTATTATGTTCATAACATAACCGAGCTCTCTCTAGCTGTCGCGCACAATCCATAAAGCCGCTTTCACATCGGACTCGAAACGAATTTTCCGCGCGACAGATTACATTCAAAGTCAATGCAAAGACGCGAATACGGGCATGTCAAGCCGCTTTCACACCGGACGCGAAACGAATTTTTTGCGCGACAGATTACATTCAAAGTCATGACCACTTATCAGCTAACGTTGCTGCATGTTAGTTCCCCTGCTCTGCTAATTAAACGCTCCTGGTTAACTTATATGCAGCGATTCTGATCGGTATGCTTGTGTTTCTTCGATAAGCATCAATGTCACAGTTTCATCATAACATTGCCTGATTGTAGCCACTACAGTTGAAGGTAACCGGAGAGGTGCTGTATGTGTCTGCCGAGTTGGGCTGCAGTTAGACCAGATGTAGGTTTTGCAAAGCTTGGGGTGAGTTTTTGGGTGCTTATGAAACGATCGCTTTACTTATCCATGACCGGGGTCAGCCTGATACATCCCCAATGTCTGGGCAAGCTCTTTGATGCTACCGGTGAAAGCAATAGGGAAAAGCACAGGCTATAACGTATATGGTATCACAAACGATTTCTCTGTATTGCTGTCGATTGAATATTAAATCGGCGACTGAATATTAAATTATTTCCTGTAAAAGTGATCGATTCGCTAGCTCCACATAAGCAACGGTTCACGCAGACGGAACTTACGGTCTGTAAAACCTGTATTATGCTCATAACATAACCGGAGCTCTGGCTTGCTGTCGCGCACAATCCATAACGCGCCAATTCTCTGCGAGGAAACGCTTGTCATTCCGAAGCAGTAAGTAAACCATTACCACGGGCAATTTCCGAAAAGGCCGTTTAGCTTGGAGCTTTCGCCCCTCCGTCATATACCAGCGCAGAAACTGTTCGTTGCTCCACGCTAACAACACACCACAGCTATGCACACGACCCAGCAGGTCCTAACACACACCGAAGCAGTCCATAAGCTGTTGGTCCACTTTTAGCTGCTCCTCACTGTCCATGTTTCCCTCTAAACTCAGACCCACCGGATTTCTACGGTCTCCGGTCTACACTTGGGCATGTCGACCCGTTCTACAAATGTGTCTATATGGGGTGGATTCTAGCTTCCCCTGCATCCTAGCTAGGAGTAGAAAAACCGCGGTACTCACCAACTGTTGCCGTAGCAAACTGTAGCCGATAGCAAATTTGAGCTTGCGCTGACAGATATTCGCACTGTGTCCTCCACTTTCACCGCTGCGTTTGTTAGAACAAGATAATGTCATTAGATCTATATTCAAGTATGACGTTAGATTGCGGAATTAGCCCGCCGCTTCCTTATCAGATTGCAGACGTGTCTCAGGTTTCACTCTGGGGAGCCGGACACGGAAAACTGCGTTCTGCAGCCTTGTCCCGCCCAACTCCGCCCTCCACAGAGCTGGCCAGTCAGAAGAAAGTGGGTACACGGGGAGTGGGGGCCATAGCGGAAGAGCCACCCCAGTGAGGCGTTTCAGGCAGAGACTACAATGTACTACAAATGCAGTTTTTTGAGGATGGCAGTATTAGCGAAATAAATACCCTTTTTTTACTTTGCGCGATCAGGAGTACTCTAGGGGAGTCAAAGACCAAAATATAAACTTGGAAAAATAGCAAAATAGGTCCCCTTTAAGCCTGATTAGATTGCCATCGGTAACCAGAAACTAACGGTCAAGTATTTACATGGTTCGTCACGGTTTTATTAACTTAAATTGTGATATATCAGAGTCGATCGTAATTACGGACTATTTCTCAGTTTTCTGCACAAAAAGTGCAAGGAACAATTCAGCTGTTCAAGAAACGGGTTAGTCGGTAAGGGCAAACTGGATGCTCAAAACTTCAGTTCAATAATGACCAGAACTGAGCAATGGATTTCGCAGGTCTTTTTATTGTAGGAGCGTGATGCTAGCTAACGGCAGGATATGTCTTTCTAGTCTTCTCCTACCTTACTCCTATGCTGCCTGCGATTCACCCACTAAATCGCAGTGTGGCACACCGACTGAAGGCTGTCATGCTGCTACGGCTACAATGAACTTGATAGCGATAGCTATGCATTTCTTGAACAACCGAATTGTTCCTCAAACCTTTTTGTGCAGAAAACTGAGAAATAAAATGAACTGATTCAAGTGTTATACAGCTGTTGTTCGTAATGTTCGCCAGGTTGCAGGAGAGTAGCTACCTAGCTAACCAGCTAATTGACGTTACATGAGTCAAACAATCGAACCGTGTTCGTCAGAAGCACACAAATCCATTGCCCAATTAAGACATATCTCTGTTTCGACATCTGGCCATTGCTGGCGAGAACATATGAAATTACAAGTGACATTGTAGGACAATAAAAATGGAAATCAGCGAGCTATGAATTTCGCACATCTTTCTATGTAGCATCACGATGCTAGCTAACAACAAAATGCTTGTTGACATCAACATTGCTTCCACGTGCGCTTCTTTATATTGACGTCACTACTCTCTGATCGGTCAATAGTGATTCCGGGGTCCTCTTCTATGAATCCTGATCTTCAGTCCTTTCCATAGATTTTCAATTGGATTCAAGTCGGGTGATTGACTGGGCCATTCTAGCCACTTTATTTTCTTTCTCTGAAACTACTTGAGAGTTTTGGTGCATTCCAGGCAGGCTGTTGAACACCTAAGTCTCGACTTCAAGTCACGACTTCCGACTTTGCAGCGTTCCAGGAAAGTTATGACAAACTGCCAGTTAACTGCAAAACTTCCTGTTAACCGGTGCGTTCCAGGCAGGCTTTTCATTGTTGAACATGGCGAACCGTATGGGCTACCATACTGCTTCCTGGATAATGTGACATCAGAGGTCAGAACTGGGAGTACATCGATTTGGTACGAGTTCACGGGTGGGAAGTTACGGGTCGTTCTGCCGTTCCAGTGCATTTTCACAGGTTACAGGTTGGAAAAACACGAGTTACGGGTTGCCTGGAATGCACCCTTTTCTTGGTTGTGTGTTTGGGATCATTGTCTTGCTAAAATGTCCACCCTAATTTCATCTACAGCATACTGGTAGATGGCAGAAGATTCTTATCAAGAATGTCTCAGTACATTCATCCATTCATCCTTGTACCTCAAGCTGAAAAACAGCCCTGCACCATGATGTTCCCGCCTCCAAACTTCACTGTTGGTATGGTGTTTTGGGAATGATGTGCAGTTTGTCCTCCAAACACAATGTGTGCTATGCCATCCAAAGAGTTCAATTTTGGTCTCATCTGACCACACTATATTCTCACAGTATTTCATAGGCTTGTCCAAATGTTGTGCAGCAAACTTTAAACAAGCGTCAACATGCTTTTTCTTCAGTGATGGAGTGTTGCGTGGTGAGCGTGCATAGAGGCTGTAGCGGTTGAGTGCATTACTTATTGTTTTCTTTGAAACAACAGTGCCTGCTAATTCCAGTTCTTTCTGAAGCTCTCTGCAGGTGGTCCTAGGCTCTTGGACAACTTTTCTGATTATTCTTTTGATTCCTCTGTCAGAAATCTTGCAAGGAGCACCTGCTCGTGGCCGGTTTATGGTGAAATGATGTTCTTTCCACTTCCGGATTATGGCCCTAACGGTGCTCACTGCAACATTCAGAAGTTCAGAAATACCGTAATTTCCGGTGTACAAGCCGACTGGGTGTACAAGCCGAGCCCTGTTTTCAAGGCCAAAACAACAAATTTTTTTGTGTTTCCCCCATATAAGCCGACCCAACTTTATATATATATGAAAAAGGAATATCATTGTATGAAAGAATTAGCTTAAATTCTAAAGGCTGACAAAAAGAAGAAATAGAATTTCTTGTGCAAGTTTAAGTTAAAGTCACACCACGTGCAATACCAAAAGAAGAAAAGACATTCAGTTGACCAATCAGCACTGCGTAATCCCATAATATACTGTCCAGTAAATGACACTTTGAGGGACTAAGTTAGATTTTTTTTTAAGGTAGACAACAGCATGCACACGGTCAGTGATTTGTTAATTTCATTTATCTTTCAAATGTTTTGTTGATTTCACGAACCTTTCTGCAAAAACGGTGAACTCTGTTGGCATGTGGTTTTGTTTGACTGGAGTATACACGATTCCAGTTTCAGTAGCAAAAAAGAAAATTGAAATGTTTGGGATCGTTTTCTTTGTTACCTCCATTACCGAAGGTGGAAGGAGGTTATGTAATCGGTGCCCTTTGTCTGTCTGTGTGTTTCTGAACGAAATTAAGACACTACTAAACCGGTTTTGATGAAATTTGGTACGATGGTGAGAGAGTCTATGGATGAGTTTTTGGTTATAATTCTGAATACGATACATCAAGGGAGGAGAAAAAAACGATTGATTTTGGCTTTTGCTGCCACCTGGCGGTAAAATGTGGCGGAGGTACCTGTGAACTCTGGTGCAGCTCTTGTTTCATATGGCGCTTTTCCACTACATGGTACCGGCTCCACTCTACTCCACTCGGCACTGGGTACTTTCTTGGGGTTGCTTTTCCATGAGAGGATAGTACCACCTCCGAGGTACCTGCTCTTCGTTGCGATGCAGCATGTTATTGCCGCGACGGCATCCTCAGTTCTATCAAGTTGACTTTTATTCCGTCGATTTTGTTAAATATTTATGTGTTTAAATCAGGGGACGCGCACTACCGTCACCACGTTATGGCACTAAAGTCCGCGAGTGTTTAATTGTAATTTCTGTTTGACATTCTCCTGATGCATAGGATAGCAGCTGGTGTTGTGTCCGATTCGGTTGCACATTAAATAACATACCACCTAAAAATGCAAAGCAATGATATACGCAAAAGGCATAGAGTATTCGTATTCAGGCTTCGTGAAACATTTCACTTTGAAATTCAAGGCAAAACACGTAGCAAATGCGCAAATTGCAGGAGATGGCAGAGTATTAGAATTTATCCCTTTACGATGCGTCATCTCATCTGATACCTTTCCTAAGAACAAAATGCTTCATCAGCATCCGTAAAGTTATTTTCCACGCAATTTTCGTAAAATGGGGGCAGCACAATAACTTTCTCAAGGGGAATTAGGGCAACAGAATTGGACACAACACCGTTGCTTCTAATTTTGCTACGAACAGGGTCACAGACAAAGAAACGCATTTCATAAATGCAGCAGCTTCGGTGAACAAAAGCAACCTTGTTTGAAAGGTAAGGCAATGCACAGTATATTTAGCAAGCTGACTAAAACAACACACGTTTCAAAAACACAATTTGAGGACCTGTTTCAATGATGGCAAGTGAAGCCAGTTTCCTAGCGATAATGCGGAAGCGAGTTGTCTTTTGCAGAGACGATTCCCTCTGACCAATCAGTGGGCTGCAATGTTGCACGTCACATTTTAGTACCTACTAGTACCTGGTCGGCCGTTTTTTGGAACCCCAGGAGAGCAGGTACCAGAAAAAGTACCTACTAGTACCTACTAGTACCACGAATGGAAAAGCAAAAAAGGCGAGTAGAGTAGAGCCGGTACCGTGTAGTGGAAAAGCGCCAATAATGTGATACCCTCTGTATAAGCCAATCCCCGGCTTTTAGGATGAAAATTTTGGTCAAAATTTTCGGCTTATACGCCGGAAATTACGGTACGTCTGTAACCAATGCCATCAGTATGTTTTGCAACAATAAGGTTGTGAAGGTCTTGAGAGAGCTTTGGTTTTACCCATGATGAGATGCTTCTTGTGTGACAACTTGGTAATGAGAAACCTTTTTATAGGCCATCAATTAGGACTAAACCAGCTGATGTTAACTTGCACTGATAGGGGGTAGGACGGCTTTCTAAATACTGACAGATTTCAGCTGGTTTCTTGGCTTTCCATGCCTTTTTGCACCTCCTTTTCTTCATGTATTCAATACTTACTCCCTGTGTCATTCCACTTTATTACACATAATTTATGGACTTATTTGTTTTGATTTCTTTGTATGAGTGGATTACTTGGGGAGTTACTGACATCTGGTGAACATTTCATGTTAATAGCCCCATTAGAAATATATATACTGAGAAAAATGTCGACACATTCAATATTTATTTTCTTTGCTGTATAACACTAATATGAAATTGTTCAAAACTCTTGATTTATTCTTGTAATATTCTGTGAAAACAGAGATATTAGACACAAATTTAGCTTTTTTTAATGCCAAACTTTAAGTGTTCATCAACACCCATCTCACAATTGGACTCAAGCCTCCTCCCTGCCAGGCATCCAAGTCATTTCTGAGAACTACAGAGAGCTACAGCATTATTAGTACCCCTGAAGAGAAATGCTCTAAAAGTATAAAACTATAAAATAACATTTTTTTTTTTCCTCGCCCACCCCCCGCTTTGGAGGAATTTTATCATTGAAATTGGTGTTCAAAGCTCAAATGAATAGGAGGGCAGGTGCCTTAAGCAAACATGCAAGACAAAAGGACACCTGTAAACAAAATAGTTAAATTCATACCAACTCAGGTGAATGTGGAAAGAAAAAATAATAATTTAAAAAACAGTGGGAGAAGAAGCAGATGACACAAGATGAGGACAACAGAGGAACCATAAAGACAACACAAGACACAACAGACAAGACAATGCATATGATTCTGTCTTAACAAAGGAAAAGAGATAAAACATATGATTCTGTCTTAACAAGGGAACAATATAATGCATATGATTCTGTCTTAACAAAGGAACAATATAATGCATATGATTCTGTCTTAACAAAGGAACAGAGATAATGCATATGATTCTGTCTTAACAAAGGAACAATATAATGCATATGATTCTGTCTTAACAAAGGAACAATATAATGCATATGATTCTGTCTTAACAAAGGAACAGAGATAATGCATATGATTCTGTCTTAACAAAGGAACAATATAATGCAGATGATTCTGTCTTAACAAAGGAACAATATAATGCATCTGATTTTGTCTTAACAAAGGAACAATATAATGCATATGATTCTGTCTTAACAAAGAAACAGAGATAATGCATATGATTCTGTCTTAACAAAGGAACAATATAATGCATATGATTCTGTCTTAACAAAGGAACAGAGATAATGCATATGATTCTGTCTTAACAAAGGAACAGTGGTAATGCAGAGATAGGAAGACAGGTGGATACAGCCATCTACAATACGACAGTCAAGATAAAACTGTAGATGCACATATATAAGATCTGTAAACACTTTTTGTAAGCAGGCAGCTGTGTGGAATGCATTTGGGCATGAAAATCTTTGAATCCTGGATGATATTTGTGGCAACAGAAACAGCTGACAAACAAAAGGTTGGTCAGTAGAAAATATGAAGCAAAAAATGAGGGGATGAATAAGTAAAGAAATTAATAAATATAACACCTCAGTCATAGAAATCATAAATAAGGTCCATACCATTCTCCAACCATCATGCAGTTCCTGCACAGACTCACCCTAATCTCAGCTCAACAACAGTTCATCCTCAGGGCAGCCTACATTCCTGGTCATCACAACCACATCGCTGATTCATTATTTCGATTCTCATTCCAGAATTTCAGACTTTTGGCTCCAGATTCAGACATGCATCCCACATCAGTCCCATTGTTTTCAGCCACAACCTTGAACTAACTCCAAAACTCGAAAACCTCTGTAACGCTTCTCCAGAGGCCATTCGACAGCCTTACTCCAAGCACTCGCTCAGCCTATCTCTCAGATTACCTAACTTACCATGCCACATACAACCTGTCATTTCCCTCCGTAGACATTATGTCCATCTGCAATTTATCACCCATGCTCACTCTGTCCAAATTCCGTGCCTCCACCATTCGGACCTACTTAGCGGGCATTAATATTTTCATCAAACTAATCACTGGCCTCCATTGTCCTTCTACCTCCATTCTCGCAAAACAATGTTAATCAAAGGCCTACAAAACCAAGAACCTCCTCAAGGCCAGACGCTTGCCTCTCACCTCTGACCATCTCACCCTCAGCGTTCGCACTCTTTTCTGAGATGCTCCGAATTCACCCCAACGGCATCCCTCTACAATTCCTCCTGCCATCCCAGTCTATCTGACATAACCGTCCACTCCCCTGACTCCCTCATATTCATACTCCGAAGGAGTAACTTGATCAATTGGGAGTTTCCTTCCGCATCTATATTTTCCGCCTCAATTCATATCTCAGCCCATATGAGCGCCTAACTAAATATATAAGCCACAGATACACTGCTCCCTCATCTTTACCCACATCCCTTCATTCTCTTCCATTCATGCTCATCCCTTCCTACCTCATCCCTACCCACATCCCCTCATCCTCTTCCCTTCTCCATTCATCTCCTCCAGTTCACTCGGTGCACACCTCTCCTATGTCTCTTTTTATGTATTGTCTGGGGGGGCTCAAGATCAGCTCGGGTGGATGAACGTCGAGATGGAACCCCCACACTGAGTCTCCCTCCGCCCAGTCTTCAGCATGTCCTCCTAGACGAGCTCAAAGACAACATCCCTCTTTCACCCCTATGCCTACTCTCACCATCGCACAAATTACTTGAAACCTTTAAACTACACTTCGTTGTGGTGTGGTCCTTGCTAGTGAACGCTGGTTATGTTTTGGTGGCACTCGCTCCCCGGCAGCTCGAGAGATTTAAGAAGTTTTGAATATTTATGATTTAACTTTGACATTTTGCTTTATCTCATTAACTACTTCAGTTACAGGCTCCTAATTTTTACTTGACATGCATCTCATAAAGCCCTACAAATTACGCGCCTAAATGTGACCTTGACCTATTTTTTCAAGGTCACTGGCCTCAAAATATCACCAAAAAATTCGACATTTTGCTTTATCTCATTAACTATTTCAGTTACAGGCTCCTAATTTTTACTGGACATGCATCTCATAAAGGCCAACAAATGACGTGCCTAAAGGTGACCTTAGCCTATTTTTTAAAGGTCACTGGCCTCAAAATATCACCAAAAACTTTGACATTTTTCCTCATAACATAACATGACATAGCATGAATGGCGAGAACAGGCCATTCAGCCCAACTAGGCTCGCCAGTTTCTTTATACTATCGTGAATATATCACTTCAGATACTCAATGACTCAATGGTATCTAGCTTTAAGTCAAGCCTGCTCTTGAAAACTCCCAAGGTCTCTGCCTCAACAATATGGTCAGGCAAGCTGTTCCACACCGAAATTACTCTTTGGGTGAAAAAATATTTCCGAATATCAGTGCTAAATGTACCTTTGGTCAACTTCCATTTGTGACCCCGAGTTCTACTAACAACACTTGGTTGAAGGAATCCTACATAATTCACTTTGTTAATCCCTTTAACATATTTAAAGACGTCAATCAGATCACCCCTTAGTCTCCTTTTCCTAAGACTAAAGAGATTAAGGATCTTCAGCCTCTTCTCATAGCTTTCATCTTTTATACCCGGAATTAGCTTTGTGGCTCTTCTCTGAACTTTCTCTAGAGCCTCTATGTCTTTCTTAAAGTATGCTCCCCAGAACTGTACACAATACTCCAGATGTGGTCTGATGAATGTGTTGTACAAAAGAAGCATCACCTCCTTGGATTTGAACTCAATACTTTTGGCAATGTATCCCAGTATCCGATTGGCTTTTTAAACTGCTACGGCACAATGGCTAGAGCCTGTGAGGGTTTGGTCAACAATCACTCCCAGATCTTTCTCGTGTGGAGCACATTCCAGTTTAAAACCTCCCATGAAGTAATCCCGTCTAATGTTTTTATTACCTACATGTACAACTTTACATTTCACTGCATTAAATTTCATTTGCCACATTTCTGCCCAATTCTGGATTCTATCCAAATCATCCTGAATCACTTTAGTGGACTCTAAACTATTTGCCAAACCTCCTAATTTAGTATCATCTGCAAATTTAACTAATCAGCTCTCAATATTCCTATCAAGGTCATTAATGTAGATGAGGAACAGCAGCGGTCCCAACACCGATCCCTGGGGGACGCCACTCCCCACCATACCTAGCTCAGATGAGATACCACTGACCACCACTCTTTGTGTTCTGTCCTGCAACCAGTTTTGAATCCACTTCAGAATACCTCCCGTAACTCCAATGGAGCTCATTTTAAAAATTAGTCTCTTATGCGGTACTGTGTCAAATGCTTTCTGAAAATCCAAATATATGATGTCATGAGCCCCACTCTGGTCATAAGTCTTGGTGGCCTCTTCAAAAAATTCCAGAGGGTTTGTCAGGCATGACCTTCCTTTACAGAAACCATGTTGGCTATCCCTCAAGATATTGTTACGTTCAAGAAATAAGTCCAGCTCATCTTTTATGATAGATTCCAATATTTTGCACACAATGCAAGTTAAACTGACTGGCCTGTAATTACCTGGCTCAGTACAATCCCCTTTCTTATATATTGGCATTATATTGCCCTGTTTCCACTCATTTGGTATTTCTCCAGTTTCTAAAGACCGTCTAAAGATGGCGGATAGCGGCTTAAAGATGATCTCACAAACTTCCCTGAGCACTCTAGGATATAAGCCATCAGGACCCGCCGCCTTATCTGCCTTTAGTTTATGCAACTTATCTAATACTTCGCTATTCCTAACCTTAATTTCCGCTAAATAATCTTGAGCATTGGACTTGCCCTCTGGCCGAATAAAGACCCGCTCTAAAGTAAAATTCTCAACAAAGTAACTATTGAAGGTATCCGCAATATCCTTGTTATCATATAGCAGCGATCCATTTTTATTTTTTATGGACTTAACCTCCTTTTTGACTTTCCTTTTTCTGCTACAGTACTGAAAGAACTGCTTAGGATTAGTTTTTGCCCCCTCTGCAATTTGTCTTTCATACAGTCTTTCAGCATTTCTCAGCTCTTTTTTGACCACAGCCCGCATTTTACAGTATTCAGCCTTAGTAATCTCATTGTTATACTCTATGTACATCTTATAAAGATTCCTTTTTTTCCCTCAAACTGCGGTCATCCACTGGGGATTCTTCTTTTTCAGCTTACTTTGGGACACCTTTGGAATGAATTTGCATTGTGAATCAAGTAAAACCCCCTTAAATCTTTCCCACATCTCATTTACAGACTCACAGTCCAGGAGTGTCTCCCATTTTATTTCACTTAGATATGAGCGCATCCTGTCAAAGTTTGCTCGCCTAAAATCATCAACTATTTCAGTTCCAGGCTCCTAATTTTTACTGGACATGCATCTCATAAAGGCCTACAAATGACGTGCCTAAAGGTGACCTTGGCCTATTTTTTCAAGGTCACTGGCCTAAAAATATCACCAAAAACTTTGACAATTTGCTTTATTTTATCAACATTTTCAGTTACAGGCTCCTAATTAGCTCCCGCTGCCCAAGTGGCATGGGAGCTATGGTATCGGGCTCCATTCGTGTGTCCGTCAATGCGTGCATCCGTCAACAAAAACTTTGACATTTTGTTTATCTTAACAACAGGGGCTTCTGGGGCCGCCAGTGCCCTTTTTTTTTTTGTGCGTGGATGTGTGTGTGTGTTTGTGGCTAAGATTTGTTCCAGTGCAAGGTGTTCTATTAAAATATTTAATTACTGTGAGATAGTGAGTTGGTTTCTGTTTTTCGAGTGAAGTGAAATAGTTTATTGCAGTTGGTTAGCTTGATAATAGGGCTGGAAGTTAGGTTCCTCTTGTACCCCTGGAGTTTTTTATTGAAGTCTGTTTTAATCAGGGTTTCTTGTTTTTCAAAGAGAATTTTTATGAGTGCATATAATGTTTTAAGACAGTTGACTGTGGCTTGGACTAGGATCATTGTACACCGGTAATTGTAGCACATTTTGATGACTCAATGAGTGATTTTTTTGGATTTTGCAGAAATAATAATATGTCATTTGCGTAGAGGCTCATTTTGTGTGTCAGTTTGTTTGTTGTGATACCGGTGATGTTGTTATTTTGGCATATTGTTGCTGATAATGGTTCGATAAATAAGGGGAACAGCAATGGTGAAAATGAGCAGCCTTATCTGGCCCTTCTGCAGAGCATGAAGTTTGGTGAAGTCAATCCATTTCTGATAGGATCACTTTGTCAAAGAGAATATTTAGTGAAAGCATACAAGCATAAACTGAGTTTGGCGGCATGGCTCTGTTCTAGGGCTGCACGATAAACAGAATCACAAGAGCAATAAACATTACTGCCACTATGAGGCAGGCAGACGAGCCTGATTATTACCTTTTCTATGACACATACCTAATGCGGTCATTTGAAATGCTTCCGGGAAGAAAACTGTGATTTGAAGTCCGCTAATTACCAGCGAGGTTGGACAGCCTCCATCACCTTGGCATAATTAGCTTACCTTAAATTAATTCCCGTGTACTTTGCCTAACTTGCAATCAAGCCATTTATTCGGCCAAGGGACCAATCAAAACCAAAATGTGACCAAAAATGATTAAGAAGAGATAATGAGAAGCAGACAAACCTAACCAGGCTGCCCTGTTTGATTGAAGGAATGTTAATAATCTGAATAAATAGCAGACCTCTGAATTCCACCTCTTGTAGAATTTTTACATATCATTAAAAAGATTTCTTGAAAATAAACCATTTTAAGATGGCCCTGGTTTTTAAGTGTTTCAAAACATACACAAAGTGAAAAACATTTTGTGAAGCATCTCGAGCATAATAGACAAATGCAGTGAAGACTTAGCAAACAAGTTCAGGTGAATCTGTGCCGCAAATTTGTTGCATTTTTAATTTAATAATTAAACAAGAATAATTTAAAATAAAGTAATTCATAGCTCTTGATTTTGGTTACTTTTGAGCGTCAAAATAGCCGAGAGTGAAGGTGGAAAACATTTTGTTTAAACGTATCAAACGTCAAATGTAAATTGTTAGTGTATTTGCACCCAGCGCAGCAGAATGTGAAACTAGAAATAATCTTGCAAACAGATTCAGGCAAATCAGTCATGTTTCTTGGTCATTTAAATTTCAAAATGTAACAAACAAAACATATAATAAAAATTATATCAAATAAATCGGACTGTCAACCAATTTAAATCGTTAATTGATCGAATCAACTGTTGGGAGGGGGGTAAGAGCAATTGTCGGGTAGAGGATGATTTTGCAGACCTTAACTTTGCTTTGTTCAGCACGTAATTTACCTGAATCTGTTTGCGAGATAATTTCTAGTTTTACATTTGGTCGCGCTGCATGCGAATGCAGTAACAATTTCTACACGCAGGGGCAGATCCAGGAATTGCTGAAAGGGGGGGGTGCAGCAAGGAGGGGTCTGGGGAACCTTCCCCAGAAAAATTTGAAAAATTAATGTGCTGAAGACACTTTTTCCTCGTATCTTGGGAGAAAAATCTGGCCTATTTGTTCAATGATTTTCCTCCCAAGGTTCCAAAAATTAAGCTAAAAAAACTTTCAAAGCGCTGTTATAACACAGTTTTACATTAACTGACAACTTTTACCTTTTCCTAAGACTTTCACTTTACTGTCGAAGTTCGTGACCTTAATCGTTTCACTGCTGTTGGTGACTTGGTCAAAATTTCAAACAGGAGAAAATCTTTTGGAATCGTCCAAACCCTACAGTGTTGTTCTTCATTGGAATGTGCTTGATGAGAGCTTTCCAGTGAATACCAATGTGCTTTGGTTCGAGCAATTTTCAAAGATTTTGATGTTTCAGAAATGTTGACAAAATCACCACTAGCAGTGAAAGGGTTTGACGATATTTCCCACAAAACATTGATATTATTAGTTTTTGAGTTTATATAACACCAAATAGCCTCCAACAAAATAATTGTAGTGTATATCGAACATGCAAACCCAGTGGCTATATCAGGGGCGTCAAACTAACCTGTAAAAGGGCCAAGGGGCTGCAGGGTTTTTTTCAATTAAATTTATTTGTCTAGCGCTTTTCGCAGAGACTGTCACAAGGACGCTTTACAGTGAGAGATTAGATAAATGAAAGGGCAGTGCCCAGCCTATTCCCCACAACAGCAAACGAGGCAAAAAACTCCCAGTAGGGAGAAAAATCCTCAAACAGTGGTGAGAAAAAAAAAAACTCCAACAGTGCAGAAGCACAACTGATCAGTTGTGTAGGACTAGATCAGTTGATTAAATCAGTGGTTTCAGGTGTGCTTCTGCCAGGTGGGATTGAAAACCTGCAGCCTCTTGGCCCTTTTATGGGTCAGTTTGACACTCCTGGGCTATATGCATTTTTGACTTTAGCAGATGTTAACAGATCACCAAATCCCCCTCCCCCCCAAGTCCCTAAACCAGGTTTAGTAAAAGATACCATTCTCACCAGCTTGTAAAAAGTTATTACAATGCTGTGATTGCCTTTTTTCAAAATGGTTCTAAAAGACGAGGCTTTAATGCTTCCAAAACACTCTGAAGTGTTGTGAGAGTAGGAAGTGTTGTCATACACATAATCCGAGTCTCCATTAAGTTGAATTTCTGCGCGTGAGTGAATTTACTAATCTGTAGGCAGTGGTTGCGTGGGTAATGTCCAGAACAAACTATCTTATTTATATTAAAGATCCTATTTATCCTAAAGATGTCCTGATATAAATTTAAAACAATGATGCTGTCCTACAGTGCCGTGAAAAAGTATTTGCCCCCTTCCTGATTTCTTATTTTTTTGCATATTTGTCACACTTAAATGTTTCAGATCAGCAAATAAATTTTAATATTAGACAAAGACAACCCAAGTAAATACAAAATGCAGTTTTTAAATGATGATTTAATTTATTAAGGGGAAAAAGCTATCCAAACCTACCTGGCCTGGTGTGAAAAAGTAATTGCCCCCTAAACCTAATGACTGGTTGTGCCACCCTCTGCGACAACAACTGCAATCAAGTGTTCGCGATAACTGGCAATGAGTCTTTTACATCGCTGTGGAGGAATTTTGGCCCACTCCTCTTTGCAGAATGTTTTAATTCAGCTACATTGGAGGGTTTTTTGAGCATGAATGGCCTGTTTGAGGTCATGCAACAGCATCATGTGTACCCATGTGTTAGGGTTGGAGGTAGGACATCACCATCTCTGCGCAACAAAATGGGTGTGCCCCAGGGATCTATCTTGGGGCCTCTCCTATTCAGTTTATTTATAAATGATCTTCTGTGCATCTGCACAGGGTGCGAGGTTCAGATGTACGCAGATGACACCGTGATTTATGTCCATGCAAGAACTAAAGAACTGGCGGCTGCTAAACTGAATGCTGTGATGGTGAAGGTTAACAACTGGCTCAACAAGTCTCAACTGTTTCTCAACGTTAAGAAAACTGTTTGTATGTATTTTACAAAAACAAGCTCCACATCCAATATCAATCCTGGAGTATTTTTCGCTGGAGAGCCAGTCCAAATAGTCACAGAGTGTAAATATCTTGGCATTATCCTCGACTCTACCTTATCCTTCAAAAAGCAAATAAAAAGAGTAATGCAGACTGCCAAATATAACCTGGCTAATTTTAGATACATGAGGAACTGTCTTACGTCCACTGCTGCGCTTCTCTATATGAACATAATGATTATCTCCCATTTAAGATACTGTATGACAAGCTGGACCCATGCAAAAAGCACAACTCTGAAACCCATCCTCTCTCTGTACAAGCAGGCTCTCAAAGTCCTTGACAGAAAACCGAATGCTCATCATCATTGTCACATTCTCGCAAATATAAAATCCTTAGCTGGGAAAACCTCACAAAACACACTGACGCCTGCCTATTATTTAAGATTATAAATGGCATGGCCCCTCCACCTCTCAGAGCCTTTGTTAAGGTAAAAACATCTGATAACAGGACTACAAGATCTTCCCAGAGAGGGACTGTATTGTTCCTTACAGGTCCAGCTCCTTTAGTCAATCTTGCTTTTGCTGTTAAAGCCACACAGTTTTGGAACACCTTACCAACTGAAATAAGACACTGTGCCACCTACCAAACTTTCACAAAAAAACTTAAGACCTGGCTTTTAAAAAACCAAAAATGCGATCACTCCTAATTGTGTACTTCACTATTGTTTAATAACCTGCTAACCTACTAAATGTCTGTTTATTGTCAGGCTCCCAGCTTTGCTTGGTTTGGTATGTACGAACACCTAATAGTTTGACTAATGCCTTGACTGTATTATTTTACTTTGCTCAAGTTCTGCTGCCCTGTTGTATACTGCTACTCTGCATGGCTGACTATATGTATGTCTACTGCTGCTCTGTATGGCTGACTGTGCATGTATACTGTTGCTCTGCATGGCTGATTATACGCATGTACACTGCTGCTTTCAAGGCTGTCTATATGTTTAGATTGCTATCCGTCTGCATGTTGCTGTTCTGTGCTTTTAGTACTGGCCATCATGCATTACCATGGTGTCCTGTTCTGTAAATACTGTAATGATTGATTTTAACCTTTAATTGTTACTTTTTTAGGTTTGTGGTTTCATAACATCTTGCCGAAGGACTGCAGTTGCGAATTAGCCAATTGGCTAAAACTGGCACATTTACAGTGATGTTAATTAATGTGTACTGTCCTTTTACAAATAAAATAAACCAAACCAAACCATCACAATCGGATTTAAGTCCGGACTTTGCTTAGGCCACTCCAAAACCTTCAGTTTGTTTTTTTAAGCCATTTAGAGGTGAACTTGTTAGTGTGTTTCAGATCATTATCCTGCTGCATAACCCAAGTGCGCTTGAGCTTTAGGTCACCAACTGATGGTTGGACATTCTCCTTCAGGATTTTCCGGTAGAGAGCAGAATTCATAGTTTCATCCATCAATTATGACAAGTCTTCCAGGTCCTGAAGCAGCAAAGCAGCCCCAAACCAGCACACTACCACCACCATGTTTGACTTTTGGTATGATGTTCTTCTTATGAAATGATATGTTAGTTTTACGCTTGATGTAACGGGATGCACACCTTCCAAAAAGTTCAACTTTTGTCTCGTCAGTCCACAGAATATTTTCCCAAAAGTCTGGGGGATCATCAAGATGTATTTTGGCAAATGTGAGACGAGCCCTTGTGTTCTTTTTGATCAGCAGTAGTTTTCACCTTGGAACCCTCCCATGGATGCCATTTTTGCCCAGTCTCTTTCTTATTGTTGAATCATGAATTCTGACTTTAACTGAGGCAAGTGAGGCCTGCAGTTCTTCAGATGTTGTTCTGGGTTTTTTTGTGACCTCCTGGATGAGTCGTCGATGCGCTTTTGGAGTAAATCTGGTGGGTCGACCACTCCTGGGAAGGTTCACCACTGTTCTAAGTTTTCTCCATTTGTGGATAATGGTTTTCACAGTGATTCACCGGAGTCCCAAAGCCTTACGGTAGGAACACACTGCAGCGGCGAGGCGCGATGCGAATTCGCTGACGCTCATAGCTGCTGACCACTTATGGGTGTTTCCACTAGGTTTACACCCCACTCTGGAATGCTGGAAGCGTTGGACTGGTAATAATGGTGAGCGCACATTAAAGTGCAATGCATAGCAAGGGTGACATTAGAAAACCTTGCATATACCAATCGCCATACAGTAAAATTAAAATCTCTGACTGCAAAAATTGTGGGCTTATCTGTTGGTAGCTTGGCTATGGTGTTGTATGTAGGCATATTCAAATATCACAGTCGAGTCAGGCTGAATAAATTGGGCACAAAGTGTTTAAATGGTCGCAAATCATGCCTCTTCAGTCTATTGTTATGTCCCGCTTGTTTTCAGAAATGGCATAAATGAACTTTTACGACCTATCTGATTTAAAGTAAAACTTCCGTTCATTTTGAGTATATAAAAATCAAAGTCCTCGCTAGCCAGCCCAGTATAGAGACCATGGATCAGCTCGAAGCCCTGCAAGCAATTGTGAAGATTGCCGTGATGCAATCCCGGGGAAGATACTAGGCGCATCCCATGCGCTGCACTCGGAAAGCGCCCAGAGAGTACCACTGTCTCGTCCAAGAGGTGCGTCTGGATGACTCTGCCTTCCTGCAGTATTTCAGACTGCAGAAGGGGGAATTCGATTATCTATTGAGCTGCGTGGGATTGCAGATTGAGAAGCGCTCTACTGCATTGCGAGAGGCCATCGGTGCAGCTGAGTGTCTCGCTATTTGTCTTCGGATTCAGTTTTAGTGACAATAATAAAATTGTCGATGCACCACGGTACCTACGGCAGGGGAACGCGGTGGTTTAAATATAGGCCTAATATAATATCTATATTATAATAGCCGAGTGGCCTCTGTGTGTGTGTGTGTGTGTGCGTGCGTGTGTGTTTGTGTGTCCGGCCAATCACCGAGCGCGTATCTGCAGCATAGCGGGAGCGACGCTGTTTGGCTCCGCCTTGCAGGTGACTGTTTCCGGCCAATTAGTGCTAGACTCCGCTGGGTGCGTATCTACAGCATAATGTGAGCGACGCTATTATACTATAGATATACAAGGGGAATCCCCCGGTATCTCCCTCTCCTGGGGATTCCCCTATTGAACCCAAGCCAATTCATCCACAGGAGTCCCGAACATTATAATATAGACATACAGGGGGGATTCCCCCTTCGTCCTCTCCTGGGGATTCCCCCTGTATGTCCTCTCCTGGGGATTCCCCCTGAATGTCCTCTCCTGGGGATTCCCCCTTTTGAACTCAAGCCAATTCATCCATAGGAGTCCCGAATCCCAAAAAAACAGATGCCAGACCGCAAGAGAAAGTAGCGCGTAATCTGCAGCATAACGTGAGCGACGCTATTATGCTCCATCTTGCAGGCGACTTTGTGTTCTGCTGAGTGCGACATGTCAGCGCAGCGTATTCCCCTTGATGGTTACTTAGTTTTAGTTACTATAAAAACATCGGTCGCGTGACAGCCACCTTGGTGTTTATGCGCAGCGTCTTTCCCTTGATAGTTCCTTCCTGCCTGACACGATCTGGTGTGCGATTCCCATTAGCACAAATGCCAACGTAGTTGAATCCAATGACTGCATATGGTCGCACAATTGGAAGCTTATCCCTGCTATATTCAGATCTGCGCAGCGTCCTGCCAGATTTTGCTTATTTCGTCATTTTTACCGGCACATTTGTGGAACGAACCTTTCTTTCCCCTTGATGGTTACTTAGTCTTAGTTACTATCAAAACATTGGTCGCGTGACAGCCACCTTGGTGTTTTATGGAAACACCATAGCAACGTAGTGACATCATAGAGGTGCGTGTGATGACATCATAATGCTGCACGAAGTTA
Source organism: Gymnothorax javanicus (assembly GCA_029692085.1). Classification (NCBI taxonomy): domain Eukaryota; kingdom Metazoa; phylum Chordata; class Actinopteri; order Anguilliformes; family Muraenidae; genus Gymnothorax; species Gymnothorax javanicus. The sequence continues at coordinate 14,867,018 of CM056200.1, read as the reverse complement.
AATTGAACCCGTGGATCCCCATGGGCAGAGTGCTAGCTTGAATATAATATACTATGGGCCTACATCTTGGGTATACAGTATAAATAAACAAGTCAAAGACCTTGATAATGATCTTAATGATGATCATAATTTCGAGATGTTAATTTACCGACTGACTTCTGCTCCACAACCAAAGAACATGATTGGCCAGAGCAGGGCGACTGCCGCTCCTCATTTGAATGAGATTCAGTTTTTGGCTGCTGGGTTCCCCTACTTCTCGCCACATTGCTCTGCTATCGGTCCCATAATGCATTGCGAAGGCGCTTAATTGAAAGTGAATGGGAGCGGTCCGAAATTTCGCGCCGCACCGCTGCAGTGTGTTCCTACCGTTAGAAATTGCTTTGCCACCCTTTCCAGACTGATAGATGTCAATTTCTTTGTTTCTCATCTGTTCTTGAATTTCTTTAGTTCGCAGCATGACATGTTGCTTTTTCAGATCTTTCAGCCTACTTCACTTTGTCAAACAGATTCTTTTTAAGTGATTTCTTGATTCAACAGGTCTGGTAGAATTCAGGCCTGGGTGTGGCTAGTGAAATTGGACTCAAAAAATGTGGTTAATCACAGTTAATTCATGATTTAACAAGGGGGGCAATTACTTTTTCCACATTGGGCCAGGTAGGTTTGGATAGCTTTTAGCCCTTAATAAATGAAATCATCATTTAAAAACTACGTTTGTATTTACTCAGGTTATCTTTGTCTTAGATTAAAATTTGTTTGATGATCTGAAACATTTAAGTGTGAAAAATGTTCAAAAAAGTAAGAAATCAGGAAGGGGGTAAATACTTTTTCATGGCACTGTATGTTAAAACATAACATTGTCAACATATAAACTTTTTTTTGCAGAAATATTATTATTATTAGCATTATTATAATATTTACATGAATGAATGTGAAAAAGAAATGTGACTTTAGGGCCATTTAGAATTTCTTCAATTAGACCACTGAACTATTTGGATTAACCTTTTTAAAATAATGTTACATATCTTACTTACAGACTCTAAAGGGCATAGAATAGCTCACAAGCTTCAGAACCGCAGTACTCGCTGGTTACAAGTTTAATGACAGGTGATTCTGAACGTCAAGATGGGGATTTTGGAATGGAAAATTTGGAAAGTCTTCTGGTTTTCCAGGACAAATTTTATTTGGCACCGTAAAACAATGAATCAATATGCATCAAATAGTAGGCTATGAACAACTGGTCCATCAGTGGGGGCCTTTTGTAAGCTCAAGCAAATTTAATCAAACGCATACTTGCGATAGCTTATTAATTTAATGTCAGTCTTACCGCTTCCATGTCCTCCTGCAAATGAAAACTGCTTGCTACGAGGATCATCATGGCCAAACAGCTGGTCATTTTTTTGCATTTGAGAGGCTGAGCCTCTAATGTCAGTTTACTTTATTCTCGAAGCTTTTCTGCCTTTCCATTGCTCTCTGATATTTTCATCTGTAGTCGTTGAAACGCGTTTTACCGCAACAGGGGACAAGCAAGGCCATTGGTCGAAAAAATTTCCCAGCAAGCCTGCCTTCTTAAACTTTAAGACAAAAACAACAAAATGAAATAAATTGTACATAGCTTCAGTCCATGTATCATTTTTTATTTGCAAGAAAAGAGTTTCTCGGTCATTCCTATCGCATAAAGTAAATATATACAATTGGATCTAAATAAATTCGCCATGATGCAAGACAACCGGAATAGTGAAGTTGATCCATTAAAAGTGGTATATAAATCGTGAGGACTGGTTCAAGATACGTGGTTGTGAATTAGGAGATCGTCAAAGATAATGACTGTCGCAACAATACACACATACGTTCTGAATCTGGGCTTAAGGGATAATGCGCGCTTAGCTTTTTCGCTTCTCTGCAAAAGGGGGGGGCGGGCGCACGCCCCTGTGTGCCCCCCCTTGGATCTGCCACTGACACGTCATGTTCGATATGCTTAAACAAAATATTTTCCACCTTCACATTAGGCTATTTAGACGCTCAAAAGCAACCAAAATAAACAGCCATTAATTACTTTATTTCAAATCTTGTTCAATTATCAAATAAAAAATGCTCCAAATTTGCATTTGCCAAGTCTTCACTGCCTTTGTCTATTGCCTGCAATGTGAAAATAATTTCTCTCACTTTCACGTTCGATATACTTCACAAAATTTTTCCACTTTGTGTATATTTTGAAATGCTTAAAAACTAAGGCATTATAAAATAGTTTATTTTAAAAAAATCTTTTTAATAATATGTCAAAGTTCTACGAGAGGTGGAATTCAGAGGTCGGCTATTTATTCAGATTATTGACATTCTTTCAATCAAACAGGGCAGCCTGGTTAGGTCTGTCTGCTTCTCATTATCTCTTCTTAATCATTTTTGGTCACATTTTGGTTTTGATTGGTCAGTTGGCTGAATAAATGGCTTGATTGCAAGTTAGGCAAAGTACACGGGAGTTGATTTAAGGTAAGCAAATTATGCCAAGGCGATGGAGGCTGTCCAACCTCGCTGGTAATTGGCGGACTTCAAATCACAATTTTCTTCCCGGAAGCATTTCAAATGACTGCATTACGTGTGTGTCATGGAAAAGGTTATAAGCAAGCCCATCTGTCTGCATCACAGTGGTAGTTACTTTTATTGCGCTTGCAATAATCGCGATTCCGTTTATCGTGCAGCCCTACTCTGTTCTGAGAGACCTTTGCCCGTCCAGCTTGGAACCGAAGGCAGTGAGCTGCAATAAACCCCCTTCCATAGAACAAAGTGAACAGCAACAATGACCTCAGAGAGAAGAGACATTGCTCTTGAACAGTAGTTCAGTCATGAAGGAACAGGGTTACAGAATGCTAAAATAAACAGGAGGAGCTGGGGAGGAGGAGGGTTGTTAAGCATACATGCTGAGGAGCCGCTTCTATGAATGAGAGCTTAAGTAAACCAGCATATTATTGATCAAGCAATCATGTGACTGCAAATCACATGCATTTGCGTGCACTCAGGTGATTCTCCAGCGCGAGAAGCGGCTCCTTTGGCAAGCTTGACTCCGTGGCCTATCAGAATTTACGTCAAAGCTCCATTTCTGATAGGACCACTTTGTCAAACAGAATATTTATTGAAAGCATACAAGCATACATTGAGTTTGGTGGCATGACTCTGTTCTGAGAGATCCCTGCCCGTCCAGCGTGGAACTGAAGGCGGGGAGCTGCAATTAACCCCCCAAAACAGAACCATGCTGGCATAAGCCAACAGATGAAATATGAAGCTCCCATAGGTTTAGAGGCAGCCCAGCAGCTGGCACAATTTCTCTTGAAGCCACATACAAGAGAAATACTCCATGTGAAGTGTACTATGTTTAGTGGCAGCCCGGCGGCTGGCTTGGTTTCTCTTGAAGCCAAATACAAGAGAAATATTCTACGCCATGCGTACTACACATCAGCCCAACAACTGGCACAATTCCTCTTGAAGCCAAATACAAGAGAAATATTCTGTGTGAAGTGTACTATGGGTAGTGACAGCCCGGCGGCTGTCACAATTTCTCTCGAAGCCAAACACAAGAGAAATATCCTGTGTGAGTGTACTATGTGTAGTGACAGCCTGGCGGCTGGCACAATTTTTCTTGAAGCCAAATACAAGCGAAATATCCTACATTAGACTGTACTGTGACAGCCCAGCAGCTGGCACAATTTTCTTGAAGCCGTATACAAATGAAATAATCTATGTGAAGTGTAGTTTGTGTTGTGACGGGCTGACAGCCTGGCGGCTGGCACAATTTCTCTTGAAGCCAAATACAAGAGAAATATTCTAAATGTAGTGACAGTCCTCTCGAAGCAGATTCATGAGAATTATACTATATGATTTGAAGAGTATAACGATAAGGCTGGTACCTTTAATAATTGAAGTGTATGTTGTGGTCAGTGACATTGCATGGGTGCTGAGGAGTGATGCTTCGCGCCCTGTCTATGTGTATAGAAAGTATTCTGAACGACGCATGATACAGATACAAGTACAAGAGGATTTCATTTGACATACAAAACATGGTAACAATTTACACAATCTTACTTATTCATTTTGAGCTTCCACAATGTCCTTGATTCCTCGGCAAAGGTAATGTTCGTGGGCTGAAGATGTTCAGTGACCCGTGGCCTTTAAAACGGTCATAAGGCCATGAAGGCGGTGGTTGTTGCTGCTCAAATATGGAAAGAGGGAGGAGTGAAGAGCTGAGGGAGAGGCCATAGTACTGACCAATGGGGTGGAGCTGAGCAGCTAACCAGGAATGGGTTTCCCAGCCTCTGTGATGAACCAGGGAACGCAATTGGCCACGAGGCACCTCATAATAAACCCTGGTCTGAAACCTGTTGTGGTTTCTAGACTAGATGTTTACATATTTTTGAGGTTGCCTTGTTCGTGAATAATTGGAGGGAGACAAAATCTTCAGAAGCCATCTTTATTCCCACAGTGAGCAGTCCCTGGCCAGGCAGTGCTAGCTCGGCATTCTATACAGAGCAATATTTATGGGAAAAACTCAACAAACTTTGTTCCAATCAAAATACATGGGTTGTAACCATCTTATCTCCAACCAACTTTGCTCCAATCACAATTCATGGGTTGTAACCATCTTATCTTTAACATTTTTTTACTCTCCAACTTTGTTTTGTTAAACCATGGTGGAAAATTGAAGTATAGGTTTTTTAAAAAATAAAAAGAATATACACTAAAATGGACTGGAAAATTACAGTTCAAGAGTGGACAAACACAGTCAAATGAATAGGATACAAGTAGATATATAAATGAATCGATTGATTATGTTTTCAGTAACAACTTATGACTTTACTGAGCAAATATTGATTAAGGCTACAGAAATCAAATACATCATCTGATTATGTTTTCAAATCAACTAAACAGAAGCCTGCTTACTAATCAACACTACAGAAGCCCGCTGCTAATGCGTGTCAGCTGCTTATGCATGTGTGAATTGACTTGCTTGTGTGTGTGTGTGTGTGTGTGTGCATTTGTCTGTGTGCGCTGCTCATCCCTCCCTATGCGTATGTGTACTTGTATGTGTGTTTGTGTTATGTGTGTGTGTTTGAACTGCTTGTATGTATGTGTGTCGGTGTGCGTGTGTGTGCATGTGTACGTGTGCTCCCTGTGTATGTGTGAACTACATGTGTCTGTGTGTGAACTGCCTGTATGTGTGTGTTGTGTTATGTTATGTGTGTGTGTGTTACTGCTGCTTACATAAAATGGTTATTGATTATGATTATTGATTATGGTTATTCAACATGGCAATTGATCTACTGATGAATATGATGAGAAATATTGAAATATAATTCACAACATTCCTCCCGTTGAGGCCATCCCAATCATGACCTCACATTAATCATGGTCGAAAAATGACACACCATTGTCTACCCCTGGTCTATGACCCCCATACTACATACAAGTGAATTTCTCATGAGCCCGAACATAAAATATGGCTGGCGGGCCCTTTCCGACTGTATCACTTTGAGTGAAAACTGTCTTGTACCACTTAGATCCTTCGAACCTCCCTCTCCCAGGGCGCAGTTCCAGGCTAGATCCCTTTCATGGTTTAGTCCTGTTGAGTGAACGCTGGCGCGTCTGGCTGCCGCTGCTCGCTGGTGAATTTTATATTGTTTATTGGTATTTAACTTTTTATCTTGGATCATCGTATCATTACAACTGATACCGCCGTGGGCTGGCGAACAGATCTGTCAATGCTGCCTTTGTGCTGATCTTGGATTTTACACAAGGCTACACCGGTACCGTTTCCCACAATGACGGCTGTGAGATTTTTTTCTCTGGACTGTGCTTACCTGGTCTCTCCAATTGCTCATCCTTCGGCCGGTGTCGGGGTTAATCCAGTACTCGTCTGCTGAGCTCTTTCAGCTCCGCTTCTACCTCACGGAGCCTCCCCCGGCACTGCTTCATCTCTGCACGGACATCGCTGCTGTAACCCGCCGCAGATACAACCACCGAGGGTCCCGTCGGAATTTCCACTTGGACAGCTCCAAACCCATAAAGTCAATTTGGTCCACGTCTCGACGTGCTCTCGAAAACACCGGCCGGGTTGCTAACCACAGTGTGCTAGCTAGCCCTGTTAGGGCATAAGCGCTGCTTGCAATCACAGCAACACCGTCAACTTTGGGCTTTTGAACATCCGCTCGCTTACGAGCAAGGGACATCTCGTCCAAGATCTCCTTACCGATCGTAAGTTTGACTTTTTGTGTTTAAATGAAACATGGCAACAGCCAAATGACTTTGTTTCCCTGAGCGATTCATGCCCTCCTGGGTTTGTTTACATGTGTAAACCACGTGACTCTGGCCGGGGAGGAGGTCTCGCTATGCTCTACCGTGAGAGTTGGAGAGTCTCGCCTGTATCCACTCCAGCGTTCAATACCTTTGAGTCCATGGTCTCCCAGTTATCTGGATCTGTCCCTACAATTGTGACTATAGTGTATCGTCCACCCAAGCCTAACAAAGACTTTGTTGCTGAGTTTTCTGCATTTCTGACTCATCTCTCCTCACTATCCTCAAATGTAATGCTTCTGGGTGATTTCAATATACACTTTGACAATATCAGTAATCCAGTCACCAAAGATTTTACATCCTGTTTAGACAGCTTTGGGTTTCTGCAATTCATTAACTTTCTAACTCACTCTAAAGGACATACATTAGACTTAGTCTGTTGCACTGGTATCTCTCCTTCTGACTGTAAAGCTGATCATATCCCATTTTCTGATCACGTTACTGTCTTTTAATATTAACCTACTACTTTCCAAAACTAACCTTCCGCGCACCATGATATTCCGAAATATAAAGAACATTAACTTGGATACACTTTCCACTACTATTGACTGTCTGGCCACTGCTGACAGTTTTTCCACCCCAGATGAACTTGTTTCCCACTACAACACCAGCCTTCATTCTCTTTTTTATAATCTTGCTCCACTAAAAACTAGATCTGTTACATTTGCCCACTCTTCACCTTGGTTCACCCCCGCTCTCAGACAGCTTAAAGCAAAAGGCCGCCAACTGGAACGGCTTTTTAAAAAGACCGGTCTCACTGTACACAAAGACGTGTATCATACTCACATTCTTCTTTACAAAAACTGTATTGCTCAGGCAAAATCCTCTTACTACTCTGGCTTAATCAGCTCACATAATGGCAACTCTCGGACCCTGTTTTCCCTTCTTAAAAAACTTACACAACCTCCTGATCTACTTCCACCACATATGCATTCCACCGCCTTCTGTAATACGCTCGTAACCTTTTTTACTGACAAAGTCACAAATATTCATTAGCAACTTATCCCCAGTTCTTTTCACAATCTATCCTCCCCATTTCCATCTGCTCCCCCTCCACAGCCATTCTCTCTCTTTACTCTACCATCTCCCACTGAAATCTCTGAACTCATTAAAAAATCCAACTCATCTACCTGTCAGTTAGACCCCCTTCCAACAGTTTTCATTAAAGGTGTTGTTTCCTCCATAGCTCCTCTCATAACTAACATAATTCATTCTTCACTTACTACTGGAATTGTTCCATCCTCCCTCAAAACAGCTGCTGTCACCCCTATAGTTAAGAAACCCGGAGCTGATCCCACAAACCTCAATAACCTGCGTCCCATTTCCAACCTCCCATTTCTTGCAAAAATACTTGAAAAAACAGTTGCCTCTCAGCTCCATAACCATCTATCCAGCAATAATCTTTTTGAACAATTCCAATCTGGTTTTCGCCCTTTTCATAGCACCGAAACTGCTTTAATCAAAATTACTAATGATCTACTCCTTGCAGCTGATTCCGATCTCTTATCCATTCTCATCCTACTCGATCTGAGTGCAGCATTTGACACCATCTCACACACCGTTCTCCTGGACAGATTGCTCTCCATTGGCATCACACACACACCCCTTAACTGGTTCAAATCTTACCTCTCCGGCCGCACCCAATTCATCCAAATCAAATCATTCACTTCACATCCCCGCCCAGTTACCACAGGTGTGCCTCAGGGCTCTGTCCTGGGGCCCCTCCTGTTCATTATTTACTTACTTCCCCTTGGCCGCATATTTCATAAACACAATATCCACTTCCATTGTTACGCGGATGACACCCAGCTTTACATCTCCACCAAACCCAATTCCACCCTCCCACCTTCCTCCCTCACAGACTGTTTGCTTGACATCAAGTCCTGGTTCACGTCAAACTTCCTAAAATTAAACAGTGATAAAACAGAGATGCTGCTCATTGGCACCAAATCCACCCTAACCAAATCCCCCAGTTTCACAGTATCTATTGATAACTCTTCCATCTTTCCCTCCCCCTAGGTTAAGAGTCTGGGTGTCATCCTTGACAGCACACTCTCCTTCACATCTCACATCAATAACATAACCCGTTCAGCTTACTTCCACCTCCGCAACATCAACCGCCTTCGCCCCTCTCTCTCGCCTCACACTGCTGCTATCCTGGTACACAGTCTCGTCACTTCACGACTTGACTACTGCAATTCCCTTTTATTTGGCCTTCCCCACAAATCTCTCCGTAAATTACAGCTAGTTCAGAACGCTGCAGCACGCATCATCACAAGGACCCCATTCACTCACCACATCACACCTGTATTGCAGCAGCTCCACTGGCTTCCCATCACACACCGCATACACTACAAAATACTGCTCCTGACATTCAAAGTCATTCACAACCTTGCCCCTCCTTATTTGTCCGACCTAATTCACCTTGCTACACCAGTCCGCTCACTCCGATCCTCCTCCTCCATCCATCTCACTGTTCCTTCCGTCCGTCTCATCACCATGGGGAGCAGAGCATTCAGCTGCTCTGCTCCCCAGCTCTGGAACTCAGAGCCTCCTGACCTCCGCAACACCAACTCACTTCCCCTGTTTAAATCTTGTCTTAAAACTCATCTCTTTCGTGATGCATACTCCCTCTGATTATATAGTCCCATGCTTTTTGTATATTTTTGTAATGTTCTTTAGCTGTTTTTTGATTTTATTGCTGCTATTTTAATGTATGTTTTAATTATGTGTTGTAAGGTGACCTTGAGTTTCTTGAAAGGCGCCCTTAAATAAAATGTATTATTATTATTATTATTTCCACAGAGATATTTGCCCAGGCTCCCCCAGGTTGAGAACTCTGCCTTCTGCTTCCCAGTGTCTTCTTTTCAAAGCCCACCGATCACAGAAGCACCACTCGCCTACTGACGCATTCGCTTTTGGCTTATGGTGGCCTGACTGTACATTGACCCGAGCGCGGCAGCCACCCCTCTCTGTGGTCTTACTGCCATCTGCGACCCGACCGGCCGGTGACCCAGTCGATCGAGATCCCGTAGTGGTTACCAGCCACCCAGGTGGGAACCGACGGTCTGATCCCTACCCCACTTCGCTACGGGTATAGAAACTTTGACCGTTTTCACCAGCCTCGCCTGTTCACAGAGGTTGTCTCCAACGCCCCTCTGCTAGGTGTGGGCTGTCACCCACGTACCACGTGTTGCCCTCAACTTACATGCGACAACACGCCGACTAGACGGTACCACGGCAGTATGTCAATTCATACTTCACCAGACACGGGGGCCTTCAGTCCTCTCCCCTGCACTATATCACATCTTTAACGTGCCCTCGGAACTTTGCAGTCCCGCCGCCGCCTGTTGCTGGTTAGGTTCGGGGGGCCCAATCCCCTCCCTAGCCAGCATGTGAACTCCAAGGGCTCTAAATTCGTAGACCAGGCGCAGGCGTGGCGCAGGCGCGGCGAATGAGGGGTGCGCCGCGCCAACGGGGTGTGTCCAGGCGTATGTTGCAATTTCGTGCCCGGCGTAGCCTGGCGCAAGTACTCCTCTGTCCCGCCTCCGTCCCTCCTGCCGGCGCAAGTGGCAAAGAAGGCGTGTTTGGGTATAACACAGCCGAGTCAAATCTTCACCAATCAAATGAGCTCCTCTCCTCACCTTTAATGTGTTGGAATATAGAAGCCTCTGTCCTATGTCTACATGATGCGTTAATGTTGCATTTTACTTTGCTGCTTCAGGCATGTTTTCTGCACCGCTTACGTCCACATTAAGCATTACGAATATGAGTTAGCTGGCTAGTTAGGGCATTCTCGAATTATTACCATTAGCGAACTTGAATGGAATTTCAAAACGAAACTACGTCAGATCATTCAAACTTATGAAGTTGGAATGAAATACGACGGTTGCTCATTTATTTCTTCTGCCTGCATCATTGGGAAGAGAAACGATGGATAGCGTGTTCCTATTATTACACCCTGTTGCTGCTTAAAATTTTGGGATTAACATGCATGGACAACAATGCAAGATGCGTTACACATTTATTTTCAATATGTGATCTTAACCCAGTACGAGATCATAGCAATCAGGCTGTATTCCTTTCCCCCACTAAAAACGATAAAACCTAAGTGACAATAAATAGTAGCCTAGTATTAAGCCGCTTGCACACTGGACGCGAAACGAATTTTTCGCACGACAGATTGCGTTGAACGCAGTGCCTACGTGTCCGAAAGTCTGACAGAGTTTTAATATATCTCCGTGTCCGACAGTCGATTATTGTTTTTAATATCTTCAAATCTACTGAATGTTTTAGATATTAAAAGTGAATGTTTTGATAAGAGGGCTCAGTTCTTCAAGATGAGCACCGAGAATTTCAATCAATGTTTCTGTTTAAGCTCTGCTCAATAAAGTGAGTCGACATTGGCGCGGGACAATGTACAATGCCTGTCGGACATTAAATGCAAAATACTCCGTGTCTGACAGGCAAAAAAAAAAAAAGAGGACGATTAGAACAGATTGATAACGAAATAAAGAATAAAAAGAAACATTTTAACAACAAACAGAACATCCAATGAACACTGCAATTCATTTATTTGCGGGCAATCTCTTTTGGATGCTCTGTTTGTTGGTGATATATTTTTATTCTTTATTTCGTTACAAATCTGTTCTCATACTAATACTTTTACTTTTTGCTGGCTGCCGTACATGGAATATTTTGCATTTCGCCTCGGACAATCTTGATCGTGCATGCGATGATTTATTCACACTGTCAATGGTCATGGAATTGATTTGCTCACTGACTACAAGCACTATTTTATCTCCGGTGTGGAAATAAAGCGTGAATCTGTTCGATCCATCTGACTAATTTTCAAAAGAGAGACCGAATAAAGACTGTTGTATATCTTCAACGGAAGAAAACACACGAATAAAAAGACCAAGAAAAGTCGATAGCTATCAATTTGCATTTTGTGAAGGTCGAACACAAATATGGCCAAGTTTGCACGTCTAATAATTCCTGGAATACTCGAAAAATTAGAACTTTTATGACTTTCGGACATGAAGATATATTAAAGCCCTGTCCGACTTTCGCATCTTTGCATTGACTTTGACTGTAGTCAGGCGTGGGAAAAATTCGTTTCTCGTCCAGTGTGCAAGCGGCTTTACTGAGCATAGAACACAAGCATTATATATAGGCAGTTTGTGGTTGGCTGAGAAAGATGTGAAGTCGTTAGTTTGCATCACAGATTCAGCTGCGTTTATTAAGCCAGGTGGAGTTTCCATTACGCGTGCCAACCGCCTTTAATCTGACATCAGGACAATCGATATAGATACTATAATTTATGTCCTGATTCAGATAGTTACATTAAATTGTGGTTGCTGTAATTATTTATTGCATCGAAATGTGCCTGACATTCTGGAAACCTGCCTGTGAGGTTTCGGTGACGCAGCGCACTGTGCGCCGGTCAGCCAAATTACCACTGCACAGAAAGTAAACCAGGTTGGAGCTGGCGAGCTTTCTGCGCAACTTCAGCGAAGACTTTTTTCTACGAAATTGTCACTGCGTCTTGATGAATATGTGACACCTCCCCTACTACGCCGCCACACCCATCTCGGCGACGTCCGCTACCAAATTGCCAAAGTGGCTGCGCACGGTGTTGCAACAAGACGAAATTACCACTGCGCTGGCTGCACCGATTTAAATTACCACTGCGTGGGCTGCGCCATGCTACGCCACGCTGCGCCACCCTGCGCTGCGCCAAGAAATTAGAGCCCCAAATGTTTTCGTGTCCAGGTTTCTCAAGGCCTTTCATCGGTCGGGTAAATAAAGTCCCAGTCTAATGTCCCACTTGAATCCAGTAATGTTGCTTTTTGCAGTTAATCAGTCCAAAGTTAGTCCAAGTCCATATTCAACATTGATTTACGATTTTTCCATTTGATTGTTTTGGTGAATGAGCCTCCATGACTGGAATCACTGTCTCAGCATATTCATTCAAAACTTCAGGGAGGCTCCAGGAAGGAGCGGGCCTTGACCGGCTGGTACGCTAAACTGCCACCCGCCCGTCACTGGAGTGAGAAAATAAAATACAAACACAGGCACAGACACAGACACCGCAGACACAGACACATGCAGATCCACTAAGCACTCTGCACATACAGAACGAGGGTCATCTGCACCTGCATAATTTAACTTTAAGTCTTAGATGTACCAGATTTTATAATATTTACTTTTGCTACAAAGACTGTGCAGACACTTTGGAGTGAGAACATTTTAAAAACAGTTTCATCCAGGCCTTCCTAAGGACATGAAATAGCCCATAATAATAATCTCCCAAAAGACTTTGATTTCAACAATTGCCACTTTATGCCAAAATACAGTACCGTGTCACCTAGGGGTCGACTCACCCCTGCCTTAGGTTGTCTCCTCGATAGGAGATCTTACCCGTCTCTGGAGTGAGTCACTACACACTCTCAGGTGCTCAGCATTGAGCTCTGTACTCATGAGGGGGTCGGTTTCCTCACCTCTCATAATGGGATAGTTATGAGATCATTCCAGTTGAATTGGGGCTATTGCAGCAACTTTCTGGGCATAATAGATGAAACAGTTAAAGTTACAACTCATCAATAACAATTTGAAACAGATGCTGCAATTATAGTTCCGACACTCAGATTCTTCTTTAACCAGCCAAATAAGTCCCAATTCAAGAAATTTGTCCTGTGTATTTTTCCCCTCGGTCTGAATGTGCTTTACAAAATCATTGATGTCACCTTAATTATTTGGAATAAAATGAGTTGTCGATGTGCCACCCTGATAAATTAATATTATTCAAAAATTCATAATTACCCAAATTGCTCACCCTCACTACTGAGCTCCTGTCAATTTTAAATCAATATTTATATTTTTGGGCAGTGTACTTATAATTTTGTGTTTCAGTGTATTCTGGGTCAAAAGATAGGGCAGGAACAATAATGTCTTTTCAAAGTGTTTTTTTTTTTTTTTTTTTTTCCCCAATGAATTTTGATTTAGCAACCCACCTCAGTCTAGGGTTCCGCTAAGAGCATGGAGGAGATGCACAGTCAGGGCTTATTAGCCCCAGCCATAACAACTTCCCATGTCATCAGCAGAACCGGGTGGAGTTGCTTTAGACTGCGTGTTACAATATGCAGTTTTTTTTTTTTTTTTTTAGTTCAAAAACATGGGTAAATATTCAACCGTGATACAGTTTTTTCATTGGGATCCCAGCATGTAAAGGTAAACAATCATCCCAAATTTGATCAGCTCAGTCATTCAGTCAGTACCTTTTATTTGAAAGTCCCCGTCCTTCTCATTAATAGTCAGAGGAAAAGATTTTGTCAGCCTAATCAAAATAAATTTAGAATGTAATGTGGTAAATAGCCACTAGATGGCAGTATTGACTTTTTTTTGTGAAGCCCAGTCTGAAGCTAGGTTGGGCATGTCCAGGGCATGCCCAGAGGGGAAAGTCCCAGAAATAGGAGGGGGCTGGACAAGAGTATATAAGGAGAAAAATCGAGAGTGTGGGAGAGTAGGAGAAATTGCAAGAAGGATACATTTGACCAGACCTGTCACTCTTTTCAAGACCTTTTAAGCTTTTTGTGGATTTTTGCCTGTGTTGGAGCATTTTCCTGTCCCAGGACATCACAACAGAGCAGCCCATCTCCATTACAGGGAACTGTAAATATCTCTTTTTTTTTATTTTCTTTTCAATCTTGGTCAGTAGTGTAGGGTGTAGATTAGTTCTATGTGTTTGTTTAATTAAATCTGTTGAACTTAAAGGATTTTGTCTGTCATCCCTTGCTGTCCGTGACGCCATAACAAATTGGGGCCATAACAAATTGACGCCATAACAAATTGGGGCCATAACAAGAATGTGATCACGTTATTAGTTGACTTTTTCAATTATATGGTGGTCCACCTTTTGAATTTAGTCTTTTGTTAATACTCCGAATTGAATTTCCTTAAATTTATTTTAGAAGAATCTCTTCTCTTCTGGAGTGCGCACTCTGTGGAAAAGTTTCAATAGAATGAGTTATATGCAAACAATGAACTCAATCATCATAATTTTGCTGCTTTTCCTCTCGCTGGGACCTTTTCCTGTAAAAGTTAAAAATCAGAGAAAGTTTATTAGTCAATTCATCTCCAAGAATTGTTGCCCCACTCCTGTTCAAAAACAGAGAAAATATCATGAATTTATTAATTGCATTTCTTTGGTCAGGAAAGCTTTCAGTCACATTTGTTCACCTCATTTGTTATAGCATTGATCCTTTACATGACTCCTTTGCTGGGCAGAACTTATTCTTGTTAAACAAATCAAGAAAATTCCACATGAAATCGTATTGCTTAGAACCCCCTTTCTCCCCTTTTGTTCTCTGGCCTCTGTATGTCGGCCTTTCACCTATTTCTTTTTCCCTTATCTGCTTTTGGTAACTAAGGCTCCATTCGCGGTATTGTTTTCTCTGCGCATCTTTGTTTAAAAACCCATCCAGTCCCCAATCCCACAATAGTTCCCTTGATTTTTTTTATTCTTTCATAAATCTAATATGTACTATTAAATTTCACAACTGCTTCTTTTCTGATCATTCAACCCTATTTTTTTTAACCTTCAAATAGCAACTAAAAGTTTCCAATTCTTGATAGAGAAACCTCTGCATCAATTAAATTTACTGAATTTACTACCCTGTATATCATGTTTAACAGTACTTCGGCAAATTTTGAATGCTCTGTGTTATTCTTTTTGTTTCTCAGTGTTACTTTTCCTTCATTTCCTTTTCAGAGATATGCTTCTAGCACACCAATCTCACACAGTCTAATTATTTAAAGAAATATGCTTAGATTTTCTAGTTCTTCAGAATTTTACGAATATTTAACTAATTCAAATGGTGTCATTACTTCACATTCATAGTGGATATTTCTGGATTTGCTGATAGCATTCTGCCACATCTGTATCATGTTGAGATCACAGTTGTTCTGGAAATTGGTCTAATTCTGTCTCAATTTGTTAAGTTCATTTCTGATTCTTCAATTGGAATTTTCACTTGCTTTATTTTCCCTGTCAATTGACAGTTAATCATAATCTTAGTCGTTTGTTTTCCTGTTCCAAATCAACATTAAGGGCTCTTTTTTTCCCTCTAATTCTGGGTGCTGAGTCGGGTTGAATATCATTGTACAGTCCATGTAGCCTGGGGTATTTGGGCCTCAATATATGGTATTTTCCCCAGGTACTCCAAACTTGCTCTTTAATTTGGTCTACTATATCCCCCAACCAATAAACATTTGCTAATTCACTTTTTTTAAATTTGTATGCTATACATCCCCGTTAAATCAATTTCTTCTTCTGCACTAGTCAAATTTAAAGCTAAAGCCTTCTGGGTGTTCTTTTACACACTGCTTACGGCAATTTTGTTTCCTTAATCCCTACCCTTACAGCCATTCAATTGGGTTTTCCAAATCTGATATTACTGTATATTACTCACTTCAGGTTTTTTCAGCTGCTGTCTCTCCCTCTGCTCCTGAATATGGGGGGGCATACGGCGCTGGGTTAAACAATTCATTATCAGTAAACTTTTCAGATGGCTTTGACTGAGACGCAGCTTCACTTTGCTTGACAAAATATTTATCCTGATCCTGAATGTTTAACATTCCCCTTTCTTCAAACAATTCCAGAACTGCCAGCTCATTTTATTCTTTTTTTTAACCATTTTTTGCCGCCGATGCATAATTTGTCATTAGACCCATTATTTCTTCACATATTGCAAGATCAAATTTCCCCTCTTCTGGCCACTTTGTTAGTCTGTTTTTTTTTAGTTCTTTTTTCCCAGTTATTTGACAATTTTTTTTATCATTCTCAAAGGTAGGAAATTGCTCTCTAAATTCCTCCACAGGCGTTGCCATTGTTATCCATGTATTAATTTAAATTTTACTACTTAGCCGAATTATCTTTCCCCATGTATTAAATTGCAATATGTTTATTTTACCAGTTACACTGCTCACTATGCTCAGTAAACAGTTTATATTATAAACCCGCTTATGCCATTTCTCCTCTTCCTTTTAGACAGATCGTATTTTGTTAAGCATTCCTAAACCAGTGTTATGTTTAGTGTATAACCATCTAGTTGTCTAATCAATGATATTTCTTGTTTAGTTCCATTTGCCTTTTTTTGTTTTTTTTTCCAACATAGGAAGTTGCTTTTGCTTTTTTTCCTTCTTTTTTTCCCTTTTTTCCTCTATCTACCAGCTTTGCTGTAATCACCACTGATTATTTTTTAATCCAAATTTCATTTCTCGGCCAAATAGTTTTTTTTTTCTCACCTATTCAATGATGATAGTACACCAATCAAAATAATGCTAAAATAATCATCTTTTAATACATGCAATTTACTACTTCTTTTAATCTGCCAAATAGTAATGACCATTAATAATAATTTTAACTTATTGCATGTAAACTAGGGGTTATTTATTTATATTTAGTGCACTCTGAACACTCCCAACTAATGCAATATGCAACAAGACCACTGTTCATATCCACATTTACTCTACACTCATGCAAAAAGGGAGCCGCACCCACCCAACAAACTTCCCGTCAAAAAGCGTATGTACGGGACCTCGCAATTCTTACTACTAGTCAGTCCACCCTTAGGACCCAGCAAACCTTACTTCCAGTCAATGTCCTCACAAACCCATTAATCGGCTAGCTCCAAACGCCAAATGTGCTGCGCACCCTTTTGTAAAAATAATAAACAACAAGACAGACAACACTGCAAAAACGGATCCCAGTACCTCCCTAGGTCATCCAGGCCATATCCCAGTACCTCTCTAGGTCACCCAGGCCATATCCCAATCTCAAGCGGGGGAGGCCTGCAGGTTTATTCCCTCCCTTTAGGGTCCCAGCACAGGCCTCACATATAACAAAAGTCGTACACCAAACCAGTTACAGAACGCGCTCTGAGTTCCAAACAATTACTCACAGTAACTTGTTGCGAATTCATTGTTAGTGGTTAGTAGTTACATATCAATTCTGCAGATTCTGTCCCTCTCCTTTTAATTTCCCCCAATTTTGTGTCTAGGTTCTTTGAGCCGAAAGGTCACTTGTCTCCAGTGCTCCAGATCAGGGCCAGGACAACACAAAACAACACCCTCACTTATCTATCTGAGCAAGATAATTGAAGCAAATTAATCAAATTGCTCACCTTATCCTTAATTTGCTGGCATCTTAGGGTGTGTGTGTGCTCCCTGCACCATCTCCGAGCACCAGAAGACCGCCCACCTTTACGAGTGTAACCGACCTTTGCCGACTCCTGGCTGGCTCGCCAAATATGTTGTGGTTTCTAGACTAGATGTTTACATATTTTTGAGGTTGCCTTGTTCGTGAATAATTGGAGGGAGACAAAATCTTCAGAAGCCATCTTTATTCCCACTGTGAGCAGTCCCTGGCCAGGCAGCGCTAACTCGGCATTCTTTACAGAGCAATATTTATGGGAAAAACTCAACAAACTTTGCTCCAATCAAAATACATGGGTTGTAACCATCTTATCTCCAACCAACTTTGCTCCAATCACAATTCATGGGTTGTAACCATCTTATCTTTAACATTTTTTTACTCTCCAACTTTGTTTTGTTAAACCATGGTGGGAAATTGAAGTATAGGTTTTTTAAAAAATAAAAAGAATATACACTAAAATGGACTGGAAAATTACAGTTCAAGAGTGGACAAACATATTCAAATGAATAGGATACAAGTAGATATATAAATGAATCGATTGATTATGTTTTCAGTAACAACTTATGACTTTACTGAGCAAATATTGATTAAGGCTACAGAAATCAAATACATCATCTGATTATGTTTTCAAATCAACTAAACAGAAGCCTGCTTACTAATCAACACTACAGAAGCCCGCTGCTAATGCGTGTCAGCTGCTTATGCATGTGTGAATTGACTTGCTTGAATGTGTGTGTGTGTGTGTGTGTCTGTGCATTTGACTGTGTGCACTGCTCATCCCCTCCCTACGCGTACGTGAACTACTTGTATGTGTGTTTGTGTTATGTGTGTGTGTTTGAACTGCTTGTATGTATGTGTGTCGGTGTGCGTGTGTGTGCATGAGTACGTGTGCTCCCTGTGTATGTGTGAACTACATATGTCTGTGTGTGAACTGCCTGTATGTGTGTGTGTTGTGTTATGTTGTGTGTGTGTGTGTGTGTGTGTTACTGCTGCTTACATAAAATGGTTATTGATTATGATTATTGATTATGGTTATTCAACAAGGCAATTGATCTACTGATGAATATGATGAGAAATATTGAAATATAATTCACAACAAAACCCCCTCAAAAGCAAGCCAGTGGCGACAGTGGCAAGGAAAAGCTCCCTATGTGGCTCAAATATAGGAAGAAACCTTGGGAGGAACCAGGCTTAAGAGGGAAGGTCCATCCTCCTCTGACCGTCCCAGGGTATGAGTTCATGGTTGCCATAATGTGAAAGGGACTGTTGAAAAGCAGGCTAAATAGATTTAGTTAGATGTAGTTTGCTGAATAGATGCCATGAACCAGACCATTTCGTTGGTGGAGCAGCACTTGAGTAGAGGCCAGGTGGCTTTGATGGCGAAGACCAGCAGCAGCATGCTCAGGGCAGGGCCCGCCGTGGACATGGAGAGAACAAAACCAGGCAATTAGTAGAGAACACAAGTGGAAACAGTGCTAGGAATGTACCATGAAATAATATTGCCTACTTCATAGAGTACAACTGCACTTTTATACATGCAGTTGTCATGTTCCTCCTCAGTTTGTGCTCTGAATGCAGAGAGATTCATGGACATGAAATATTTAGTTTTGTGGCCTTATTTATTTTGTGCAGTTTTATTTTATTTTATTCACTTTTATACATGCAGTTGTCATGTTCCTCTTCAGTTTGTGCTCTGAATGAAGAAATATTCATAGAAGTTAAATATTTAGTTTTGTGGCCTTATTTATTTTGTGCAGTTTTGGTATTTAATTGCATTTTATTCACGAATGCAGTTTTCATGTTCTTCATTTTCTTAATAATGTGCTCTGAAATGCACTTTGCACATATAAATAAATGTGTATGTATGTTTAAAAAGATGACACATGTGCTTTCAAAGGCTGTTTTTGAAAAATATATTTGCTTGGTTTCGATTCTATAAAAGTGGGTCGCGACGTAATGACCATGGGAAAATGTGGGTCCCAATGTGAGACCAGTTGAGAACCCCAGCTCTATAGTCTGTTCGTATGGAATTTCGAACACAGCCACAGTATGATCTGCGGTTGTTTGTGCTTGCTAGAATAGTTTCCGGTATGGCCATGTCCAGCGCCGTGATTGGCTCTTGCTAGGTCTGTATTAATTGACGGCACAACCTGATGTCAGGTTTTGCCCAGATCTCGTGAAGATCTCGGTATGAGCTGTTATTGGATTACGACAAAACCCCTGTATGTTATGTTTAGAAACTTTACAGAGGTTGAGTATGGACATCCAACATTATAACATTATTTATATCTATACAAGAAGGATCAGCATAATAGGTCCCCTTAAACTCTACTTTTTTTTTTTTTTTTTTTATTATTTAAAAAAAATTTTGGCATTTCGAATCCCACCTGAATCTGGAATGTCCAATTGGTGAGCTATGTACAAGGCTTTCGCATACGCGACCCCCTGTTGCCAACTCAGGAGAGTGAAGATTGCTCGCGGCTCTCCTCTGAAGCACGTGCCCGTCGCCACCGCTTCTTATAGACTCATTGGTTGAATCCTCACCAGCTCAGAATGCGGGCGGAGGATACCCGAACATGAACAAGCTTAGAATCTTCCTGACGAGCACTCGTCTGGCCAACAGGAGGCGCGTAAGGAACGAACAAAGCAACTTATATTACCCTTCCCGGCAGACCCTTCCCAATTTGCATCCCTATAGTGCAATGGCCAATTGCGCGCAACTTCTGAAAAAGCTGCCGACCACTGCCGAATGGTACGACCGGGGCTCGAACCCACACCGTGATAATCACTTCTGCTTCGCAATGCGATGCTTTAACCGAGTGAGCTATCCAGCAGCTGTTAACTCTACCTCTACCTGGCTTCTCAGATATGACGTTACATGGATTGACTGTGCACGTCCTATCCCTGTTTCGCTAAACTTCATTTGCCTTGTCTCAGGCCTGTTGATCGCATTTCATGAGCAGAAATATTACAATCATTCCTGTTGTCTCAGCGCTCATAATGGTCATGAAAGTGGAGTGTCTATGGAGAAATGTGCTGCGGGTTGAGATTTGGCTTCAACTCTTTGTATTTACTATATTAAAAAAATAAATAAATCTTTAATGCATTGTCTTGATTATGTTCATTTAAAGCAACTGGCTCTTCATAAATGCTTCAGCAATGGAATGTTTGGCGCAGGAATTGTTTGTTAATTTTCAGTAATTCTGTAATTCATATATTTCCCTGGGCAAAAACAAAATGTAATTCAGATGATGTTTGCTCTTATGCTGTTCAAATAACTGGACCAAATCGTAATTCACATTAATGTTAAAATCTATTTCTGATATGCTGCTGAATCCAATAGTAATGCTGCAGCTACTTCCTCGTTGGTCTTAAACATCTATTCCTAGCAGTGCTGCCATTAGTAGCAATGTCAAGTTATGGTAACTGTTTGCAAACTGCATTGCATTCACCTTCCATCAGTAAATGCAAGCCACTGGTGTGCTCAGTGAATCAAAAAAAAAAAAAGGTCTTCTCAATGCCGCAAAATCAGAGGTAGAGCAGCCATTCCAGTTGGCATTAGAATTTTTGAAATCAATCCGGTATTGCCCCACCTTGTTAGTAAATTAACTAAAATTGCCTTTACGTTATTTTTCCAAATTAGCCGTTTCCCCTGTAACATTGGCAGTAATTATCTCTGCCAAATGAAGTTGGCTGGAGGTTATGTGATATGTGCCATTTGTTTGTCTGATTTGTTTGTGAACACATAACTCAAAATGTAATTAACAGATATCTCTGAAATTTCGTGGGTGGGTCTCTATTACATCAAGGATGGACCTATTGATTTTGACTGCAATCAGCAAAACAGTATGGCTGCCACGGTAGCCATTTTGAAATCCTATGACATACGATAACTGAACTTTGCTCCCACTCAGCAAGATTTGGACTGTGCGGCCTTGGCAAAGGTTTGCACTCTAGGAGTGCCTCTAGCGTTTTTGCATAATTGTACACGCACTAGCATCCAAGTTTGGGTAAAATTTTGATGGCTATGTTTTGCTTTGCTAGAAGGCTCAGTGTGCTTGCTAACATTAAGCTCGCGTACTCAAGCTTATCTTGTGCACGCTCAGCAATGCCATGAAGCGGCACGTAGCTGATGTTTCGCTAATGTTTACCCCATGTCAGCAACTAGCTAGTGCTTGTGGTCTGCTGTTTATTTCATTCAAATTGCTTTGCCTCTGCCTGCTCAGTATGTCTTAGAGCCTCTAACTGTGCCAGTTGCAGGGTTGACCCAAAGGTCATGGCTCCAAGGCTCACTGTCATTAGCCGTGGGTGTTCGGGTTTTGCAACATCATTGGTTTTGGGGGATTCTAGTAGCTTTCTCAGCTTTCAGATTCAAGAAGGCTCTTTACAGTTTTCATTCATGACGTGTTTCTGTTTATATATATGTGTATATATATATATATTTTTTTTCTTTCCTTGTTATATCTATGGAGTAGGCCATATTATTTCCTGGTACATTCCTAGCACTGTTTCCCCCCGTGTTCTCCACTAATTGCCCGGTTGTTGTTCTCTCCATGTCCACGATGGGCCCTGCCCTGAGCATTCTGCTACTGAACGCCGCCATCAACGCCAACTGGCCTCTGCTCAAGTGCTGCTCCACCAACGAAATGGCATCTGTTCAGCAAACAACAAATCCTGGACTGCTTTTCAACCATCCCTTTCACATTATGGCAACCATGAACGCTACCCTGGGACGGTCAGAGAAGGATGGACCTCCCCTCTTAAGCCTGGTTCCTCCCAAGGTTTCTTCCTATATTTGAGCCACATAGGGAGCTTTTCCTTGGCACTGTCGCCACTGGCTTGCTTTCGAGGGGGTTTCAGACCAGGTTGATTATGAGGTGCATTGTGGCCAATTGTGTTTCCTGGTTCATCACAGAGGCTGAGAAACCCATTCCTGGTTAGCTGCTCAGCTCTGCCTCATTAGTCAGTACTATGGCCTCTCCCTCAGCTCTTCACTCCTCTCTCTTTCCATATTCGAGCAGCAACAACCGCCGCCTTCGTGGCCTTATGACCGTATAAAAGGCCACAGTAAATTGAACATCTTCAGCCCACGAACGTTTCCTTTGCCCAGGAATCAAGGAAATTGTGGAAGCTCAAAATGAATAAGTAAGATTGTGTAAATTGTTACCATGTTTTGTATGTTAAATGAAATCCTCTTGTACTTGTATCTGTATCATGCGTCGTTCAGAATACTTTCTATACACATAGACAGGGCATGATGCGTCACTCCTCAGCACCCATGCAATGTCACTGACCACAACATACACTTCAATTATTAAAGGTACCAGCCTTATCGTTATACTCTTCAAATCATATAGTATAATTCTCATGAATCTGCTTCAAGAGTACTGTCACTACATTAAGAATATTTCTCTTGTATTTGGCTTCAAGAGAAATTGTGCCAGCTGCTGGGCTGTCACAGCACATAATACACCTCACATAAATTATTTCTCTTGTGTTTGGTTTCAAGAGAAATTGTGCCAGCCACCGGGCTGTTGTGACACATAGTTCACTCACATAGAATATTTCATTTGTATACGGCTTGAAGAGAATTATGCTCAGACTGACGTGGTTGCATGGGAACAAAAAACCTCCAGAACTGAGCCTGGAGAGCTGAGCTTATTTGCGGGATGGAAATGTGATTCTGAGATGGAAAATAGCAGTTATTCTGAATGGAACAGACAGGAGGGCTGACAGCATTGATACTTTTGAGGAGCAGCTCAATAATTCTATTGAAAAGTGAGTAAAGTTGTCATTGTATGGTGTAGCTCTATCTTACTTTTAGCCTGCTAGCTAACTAGCCAGCTATTTCTTATTTTTGGTTTACTGCCGTGATCACAGAGCTAGTTTGTCACATTGGGTAACAAAAGAGTCGTCGATACTGCAGTGTGCTGGCATTTTTCTTAACTAGGCGATCAGTTTTAGAATTTATACCACGTTCAATGAAACAGAATGCCTTGCATTTTCGCTCTTTTAAAGTGCAAACAGCTATTACTGTGACCTGAGTTATACTTGTTCCATAGAGGGTGTGAAAAGCGTTGCTACAAGCTTGCGTTTCGCTGGGATGATCGGAATTGTAAACAGCAAGCTTTCCGCCTGAGTGAACAATCTGACCGTAAAATAAGCACTTCCTCTGATGAGTATGTGTGCTTGCTGACGCGGCTTTGTAGATAAATGGACGAGACTCTGAACTTTATCGTGAAGAGAAGGCATGTTTTTGGTTTGGAGAGGTCAGTGGTGACCATTGATGTCCAGCTGCGCCTATATTGATAAACTCATGCTAAATTCAACCAGACAATCATCCATTCATATTGAACTTCATGAGCACAAAGTTGATTTGCGTTAAAAATATGATTATTTTATGGGTTGAAAGTGCACCATTTTCAAGGCTCTGGGAGTTTGGGGAGCCACCTGGATAGCTATCTTATTTGGCCTATAAAAAGTGGATAATTTAATATTTCATGTTCAGATGAGGAGTACTTGTGGTCTAGGAGTTCACTATCCCAGAAATGTATTGTTTTAACCCCCAGCCATTTTTCAATCCTCAGAATTATTTCTTTTTACAGTTTCAATGGTGAATTCTCATGAAGATTTTTTATGTTTGCAGCCCATTTTCTCTACCAAAATTATGAAAATGAACTGAAATACGATGTAATTCTAAATGCTTTGAGTGTCTTTTCTGAGTTGAGCCACATTCATCCTCTTTATGAAGCTTAAATCTTGAATTATAAAGCATCAAATTGGGTAGCCCATAAATAGCCAAATTTGGCTTCTGCGCAAAGGGGTTAAGCTCTCATTCTGAGAAGCGGCTCCTCAGCATGTACTCTTAACAAGCCTCCTCCTCCCCAGCTCCTCCAGTCTATTTTAGCATTCTGTAAACCTGTTCCTTCATGACTAAACTACCGTTCAAGAGCAATGTCTCTTCTCTCTGAGGTCATTGTTGCTGTTCACTCTGTTCTATGGAGGGGGGTTTATTACAGCTCCCTGCCTTCGGTTCCAAGCTGGACGGGCAGGGATCTCTCAGAACAGAGTAGGGCTGCACGATAAACGGAATCGCGATTATCGCAAGAGCAATAAAAGTAACTGCCTCTATGAGGCAGACAGATGAGCTTGCTTATTACCTTTTCTATGACACATACCTAATGCGGTCATTTGAAATGCTTCCGGGAAGAAAACTGTGATTTGAAGTCCGCTAATTACCAGCGAGGTTGGACAGCCTCCATCGCCTTGGCATAATTAGCTTACCTTAAATCAATTCCCATGTACTCTGCCTAACTTGCAATCAAGCCATTTCAAAACCAAAATTTGGCCAATAATGATTAAGAAGAGATAATGAGAAGCAAACAGACCTAACCAGGCTGCCCTGTTTGATTGAAAGAATGTCAATAATCTGAAAAAATAGCCGACCTCTGAATTCCATCTCTCATAGAATTTTTACATATCATTAAAAAGATTTCTTAAAAATAAACCATTTTAAGATGCCTTGGTTTTTAAGCATGTGAAAATATACACGAAATGGAAAAATTTTGTGAAACATATCAAACGTGAAACTGAGAGAAATTATTTTTGCATAGCAGGCAATAGACAATGCAGTGAAGACTTGGCAAACATGTTCAGGCAAACGCAAATTTGGAGTATTTTTTATTTGATAATTGAACAAGATTTGAAATAAAGTAATTCATGTCTGTTTATTTTGGTTGCTTTTGAGTGTCTAAATAGCCTAAAGTGAAGGTGGAAAATATTTTGTTTAAGCGTACCGAACGTGACGTGTAGAAATTGTTATTGCATTCGCATGCAGCGCGCCCAAATGTAAAACTAGAAATAATCTCGCAAACACATTCAGGTAAATTATGTTCTGAACAAAGCAAAGTTAAGGTCTGCAAAATCATCATCCTCTACCCGACAATTGCTCTCACCCTCTTCCCAATTACGTTGCTCAATTTGCAGTCAAACAGTTGATTTGCTCAATTAACTATTTAAATTGGTAGACAGTCTGATTTATTTGAACATGTTTTGTTTTTTACATTTTGAAATTTAAATGACAATGAAACATGACAGATTTGCCCTGAATCCGTTGGCTAGATTATTTCTAGTTTCATATTCTGCTGCGCTGCGTGCAAATGCGTTAACAATTTACATGTGACGTTCGATACGCTTAAACAGAATGTTTTCCACCTTCACTGTCGGCTATTTAGACGCTCAAGAGTAACCAAAATCAAGAGTTATGAATGACTTTATTTTAAATTAATCTTGTTCAATTATCAAAAAAAAAAAGCAACAAATTTTGTTTTCCGAGTCTTCGCTGTATTTGTCTATTGCGTGCAATGCGAAAATATAATTTCTCTCACTTTCACGCTCGAGATGCTTCACAAAATGTTTTCCACTTCGTGCATGTTTTGAAACCAGTGGCGTAGCCAGCGGGTGTGCCAAAACACGTCCATTTATGACAGCAATTAGTCCTGGCTAGTTCTAATCATTTCCTTTTATTGACGCGTTGTTCAATCATCGTGATTGGCAACTGAAGACACGGTTTCTCTCCATATGCGATCTAACAGCGATGAAATCATGGGCTAAATTCAGTTCAAAAAAAAATAATTAACTTATTAATTGGCCAGTTGATTGAACTGATCCGCATTCCAATGAAATATCACCTTTCACTCTCGGTATTGCGTGGGTTGATAAAAAAAAAAAGTGGCACTCGCCAGTTAAATAGGCTAGGCTATAAAAAGCATGCGGCTTAAGCTATTTGCGCAGGTATGCAATTTTGAATAACATTGATTTAAATACAGCAAATACGCGTCCAGATGAATGATTGTCATCTTACCTAATCGGGGAGAACAAGCAGCACCTGTTAAGTGTGGAGTACTCTCGGAGTTAACCTTTTGTTAATCATGAAAATGACTGAGAACAGGTCAGGACCAGTAGCGTAATTTGCATAGGGTGCGTGGGTTCTGCGAACCCATGGGCCCCCTCAGGAGGATGGCCAGGGGGAAAAAAAAAAAAAGCCCGGTTGAGTTCAGCGATTGAGGCAAATGAAAGCAGGGCTATTAATTGAGAGAAAAAAAACATGGAATCAATTTTTGGAACACGATTTTAGGGAAACGTTTGTTCTATCAAACTATCTTCAAAAAGAATCCATCGATTTGAACACCGCGCTTGAGCTTATTGACCGCTGCGCAAATGATCTGTAAAGCTTGCGGCCAGAGGAGGGCTTTGCAAATATCGAGGCTGGAGCACAACAAAAATCAGGCCTGGCAACTCTCGCGCATTCTGCGTGAGATTAAATTTAGTGCTTCATTCACGTTCCCGTGCGTGCTGTAGTCAGCAATTATTCAATGCAATGCAATGCGTGTGTTTCACGATCGTTCAAATTGTTTAAATGAAATAAGACAATCTGAAACATTTTTACGCAATTTCATTGCTTCCAACCCCTGAGTGAAGAAAAGCGTGAGAAGTCCGGAATAATAATTGATTTCCATATTACAAGTGGCGAAATCCACCGTAACTTAAAATGCGACATATCTACTGATTTCCAGGAGGGCAGAGTGAGAAAGAGAAAGCGTTTCCCCGACGAAAAAAGCTGCAGACGAGCCTATATATGACAGTAGAACACGTTTTTAAGTGGACGCATTGTATTATATCCTGGACGTATTTGACCAACAGTTTGTGACAAGTTTCACAGACCTTCGCAACATGGCAAGTCATTTTCAAGTCCTCAATGAACGGCACTTAAAAAAAAAAAAAAAAAAAAAAATCCAAATTCAGTCGAGAAGATCAATGATCTGGCTCAGTTAGAAGACGGATCAGGACGCAGATTGTGTTGTTGATGAGTATTACAAAGACCTATTCCCCGAAGGAGGAGAGTTTTATACAGGCCAAATTTTGTATTTCCTCATCGCCAATGACATGCACCGAACTTTTCCTACCATCTCAACTTTATATCCGATCTATCTCACTATTCTCAAAAGCAGCGCACAGGCAGAGCGTACTTTCAGTCGTCTTAATTAAAACATATCTGCGGTCTTCAATGAGTGAGAATCGACTCAAATCTGGCAATGATTTTTATCAAGAGAGAAATGACAGAGGGTGTACTTCAGCAATGTAATTGATAGCCTACATTTGCGAGGATGAAGAAAATAAGTTCATATCGTCTACACATTCAAACAGTAGGCCTACTTTTTTTTAAATGCGTTTTTCATTTGTTCAAACCTTTTTTGAGCAGCCGACATTGGATTCTTAGGCCTATAAGCCTTTACCATGACATGTTGCCTCTGAACGAATTGAGTGAAAATAAAAGAAAATAAAAAGAAGTAAATTGGAAACGGATTCCTGAAATTTTATTTCCAACATTTTAACATCATGCAGCTGCACTCTATATAGGCCTATTATCTTTGGCAAAAACGTTTGCCGAAATGAATACATTTATTTGTGCTGCTAGCTATATGTTTCAGTTGGTATAAATTCAATATTTTAATGAATACATTAACAGAAAGATAAATTTGACTGACAGACAGACAGGCTAATCAGGGGCCCCTTTGGGGCGAAAAAAACCCATGGGAATAAAAGTGAGTCTACGCCCCTGCTTTAATGCCATCTGATCCCTTATTTCCATCATAGAGGACACGTACAGTATGACAATGACCGGATATTAGCACTAGCATTAGATCGCTAGCATTAGCATTCAAACTTTACCATGACTGTATTTGCATATATACAAGACGGGTTAAGCTTTAATGCCATTTAATCTCATATTCCCATGAAGGGTTGTGCTTTAATGCCATCTGATCTATTATTTCCATCATAAAAGGACACGTACAATATGAAAATGACCAGATATTAGCACTAGCAATAGATCGCTAGCATTAGCAAGCTAGCATTAACATTCAAACATCAACATTACTGTATTTGCATATATACAAGAAGGGATAAGCTTTAATGCCATCTAATCTCTTACTCCCATGAAGGGTTATGCTTTAATGCCATCTGATCTCTTATTTCCATCATAGAGGACACGTCCAGAATGAAAATGAGGAGATATTAGCACCAGCATTAGAACCCTGGAATTAGCAAGTCAGGATGAGCATTTAAACTTTAACATTGCTTTATTTGCATATATACAAGAAGGGTTAAGCTTTAATGCCATCTAATCTCATATGCCGATGAAGGGTTATGCTTTAATGCCATCTGATCTCTTTTTTCCATCAAAGAGGACACGTACAGTATCAAAATGACCAGATATGAGCTCTAGCATTAGATCGCTAGCATAAGCAAATTAGCTTTAGCATTCAAACTTTAACATTACTGTATTTACATATATACAAGACGGGTTAAGCTTTAATGCCATCTAATCTCATATTCCCATGAAGGGTTGTGCTTTAATGCCATCTGATCTATTATTTCCATCATAAAAGGACAAGAACAATATGGAAATGACCAGATATACGCACCAGCATTAGATCGCTAGCATTAGCAAGTTAGCATTAGCATTCAAACTTTAACATTGCTGTATTTGCATATATACAAGAAGGATAAAGCTTTAATATCATTTAATCTCATATTCCCATGAAGGGTTATGCTTAAATGCCATCTGATCGCTTATTTCCATCATAGAGGACACGTACAATATGAAAATGACCAGATATTAGCACTATCATTAGATCGCTAGCATTAGCAAGTAAGCATTAGCATTCAAACTTTAACATTGCTGTATTTGCATATTTTCAAGAGTGGTAAAGCTTTAATGGCATCTAATCTCATATTCCCATGAAGGGTTATTCTGTAATGCCAACTGATCTCTTATTTAAATCAAAGAGGACACGTACAGTATGAAAATGACCAGATATTAGCACTATCATTAGATTGCTAGCATTAGCAAGTAAGCATTAGCATTCAAACTTTAACATTGCTGTATTTGCATATTTTCAAGAGGGGTAAAGCTTAAATGCCATCTAATCTCATATTCCCATGAAGGGTTATGCTTTAATGCAATCTGATCTCTTATTTCCATCATAGAGGACACGTCCAGTATGAAAATGACCAAATATTAGCACTAGCATTAGATCGCTAGCATTAGCAAGTTAGCATTAGCATTCAAACTTTAAAATTGCTGTATTTGCATATATACAAGAAGGATAAAGCTTTAATATCATCTAATCTCATATTCCCATGAAGGGTTATGCTTTAATGACATCTGATCGCTTATTTCCATCATAGAGGACACGTCCAGTTTGAAAATGACCAGATATTAGCACTATCATTAGATCGCTAGCATTAGCAAGTAAGCATTAGCATTCAAACTTTAACATTGCTGTATTTGCATATTTTCAAGAGGGGTTAAGATTTAATGGCATCTAATATCATATTCCCATGAAGGGTTATGCTTTAATGCCATCTGATCTCTTATTTCCATTAAAGAGGACACGAACAGTATGAAAATGACCAGATTTTTAGCACTATCATTAGATCGCTAGCATTAGCAAGTAAGCATTAGCATTCAAACTTTAACATTGCGTATTTGCATATAAACAAGAGGGGTTAAGCTTTAATGGCATCTAATCTCAGATTCCCATGAAGGGTTATGCTTTAATGCCATCTGATCTCTTATTTCCATCAAAGAGTTCACGTACAGTATGAAAATGACCAGATATTAGCACTAGCATTAGATCGCTAGCTTAAGCAAGTTAGTATTAGCATTCAAACTTGAACATTACTGTATTTGCATATATACAAGAAGGGTGAAGGTTAAATGTCATCTAATTTCGTATTCCCAAGAAGGGTGATGCTTTAATGCCATCTGATCTCTTATTTCCATCATAGAGGACACGTCCAGTATGAAAATGACTAGATATTAGCACTAGCATGAGATCGCTAACATTAGCAAGTTAGCATTAGCATTCAAACTTTAACATTACTGTATTTGAATATATACAAGAAGGGTTAAGCTTTAATGCCATCTGATCTCATATTCCCATTACGGGTTACGTTTAATGCCATCTGATCTCTTATTTCCATCATCGGGGACGCGTACAGTATGAAAATGACCAGATACTATCACTAGCATTAGATTGCTAGCATTAGCAAGTTAGCATTAGCATTCAAACTTTAACATTGCTGTATTTGCATATATACAAGAAGGGTTAAGCTTTAATGCCATCTAATCTCATATTCCCATGAAGGGTTATGCTTTAATGCCATCTGATCTCTTATTACCATCATAGAGGACACGTACAATATGGAAATGACCAGATATATGCACCAGCATTAGATCGCTATCATTAGCAAGTTCGCATTAGCATTCGAACTTTAACATTACTGTATTTGCATATATACAGGAAGGGTTAAGCTTTAGTGAAATCTAATCTCATATTCCAATGAAGGGTTATGCTTAAATGCCATCTGATCTCATATTTCCATCATAAACGACAAGTACAGTATGAAAATGACCAGATATTAGCATTAGCATTAGATCGCTAGCATTAGCAAGTAAGAATTAGCATTCATACATTCACATTGCAGTACTTGCATGTATACAAGAAGGGTTAAGCTTTAATGCCAACTGATCTCATATCCCATGAAGGGTTATGCTTTAATGCCATCTGATCTCTTATTTCCATCATAGAGAACACGTACAGTATGACAATGACCAGATATTAGCAGTAGCATTAGATCGCTAGCATTAGCATTCAAAGATTAACATTGGTTATTTGCATATATACAGGAAGAGTTTAGATTTAATGCCATCTAATCCCATATGCCGATGAAGGCTTATGCTTTAATGCCATCTGATCTTGTATTTCCATCAAAGAGGACACGTACAGAAGCAAAATGACCAGACATGAGCTCTAGCATTAGATCGCTAGCATTTACAAGTTAGCTTTAGCATTCAAACTTTAACATTGCTATATTTGAATGTATACAAGAAGGGTTAAGCTTTAATGGCATCTAATCTAATATGCCCATGAAGGGTAATGCTTTAATGCCATCTGATCTCTTATTTCCATCATAGAGGACACGAGAGTATGAAAAATGACCAGATATTAGCACTAGCATTAGATCGCTAGCATTAGCAAGTTAGCATTAGCATTCAAACTTAAACATTGCAGTACTTGCACGTATACAAGAAAGGATAAGCTTTAATGCCATCTAATCTAATATGGCCATGAAGGGTTACGCTTTAATGCCATCTGATCTCTTATTTCCATCATAGAGGACACGTACAGTATGAAAATGACCAGATATTAGCACTAGCATTAGATCGCTAGCATTAGCAAGTTAGCATAAGCATTCAAACTTTAACATTGATGTATGTGCATTTATACAAGAAGGGTTAAGCTTTAATGGCATCTAATCTAATATGCCCATGAAGGGTAATGCTTTAATGCCATCTGATCTCTTATTTCCATCATAGAGGATAATGTGAGAGTATGAAAATGACCAGATATTAGCACTAGCATTAGATCGTTAGCAATAGCAAGTTATAATTAGCATTCAAACTTAAACATTGCAGTACTGGCATGTATACAAGAAGGGTTAAGCTTTAATGGCATCTTATCTAATATGCCCACGAAGGGTTATGCTTTAATGGCATCTGATCTCTTATTTCCATCATAGAGGACAGGTACAGTATGAAAATGACCAGATATTAGCACTAGCATTTGATCGTTAGCATTAGCAAGTTAGCATTAGCATTCAAACTTAAACATTGCAGTACTTGCATGTATACAAGAAGGGTTAAGCTTTAATGCCATCTAATCTAACATGCCCACGAAGGGTAATGCTTTAATGCCATCTGATTTTCTTATTTCCATCATACAGGACACATTACAGTATGAAAATGACCAGATATTAGCACTAGCATTAGATCGTTAGCATTAACAAGTTAGCATGAGCATTCAAACTTTAACATTGCAGTACTTGCATGTATACAAGAAGGGTTAAGCTTCAATGCCATCTAATCTAATATGCCCATGAAGGGTTATGCTTTAATGCCATCTGATCTCTTATTTCCATCATAGAGGACACGAACATTATGAATATGACCAGATATTAGCACTAGCATTACATCGCTAGCTTAAGCAAGTTAGTATTAGCATTCAAACTTGAAGATTACTGTATTTTGCATATATACAAGAAGGGTGAAGGTTAAATGTCATCTAATTTTCTCAGATTCCCAAGAAGGGTTATGCTTTTAATGCCATCTGATCTCTTATTTCCATCATAGTGGACACGTCCAGTATGAAAATGACTAGACGTTAGCACTAGCATGAGATCGCTAACATTAGCAAGTTAGCATTAGCATTCAAACTTTAACATTACTGTATTTGAATATATACAAGAAGGGTTAAGCTTTAATGCCATCTGATCTCATATTCCCATTACGGGTTACGTTAAATGCCATCTGATCTCTTATTTCCATCATCGGGGACGGGTACAGTATGAAAATGACCAGATATTATCACAAGCATTAGATTGCTAGCATTAGCAAGTTAGCATTAGCATTCAAACTTTAACATTGCTGTATTTGCATATATACAAGAAGGGTTAAGCTTTAATGCCATCTAATCTCATATTCCCATGAAGGGTTATGCTTTAATGCCATCTAATCTCTTTTTACCATCATAGAGGACACGTACAATATGGAAATGACCAGATATATGCACCAGCAATAGATCGCTATCATTAGCAAGTAGGCATTAGCATTCGAACTTTAACATTACTGTATTTGCATATATACAGGAAGGGTTAAGCTTTAGTGGCATCTAATCTCATATTCCAATGAAGGGTTATGCTTAAATGCCATCAGATCTCATATTTGCATCATAAAGAACAAGTACAGTATGAAAATGACCAGATATTAGCATTAGCATTAGATCGCTAGCATTAGCAAGTAAGAATTAGCATTCATACATTCACATTGCAGTACTTGCATGTATACAAGTAAGAATTAGCATTCATACATTCACATTGCAGTACTTGCATGCATACAAGAAGGGTTGCTTTTTAGTGCCAACTGATCTCATATCCCTTGAAGGGTTATGCTTTTAATGCCATCTGATCTCTTATTTCCATCATAGAGGTTATGTACAGTATGAAAATGACCAGATATTAGCATTAGCATTAGATCGCTATCATTAGCAAGTAAGAATTAGCATTCATACATTCACATTGCAGTACTTGCATGTATACAAGAAGGGTTAAGCTTTAATGCCAACTGATCTCTCATATCCCTTGAAGGGTTATGCTTTAATGCCATCTGATCTCTTATTTCCATCATTGGGGTTATGTACAGTATGACAATGACCAGATATTAGCACTAGTATTAGATCGCTAGCATTAGCATTCAAACTTTAACATTGGTTATTTGCATATTTCCAGCAAGAGTCAAGATTTAATGCCATCTAATCCCATATGCCGATGAAGGGTTATGCTTTAATGCCATCTGATCTCGTATTTCCATCAAAGAGGACACGATACAGTAACAAAGTGACCAGATATGAGCTCTAGCATTAGATCGCTAGCATTTGCAAGTTAGCTTTAGCATTCAAACTTTAAAATTGCTATATTTGCATGTATACAAGAAGGGTTAAGCTTTAATGTCTTCTAATCTAATATGCCCATGAAGGGTAATGCTTTAATGCCATCTGATCTCTTATTTCCATCATAGAGTACACGTAGAGTATGAAAATGACCAGATATTAGCACTAGCATTAGATCGCTAGCATTAGCAAGTTAGCATTAGCATTCAAACTTAAACATTGCAGTACTTGCATGTATACAAGAAGGGATAAGCTTTAATGCCATCTAATCTAATATGGCCATGAAGAGTTATGCTTTAATGCCATCTGATCTCTTATTTCCATCATAGAGGACACGTACAGTATGAAAATGACCAGATATTAGCACATGCATTAGATCGCTAGCATTAGCAAGTTAGCATAAGCATTCAAACTTTAACATTGATGTATGTGCATTTATTCAAGACGGGTTAAGCTTTAATGCCATCTATTCTAATATGCCCATGAAGCGTTATGCTTTAATGTCATCTGATCTCTTATTTCCATCAGAGAGGTTACGTACAGTATGACAATGACCAGATATTAGCTCTCGCATTAGATCGCTAGCATTAGCATGTTAGCATTAGTATTCAAACTTACACATTGCAGTACTTGCATGTATACCAGAAGGGTTAAGCTTTAATGCCATCTAATCTAATATGCCCACGAAGGGTGATGCTTTAATGCCATCTGATCTCAAAATTCCATCATAGAGGACACGTACAGTATGAAAATGAACAGATATGAGCATTTGCCTTATATTGTTAGCATTAGCAAGTTATAATTAGCATTCAAACTTAAAAACTGCAGTACTGGCATGTATACAAGAAGGGATAAGCTTTAATGCCATCTAATCTAATATGGCCATGAAGAGTTATGCTTTAATGCCATCTGATCTCTTATTTCCATCATAGAGGACACGACAGTATGAAAATGACCAGATATTAGCACATGCATTAGATCGCTAGCAGTAGTAAGTTAGCATAAGCATTCAAACTTTAACATTGATGTATGTGCATTTATTCAAGACGGGTTAAGCTTTAATGCCATCTAATCTAATATGCCCATGAAGCGTTATGCTTTACTGCCATCTGATTTCTTATTTCCATCATAGAGGACACGTAGAGCATGAAAATGACCAGATATTAGCTCTCGCTTTAGATCGCTAGCATTAGCATGTTAGCATTAGTATTCAAACTTACACATTGCAGTACTTGCATGTATACCAGAAGGGTTAAGCTTTAATGCCATCTAATCTAATATGCCCACGAAGGGTCATGCTTTAATGCCATCTGATCTCAAAATTCCATCATAGAGGACACGTACAGTATGAAAATGAACAGATATTAGCATTTGCATTATATTGTTAGCATTAGCAAGTTATAATTAGCATTCAAACTTAAAAATTGCAGTACTGGCATGTATACAAGAAGGGTTAAGCTTTAATGCTATCTAATCTAATATGCCCACGAAGGGTTATGCTTTAATGCCATCTGATCTCTTATTTCCATCATAGAGGACACATAGAGCATAAATATGACCAGATATTAGCACTAGCATTTGATCGTTAGCATTAGCAAGTTAGCATTAGCATTCAAACTTCAACATTGCAGTACTTGCATGTATACAAGAAGGGTTAAGCTTTAATGCCATCTAATCTAATATGCCCACGAAGGGTAATGCTTTACTGCCATGTGATTTCTTATTTCCATCATACAGGACACGACAGTATGAAAATGACCAGATATTAGCACTAGCAATTTGATCGTTAGCATTAACAAGTTAGCATTAGCATTCAAACTTTTACATTGCAGTACTTGCAATTATACAAGAAGTGTTGCTTTAATGCCATCTAATCTAATATGCCCATGAAGGGTTATGCTTAAATGCCATCTGATTGCTTATTTCCATCATAGAGGACACGTACATTATGAAAATGACCAGATATTAGCACTATCATTAGATCGCTAGCATTAGCAAGTAAGCATTAGAATTCAAACTTTAACATTGCTGTAGTTGCATATTTTCAAGAGGGGTAAAGCTTTAATGGCATCTAATCTCATATTCCCATGAAGGGTTATTCTGTAATGCCAACTGATCTCTTATTTAAATCAAAGAGGACACGTACAGTATGAAAATGACCAGATATAAGCACTAGCATTAGATCGCTAGTATTAGCAAGTTAGCATTAGCATTCAAACTTTAACATTGCTGTATTTGCATATATACAAGAAGGGTGATGCTTAAATGCCATCTAATCTCATATTCCCATGAAGGGTTATGCTTTAATGCAATCTGATCTCTTATTTCCTTCATAGAGGACACGTCCAGTATGAAAATGGCCAAATATTAGCACTAGCATTAGATCGCTAGCATTAGCAAGTTAGCAGTAGCATTCAAACCTTAAAATTGCTGTATTTGCATATATACAAGAAGGATAAAGCTTTAATATCATCTAATCTCAAATTCCCATGAAGGGTTATGCTTTAATGCCATCTGATCGCTTATTTCCATCATAGAGGACACGTCCAGTATGAAAATGACCAGATATTAGCACTATCATTAGATCGCTAGCATTAGCAAGTAAGCATTAGCATTCAAACTTTAACATTGCTGTATTTGCATATTTTCAAGAGGGGTTAAGATTTAATGGCATCTAATATCATATTCCCATGAAGGGTTATGCTTTAATGCCATCTGATCTCTTATTTCCATCAAAGAGGACACGAACAGTATGAAAATGACCAGATATAAGCACTAACATTAGATCGCTAGCATTAGCAAGTAAGCATTAGCATTCAAACTTTAACATTGCCGTATTTGTATATAAACAAGAGGGGTTAAGCTTTAATGGCATCTAATCTCAGATTCCTATGAAGGGTTATGCTTTAATGCCATCTGATCTCTTATTTCCATCAAAGAGTTCACGTACAGTATGAAAATGACCAGATATTAGCACTAGCTTTAGATCGCTAGCTTAAGCAAGTTAGTATTAGCATTCAAACTTGAACATTACTGTATTTGCATATATACAAGAAGGGTGAAGGGTAAATGTCATCTAATTTCGTATTCCCAAGAAGGGTTATGCTTTAATGCCATCTGATCTCTTATTTCCATCATAGAGGACACGTCCAGTATGAAAATGACTAGATATTAGTACTAGCATGAGATCGCTAACATTAGCAAGTTAGCATTAGCAGTCAAACTTTAACATTACTGTATTTGAATATATACAAGAAGGGTTAAGCTTTAATGCCATCTGATCTCATATTCCCATTAAGGGTTACGTTTAATGCCATCTGATCTCTTATTTCCATCATCGGGGACGCGCACGGTATGAAAATGACCAGATATTATCACTAGCATTAGATTGCTAGCATTAGCAAGTTAGCATTAGCATTCAAACTTTAACATTGCTGTATTTGCATATATACAAGAAGGGTTAAGCTTTAATGCCATCTAATCTCATATTCCCATGAAGGGTTATGCTTTAATGCCATCTGATCTCTTATTTCCATCATAGAGGACACGTCCAGTATGAAAATGACCAAATATTAGCACTAGCATTAGATCGCTAGCATTAGCAAGTTAGCATTAGCATTCAAACTTTAAAATTGCTGTATTTGCATATATACAAGAAGGATAAAGCTTTAATATCATCTAATCTCATATTCCCATGAAGGGTTATGCTTTAATGACATCTGATCGCTTATTTCCATCATAGAGGACACGTCCAGTTTGAAAATGACCAGATATTAGCACTATCATTAGATCGCTAGCATTAGCAAGTAAGCATTAGCATTCAAACTTTAACATTGCTGTATTTGCATATTTTCAAGAGGGGTTAAGATTTAATGGCATCTAATATCATATTCCCATGAAGGGTTATGCTTTAATGCCATCTGATCTCTTATTTCCATTAAAGAGGACACGAACAGTATGAAAATGACCAGATTTTAGCACTATCATTAGATCGCTAGCATTAGCAAGTAAGCATTAGCATTCAAACTTTAACATTGCCGTATTTGCATATAAACAAGAGGGGTTAAGCTTTAATGGCATCTAATCTCAGATTCCCATGAAGGGTTATGCTTTAATGCCATCTGATCTCTTATTTCCATCAAAGAGTTCACGTACAGTATGAAAATGACCAGATATTAGCACTAGCATTAGATCGCTAGCTTAAGCAAGTTAGTATTAGCATTCAAACTTGAACATTACTGTATTTGCATATATACAAGAAGGGTGAAGGTTAAATGTCATCTAATTTCGTATTCCCAAGAAGGGTGATGCTTTAATGCCATCTGATCTCTTATTTCCATCATAGAGGACACGTCCAGTATGAAAATGACTAGATATTAGCACTAGCATGAGATCGCTAACATTAGCAAGTTAGCATTAGCATTCAAACTTTAACATTACTGTATTTGAATATATACAAGAAGGGTTAAGCTTTAATGCCATCTGATCTCATATTCCCATTACGGGTTACGTTTAATGCCATCTGATCTCTTATTTCCATCATGGGGGACGCGTACAGTATGAAAATGACCAGATACTATCACTAGCATTAGATTGCTAGCATTAGCAAGTTAGCATTAGCATTCAAACTTTAACATTGCTGTATTTGCATATATACAAGAAGGGTTAAGCTTTAATGCCATCTAATCTCATATTCCCATGAAGGGTTATGCTTTAATGCCATCTGATCTCTTATTACCATCATAGAGGACACGTACAATATGGAAATGACCAGATATATGCACCAGCATTAGATCGCTATCATTAGCAAGTTCGCATTAGCATTCGAACTTTAACATTACTGTATTTGCATATATACAGGAAGGGTTAAGCTTTAGTGAAATCTAATCTCATATTCAATGAAGGGTTATGCTTAAATGCCATCTGATCTCATATTTCCATCATAAACGACAAATTACAGTATGAAAATGACCAGATATTAGCATTAGCATTAGATCGCTAGCATTAGCAAGTAAGAATTAGCATTCATACATTCACATTGCAGTACTTGCATGTATACAAGAAGGGTTAAGCTTTAATGCCAACTGATCTCATATCCCATGAAGGGTTATGCTTTAATGCCATCTGATCTCTTATTTCCATCATAGAGAACACGTACAGTATGACAATGACCAGATATTAGCAGTAGCGTTAGATCGCTAGCATTAGCATTCAAAGATTAACATTGGTTATTTGCATATATACAGGAAGAGTTTAGATTTAATGCCATCTAATCCCATATGCCGATGAAGGCTTATGCTTTAATGCCATCTGATCTTGTATTTCCATCAAAGAGGACACGTACAGAAGCAAAATGACCAGACATGAGCTCTAGCATTAGATCGCTAGCATTTACAAGTTAGCTTTAGCATTCAAACTTTAACATTGCTATATTTGAATGTATACAAGAAGGGTTAAGCTTTAATGGCATCTAATCTAATATGCCCATGAAGGGTAATGCTTTAATGCCATCTGATCTCTTATTTCCATCATAGAGGACACGTAGAGTATGAAAATGACCAGATATTAGCACTAGCATTAGATCGCTAGCATTAGCAAGTTAGCATTAGCATTCAAACTTAAACATTGCAGTACTTGCACGTATACAAGAAAGGATAAGCTTTAATGCCATCTAATCTAATATGGCCATGAAGGGTTACGCTTTAATGCCATCTGATCTCTTATTTCCATCATAGAGGACACGTACAGTATGAAAATGACCAGATATTAGCACTAGCATTAGATCGCTAGCATTAGCAAGTTAGCATAAGCATTCAAACTTTAACATTGATGTATGTGCATTTATACAAGAAGGGTTAAGCTTTAATGGCATCTAATCTAATATGCCCATGAAGGGTAATGCTTTAATGCCATCTGATCTCTTATTTCCATCATAGAGGATACGTAGAGTATGAAAATGACCAGATATTAGCACTAGCATTAGATCGTTAGCAATAGCAAGTTATAATTAGCATTCAAACTTAAACATTGCAGTACTGGCATGTATACAAGAAGGGTTAAGCTTTAATGGCATCTTATCTAATATGCCCACGAAGGGTTATGCTTTAATGGCATCTGATCTCTTATTTCCATCATAGAGGACAGGTACAGTATGAAAATGACCAGATATTAGCACTAGCATTTGATCGTTAGCATTAGCAAGTTAGCATTAGCATTCAAACTTAAACATTGCAGTACTTGCATGTATACAAGAAGGGTTAAGCTTTAATGCCATCTAATCTAACATGCCCACGAAGGGTAATGCTTTAATGCCATCTGATTTCTTATTTCCATCATACAGGACACGTACAGTATGAAAATGACCAGATATTAGCACTAGCATTAGATCGTTAGCATTAACAAGTTAGCATGAGCATTCAAACTTTAACATTGCAGTACTTGCATGTATACAAGAAGGGTTAAGCTTCAATGCCATCTAATCTAATATGCCCATGAAGGGTTATGCTTTAATGCCATCTGATCTCTTATTTCCATCATAGAGGACACGAACATTATGAATATGACCAGATATTAGCACTAGCATTACATCGCTAGCTTAAGCAAGTTAGTATTAGCATTCAAACTTGAAGATTACTGTATTTGCATATATACAAGAAGGGTGAAGGTTAAATGTCATCTAATTTCGTATTCCCAAGAAGGGTTATGCTTTAATGCCATCTGATCTCTTATTTCCATCATAGTGGACACGTCCAGTATGAAAATGACTAGACGTTAGCACTAGCATGAGATCGCTAACATTAGCAAGTTAGCATTAGCATTCAAACTTTAACATTACTGTATTTGAAATATATACAAGAAGGGTTAAGCTTTTAATGCCATCTGATCTCATATTCCCATTACGGGTTACGTTAAATGCCATCTGATCTCTTATTTCCATCATCGGGGACGGGTACAGTATGAAAATGACCAGATATTATCACAAGCATTAGATTGCTAGCATTAGCAAGTTAGCATTAGCATTCAAACTTTAACATTGCTGTATTTGCATATATACAAGAAGGGTTAAGCTTTAATGCCATCTAATCTCATATTCCCATGAAGGGTTATGCTTTAATGCCATCTAATCTCTTTTTACCATCATAGAGGACACGTACAATATGGAAATGACCAGATATATGCACCAGCAATAGATCGCTATCATTAGCAAGTAGGCATTAGCATTCGAACTTTAACATTACTGTATTTGCATATATACAGGAAGGGTTAAGCTTTAGTGGCATCTAATCTCATATTCCAATGAAGGGTTATGCTTAAATGCCATCAGATCTCATATTTGCATCATAAAGAACAAGTACAGTATGAAAATGACCAGATATTAGCATTAGCATTAGATCGCTAGCATTAGCAAGTAAGAATTAGCATTCATACATTCACATTGCAGTACTTGCATGTATACAAGTAAGAATTAGCATTCATACATTCACATTG
Organism: Gymnothorax javanicus; assembly: GCA_029692085.1. Classification (NCBI taxonomy): domain Eukaryota; kingdom Metazoa; phylum Chordata; class Actinopteri; order Anguilliformes; family Muraenidae; genus Gymnothorax; species Gymnothorax javanicus. Next base: position 14,825,399 of record CM056200.1, on the reverse strand, counting down.
CAGTACTTGCATGCATACAAGAAGGGTTAAGCTTTAGTGCCAACTGATCTCATATCCCTTGAAGGGTTATGCTTTAATGCCATCTGATCTCTTATTTCCATCATAGAGGTTATGTACAGTATGAAAATGACCAGATATTAGCATTAGCATTAGATCGCTATCATTAGCAAGTAAGAATTAGCATTCATACATTCACATTGCAGTACTTGCATGTATACAAGAAGGGTTAAGCTTTAATGCCAACTGATCTCATATCCCTTGAAGGGTTATGCTTTAATGCCATCTGATCTCTTATTTCCATCATTGGGGTTATGTACAGTATGACAATGACCAGATATTAGCACTAGTATTAGATCGCTAGCATTAGCATTCAAACTTTAACATTGGTTATTTGCATATTTCCAGCAAGAGTCAAGATTTAATGCCATCTAATCCCATATGCCGATGAAGGGTTATGCTTTAATGCCATCTGATCTCGTATTTCCATCAAAGAGGACACGTACAGTAACAAAGTGACCAGATATGAGCTCTAGCATTAGATCGCTAGCATTTGCAAGTTAGCTTTAGCATTCAAACTTTAAAATTGCTATATTTGCATGGATACAAGAAGGGTTAAGCTTTAATGTCTTCTAATCTAATATGCCCATGAAGGGTAATGCTTTAATGCCATCTGATCTCTTATTTCCATCATAGAGTACACGTAGAGTATGAAAATGACCAGATATTAGCACTAGCATTAGATCGCTAGCATTAGCAAGTTAGCATTAGCATTCAAACTTAAACATTGCAGTACTTGCATGTATACAAGAAGGGATAAGCTTTAATGCCATCTAATCTAATATGGCCATGAAGAGTTATGCTTTAATGCCATCTGATCTCTTATTTCCATCATAGAGGACACGTACAGTATGAAAATGACCAGATATTAGCACATGCATTAGATCGCTAGCATTAGCAAGTTAGCATAAGCATTCAAACTTTAACATTGATGTATGTGCATTTATTCAAGACGGGTTAAGCTTTAATGCCATCTATTCTAATATGCCCATGAAGCGTTATGCTTTAATGTCATCTGATCTCTTATTTCCATCAGAGAGGTTACGTACAGTATGACAATGACCAGATATTAGCTCTCGCATTAGATCGCTAGCATTAGCATGTTAGCATTAGTATTCAAACTTACACATTGCAGTACTTGCATGTATACCAGAAGGGTTAAGCTTTAATGCCATCTAATCTAATATGCCCACGAAGGGTGATGCTTTAATGCCATCTGATCTCAAAATTCCATCATAGAGGACACGTACAGTATGAAAATGAACAGATATGAGCATTTGCCTTATATTGTTAGCATTAGCAAGTTATAATTAGCATTCAAACTTAAAAACTGCAGTACTGGCATGTATACAAGAAGGGATAAGCTTTAATGCCATCTAATCTAATATGGCCATGAAGAGTTATGCTTTAATGCCATCTGATCTCTTATTTCCATCATAGAGGACACGTACAGTATGAAAATGACCAGATATTAGCACATGCATTAGATCGCTAGCAGTAGCAAGTTAGCATAAGCATTCAAACTTTAACATTGATGTATGTGCATTTATTCAAGACGGGTTAAGCTTTAATGCCATCTAATCTAATATGCCCATGAAGCGTTATGCTTTACTGCCATCTGATTTCTTATTTCCATCATAGAGGACACGTAGAGCATGAAAATGACCAGATATTAGCTCTCGCTTTAGATCGCTAGCATTAGCATGTTAGCATTAGTATTCAAACTTACACATTGCAGTACTTGCATGTATACCAGAAGGGTTAAGCTTTAATGCCATCTAATCTAATATGCCCAATGAAGGGTCATGCTTTAATGCCATCTGATCTCAAAATTCCATCATAGAGGACACGTGACAGTATGAAAATGAACAGATATTAGCATTTGCATTATATTGTTAGCATTAGCAAGTTATAATTAGCATTCAAACTTAAAAATTGCAGTACTGGCATGTATACAAGAAGGGTTAAGCTTTAATGCTATCTAATCTAATATGCCCACGAAGGGTTATGCTTTAATGCCATCTGATCTCTTATTTCCATCATAGAGGACACATAGAGCATAAATATGACCAGATATTAGCACTAGCATTTGATCGTTAGCATTAGCAAGTTAGCATTAGCATTCAAACTTCAACATTGCAGTACTTGCATGTATACAAGAAGGGTTAAGCTTTAATGCCATCTAATCTAATATGCCCACGAAGGGTAATGCTTTACTGCCATGTGATTTCTTATTTCCATCATACAGGACACGTACAGTATGAAAATGACCAGATATTAGCACTAGCAATTTGATCGTTAGCATTAACAAGTTAGCATTAGCATTCAAACTTTTACATTGCAGTACTTGCAATTATACAAGAAGTGTTAAGCTTTAATGCCATCTAATCTAATATGCCCATGAAGGGTTATGCTTAAATGCCATCTGATTGCTTATTTCCATCATAGAGGACACGTACATTATGAAAATGACCAGATATTAGCACTATCATTAGATCGCTAGCATTAGCAAGTAAGCATTAGAATTCAAACTTTAACATTGCTGTAGTTGCATATTTTCAAGAGGGGTAAAGCTTTAATGGCATCTAATCTCATATTCCCATGAAGGGTTATTCTGTAATGCCATCTGATCTCTTATTTAAATCAAAGAGGACACGTACAGTATGAAAATGACCAGATATTAGCACTAGCATTAGATCGCTAGTATTAGCAAGTTAGCATTAGCATTCAAACTTTAACATTGCTGTATTTGCATATATACAAGAAGGGTGATGCTTAAATGCCATCTAATCTCATATTCCCATGAAGGGTTATGCTTTAATGCAATCTGATCTCTTATTTCCTTCATAGAGGACACGTCCAGTATGAAAATGGCCAAATATTAGCACTAGCATTAGATCGCTAGCATTAGCAAGTTAGCAGTAGCATTCAAACCTTAAAATTGCTGTATTTGCATATATACAAGAAGGATAAAGCTTTAATATCATCTAATCTCAAATTCCCATGAAGGGTTATGCTTTAATGCCATCTGATCGCTTATTTCCATCATAGAGGACACGTCCAGTATGAAAATGACCAGATATTAGCACTATCATTAGATCGCTAGCATTAGCAAGTAAGCATTAGCATTCAAACTTTAACATTGCTGTATTTGCATATTTTCAAGAGGGGTTAAGATTTAATGGCATCTAATATCATATTCCCATGAAGGGTTATGCTTTAATGCCATCTGATCTCTTATTTCCATCAAAGAGGACACGAACAGTATGAAAATGACCAGATATAAGCACTAACATTAGATCGCTAGCATTAGCAAGTAAGCATTAGCATTCAAACTTTAACATTGCCGTATTTGTATATAAACAAGAGGGGTTAAGCTTTAATGGCATCTCATCTCAGATTCCTATGAAGGGTTATGCTTTAATGCCATCTGATCTCTTATTTCCATCAAAGAGTTCACGTACAGTATGAAAATGACCAGATATTAGCACTAGCTTTAGATCGCTAGCTTAAGCAAGTTAGTATTAGCATTCAAACTTGAACATTACTGTATTTGCATATATACAAGAAGGGTGAAGGGTAAATGTCATCTAATTTCGTATTCCCAAGAAGGGTTATGCTTTAATGCCATCTGATCTCTTATTTCCATCATAGAGGACACGTCCAGTATGAAAATGACTAGATATTAGTACTAGCATGAGATCGCTAACATTAGCAAGTTAGCATTAGCAGTCAAACTTTAACATTACTGTATTTGAATATATACAAGAAGGGTTAAGCTTTAATGCCATCTGATCTCATATTCCCATTAAGGGTTACGTTTAATGCCATCTGATCTCTTATTTCCATCATCGGGGACGCGCACGGTATGAAAATGACCAGATATTATCACTAGCATTAGATTGCTAGCATTAGCAAGTTAGCATTAGCATTCAAACTTTAACATTGCTGAATTTGCATTTATACAAGAAGGGTTAAGCTTTAATGCCATCTAATCTCATATTCCCATGAAGGGTTATGCTTTAATGCCATCTGATCTCTTATTACCATCATAGAGGACACGTACAATACGGAAATGACCAGATATATGCACCAGCATTAGATCGCTATCATTAGCAAGTTCGCATTAGCATTCGAACTTTAACATTACTGTATTTGCATATATACAGGAAGGGTTAAGCTTTAGTGGCATCTAATCTCATATTCCAATGAAGGGTCATGCTTAAATGCCATCTGATCTCATATTTCCATCATACACGACAAGTACAGTATGAAAATGACCAGATATTAGCATTAGCATTAGACCGCTTGCATTAGCAAGTAATAATTAGCATTCATACATTCACATTGCAGTACTTGCATGTATACAAGAAGGGTTAAGCTTTAATGCCAACTGATCTCATATCCCATGAAGGGTTATGCTTTAATGCCATCTGATCTCTTATTTCCATCATAGAGAACACGTACAGTATGACAATGACCAGATATTAGCACTAGCATTAGATCGCTAGCATTAGCATTCAAACTTTAACATTGGTTATTTGCATTTATACAGGAAGGGTTAAGATTTAATGCCATCTAATCCCAAATGCCGATGAAGGGTTATGCTTTAATGCCATCTGATCTTGTATTTCCATCAAAGAGGACACGTACAGTAGCAAAATGACCAGATATGAGCTCTAGCATTAGATCGCTAGCATTTGCAAGTTAGCTTTGGCATTCAAACTTTAACATTGCTATATTTGCATGTATACAAGAAGGGTTAAGTTTTAGTGGCATCTAATCTAATATTCCCATGAAGGGTAATGCTGTAATGTCATCTGATCTCTTATTTCCATCATAGAAGACACGTACAGTATGAAAATGACCAGATATTAGCACTAGCATTAGATCGTTAGCCTTAACAAGTTAGCATTAGCATTCAAACTTTAACATTGCAGTACTTGCATGTATACAAGAAGGGTTAAGCTTTAATGCCATCTAATCTAATATGCCCATGAAGGGTTATGCTTTAATGGCATCTGATCTCTTATTTCCATCATAGAGGACACGAACATAATGAATATGACCAGATATTAGCACTAGCATTAGATCGCTAGCTTAAGCAATTTAGTATTAGCATTCAAACTTGAACATTACTGTATTTGCATATATACAAGAAGGGTGAAGGTTAAATGTCATCTAATTTCGTATTCCCAAGAAGGCTTATGCTTGAATGCCATCTGATCTCTTATTTCCATCATAGAGGACACGTCCAGTATGAAAATGACTAGATATTAGCACTAGCATGAGATCGCTAACATTAGCAAGTTAGCATTAGTATTCAAACTTTAACATTGCTGTATTTGCATATATACAAGAAGGGTTAAGCTTTAATGCCATCTGATCTCATATTCCCATTACGGGTTACGTTTAGTGCCATCTGATCTCGTATTTCCATCATCGGGGACGCGTACAGTATGAAAATGACCAGATATTATCACTAGCATTAGATTGCTAGCATTAGCAAGTTAGCATTAGCATTCAAACTTTAACATTGCTGTATTTGCATATATACAAGAAGGGTTAAGCTTTAATGCCATCTAATCTCAAATTCCCATGAAGGGTTATGCTTTAATGCCATCTGATCTCTTTTTACCATCATAGAGGACACGTACAATATGGAAATGACCAGATATATGCACCAGCATTAGATCGCTATCATTAGCAAGTTCGCATTAGCATTCGAACTTTAACATTACTGTATTTGCATATATACAGGAAGGGTTAAGTTTTAGTGGCATCTATTCTCATATTCCAATGAAGGGTTATGCTTAAATGCCATCTGATCTCATATTTGCATCAAAAAGGACAAGTACAGTATGAAAATGACCAGATATTAGCACTAGCATTAGATCGCTAGCATTAGCATTCAAACTTTAACATTGGTTATTTGCATATTTCCAGGAAGGGTCAAGATTTAATGCCATCTAATCCCATATGCCGATGAAGGGTTATGCTTTAATGCCATCTGATCTCGTATTTCCATCAAAGAGGACACGTACAGTAACAAAATGACCAGATATGAGCTCTAGCATTAGATCGCTAGCATTTGCAATTAGCTTTAGCATTCAAACTTTAAAATTGCTATATTTGCATGTATACAAGAAGGGTTAAGCTTTAATGGCATCTAATCTAATATGCCCATGAAGGGTAATGCTTTAATGCCATCTGATCTCTTATTTCCATCATAGAGGACACGTAGAGTATGAAAATGACCAGATATTAGCACTAGCATTAGATCGCTAGCATTAGCAAGTTAGCATTAGCATTCAAACTTTAACATTGATGTATGTGCATTTATACAAGACGGGTTAAGCTTTATTGCCATCTAATCTAATATGCCCATGAGGCGTTATGCTTTAATGTCATCTGATCTCTTATTTCCATCAGAGAGGTTACGTACAGTATGACAATCACCAGATATTAGCTCTCGCATTGGATCGCTAGCATTAGCATGTTAGCATTAGTATTCAAACTTACACATTGCAGTACTTGCATGTAAACCAGAAGGGTTAAGCTTTAATGCCATCTAATCTAATATGCCCACGAAGGGTTATGCTTTAATGCCATCTGATCTCTAAATTCCATCATAGAGGACACGTACAGTATGAAAATGAACAGATATTAGCATTAGCATTATATTGTTAGCATTAGCAAGTTATAATTAGCATTCAAACTTAAACATTGCAGTACTGGCATGTATACAAGAAGGCGTAAGCTTTAATGGCATCTAATCTAATATGCCCACGAAGGGTTATGCTTTAATGCCATCTGATCTCTTATTTCCATCATAGAGGACACGTAGAGCATGAAAATGACTAGATATTAGCACTGGCATTTCATCGTTAGCATTAGCAAGTTTGCATTAGCATTCTAACTTAAACATTGCAGTACTTGCATGTATACAAGAAGGGTTAAGCTTTAATGCCATCTAATCTAATATGCCCACGATGGGTAATGCTTTACTGCCATCTGATTTCTTATTTCCATCATACAGGACACGTACAGTATGAAAATGACCAGATATTAGCACTAGCATTAGATCGTTAGCATTAACAAGTTAGCATTAGCATGCAAACTTTAACATTGCAGTACTTGCATGGATACAAGAAGGGTTAAGCTTTAATGCCATCTAATCTAATATGCGCATGAAGGGTTATGCTTTAATGCCATCTGATCTCTTATTTCCATCACAGAGGACACGAACATTATGAATATGACCAGATATTAGCACTAGCATTAGATCGCTAGGATTAGCAAGTTAGCATAAGCATTCAAATTTTAACATTGCTGTATTTGCATGTATACAAGATGGGTTTAGCTTTAATGCCATCTAATCTAATTTGCCAATGAAGGGTTATGCTTTAATGTCCTCTGACCTCTTATTTCCATCATAGAGGACACGTGCAGCATGAAAATGGCCAGATATTAGCACTAGAATTAGATCGCTAGCATTAGCAAGTTAGCATAAGCATTCAAACTTTAACATTGTTGTATTTGCATGTATACAAGAAGGGTTAAGCTTTAATGCCCTCTAATCTAATATGCCAATGAAGGGTTATGCTTTAATGTCTTCTGATCTCTTATTTCCATCATAGATGTTATGTTCAGTATGACAATGACCAGATATTAGCTCTAGCATTAGATCGCTAGCATTAGCAAGTTAGCATTAGTATTCAAACATACACATTGCAGTACTTGCATGTATAAAAGAAGGGTTAAGCTTTAATGCCATCTAATATAATATGCCCACGAAGGGTTATGCTTTAATGCCATCTGATCTCTTATTTCCATCATAGAGGACACATACAGTATGAAAATAAACAGATATTAGCACTAGCATTAGATTGTTAGCATTAGCAAGTTAGCATTAGCATTCAAACTTAAACATTGCAGTACTTGCATGTATACAAGAAGGGTTATGCTTTAATGCCATCTAATCTAATATGCCCACGAAGGGTTATGCTTTTCTGCCATCTGATATCTTATTTCCATTATAGAGGACACGTACAGTATGAAAATGAGCAGATATTAGCACGAGCATTAGATCGATAGCATTAGCAAGTTAGCATAAGCATTCTAACTTTAACATTGCTGTATTTGCATGTATACAAGAAGAGTTGTGCTTTAATGCTATCTAATCTAATATGCCAATGAAGGGTTATGCTTTAATGTGATCTGATCTCTTATTTCCATCATAGAGGTTATGTACAGAATGACCATGACCAGATATTAGCACTAGCATTAGATCGCTAGCATTAGCAAGTTAGCATATGCATTCAAACTTTAACCTTTTCGCAGGCACAGCGACATTTTTGTCGTTTTAACCAACGTGTTTTATAAAGTCTTCTTTAAATTCCTCGATTATGGAATTCCTTGTTGTTACACTCATTACCATTGGCTGTCTCTCAGGTCACCCAGTACTGTATTTTTAGCCGTGAACGAGGCATGGGATTTCCTAAAAACGCTAAATCTGAGACTACTTCGGTCAAATTGTGGGACATATGAACATGTATCGATTTAGTACAAATAGCCGGCATTCTAGCCGTGTTTTTAAACGTAAATACAACGTGGATAAAGTTTTTTGCTTTATTGAATGACTCTGACGATGAGTTTGAATATCCAGAGCGGGGTGACTTGGATCCAAACGATTTTAGCGATTCTGGAGAGGATTAAAACATAAAAACATCAGTTATGGGAAACTTATTATGAGATTTGGTGTTATTTTATTGTTATTTTGAATAACAATCATATTTTGGTAAAAACCCAAAATTAATCCGTCCGTGGGGGTATGCATCTGGGCCAAAATTTGCCTGCAAAAGGGTTAACATTGATGTATTTACATGTATACAAGAAGGGTTAAGCTTAAATGCCATCTAATCTAATATGCCATTGAAGGGTTATGCTTTAATGTCATCTGATCTCTTATTTCCATCATAGAGGTTATGTACAGTATGACAATGACCAGATGTTAGCTCTCGCATTAGATGGCTAGCATTAGCAAGTTAGCTTTAGTATTCAAACAAACACATTGCAGTACTTGCATGTATACAACAAGGGTTATGCTTTAATGCCATCTGATCTCTTATTTCCATCATAGAGGACACTTAGAGTATGAAAATGATCAGATATTAGCACTAGCATTAGATGGCTTGCATTTGCAAGTTAGCATTAGCATTCAAACTTTAACATTGCTGTATTTGCATGTATACAAGAAGGGTTAAGCTTTTAATGGCATCTAATCTAATATGGCCACGAAGGGTTATGCTTTACTGCCATCTGATCTCTTATTTCCATCATAGAGGACACTTAGAGTATGAAAATGACCAGATATTAGCACTAGCATTAGATCGCTTGCATTAGCAAGTTAGCATTAGCATTCAAACTTTAACATTGCTGTATTTGCATCTATACAAGAAGGGTTAAGCTTTAATGGCATCTAATCTAATATGCCTACGAAGGGTTATGCTTTAATGCCATCTGATCTCTTATTTCCATCAAAGAGTAAACGTACAGTATGAAAATGACCAGATATTAGCACTAGCATTAGATCGCGAGCTGAAGCAAGTTAGTATTAGCATTCAAACTTTAACATTACTGTATTTGCATATGTACAAGAAGGGTGAAGGTTAAATGCCATCTAATTTCGTAATCCCATGAAGGGTTATGCTTTAATGCCATCTGATCTCTTATTTCCATGATAGAGGACACGTCCAGTAGCAAAATGACCAGATATGAGCTCTAGCATTAGATCGCTAGCATTAGCAATTTAGCATTAGCATTCAAACTTTAACATTACTGTATTTGAATGTATACAAGAAGGGTTAAGCTTTAATGCCATCTGATCTCATATTCCCATTACGGGTTACGTTTAATGCCATCTGATCTCTTATTTCCATCATAGGGGACGCGTACAGTATGAAAATGACCAGATATTATCACTAGCATTAGATTGCTAGCATTAGCAAGTTAGCATTAGCATTCAACCTGAACATTGCAGTATTTGCATATATACAAGTAGGGTTAAGCTTTAATGCCATCTAATCTCATATTCCCATGAAGGGTTATGCTTTAATGCCATCTGATCTCTTATTACCATCAAAGAGGACACGTACAATATGGAAATGACCAGATATATGCACCAGCATTAGATCACTATCATTAGGAAGTTCGCATTAGCATTCGAACTTTAACATTACTGTCTTTGCATATATACAGGAAGGGTTAAGCTTTAGTGGCATCTAATCTCATATTCCAATGAAGGTTTTTGCTTTAATGTCATCTGATCTCTTATTTCCATCATAGAGGTTACGTAGAGTATGACAATGACCAGGTATTAGCTCTAGCATTAGATCGCTAGCATTAGCATGTTAGCATTAGTATTCAATCTTTCACATAGCAGTACTTGCATGTATACAAGAAGGGTTAAGCTTTAATGCCATGTAATCTAATATGCCCACGAAGGGTTATGCTTTAATGCCATCTGATCTCTTATTTCCATCATAGAGGACACGTAGAGTATGAAAATGACCAGATATTAGCATTAGCATTATATTGTTAGCATTATCAAGTTATAATTAGCATTCAAACTTAAACATTGCAGTACTGGCATGTATACAAGAAGGGTTAAGCTTTAATGGCATCTAATCTAATATGCCCACGATGGGTTATGCTTTAATGCCATCTGATCTCTTATTTCCATCATAGAGGACACGTAGAGTATGAAAATGACCAGATATTAGCACTAGCATTTGATCGTTAGCATTAGCAAGTTAGCATTAGCATTCAATCTTAAACATTGCAGTACTTGCATTTATACAAGAAGGGTTAAGCTTTTATGCCATCAAATCTAATGTGCCCACGAAGGGTAATGCTTTACTGCCATCTGATCTCTTATTTCCATCATAGAGGACACGTACAGAATGAAAATGAGCAGATATTAGCACTACCATTAAATCGCTAGGTACAGCAAGTTAGCATTAGCATTCAAACTTTAACATTGCTGTTTTTGTATGTATACAAGAAGGGTTAAGCTTTAGTGGCATCTAATCTAATATGCACACAAAGGGTTATGCTTTAATGCCATCTGATCTCTTATTTCCATCATAGAGGACACGTAGAGTATGAAAATGAACAGATATTAGCAATAGCATTTGATTGTTAGCATTAGCAAGTTAGCATTAGCATTCAAACTTAAACATTGCAGTACTTGCATGTATACAAGAAGGGATAAGCTTTAATGCCATCTAATCTAATATGCCCATGAAGGGTTATGCTTTAATGCCATCTGATCTCTTATTTCCATCATAGAGGACACAGAAACTATTAAAATGACCAGATATTAGCACTAGCATTAGATCGCCAGCATTAGCAACTTAGCATAAGCATTCAAACTTTAACATTGATGTATTTGCATGTTTACAAGAAGGGTTAAGCTTTAATGCCATCTAATCTAATATGCCCACGAAGGGTTATGCTTTAATGCCCTCTGATCTCTTATTTCCATCATAGAGGACACGTAGAGTATGAAAATGACCAGATATTAGCACTAGCATTAGATCGCTAGCATTAGCAAGTTAGCATTAGCATTCAACCTTTAACATTGCTGTATTTGCATGTATACAAGAAGGGTTAAGCTTTAATGCCATCTAATCTAATATGCCCTTGAAGGGTTATGCTTTAATGCCATCTGATCTCTTATTTCCATCATAGAGGACATGTAGAGTATGAAAATGACCAGATATTAGCATTAGCATTAGATCGCTACTATTAGCAAGTTAGCATTAGCATTCAAACTTTAACATTTCTGTATTTGCATCTATACAAGAAGGGTTAAGCTTTAATGGCATCTAATTTAATATGCCTACGAAGGGTTATGCTTTAATGCCATCTGATCTCTTATTTCCATCATAGAGTACACGTACAGTTTGAAAATGACCAGATATTAGCACTAGCATTAGATCGCTAGCTTAAGCAAGTTAGTATTAGCATTCAAACTTTAACATTACTGTATTTGCATATATACAAGAAGGGTGAAGGTTAAATGCCATCTAATTTCGTACTCCCATGAAGGGTTATGCTTTAATGCCATCTGATCTCTTATTTCCATCATAGAGTACACGTGCAGTTTGAAAATGACCAGATATTAGCACTAGCATTAGATCGCTAGCTTAAGCAAGTTAGTATTAGCATTCAAACTTTAACATTACTGTATTTTAATATATACAAGAAGGGTTAAGCTTTCATGCCTTCTGATATCATATTCCCATTACGGGTTACATTTAATGCCATCTGATCTCTTATTTCCATCAAAGAGGACACGTACAGTAGCAAAATGACCAGATATGAGCTCTAGCATTAGATCGCTAGCATTAGCAAGTTATCAATAGCATTCAAACTTAAACATTGCAGTACTTATATGTATACAAGAAGGGATAAGCTTTAATTGCATCTAATCTAAAATGCCCATGAAGGGTAATGCTTTTATGTCATCTGATCTCTTATTTCCATCATAGAGGACACGTAGAGTATGAAAATGACCAGATATTAGCACTAGCATTAGATCGCTAGCATTTGCAAGTTAGCATTAGCATTCAAACTTAAACATTGCAGTACTTGCATGTATACAAGAAGGGATAAGCTTTAATGCCATCTAATCTAATATGCCCATGAAGGGTTATGCTTTAATGCCATCTGATCTCTTATTTCCATCATAGAGGACACGTACAGTATGAAAATGACCAGATATTAGCACTAGTATTAGATCGCTAGCATTAGCAAGTTTGCATGAGCATTCAAACTTTAACCTTGATGTATTTGCATGTATACAAGACGGGTTAAGCTTTAATGACAACTAATCTAATATGCCCACGAAGGGTTATGCTTGAATGTCATCTGATCTCTTATTTCCTTCATAGAGGATACGTAGAGTATGAAAATGACCAGATATTAGCTCTAGCATTTGAATGTCAGCATTAGCAAGTTAGCATTAGCATTCAAACTTAAACATTGCAGTACTTGCATGTATACAAGAAGGGATAAGCTTTAATGCCATCTAATCTAATATGCCCATGAAGGATTATGCTTTAATGCCATCTGATCTCTTATTTCCATCATTGAGGACACATAAAGTATGAAAATGACCAGATATCAGCACTAGCATTAGCTCGCCAGCATTAGCAAGTTAGCATAAGCATTCAAACTTTAACATTGATGTATTTGCATGTATACAAGAAGGGTGAAGCTTTAATGCCATCTAATCTAATATGCCCATGAAGGGTATGCTTTAATGTCATCTGATCTCTTATTTCCATCATAGAGGTTACGTAGAGAATGACAATGACCAGATATTAGCTCTAGCATTAGATCGCTAGCATTAGCATGTTAGCATTAGTATTCAATCTTACACATTGCAGTACTTGCATGTATACAAGAAGGGTTAAGCTTTAATGCCATCTAATCTAATATGCCCACGAAGGGTTATGCTTTAATGCCATCTGATTTCTTATTTCCATCATAGAGGACACGTACAGTATGAAAATGAACAGATATTAGCACTAGCATTAGATCGTTAGCATTAGCAAGTTAGCATTAGCATTCAAACTTAAACATTGCAGTACTTGCATGTATACAAGAAGGGTTAAGCTTTAATGCCATCTAATCTAATATGCCCACAAAGGGTTATGCTTAAATGCCATCAGATCTCTTATTTCCATCATAGAGGACACGTACAGTATGAAAATGACCAGATATTAGCATTAGCATTAGATCGCTAGGATTAGCAAGTTAGCATTAGCATTCAAACTTTAACATTGCTGTATTTGCATGTATACAAGAAGGGTTAAGCTTTAATGCCATCTAATCTAATATGCCTACGATGGGTTATGCTTTAATGCCATCTGATCTCTTATTTCCATCATAGAGGACACGGAGAGTATGAAAATGACCATATATTAGCACTAGCATTAGATCGTTAGCATTAGCAAGTTAGCATTAGCATTCAACCTTTAACATTGCTGTATTTGCATGTATACAAGAAGGGTTAAGCTTAAATGCCATCTAATCTAATATGCCCTTGAAGGGTTATGCTTTAAAGCCATCTCATCTCTTATTTCCATCATAGAGGACACGTACAGTATGAAAATGACCAGATATTAGCACTAGCATTAGATCGCTAGCATTAGCAAGTTAGCATAAGCATTCAAACTTTAACATTGATGTATTTGCATCTATACAAGAAGGGTTAAGCTTTAATGCCATCTAATCTAATATGCCCATGAAGGGTTATGCTTAAATGTCATCTGATCTCTTATTTCCATCAGAGATGTTACGTACAGTATGACAATGACCAGATAATAGCTCTCGCATTAGATCGCTAGTATTGGCATGTTAGCATTAGTATTCAAACTTACACATTGCAGTACTTGCATGTATACAAGAAGGGTTAAGCTTTAATGCCATCTAATCTAATATGCCTACGAAGGGTTATGCTTGAATGCCATCTGATCTCTTATTTCCATTATAGAGGACACATAGTGTATGAAAATGACCAGATATTAGCACTAGCATTAGATCGCTAGCCTTAGCAAGTTAGCATTAGCATTCAACCTTTAACATTGCTTTTTTTGCATGCATACAAGAAGGGTTAAGCTTTAATGCCATCTAATCTAATATGCCCTTGAAGGGTTATGCTTTAATGCCATCTGATCTCTTACTTCCATCATAGAGGACACGTCCAGTATGAAAATGACTAGATATTAGCACTAGCATGAGATTGCTAACATTAGCAAGTTAGCATTAGCATTCAAACTTTAACATTACTGTATTTGAATATATACAAGATGGGTCAAGATTTAATGCCATCTAATCCCATATGCCTATGAAGGGTTATGCTTTAATGCCATCTGATCTCTTATTTCCATCAAAGAGGACACGTACAGTAGCAAAATGACCAGATATGAGCTCTAGCATTAGATCGCTAGCATTAGCAAGTTAGCTTTAGCATTCAAACTTAACATTGGTTATTTGCATATATACAAGAAGGGTTAAGCTTTAATGCCATCAAATCTCATATGCCCATGAAGGGTTATGTTTTAATTCCATCTGATCTCTTATTTCCATCGTAGAGGCCACGTACAGTATGAAAATGACCAGATATTAGCACTATCATTAGATCGCTAGCATTAGCAAGTTAGCATTAGCATTCAAACTTTAACATTGCTGAATTTACAGAAATACAAGATGGTTCAAGATTTAATGCCATCTAATCCCATATGCCTATGAAGGGTTATGCTTTAATGCCATCTGATCTCTTATTTCCATCAAAGAGGACACGTACAGTAGCAAAATGACCAGATATGAGCTCTAGCATTAGATCGCTAGAATTAGCAAGTTAGCATTAGCATTCAAACTTATACATTGCAGTACTTGCATGTATACAAGAAGGATTAAGCTTTAATGGCATCTAATCTAATATGCCCGTGAAGGGTAATGCTTTTATGCCATCAGATCTCTTATTTCCATCATAGAGGACACGTAGAGTATGAAAATAACCAGATATTAGCACTTGCATTAGATCGCTAGCATTAGCAAGTTAGCATTAGCATTCAAACTTAAACATTGCAGTACTTGCATGTATACAAGAAGGGATAAGCTTTAATGCCATCTAATCTAATATGCCCATGAAGGGTTATGCTTTAATGCCATCTGATCTCTTATTTCCATCATAGAGGACACGTACAGTATGAAAATGACCAGATATTAGCACTAGTATTAGATCGCTAGCATTAGCAAGTTTGCATAAGCATTCAAACTTAAACATTGCAGTACTTGCATGTATACAAGAAGGGTTAAGCTTTAATGCCATCTAATCTTATTTGCCAATGAAGGATTATGCTTTAATGTCATCTGATCTCTTATTTCCATCATAGAGGACCCGTAGAGTATGAAAATGACCAGGTATTAGCACTAGCATTTGATTATTAGAATTTGCAAGTTAGCATGAGCTTTCAAACTTAAACATTGCAGTACTTGCATATATACAAGATGGGATAAGCTTTAATACCATCTAATCTAATATGCCCATGAAGGGTTATGCTTTAATGCCATCTGATCTCTTATTTCCATCATAGAGGACACATACAGTATGAAAATCACCAGATATTTGCACTAGCATTAGATCGCCAGCATTAGCAAGTTAGCATAAGCATTCAAACTTTAACATTGATGTATTTGCATGTATACAAGAAGGGTTAAGCTTTAATGCCATCTAATCTAATATGCCCATGAAGAGTTATGCTTTAATGTCATCTGATCTCTTATTTCCATCAGAGAGGTTACGTAGAGTATGACAATGACCAGATATTAGCTCTAGCATTAGATCGCTATCATTAGGAACTTTGCATTAGCATTCGAACTTTAACATTACTGTATTTGCATATATACAGGAAGGGTTAAGCTTTAGTGGCATCTAATCTCATATTCGAATGAAGGGTTATGCTTAAATGCCATCTGATCTCTTATTTCCATCATAAAGGACAAGTACAGTATGAAAATGACCAGATATTAGCATTACCATTAGATCGCTAGCATTAGCAAGTAAGAATTTGCATTCATACTTTCACATTGCAGTAATTGCATGTATACAAGAAGGGTTAAGCTTTAATGCCAACTGATCTCATATCCCATGAAGGGTTATGCTGTAATGCCATCTGATCTCTTATTTCCATCATAGAGGACACGTAGTGTATGAAAATGAACAGATATTAGCACTTACATTAGATCGCTAGCATTAGCAAGTTAGCATAAGCATTCAAACTTTAACATTGATGTATTTGCATTTATAAAAGACAGGTTAAGCTTTAATGCCATCTAATCTAATATGCCCATGAAGGGTTATGCTTTAATGTCATCTGATCTCTTATTTCCATCATAGAGGTTACTGCAGTATGACAATGACCAAATATTAGCTCTAGCATTAGATCGCTAGCATTAGCATGTTAGCATTAGTATTCAAACTTACATATTGTAGTACTTGCATGTATACCAGAAGGGTTAAGCTTTAATGACATCTTACATAATATGCACACGAAGGGTTATGCTTTAATGCCATCTGATCTCTTATTTCCATCATAGAGGACACATACAGTATGAAAATGAACAGATATTAGCACTAGCATTAGATCGTTAGCATTAGCAAGTTAGCATTAGCATTCAAACTTAAACATTGCAGTACTTGCATGTATACAACAAGGGTTAAGCTTTAATGCCATCTAATCTAATATGCCCATGAAGGGTGATGCTTTAATGCAATCTGATCTCTAAATTCCATCATAGAGGACACGTACAGTATGAAAATGAACAGATATTAGCATTAGCATTATATTGTTAGCATTAGCAAGTTATAATTAGCATTCAAACTTAAACATTGCAGTACTGGCATGTATACAAGAATGGTTAAGCTTTATTGGCATCTAATCTAATATGCCCACGGAGGAATATGCTTTAATGCCATCTGATCTCTTATTTCCATCATAGAGGACACGTCCAGTATGAAAATGACTAGATGTTAGCACTAGCATGAGATCGCTAACATTAGCAAGTGAGCATTAGCATTCAAACTTTAACATTACTGTATTTGAATATATACAAGAAGGGTTAAGCTTTAATGCCATCTGATCTCATATTCCCATTACGGGTTACGTTTAATGCCATCTGATCTCTTATTTCCATGATCGGGGACGCGTACAGTATGAAAATGACCAGATATTATCACTAGCATTAGATTGCTAGCATTAGCAAGTTAGCATTAGCATTCAAACTTTAACATTGCTGTATTTGCATATATACAAGAAGGGTTAAGCTTTAATGGCATCTAATTTAATATGCCCATGAAGGGTTATGCTTTAATGCCATCTGATCTCTTATTTCCATCATAGAGGACACAGAAACTATTAAAATGACCAGATATTAGCACTAGCATTAGATCGCCAGCATTAGCAACTTAGCATAAGCATTCAAACTTTAACATTGATGTATTTGCATGTTTACAAGAAGGGTTAAGCTTTAATGCCATCTAATCTAATATGCCCATGAAGGGTTATGCTTTAATGGCATCTGATCTCTTATTCCCATGAAGGGTTATGCTTTAATGCCATCTAATCTCTTTTTACCATCATAGAGGACACGTACAATATGGAAATGACCAGATATATGCACCAGCATTAGATCGCTATCATTAGCAAGTAGGCATTAGCATTCGAACTTTAACATTACTGTATTTGCATATATACAGGAAGGGTTAAGCTTTAGTGGCATCTAATCTCATATTCCAATGAAGGGTTATGCTTAAATGCCATCTGATCTCATATTTGCATCATGAAGGACAAGTACAGTATGAAAATGACCAGATATTAGCATTAGCATTAGATCGCTAGCATTAGCAAGTAAGAATTAGCATTCATACATTCACATTGCAGTACTTGCATGTATACAAGTAAGAATTAGCATTCATACATTCACATTGCATTACTTGCATGTATACAAGAAGGGTTAAGCTTTAATGCCAACTGATCTCATATCCCTTGAAGGGTTATGCTTTAAGGCCATCTGATCTCTTATTTCCATCATAGAGGTTATGTACAGTATAAAAATGACCAGATATTAGCATTAGCATTAGATCGCTCTCATTAGCAAGTAAGAATTAGCATTCATACATTCACTTTGCAGTACTTGCATGGATACAAGAAGGGTTAAGCTTTAATGCCAACTGATCTCATATCCCTTGAAGGGTTATGCTTTAATGCCATCTGATCTCTTATTTCCATCATAGAGGTTATGTACAGTATGAGAATGACCAGATATTAGCACTAGCATTAGATCGCTAGCATTAGCATTCAAACTTTAACATTGGTTATTTGCATATTTCCAGGAAGGGTCAAGATTTAATGCCATCTAATCCCATTTGCCGATGAAGGGTTATGCTTTAATGCCATCTGATCTCGTATTTCCATCAAAGAGGACACGTACAGTAACAAAGTGACCAGATATGAGCTCTAGCATTAGATCGCTAGCATTTGCAAGTTATTTTTAGCATTCAAACTTTAAAATTGCTATATTTGCATGTATACAAGCAGGGTTAAGCTTTAATGCCATCTAATCTAATATGCCCATGAAGCGTTAAGCTTTAATGTCATCTGATCTCTTATTTCCATCATAGAGAACACGTAGAGCATGAAAATGACCAGATATTAGCTCTCGCATTAGATCGCTAGCATTAGCATGTTAGCATTAGTATTCAAACTTAAACATTGCAGTACTTGCATGTATACCAGAAGGGTTAAGCTTTAATGCCATCTAATCTAATATGCCCACGAAGGGTGATGCTTTAATGCCATCTGATCTCAAAATTCCATCATAGAGGACACGTACAGTATGAAAATGAACAGATATTAGCATTAGCATTATATTGTTAGCATTAGCAAGTTATAATTAGCATTCAAACTTAAACATTGCAGTACTGGCATGTATACAAGAAGGGTTAAGCTTTAATGGCATCTAATCTAATATGCCCACGAAGGGTAATGCTTTACTGCCATCTGATTTCTTATTTCCATCATAGAGGACACGTCGAGCATGAAAATGACCAGATATTAGCACTAGCATTTGATCGTTAGCATTAGCAAGTTAGCATTAGCATTCAAACTTAAACATTGCAGTACTTGCATGTATACAAGAAGGATAAAGCTTTAATGCCATCTAATCTAATATGCCCACGAAGGGTAATGCTTTAATGCCATCTGATCTCTTATTACCATCATAGAGAACACGTACAGTATGACAATGACCAGATATTAGCACTAGCATTAGATCGCTAGCATTAGCAAGTTAGCATAAGCATTCAAACTTTAACATTGATGTATGTGCATTTATACAAGATGGGTTAAGCTTTAATGCCATCTAATCCCAAATGCCGATGAAGGGTTATGCTTTAATGCCATCTGATCTTGTATTTCCATCAAAGAGGACACGTACAGTAGCAAAATGACCTGATATGAGCTCTAGCATTAGATCGCTAGCATTTGCAAGTTAGCTTTGGCATTCAAACTTTAACATTGCTATATTTCCATGTATACAAGAAGGGTTAAGCTTTAGTGGCATCTAATCTAATATGCCCATGAAGGGTAATGCTGTAATGCCATCTGATTTATTATTTCCATCATAGAGGACACGTAGAGTATGAAAATGACCAGATATTAGCACTAGCATTAGATCGCTAGCATTAGCAAGTTAGCATTAGCATTCAAACTTAAACATTGCAGAACTTGCATGTTTACAAGAAGGGATCAGCTTGAATGTCATCTAATCTAATATGGCCATGAAGGGTTATGCTTTAATGCCATCTGATCTCTTATTTTCATCTTAGAGGACACGTACAGTATGAAAATGACCAGATATTAGCACTAGCATTAGATCGCTAGCATTAGCAAGTTAGCATAAGCATTCAAACTTTAACATTGATGTATGTGCATTTATACAAGACGGGTTTAGCTTTAATGCCATCTAATCTAATATGCCCCTGAAGCGTTATGCTTTAATGTCATCTGATCTCTTATTTCCATCAGAGAGGTTACGTACAGTATGACAATGACCAGATATTAGCTCTCGCATTAGATCGCTAGCATTAGCATGTTAGCATTAGTATTCAAACTTACACATTGCAGTACTTGCATGTATACTAGAAGGGTTAAGCTTTAATGCCATCTAATCTAATATGCCCACGAAGGGTGATGCTTTAATGCCATCTGATCTCTAAATTCCATCATAGAGGACACGTACAGTATGAAAATGAACAGATATTAGCATTAGCATGATATTGTTAGCATTAGCAAGTTATAATTAGCATTCAAACTTAAACATTGCAGTACTGGCATGTACACAAGAAGGGTTAAGCTTTAATGGCATCTAATCTAATTTGCCCACGAAGGGTTATGCTTTCATGCCATCTGATCTCTTATTTCCATCATAGAGGACACGTAGAGTATGAAAATGACCAGATATTAGCACTAGCATTTGATCGTTAGCATTAGCAAGTTAGCATAAGCATTCAAACTTTAACATTGATGTATATGCATTTATACAAGACGGGTTAAGCTTTAATGCCATCTAATCTAATATGCCCATGAAGCGTTAAGCTTTAATGTCATCTGATCTCTTATTTCCATCATAGAGGACACGTAGAGCATGAAAATGACCAGATATAAGCTCTCGCATTCGATCGCTAGCATTGCATGTTAGCATTAGTATTCAAACTTACACATTGCAGTACTTGCATGTATACCAGAAGGGTTAAGCTTTAATGCCATCTAATCTAATATGCCCACGAAGGGTGATGCTTTAATGCCATCTGATCTCATAATTCCATCATAGAGGACACGTACAGTATGAAAATGAACAGATATTAGCATTAGCATTATATTGTTAGCATTAGCAAGTTATAATTAGCATTCAAACTTAAACATTGCAGTACTGGCATGTATACAAGAAGGGTTCAGCTTTAATGGCATCTAATCTAATATGCCCACGAAGGGTAATGCTTTAATGCCATCTGATCTCTTATTTCCATCATAGAGGACACCTAGAGCATGGAAATGACCAGATATTAGCACTAGCATTTGATCGTTAGCATTAGCAAGTTAGCATTAGCATTCAAACTTAAACATTGCAGTACTTGCATGTATACAAGAAGGATAAAGCTTTAATGCCATCTAATCTAATATGCCCACGAAGGGTAATGCTTTAATGCCATCTGATCTCTTATTTCCATCATAGAGAACACGTACAGTATGACAATGACCAGATATTAGCACTAGCATTAGATCGCTAGCATTAGCAAGTTAGCATAAGCATTCAAACTTTAACATTGATGTATGTGCATTTATACAAGATGGGTTAAGCTTTAATGCCATCTAATCCCAAATGCCGATGAAGGGTTATGCTTTAATGCCATCTGATCTTGTATTTCCATCAAAGAGGACACGTGCAGTAGCAAAATGACCAGATATGAGCTCTAGCATTAGATCGCTAGCATTTGCAAGTTAGCTTTGGCATTCAAACTTTAACAATGCTATATTTCCATGTATACAAGAAGGGTTAAGCTTTAGTGGCATCTAATCTAATATGCCCATGAAGGGTAATGCTGTAATGCCATCTGATCTCTTTTTTCCATCATAGAGGACACGTAGAGTATGAAAATGACCAGATATTAGCACAAGCATTAGATCGCTAGCATTAGCAAGTTAGCATTAGCATTCAAACTTAAACATTGCAGAACTTGCATGTTTACAAGAAGGGATAAGCTTTAATGCCATCTAATCTAATATGGCCATGAAGAGTTATGCTTTAATGCCATCTGATCTCTTATTTTCATCATAGAGGACACGTACAGTATGAAAATGACCAGATATTTGCACTAGCATTAGATCGCTAGCATTAGCAAGTTAGCATAAGCATTCAAACTTTAACATTGATGTATGTGCATTTATACAAGACGGGTTAAGCTTTAATGCCATCTAATCTAATATGCCCCTGTAGCGTTATGCTTTAATGTCATCTGATCTCTTATTTCCATCAGAGAGGTTACGTACAGTATGACAATGACCAGATATTAGCTCTCGCATTAGATCGCTAGCATTTGCAAGTTAGCTTTGGCATTCAAACTTTAACATTGCTATATTTGCATGTATACAAGAAGGGTTAAGCTTTAGTGGCATCTAATCTAATATGCCCATGAAGGGTAATGCTGTAATGCCATCTGATCTCTTATTTCCATCACAGAGGACACGTAGAGTATGAAAATGACCAGATATTAGCACTAGCATTAGATCGCTAGCATTAGCAAGTTACATTAGCATTCAAACTTAAACATTGCAGTACTTGCATGTATACAAGAAGGGTTAAGCTTTAATGCCATCTAATCTACAAAACCCAAAACCAGTGAAGTTGGCACGTTGTGTAAATCGTAAATAAAAACAGAATACAATGATTTGCAAATCCTTTTCAACCTATATTCAATTGAATACACTGCAAAGACAAGTTACTTAATGTTCGAACAGGTAAACTTTGTAATTTTTTGCAAATATTTGCTCATTTGGAATTTGATCCCTGCAACATGTTTCAGAAAAGCTGGCACAAGTGGCAAAAAAGACTGAGAGAGTTGAGGAATGCTCATCAAACACTTATTTGGAACATCCCACAGGTGAACGGGCTAATTGGGAACAGGTGGGTGCCATGATTGGGTATAAAAGCAGCTTCCCTGAAATGCTCAGTCATTCACAAACAAGGATGGGGCGAGGGTCACCACTTAGTGAACAAATGCGTGAGCTGATTGGTTTAACAGTTTAAAAACAACATTCCTCAACGAGCTATTGCAAGAAATTTAGGGATTTCATCATCTACGATCCGTAATATCGTCAAAAGGTTCAGAGAATCTGGAGAAATCACTGCACGTAAGCGACAAGGCCGAAAACCAACATTGAATGCCCATGACCTTCGATCCCTCAGGCGGTACTGCATCAAAAACCGACATCAGTGTGTAAAGGACATCACCACATGGGCTCAGGAACACTTCAGAAAACCACTGTCAGTAACTACAGTTCGTCGCTACATCTGCAAGTGCAAGTTAAAACTCTACAATGCAAACTTTAAAGCCATTTATCAACAGCACCCAGAAACGCCGCCGGCTTCGCTGGGCCCAAGCTCATCTAAGATGGACTGATGCAAAGTGGAAAAGTGTTCTGTGGTCTGACGAGTCCACATTTCAAATTGTTTTTGGAAACTGTGGACGTCGTGTCCTCCAGACCAAAGAGGAAAAGAACCATCCGGACTGTTATAGGCGCAAAGTTCAAAAGCCAGCATCTGTGATGGTATGGGGGTGTATTAGTGCCCAAGGCATGGGCAGCTTACACATATGTGAAGGCGCCATTAATGCTGAAAGGTACATACAGGTTTTGGAGCAACGTATGTTGCCATCCAAGCAACGTCTTTTTCATGGACGCCCCTGCTTATTTCAGCAAGACAATGCCAAGCCACATTCTGCACGTGTTACAACAGCATGGCTCCGTAGTAAAAGAGTGCGGGTACTAGACTGGCCTGCCTGTAGTCCAGACCTGTCTCCCATTGAAAATGTGTGGCGATTATGAAGGCGTAAAATACGACAACGGAGACCCGGACTGTTGAACAACTTAAGCTGTACATCAAGCAAGAATGGGAAAGAGTTCCACCTGAAAAGCTTCAAAATTGGTCTCCTCAGTTCCCAAACGTTTACTGAGTGTCGTTAAAAGGAAAGGTGATGTAACACAGTGGTAAAAAGGCCCCTGTGCCAACTTTTTTGCAATGTGTTGCTGCCTTTAAATTCTAAGTTAATGATTATTTGCAAAAAAAAAAAAAAAGTTTCTCAGTTTGAACATTAAACATCTTGTCTTTGCAGTGTATTCAATTGAATATAAGTTAAAAAGGATTTGCAAATCATTGTATTCTGTTTTTATCTACGATTTACATAACGTGCCAACTTCACTGGTTTTGGGTTTTGTAATATGCCCACGAAGGGTAATGCTTTACTGCCATCTGATTTCTTATTTCCATCATACAGGACATGTACAGTATGAAAATGACCAGATATTAGCACTAGCATTAGATCGTTAGCATTAACAAGTTAGCATTAGCATTCAAACTTAAACATTGCAGTACTTGCATGGATACAAGAAGGGATAAGCTTTAATGCCATCTAATCTAATATGGCCATGAAGGGTTATGCTTTAATGCCATCTGATCTCTTATTTCCATCTTAGAGGACACGTACAGTATGAAAATGACCAGATATTAGCACTAGCATTAGATCGCTAGCATTAGCGAGTTAGCATAAGCATTCAAACTTTAACATTGATGTATGTGCATTTATACAAGACGGGTTAAGCTTTAATGCCATCTAATCTAATATGCCCATGAAGGGTTATGCTTTAATGTCTTCTGATCTCTTATTTCCATCAGAGAGGTTACGTACAGTATGACAATGACCAGATATTAGCTCTCGCATTAGATCGCTAGAATTAGCATGTTAGCATTAGTATTCAAACTTACACATTGCAGTACTTGCATGTATACCAGAAGGGTTAAGCTTTAATGCCATTTAATCTAATATGCACACGAAGGGTGATGCTTTAATGCCATCTGATCTCTAAATTCCATCATAGAGGACACGTACAGTCTGAAAATGAACAGATATTAGCATTAGCATTATATTGTTAGCATTAGCAAGTTATAATTAGCATTCAAACTTAAACATTGCAGTACTGGCATGTATACAAGAAGGGTTAAGCTTTAATGGCATCTAATCTAATATGCCCACGATGGGTTATGCTTTAATGCCATCTGATCTCTTATTTCCATCAAAGAGGACACGTACAGTATCAAAATGACCAGATATGAGCTCTAGCATTAGATCGCTAGCATTAGCAAGTTAGCTTTAGCATTCAAACTTTAACATTACTGTATTTACATATATACAAGACGGGTTAAGATTTAATGCCATCTAATCTCATATTCCCATGAAGGGTTGTGCTTTAATGCCATCTGATCTATTATTTCCATCATAAAAGGACAAGAACAATATGGAAATGACCAGATATACGCACCAGCATTAGATTGCTAGCATTAGCAAGTTAGCATTAGCATTCAAACTTTAACATTACTGTATTTGCATATTTTCAAGAGGGGTAAAGCTTTAATGGCATCTAATCTCATATTCCCATGAAGGGTTATTCTGTAATGCCAACTGATCTCTTATTTAAATCAAAGAGGACACGTACAGTATGAAAATGACCAGATATTAGCACTAGCATTAGATCGCTAGTATTAGCAAGTTAGCATTAGCATTCAAACTTTAACATTGCTGTATTTGCATATATACAAGAAGGGTGAACCTAAAATGCCATCTAATCTCATATTCCCATGGAGGGTTATGCTTTAATGCAATCTGATCTCTTATTTCCATCATAGAGGACACGTCCAGTATGAAAATGGCCAAATATTAGCACTAGCATTAGATCGCTAGCATTAGCAAGTTAGCATTAGCATTCAAACTTTAAAATTGCTGTATTTGCATATATACAAGAAGGATAAAGCTTTAATATCATCTAATCTCATATTCCCATGAATGGTTATGCTTTAATGCCATCTGATCGCTTATTTCCATCATAGAGGACACGTCCAGTATGAAAATGACCAGATATTAGCACTATCATTAGATCGCTAGCATTAGCAAGTAAGCATTAGCATTCAAACTTTAACATTGCTGTATTTGCATATTTTCAAGAGGGGTTAAGATTTAATGGCATCTAATATCATATTCCCATGAAGGGTTACGCTTTAATGCCATCTGATCTCTTATTTCCATCAATGAGGACACGAACAGTATGAAAATGACCAGATATTAGCACTATTATTAGATCGCTAGCATTAGCAAGTAAGCATTAGCATTCAAACTTTAACATTGCTGTATTTGCATATAAACAAGAGGGGTTAAGCTTTAATGGCATCTAATCTCAGATTCCCATGAAGGGTTATGCTTTAATGCCATCTGATCTCTTATTTCCATCAAAGAGTTCAAGTACAGTATGAAAATGACCAGATATTAGCACTAGCATTAGATCGCAAGCTTAAGCAAGTTAGTATTAGCATTCAAACTTGAACATTGCTGTATTTGCATATATACAAGAAGGGTGAAGGTTAAATGTCATCTAATTTCGTATTCCCAAGAAGGGTTATGCTTTACTGCCATCTGATCTCTTATTTCCATCATAGAGGACACGTCCAGTATGAAAAATGACTAGATATTAGCACTAGCATGAGATCGCTAACAATAGCAAGTTAGCATTAGCATTCAAACTTTAACATTACTGTATTTGAATATATACAAGAAGGGTTAAGCTTTAATGCCATCTAATCTAATATGCCCTTGAAGGGTGATGCTTTAATGCCATCTGATCTCTTATTTCCATCATAGAGGACACGTAGAGTTTGAAACTGACCAGATATTAGCACTAGCATTAGATCGCTAGCATTAGCAAGTTAGCATTAGCATTCAAACTTAAACATTGCTTTAAGTATATGCCCATGAAGGGTGATTGCATGAATACAAGAAGGGTTGAAAATGACCAGATATTTTAATGGCATCATTAATTCAAACTTAAACATTATGCCCAAGAAGGGCTTTAATGCCATCTAATCTAATATAATGGCATCTGATTTCTTATTTCCATCATAGAGGACACGACAGTATGAAAATGACCAGATATTAGCACTAGCATTAGATCGTTAGCATTAACAAGTTAGCATTAGCATTCAAACTTTAACATTGCAGTACTTGCATTTATACAAGAAGTGTGAAGCTTTAATGCCATCTAATCTAATATGCCCACGAAGGGTAATGCTTTACTGCCATCTGATTTCTTATGTCCATCATACAGGACACGTACAGTATGAAAATGACCAGATATTAGCACTAGCATTAGATCGTTAGCATTAACAAGTTAGCATTAGCATTCAAACTTAAACATTGCAGTACTTGCATGGATACAAGAAGGATAAGCTTTAATGCCATCTAATCTAATATGGCCATGAAAATGGGTTATGCATTTAATGCCATCTGATCTCTTATTTCCATCATAGAGGACACGTACAGTATGAAAATGACCAGATATTAGAAAATGAACTAGCATTAGATCGTTAGCATTAGCAAGTTAGCATTAGCATTCAAACTTTAACATTGATGTATGTGCATTTATACAAGAAGGGTTAAGCTTTAATGCCATCTAATCTAATATGCCCATGAAGGGTTATGCTTTAATGCCATCTGATCTCTTATTTCCATCAAAGAGGACACAGTATGACAATGACCAGATAGCTCTTAGATTAGATCGCTAGCATTAGCATGTTATCATTAGTATTCAAACTTACACAAATGACCAGATATGCTTTAATGCCATCTGATATATTCTAAAATTTAGATCGCTAGCATTATATTGTTAGCATTAGCAAGTTATAATTAGCATTCAAACTTTAACATTGCTGTATTGGCATATATACAAGACGGGTTAAGCTTTAATGCCATCTAATCTCATATTCCCATGAAGGGTTATGCTTTAATGCCATCTGATCTATTATTTCCATCATAAAAGGACAAGAACAATATCAAAATGACCAGATATTAGCACTAGCATTAGATTGCTAGCATTAGCAAGTTAGCATTAGCATTCAAACTTTAACATTGCTGTATTTGCATATATACAAGAAGGATAAAGCTTTAATTGCCATCTAATCATATTCCCATGAAGGGTTATGCTTTAATGCCATCTGATCGTTTATTTCCATCAAAGAGGACACGAACATTATGAAAAATGACCAGATATATAGCACTTTCAAATGACCAGATATAAAGCTTTAATTTAATCATTATTCCCATGAAGGGATGTAATGCCTAGCATTAGAGGACAAGTGAAAATGACCAGCATTAGCATTATTCAAACATTTAACATTGCTGTATTTGCATATATACAAGAAGGGTGGAACATATTCCCCAGTATGAAAATGACCAGAATGCCATCTAATCAAGTTCATATTCAAACTTTAACATTGCTGTATTTGAAGGGTTATAATCTTTAATGAAATCTTTAATGATCTGATCTCTTATTTCCATCATAGAGGACACGTCCAGTATGAAAATGGCCAAATATTATCACTAGCATTAGACCGCTAGCATTAGCAAGTTAGCATTAGCATTCAAACTTTAAAATTGCTTTATTTGCATATATACAAGAAGGATAAAGCTTTAATATCATCTAATCTCATATTCCCATTAATGGTTATGCTTTAATGCCATCTGATCGCTTATTTCCATCATAGAGGACACGTCCAGTATGAAAATGACCAGATATTAGCACTATCATTAGATCGCTAGCATTAGCAAGTAAGCATTAGCATTCAAACTTTAACATTTCTGTATTTGCATATTTTCAAGAGGGGTTAAGATTTAATGGCATCTAATATCATATTCCCATGAAGGGTTACGCTTTAATGCCATCTGATCTCTTATTTCCATCAATGAGGACACGAACAGTATGAAAATGACCAGATATTAGCACTATTATTAGATCGTTAGCATTAGCAAGTAAGCATTAGCATTCAAACTTTAACATTGCTGTATTTGCATATAAACAAGAGGGGTTAAGCTTTAATGGCATCTAATCTCAGATTCCCATGAAGGGTTATGCTTTAATGCCATCTGATGTCTTATTTCCATCAAAGAGTTCACGTACAGTATGAAAATGACCAGATATTAGCACTAACATTAGATGGCTAGCTTAAGCAAGTTAGTATTAGCATTCAAACTTGAACATTACTGTATTTGCATATAGACAAGAAGGGTGAAGATTAAATGTCATCTAATTTCGTATTCCCAAGAAGGGTTATGCTTTACTGCCATCTGATCTCTTATTTCCATCATAGAGGAAACGTCCAGTATGAAAATGACTAGATATTAGCACTAGCATGAGATCGCTAACAATAGCAAGTTAGCATTAGCATTCAAACTTTAACATTACTGTATTTGCATATATACAGGAAGGGTTAAGTTTTAGTGGCATCTAATCTCATATTCCAATGAAGGGTTATGCTTAAATGCCATCTGATCTCATATTTGCATAATAAAGGACAAGTACAGTATGAAAATGACCAGATATTAGCATTAGCATTACATCGCTAGCATTAGCAAGTAAGAATTGGCATTCATACATTCACATTGCAGTACTTGCATGTATACAAGAAGGGTTCAGCTTTAATGCCAACTGATCTCATATCCCATCAAGGGTAATGCTTTAATGCCATCTGATCTCTTATTTCCATCATAGAGAACACGTACAGTATGACAATGACCAGATATTAGCACTAGCATTAGATCGCTAGCATTAGCATTCAAACTTTAACATTGGTTATTTGCATATTTCCAGGAAGGGTCAAGATTTAATGCCATCTAATCCCATATGCCGATGAAGGGTTATGCTTTAATGCCATCTGATCTCGTATTTTTATCAAAGAGGACACGTACAGTAACAAAATGACCAGATATGAGCTCTAGCATTAGATCGCTAGCATTTGCAATTAGCTTTAGCATTCAAACTTTAAAATTGCTATATTTGCATGTATACAAGAAGGGTTAAGCTTTAATGGCATCTAATCTAATATGCCCATGAAGGGTAAAGCTTTAATGCCATCTGATCTCTTATTTCCATCATAGAGGACACGTAGAGTATGAAAATGACCAGATATTAGCACTAGCATTAGATCGCTAGCATTAGCAAGTTAGCATTAGCATTCAAACTTTAACATTGATGTTTGTGCATTTATACAAGACGGGTTAAGCTTTATTGCCATCTAATCTAATATGCCCATGAGGCGTTATGCTTTAATGTCATCTGATCTCTTATTTCCATCAGAGAGGTTACGTACAGTATGACAATGACCAGATATTAGCTCTCGCATTAGATCGCTAGCATTAGCATGTTAGCATTAGTATTCAAACTTACACATTGCAGTACTTGCATGTATTCCAGAAGGGTTAAGCTTTAATGCCATCTAATCTAATATGCCCACGAAGGGTGATGCTTTCATGCCATCTGATCTCTAAATTCCATCATAGAGGACACGTACAGTATGAAAATGAACAGATATTAGCATTAGCATTATATTGTTAGCATTAGCAAGTTATAATTAGCATTCAAACTTAAACATTGCAGTACTGGCATGTATACAAGAAGGCGTAAGCTTTAATGGCATATAATCTAATATGCCCACGAAGGGTTATGCTTTAATGCCATCTGATCTCTTATTTCCATCAAAGAGGACACGTAGAGCATGAAAATGACCAGATATTAGCACTAGCATTTGATCGTTAGCATTAGCAAGTTAGCATTAGCATTCAAACTTAAACATTGCAGTACTTGCATGTATACAAGAAGGGTTAAGCTTTAATGCCATCTAATCTAATATGCCCACGATGGGTAATGCTTTACTGCCATCTGATTTCTTATTTCCATCATACAGGACACGTACAGTATGAAAATGACCAGATATTAGCACTCGCATTAGATCGTTAGCATTAACAAGTTAGCATTAGCATTCAAACTTTAACATTGCAGTACTTGCATGGATACAAGAAGGGTTAAGCTTTAATGCCATCTAATCTAATATGCGCATGAAGGGTTATGCTTTAATGCCATCTGATCTCTTATAACCATCACAGAGGACACGAACATTATGAATATGACCAGATATTAGCACTAGCATTAGATCGCTAGGATTAGCAAGTTAGCATAAGCATTCAAATTTTAACATTGCTCTATTTGCATGTATACAAGATGGGTTTAGCTTTAATGCCATCTAATCTAATTTGCCAATGAAGGGTTATGCTTTAATGTCCTCTGACCTCTTATTTCCATCATAGAGGACACGTACAGCATGAAAATGGCCAGATATTAGCACTAGAATTAGATCGCTAGCATTAGCAAGTTAGCATTAGCATTCAAACTTTAACATTGCTGTATTTGCATATATACAAGAAGGGTTAAGCTTTAATGCCATCTAATCTCAAATTCCCATGAAGGGTTATGCTTTAATGCCATCTGATCTCTTTTTACCATCATAGAGGACACGTACAATATGGAAATGACCAGATATATGCACCAGCATTAGATCGCTATCATTAGCAAGTTCGCATTAGCATTCGAACTTTAACATTACTGTATTTGCATATATACAGGAAGGGTTAAGTTTTAGTGGCATCTAATCTCATATTCCAATGAAGGGTTATGCTTAAATGCCATCTGATCTCATATTTGCATCATAAAGGACAAGTACAGTATGAAAATGACCAGATATTAGCATTAGCATTACATCGCTAGCATTAGCAAGTAAGAATTAGCATTCATACATTCACATTGCAGTACTTGCATGTATACAAGAAGGGTTCAGCTTTAATGCCAACTGATCTCATATCCCATGAAGGGTTATGCTTTAATGCCATCTGATCTCTTATTTCCATCATAGAGAACACGTACAGTATGACAATGACCAGATATTAGCACTAGCATTAGATCGCTAGCATTAGCATTCAAACTGTAACATTGGTTATTTGCATATTTCCAGGAAGGGTCAAGATTTAATGCCATCTAATCCCATATGCCGATGAAGGGTTATGCTTTAATGCAATCTGATCTCGTATTTTTATCAAAGAGGACACGTACAGTAACAAAATGACCAGATATGAGCTCTAGCATTAGATCGCTAGCATTTGCAATTAGCTTTAGCATTCAAACTTTAAAATTGCTATATTTGCATTTATACAAGAAGGGTTAAGCTTTAATGCCCTCTAATCTAATATTCCAATGAAGGGTTATGCCTTTATGTCATCTGATCTCTTATTTCCATCATAGATGTTATGTACAGTATGACAATGACCAGATATTAGCACTAGCATTAGTTCGCTAGCATTAGCAAGTTAGCATATGCATTCAAACTTTAACATTGTTGTATTTGCATGTATACAAGAAGGGTTAAGCTTTAATGCCATCTAATCTAATTTGCCAATGAAGGGTTTTGCTTTAATGTCATCTGATCTCTTATTTCCATCATAGAGGTTATGTACAGTATGACAATGACCAGATATTAGCTCTAGCATTAGATCGCTAGCATTAGCAAGTTAGCATTAGTATTCAAACATACACATTGCAGTACTTGCATGTATAAAAGAAGGGTTAAGCTTTAATGCCATCTCATATAATATGCTCACGAAGGGTTATGCTTTAATGCCATCTGATCTCTTATTTCCATCATAGAGGACACATACAGTATGAAAATGAACAGATATTAGCACTAGCATTAGATTGTTAGCATTAGCAAGTTAGCATTAGCATTCAAACTTAAACATTGCAGTACTTGCATGAATACAAGAAGGGTTAAGCTTTAATGCCATCTAATCTAATATGCCCTCGAAGGGTTATGCTTTTCTGCCATCTGATATCTTATTTCCATGATAGAGGTTATGTACAGAATGACCATGACCAGATATTAGCACTAGCATTAGATCGCTAGCATTAGCAAGTTAGCATATGCATTCAAACTTTAACATTGATGTATTTACATGTATACAAGAAGGGTTAAGCTTTAATGCCATCTAATCTAATATGCCATTGAAGGGTTATGCTTTAATGTCATCTGATCTCTTATTTCCATCATAGAGGTTATGTACAGTATGACAATGACCAGATGTTAGCTCTAGCATTAGATGGCTAGCATTAGCAAGTTAGCTTTAGTATTCAAACATACACATTGCAGTACTTGCATGTATACAACAAGGGTTATGCTTTAATGCCATCTGATCTCTTATTTCCATCAAAGAGGACACTTAGAGTATGAAAATGATCAGATATTAACACTTGCATTAGATCGCTGGTATTAGCAAGTTAGCATTAGCATTCAAACTTTAACATTGCTGTATTTGCATGTATACAAGAAGGGTTAAGCTTTTAATGGCATCTAATCTAACATGGCCACGAAGGGTTATGCTTTACTGCCATCTGATCTCTTATTTCCATCATAGAGGACACTGAGAGTATGAAAATGACCAGATATTAGTACTAGCATTAGATCGCTTGCATTAGCAAGTTAGCATTAGCATTTAAACTTTAACTTTGCTGTATTTGCATCTATACAAGAAGGGTTAAGCTTTAATGGCATCTAATCTAATATGCCTACGAAGGGTTATGCTTTAATGCCATCTGATCTCTTATTTCCATGATAGAGGACACGTCCAGTAGCAAAATGACCAGATATGAGCTCTACCATTAGATCGCTAGCATTAGCAATTTAGCATTAGCATTCAAACTTTAACATTCCTGTATTTGAATGTATACAAGAAGGGTTAAGCTTTAATGCCATCTGATCTCATATTCCCATTACGGGTTACGTTTAATGCCATCTGATCTCTTATTTCCATCATAGGGGACGCGTACAGTATGAAAATGACCAGATATTATCACTAGCATTAGATTGCTAGCATTAGCAAGTTAGCATTAGCATTCAACCTTAACATTGCTGTATTTGCATATATACAAGTAGGGTTAAGCTTTAATGCCATCTAATCTCATATTCCCATGAAGGGTTATGCTTTAATGCCAACTGATCTCTTATTACCATCAAAGAGGACACGTATAATATGGAAATGACCAGATATATGCACCAGCATTAGATCACTATCATTAGGAAGTTCGCATTAGCATTCGAACTTTAACATGACTGTTTTTGCATATATACAAGAAGGGTTAAGCTTTAGTTGCATCTAATCTCATATTCCAATGAAGGTTTATGCTTTAATGTCATCTGATCTCTTATTTCCATCATAGAGGTTACGGAGAGTATGACAATGACCAGGTATTAGCTCTCGCATTAGATCGCTAGCATTAGCATGTTAGCATTAGTATTCAATCTTTCACATTGCAGTACTTGCATGCATACAAGAAGGGTTAAGCTTTAATGCCATGTAATCTAATATGCCCACGAAGGGTTATGCTTTAATGCCATCTGATCTCTTATTTCCATCATAGAGGACACGTAGAGTATGAAAATGAACAGATATTAGCACTAGCATTTGATTGTTAGCATTAGCAAGTTAGCATTAGCATTCAAACTTAAACATTGCAGTACTTGCATGTATACAAGAAGGGATAAGCTTTAATGCCATCTAATCTAATATGCCCATGAAGGGTTATGCTTTAATGCCATCTGATCTCTTATTTCCATCATAGAGGACACATAAACTATGAAAATGACCAGATATTAGCACTAGCATTAGATCGCCAGCATTAGCAAGTTAACATAAGCATTCAAACTTTAACATTGATGTATTTGCATGTTTACAAGAAGGGTTAAGCTTTAATGCCATCTAATCTAATATGCCCATGTATACAAGAAGGGGGTTATGCTTTAATGCCATCTGATCTCTTATTTCCATCATAGAGGACACGTAGAGTATGAAAATGACCAGATATTAGCATTAGCATTAGATCGCTACTATTAGCAAGTTAGCATTAGCATTCAAACTTTAACATTGCTATATTTGCATGTATACAAGAAGGGTTAAGCTTTAATGGCATCTAATCTAATATGCCCTTGAAGGGTTATGCTTTAATGCCATCTGATCTCTTATTTCCATCATAGAGGACACGTACAGTTTGAAAATGACCAGATATTAGCACTATTAGCATTAGATTCAAACTTTAACATTGCTATATTTGCATCTATACAAGAAGTTAGTATTAGCATTCAAACTTTAACATTATCTGTATTTGCATATATACAAGAAGGGTTGATTAGCATTCAAACTTTAAATGCCATCTAATTTTGTACTCCCATGAAGGGTTATGCTTTAATGCCATCTGATTTCTTATTTCCATCATAGAGGACACGTCCAGTATGAAAATGACTAGATATTAGCACTAGCATGAGATCGCTAACATTAGCAAATTAGCATTGGCATTCAAACTTTAACATTACTGTATTTGAATATATACAAGAAGGGTTAAGCTTTAATGCCTTCTGATATCATATTCCCATTACGGGTTACGTTTAATGCCATCTGATCTCTTATTTCCATCAAAGAGGACACGTACAGTAGCAAAATGACCAGATATGAGCTCTAGCATTAGATCGCTAGCATTAGCAAGTTAGCTTTAGCATTCAAACTTTAACATTGCTGTATTTACATATATACAGGAAGCGTTCAGCTTTAGTGGCATCTAATCTCATATTCCAATGAAGGGTTATGCTAAAATGCCGTCTCATCTCTGATTTCCATCATAAAGGACAAGTACAGTATGAAAATGACCAGATATTAGCATTAGCATTAGATCGCTAGCATTAGCAAGTAAGAATTAGCATTCATACTTTCACATTGCAGTACTTGCATGTATATCAGAAGGGTTAAGCTTTAATGCCAACTGATCTCATTTCCCATGAAGGGTTATGCTTTAATGCCATCTGATCTCTTATTTCCATCATAGAGGACACGTACAGTATGACAATGGCCAGATATTAGCACTAGCATTAGATCGCTAGCATTAGCATTAAAACTTTAACATTGGATATTTGCATATATACAAGAAGGGTTAAGCTTTAATGCCATCAAATCTCATATGCCCATGAAGGGTTATGTTTTAATTCCATCTGACCTCTTATTTCCATCATAGAGGCCACGTACAGTATGAAAATGACCAGATATTAGCACTATCATTAGATCGCTAGCATTAGCAAGTTAGCATTTGCATTCAAACTTTAACATTGCTGTATTTACAGAAATACAAGATGGGTCAAGATTTAATGCCATCTAATCCCATATGCCTATGAAGGGTTATGCTTTAATGCCATCTGATCTCTTATTTCCATCAAAGAGGACACGTACAGTTGCAAAATGACCAGATATGAGCTCTAGCATTAGATCGCTAGCATTAGCATGTTAGCAATAGCATTCAAACTTAAATATTGCAGTACTTGTATGTATACAAGAAGGGATAAGCTTTCATTGCATCTAATCTAAAATGCCCATGAAGGGTAATGCTTTTATGTCATCTGATCTCTTATTTCCATCATAGAGGACACGTAGAGTATGAAAATGACCAGATATTAGCACTAGCATTAGATCGCTAGCATTAGCAAGTTAGCATTAGCATTCAAACTTAAACATTGCAGTACTTGCATGTATACAAGAAGGGATAAGCTTTAATGCCATCTAATCTAATATGCCCATGAAGGGTTATGCTTTAATGCCATCTGATCTCTTATTTCCATCATAGAGGACACGTACAGTCTGAAAATGACCAGATATTAGCACTAGTATTAGATCGCTAGCATTAGCAAGTTAGCATTAGCATTCAAACTTAAACATTGCAGTACTTGCATGTATACAAGACGGGTTAAGCTTTAATGCCATCTAATCTAATATGCCCACGAAGGGTTATGCTTGAATGTCATCTGATCTCTTATTTCCTTCATAGAGGATACGTAGAGTATGAAAATGACCAGATATTAGCTCTAGCATTTGAATGTCAGCATTAGCAAGTTAGCATTAGCATTCAAACTTAAACATTGCAGTACTTGCATGTATACAAGAAGGGATAAGCTTTAATGCCATTTAATCTAACATGCCCATGAAGGGTTATGCTTTAATGCCATCTGATCTCTTATTTCCATCATAGAGGACACATAAAGTAAGAAAATGACCAGATATCAGCACTAGCATTAGATCGCCAGCATTAGCAAGTTAGCATTAGCATTCAAACTTAAACATTGCAGTACTTGCATGTATACAAGAAGGGATAAGCTTTAATGCCATCTAATCTAATATGCCCACGAAGGGTTATGCTTGAATGTCATCTGATCTCTTATTTCCTTCATAGAGGATACGTACAGTCTGAAAATGACCAGATATTAGCACTAGCATTAGATCGCTAGCATTAGCAAGTTAGCATTAGCATTCAAACTTAAACATTGCAGTACTTGCATGTATACAAGAAGGGTTAAGCTTTAATGCCATCTAATCTAATATGCCCATGAAGGGTATGCTTTAATGTCATCTGATCTCTTATTTCCATCATAAAGGTTACGTAGAGTATGACAATGACCAGATATTAGCTCTAGCATTAGATCGCTAGCATTAGCATGTTAGCATTAGTATTCAATCTTACACATTGCAGTACTTGCATGTATACAAGAAGGGTTAAGCTTTAATGCCATCTAATCTAATATGCCTACGATGGGTTATGCTTTAATGCCATCTGATCTCTTATTTCCATCATAGAGGACACGTAGAGTATGAAAATGACCAGATTTTAGCACTAGCATTAGATCGCTAGCATTAGGAAGTTAGCATTAGCATTCAACCTTTAACATTGCTGTATTTGCATGTATACAAGAAGGGTTAAGCTTTAATGCCATCCATCTGAAATCTTTAAAGCCAATCATAGAGGACCCAGTATGAAAATGAAGGGTTAGATGCATTAGCAAGTTTGCCATCTGTATGCATTTATCTTATTTGCCCATCTAACATAGGTTATGCTTAAATGTATTGAAAATGACATCAGATATTAGCAGTATGACAATGACCAGATTAGATTAGATCGCTAGCATTGGCATGTTAGCATTAGTATTCAAACTTACACATTGCAGTACTTGCATGTATACAAGAAGGGTTAAGCTTTAATGCCATCTAATCTAATATGCCTACGAAGGGTTATGCTTGAATGCCATCTGATCTCTTATTTCCATCACAGAGGACACGTAGTGTATGAAAATGACCAGATATTAGCACTAGCATTAGCTCGCTAGCATTAGCAAGTTAGCATTAGCATTCAACCTTTAACATTGCTGTATTTGCATGTATACAAGAAGGGTTGAGCTTTAATGCCATCTAATCTAATATGCCCTAGAAGGGTTATGCTTTAATGCCATCTGATCTCTTATTTCCATCATAGAGGACACGTAGAGTATGAAAATGACCAGATATTAGCACTAGCATTAGAACGCTAGCATTAGCAAGTTAGCATTAGCATTCAAACTTTAACATTGCTGTATTTGCATCTATACAAGAAGGGTTAAGCTTTAATGGCATCTTATCTAATATGCCTACGAAGGGTTATGCTTTAATGCCATCTGATCTCTTATTTCCATCAAAGAGTACACGTACAGTTTGAAAATGACCAGATATTAGCACTAGCATTAGAACGCCAGCTTAAGCAAGTTAGTATTAGCATTCAAACTTTAACATTACTGTACTTGCATATATACAAGAAGGGTTTAAATGCCATCTAATTTAATACTCCCATGAAGGGTTATGCTTTCATGCCATCTGATCTCTTACTTCCATCATAGAGGACACGTTCCAGTATGAAAATGACTAGATATTAGCACTAGCATGAGATTGCTAACATTAGCAAGTTTAAGCATTCAAACTTTAACATCTGTATTTGAATTTATACAAGAAGGGTTCTTTCATTTCTGATATCATATTCCCCAATACGGGGTTTAATGCCATCTGATCTCTTATTTCCATCATAGGGACGTACAGTATGAAAATGACCAGATATTATCACTAGCATTAGATTGCTAGCATTAGCATGTTAGCATTAGTATTCAATCTTACACATTGCAGTACTTGCATGTAAACAAGAAGGGTTAAGCTTTAATGCCATCTAATCTAATATGCCCACGAAGGGTTATGCTTTAATGCCATCAGATCTCTTATTTCCATCATAGAGGACACGTACAGTATGAAAATGACCAGATATTAGCACTAGCATTAGATGCTAGCATTAGCAAGTTAGCATTAGTATTCAATCTTTAACATTGCTGTATTTGCATGTATACAAGAAGGGTTAAGCTTTAATGCCATCTAATCTAATATGCCCATGAAGGGTTATGCTTTAATGCCATCTGATCTCTTATTTCCATCATAGAGGACACATAAAGTATGAAAATGACCAGATATTAGCACTAGCATTAGATCGCTCAGCATTAGCAAGTTAGCATAAGCATTCAAACTTTAACATTGCCAGTATTTGCATGTTTACAAGAAGGGTTAAGCTTTAATGCCATCTAATCTAATATGCCCTTGAAGGGTTATGCTTTAATGCCATCTGATCTCTTATTTCCATCATAGAGGACACGTACAGCATGAAAATGACCAGATATTAGCACTAGCATTAGATCGCTAGCATTAGCAAGTTAGCATTAGCATTCAAACTTTAACATTGCTGTATTTGCATGTATACAAGAAGGGTTAAGCTTTAATGCCATCTAATCTAATATGCCCTTGAAGGGTTATGCTTTAATGCCATCTGATCTCTTATTTCCATCATAGAGGACACGTAGAGTATGAAAATGACCAGATATTAGCATTAGCATTAGATCGCTACTATTAGCAAGTTAGCATTAGCATTCAAACTTTAACATTGCTATATTTGCATCTATACAAGAAGGGTTAAGCTTTAATGGCATCTAATCTAATATGCCTACGAAGGGTTATGCTTTAATGCCATCTGATCT
This sequence comes from Gymnothorax javanicus, assembly GCA_029692085.1. Classification (NCBI taxonomy): domain Eukaryota; kingdom Metazoa; phylum Chordata; class Actinopteri; order Anguilliformes; family Muraenidae; genus Gymnothorax; species Gymnothorax javanicus. The sequence continues at coordinate 14,785,100 of CM056200.1, read as the reverse complement.
CTTATTTCCATCATAGAGTACACGTACAGTTTGAAAATGACCAGATATTAGCACTAGCATTAGATCGCTAGCTTAAGCAAGTTAGTATTAGCATTCAAACTTTAACATTACTGTATTTGCATATATACAAGAAGGGTGAAGGTTAAATGCCATCTAATTTTGTACTCCCATGAAGGGTTATGCTTTAATGCCATCTGATTTCTTATTTCCATCATAGAGGACACGTCCAGTATGAAAATGACTAGATATTAGCACTAGCATGAGATCGCTAACATTAGCAAATTAGCATTGGCATTCAAACTTTAACATTACTGTATTTGAATATATACAAGAAGGGTTAAGCTTTAATGCCTTCTGATATCATATTCCCATGAAGGGTTATGCGTTTAATGCCATCTGATCTCTTATTTCCATCAAAGAGGACACGTACAGTAGAAAATGACCAGATATTAGCTCTAGCATTAGATCGCTAGCATTAGCAAGTTAGCTTTAGCATTCAAACTTTAACATTGCTGTATTTACATATATACAGGAAGCGTTAAGCTTTAATGCCATCTAATCTCATATTCAATGAAGGGTTATGCAAAAATGCCATCTCATCTCTTATTTCCATCATAAGGACAAGTACAGTATGAAAATGACCAGATATTAGCATTAGCATTAGATCGCTAGCATTAGCAAGTTAAATTAGCATTCATACTTTAACATTGCAGTATTTGCATGTATATAAGAAGGGTTAAGCTTTAATGCCATCTAATCTCATTGCCCATGAAGGGTTATGGTTTAATGCCATCTGATCTCTTATTTCCATCATAGAGGACACGTACAGTATGACAATGGCCAGATATTAGCACTAGCATTAGATCGCTAGCATTAGCATTCAAACTTTAACATTGGTTATTTGCATATATACAAGAAGGGTTAAGCTTTAATGCCATCAAATCTCATATGCCCATGAAGGGTTATGTTTTAATTCCATCTGACCTCTTATTTCCATCATAGAGCCCACGTACAGTATGAAAATGACCAGATATTAGCACTATCATTAGATCGCTAGCATTAGCAAGTTAGCATTGCATTCAAACTTTAACATTGCTGTATTTACAGAAATACAAGATGGGTCAAGATTTAATGCCATCTAATCTAATATGCCTATGAAGGGTTATGCTTTAATGCCATCTGATCTCTTATTTCCATCAAAGAGGACCGTACAGTTGAAAATGACCAGATATTAGCTCTAGCATTAGATCGCTAGCATTAGCATGTTAGCATTAGCATTCAAACTTAAACATTGCAGTATTTGCATATATACAAGAAGGGATAAGCTTTAATTGCCATCTAATCTAAAATGCCCATGAAGGGTAATGCTTTTAATGCCATCTGATCTCTTATTTCCATCATAGAGGACACGTCCAGTATGAAAATGACCAGATATTAGCACTAGCATTAGATCGCTAGCATTAGCAAATTAGCATTAGCATTCAAACTTAAACATTGCAGTACTTGCATGTATACAAGAAGGATAAGCTTTAATGCCATCTAATCTAATATGCCCATGAAGGGTTATGCTTTAATGCCATCTGATCTCTTATTTCCATCATAGAGGACACGTACAGTATGAAAATGACCAGATATTAGCACTAGCATTAGCATTAGATCGCTAGCATTAGCAAGTTAGCATTAGCATTCAAACTTAGAAACATTGCAGTACTTGCATATATACAAGAAGGTTAAGCTTTAATGCCATCTAATCTAATATGCCAATGAAGGGTTATGCTTTTTAATGCCATCTGATCTCTTATTTCCATCATAGAGGACACATAACAGTATGAAAATGACCAGATATTAGCACTAGCATTAGATCGCTAGCATTAGCAAGTTAGCATTAGCATTCAAACTTAAACATTGCAGTACTTTTGCATGTATACAAGAAGGGCATTAAGCTTTAATGCCAATCTAATCTACAAGAAATTTTAATGCCATCTAATCTAATATGAAGGGTTATGCTTTAATGCCATCTGATCTCTTATTTCCATCATAGAGGATACGTACAGTATGAAAATGACCAGATATTAGCACTAGCATTAGATCGCTAGCATTAGCAAGTTAGCATTAGCATTCAAACTTTAACATTGCTGTATTTGCATGTATACAAGAAGGGTTAAGCTTTAATGCCATCTAATCTAATATGCCCTATGAAGGGTTATGCTTTTAAATGCCATCTGATCTCTTATTTCCATCATAGAGGACACGTACAGTATGAAAATGACCAGATATTAGCACTAGCATTAGATCGCTAGCATTAGCAAGTTAGCATATTTTGCATTCAAACTTTAACATTGATGTATTTGCATTTATACAAGACAGGGTTAAGCTTTAATGCCATCTAATCTAAATGCCATGAAGGGGGTTAGCTTTAATTAAATGTCATCTGATCTCTTATTTCCATCAGAGATGTTGAAAACGTACAGTATGACAATGACCAGATAATAGCTCTAGCATTAGATCGCTAGCATTAGCATGTTAGCATTAGTATTCAAACTTAAACATTGCAGTACTTGCATGTATACAAGAAGGGTTAAGCTTTAATGCCATCTAATCTAATATGCCCATGAAGGGTTATGCTTTAATGCCATCTGATCTCTTATTTCCATCATAGAGGACACGTAGTGTATGAAAATGACCAGATATTAGCACTAGCATTAGATCGCTAGCATTAGCAAGTTAGCATTAGCATTCAACCTTAAACATTGCTGTATTTGCATGTATACAAGAAGGGTTAAGCTTTAATGCCATCTAATCTAATATGCCCTAGAAGGGTTATGCTTTAATGCCATCTGATCTCTTATTTCCATCATAGAGGACACGTAGAGTATGAAAATGACCAGATATTAGCACTAGCATTAGAACGCTAGCATTAGCAAGTTAGCATTAGCATTCAAACTTTAACATTGCTGTATTTGCATCTATACAAGAAGGGTTAAGCTTTTAATGGCATCTTATCTAATATGCCTACTGAAGGGTTATGCTTTTTAATGCCATCTGATCTCTTATTTCCATCAAAGAGTACACGTTCAGTTTGAAAATGACCAGATATTAGCACTAGCATTAGAATGTCAGCAAGCAAGTTAGTATTAGCATTCAAACTTTAACATTACTGTACTTGCATATATACAAGAAGGGTGAAGGTTAAATGCCATCTAATTTCGTACTCCCATGAAGGGTTATGCTTTCATGCCATCTGATCTCTTACTTCCATCATAGAGGACACGTCCAGTATGAAAATGACTAGATATTAGCACTAGCATGAGATTGCTAACATTAGCAAGTTAGCATAAGCATTCAAACTTTAACATTACTGTATTTGAATTTATACAAGAAGGGTTAAGCTTTCATGCCTTCTGATATCATATTCCCAATACGGGTTACTTTAATGCCATCTGATCTCTTATTTCCATCATAGGGGGGCGTACGACAGTATGAAAATGACCAGATATTATCACTAGCATTAGATTGCTAGCATTAGCATGTTAGCATTAGTATTCAATCTTACACATTGCAGTACTTGCATGTAAACAAGAAGGGTTAAGCTTTAATGCCATCTAATCTAATATGCCCACGAAGGGTTATGCTTTAATGCCATCAGATCTCTTATTTCCATCATAGAGGACACGTACAGTATGAAAATGACCAGATATTAGCACTAGCATTAGATCGCTAGGATTAGCAAGTTAGCATTAGCATTCAAACTTTAACATTGCTGTATTTGCATGTATACAAGAAGGGTTAAGCTTTAATGCCATCTAATCTAATATGCCTACGATGGGTTATGCTTTAATGCCATCTGATCTCTTATTTCCATCATAGAGGACACGTAGAGTATGAAAATGACCAGATATTAGCACTAGCATTAGATCGCTAGCATTAGCAAGTTAGCATTAGCATTCAACCTTTAACATTGCTGTATTTGCATGTATACAAGAAGGGTTAAGCTTTAATGCCATCTAATCTAATATGCCCTTGAAGGGTTATGCTTTAAAGCCATCTCATCTCTTATTTCCATCATAGAGGACACGTACAGTATGAAAATGACCAGATATTAGCACTAGCATTAGATCGCTAGCATTAGCAAGTTAGCATAAGCATTCAAACTTTAACATTGATGTATGTGCATTTATACAAGACGGGTTAAGCTTTCATGCCATCTAATCTAATATGCCCATGAAGGGTTATTCTTAAATGTCATCTGATCTCTTATTTCCATCAGAGATGTTACGTACAGTATGACAATGACCAGATAATAGCTCTCGCATTAGATCGCTAGCATTGGCATGTTAGCATTAGTATTCAAACTTACACATTGCAGTACTTGCATGTATACAAGAAGGGTTAAGCTTTAATGCCATGTAATCTAATATGCCCACGAAGGGTTATGCTTTAATGCCATCTGATCTCTTATTTCCATCATAGAGGACACGTAGAGTATGAAAATGAACAGATATTAGCACTAGCATTTGATTGTTAGCATTATCAAGTTAGCATTAGCATTCAAACTTAAACATTGCAGTACTTGCATGTATACAAGAAGGGATAAGCTTTAATGCCATCTAATCTAATATGCCCATGAAGGGTTATGCTTTAATGCCATCTGATCTCTTATTTCCATCATAGAGGACACATAAACTATGAAAATGACCAGATATTAGCACTAGCATTAGATCTTCAGCATTAGCAAGTTAGCATAAGCATTCAAACTTTAACATTGAAGTATTTGCATGTTTACAAGAAGGGTTAAGCTTTAATGCCATCTAATCTAATATGCCCACGAAGGGTTATGCTTTAATGCCATCTGATCTCTTATTTCCATCATAGAGGACACGTAGAGCATGAAAATGACCAGATATTAGCACTAGCATTAGATCGCTAGCATTAGCAAGTTAGCATTAGCATTCAACCTTTAACATTGCTGTATTTGCATGTATACAAGAAGGGTTAAGCTTTAATGCCATCTAATCTAATATGCCCTTGAAGGGTTATGCTTTAATGCCATCTGATCTCTTATTTCCATCATAGAGGACACGTAGAGTATGAAAATGACCAGATATTAGCATTAGCATTAGATCGCTACTATTAGCAAGTTAGCATTAGCATTCAAACTTTAACATTGCTATATTTGCATGTATACAAGAAGGGTTAAGCTTTAATGGCATCAAATCTAATATGCCTACGAAGGGTTATGCTTTAATGCCATCTAATCTCTTATTTCCATCATAGAGTACACGTACAGTTTGAAAATGACCAGATATTAGCACTAGCATTAGATCGCTAGCTTAAGCAAGTTAGTATTAGCATTCAAACTTTAACATTACTGTATTTGCATATATACAAGAAGGGTGAACGTTAAATGCCATCTAATTTTGTACTCCCATGAAGGGTTATGCTTTAATGCCATCTGATCTCTTATTTCCATCATAGAGGACACGTCCAGTATGAAAATGATTAGATATTAGCACTAGCATGAGATCGCTAACATTAGCAAGTTAGCATTGGCATTCAAACTTTAACATTACTGTATTTGAATATATACAAGAAGGGTTAAGCTTTAATGCCTTCTGATATCATATTCCCATTACGGGTTACGTTTAATGCCATCTGATCTCTTATTTCCATCAAAGAGGACACGTACAGTAGCAAAATGACCAGATAAGAGCTCTAGCATTAGATCGCTAGCATTAGCAAGTTAGCTTTAGCATTCAAACTTTAACATTGCTGTATTTACATATATACAGGAAGCGTAAAGCTTTAGTGGCATCTAATCTCATATTCCAATGAAGGGTTATGCTTAAATGCCGTCTCATCTCTGATTTCCATCATGAAGGACAAGTACAGTATGAAAATGACCAGATATTAGCATTAGCATTAGATCGCTAGCATTAGCAAGTAAGAATTAGCATTCATACTTTCACATTGCAGTACTTGCATGTATATAAGAAGGGTTAAGCTTTAATGCCAACTGATCTCATTTCCCATGAAGGGTTATGCTATAATGCCATCTGATCTCTTATTTCCATCATAGAGGACATGTACAGTATGACAATGACCAGATATTAGCACTAGCGTTAGATCGGTAGCATTAGCATTCAAACTTTAACATTTTTATTTGCATATATACAAGAAGGGTTAAGCTTTAATGCCATCAAATCTCATATGCCCATGAAGGGTTATGTTTTAATTCCATCTGACCTCTTATTTCCATCATAGAGGCCACGTACAGTATGAAAATGACCAGATATTAGCACTATCATTAGATCGCTAGCATTAGCAAGTTAGCATTTGCATTCAAACTTTAACATTGCTGTATTTACAGAAATACAAGATGGGTCAAGATTTAATGCCATCTAATCCCATATGCCTATGAAGGGTTATGCTTTAATGCCATCTGATCTATTATTTCCATCAAAGAGGACACGTACAGTTGCAAAATGATAAGATATGAGCTCTAGCATTAGATCGCTAGCATTAGCATGTTAGCAATAGCATTCAAACTTAAATATTGCAGTACTTGTATGTATACAAGAAGGGATAAGCTTTCATTGCATCTAATCTAAAATGCCCATGAAGGGTAATGCTTTTATGTCATCTGATCTCTTATTTCCATCATAAAGGACACGTAGAGTATGAAAATGACCAGATATCAGCACTAGCATTAGATCGCCAGTATTAACAAGTTAGCATAAGCATTGAAACTTTTAACATTGATGTATTTGCATGTATACAAGAAGGGTGAAGCTTTAATGCCATCTAATCTAATATGCCCATGAAGGGTATGCTTTAATGTCATCTGATCTCTTATTTCCATCATAGAGGTTACGTAGAGTATGACAATGACCAGATATTAGCTCTAGCATTAGATCGCTAGCATTAGCATGTTAGCATTAGTATTCAATCTTACACATTGCAGTACTTGCATGTATACAAGAAGGGTTAAGCTTTAAATGCCATCTAATCTAATATGCTTTTACGAAGGGTTATGCTTTAATGCCATCTGATCTCTTATTTCCATCATAGAGGACACGTACAGTATGAAAATGAACAGATATTAGCACTAGCATTAGATCGTTAGCATTAGCAAGTTAGCATTAGCATTCAAACTTAAACATTGCAGTACTTGCAAGTATACAAGAAGGGTTAAGCTTTAATGCCATCTAATCTAATATGCCCACGAAGAGTTATGCTTTAATGCCATCAGATCTCTTATTTCCATCATAGAGGACACGTACAGTATGAAAATGACCAGATATTAGCACTAGCATTAGATCGCTAGGATTAGCAAGTTAGCATTAGCATTCAAACTTTAACATTGCTGTATTTGCATGTATACAAGAAGGGTTAAGCTTTAATGCCATCTAATCTAATATGACTACGATGGGTTATGCTTTAATGCCATCTCATCTCTTAATTCCATCATAGAGGACACGTACAGTATGAAAATGACCAGATATTAGCACTAGCATTAGATCGCTAGCATTAGCAAGTTAGCATAAGCATTCAAACTTTAACATTGATGTATGTGCATTTATACAAGACGGGTTAAGCTTTAATGCCATCTAATCTAATATGCCCATGAAGGGTTATGCTTAAATGTCATCTGATCTCTTATTTCCATCAGAGATGTTACGTACAGTATGACAATGACCAGATAATAGCTCTCGCATTAGATCGCTAGCATTGCCATGTTAGCATTAGTATTCAAACTTACACATTGCAGTACTTGCATGTATACAAGAAGGGTTAAGCTTTAATGCCATCTAATCTAATATGCCTACGAAGGGTTATGCTTGAATGCCATCTGATCTCTTATTTCCATCATAGAGGACACGTAGTGTATGAATATACCAGATATTAGCACTAGCATTAGCTCGCTAGCATTAGCAAGTTAGCATTAGCATTCAACCTTTAACATTGTTGTATTTGCATGTATACAAGAAGGGTTAAGCTTTAATGCCATCTAATCTAATATGCCCTGGAAGGGTTATGCTTTAATTCCATCTGATCTCTTATTTCCATCATAGAGGACACGTAGAGTATGAAAATGACCAGATATTAGCACTAGCATTAGAGCGCTAGCATTAGCAAGTTAGCATTAGCATTCAAACTTTAACATTGCTGTATTTGCATCTATACAAGAAGGGTTAAGCTTTAATGGCATCTAATCTAATATGCCTACGAAGGGTTATGCTTCAATGCCATCTGATCTCTTATTTCCATCAAAGAGTACACGTACAGTTTGAAAATGACCAGATATTAGCACTAGCATTAGAACGCTAGCTTAAGCAAGTTAGTATTAGCATTCAAACTTTAACATTACTGTACTTGCATATATACAAGAAGGGTGAATGTTAAATGCCATCTAATTTCGTACTCCCATGAAGGGTTATGCTTTCATGCCATCTGATCTCTTACTTCCATCATAGAGGACACGTCCAGTATGAAAATGACTAGATATTAGCACTAGCATGAGATTGCTAACATTAGCAAGTTAGCATAAGCATTCAAACTTTAACATTACTGTATTTGAATATATACAAGAAGGGTTAAGCTTTAATGCCTTCTGATATCATATTCCCAATACGGGTTAAGTTTAATGCCATCTGATCTCTTATTTCCATCATAGGGGCAGACAGTATGAAAATGACCAGATATTATCACTTGCATTAGATTGCTAGCATTAGCATGTTAGCATTAGTATTCAATCTTACACATTGCAGTACATTCATGTATACAAGAAGGGTTAAGCTTTAATGCCATCTAATCTAATATGCCCACGAAGGGTTATGCTTTAATGCCATCTGATCTCTTATTTCCATCATAGAGGACACGTACAGTATGAAAATGAACAAATATTAGCACTAGCATTAGATCGTGAGCATTTGCAAGTTAGCATTAGCATTCAAACTTAAACATTGCAGTACTTGCATGTATACAAGAAGGGTTAAGCTTTAATGCCATCTAATCTAATATGCCCACGAAGGGTTATGCTTTAATGCCATCAGATCTCTTATTTCCATCATAGAGGACACGTACAGTATGAAAATGACCAGATATTAGCACTAGCATTAGATCGCTAGGATTAGCAAGTTAGCATTAGCATTCAAACTTTAACATTGCTGTATTTGCATGAATACAAGAAGGGTTAAGCTTTAATGCCATCTAATCTAATATGCCTACGATGGGTTATGCTTTAATGCCATCTGATCTCTTATTTCCATCATAGAGGACACGTAGAGTATGAAAATGACCAGATATTAGCACTAGCATTAGATCGCTAGCATTAGCAAGTTAGCATTAGCATCCAACCTTTAACATTGCTGTATTTGCATGTATACAAGAAGGGTTAAGCTTTAATGCCATCTAATCTAATATGCCCTTGAAGGGTTATGCTTTAAAGCCATCTCATCTCTTATTTCCATCATAGAGGACACGTACAGTATGAAAATGACCAGATATTAGCACTAGCATTAGATCGCTAGCATTAGCAAGTTAGCATAAGCATTCAAACTTTAACATTGATGTATGTGCATTTATACAAGACGGGTTAAGCTTTAATGCCATCTAATCTAATATGCCCATGAAGGGTTATGCTTAAATGTCATCTGATCTCTTATTTCCATCAGAGATGTTACGTACAGTATGACAATGACCAGATAATAGCTCTCGCATTAGATCGCTAGCATTGGCATGTTAGCATTAGTATTCAAACTTACACATTGCAGTACTTGCATGTATACAAGAAGGGTTAAGCTTTAATGCCATCTAATCTGATATGCCTACGAAGGGTTATGCTTGAATGCCATCTGATCTCTTATTTCCATCATAGAGGACACGTAGTGTATGAAAATGACCAGATATTAGCACTAGCATTAGCTCGCTAGCATTAGCAAGTTAGCATTAGCATTCAACCTTTAACATTGCTGTATTTGCATGTATACAAGAAGGGTTAAGCTTTAATGCCATCTTATCTAATATGCCCTGGAAGGGTTATGCTTTAATGCCATCTGATCTCTTATTTCCATCATAGAGGACACGTAGAGTATGAAAATGACCAGATATTAGCACTAGCATTAGCTCGCTAGCATTAGCAAGTTAGCATTGGCATTCAAACTTTAACATTGCTGTATTTGCATCTATACAAGAAGGGTTAAGCTTTAATGGCATCTTATCTAATATGCCTACGAAGGGTTATGCTTTAATGCCATCTGATCTCTTATTTCCATCAAAGAGTACACGTACAGTTTGAAAATGACCAGATATTAGCACTAGCATTAGAACGCTAGCTTAAGCAAGTTAGTATTAGCATTCAAACTTTAACATTACTGTACTTGCATATATACAAGAAGGGTGAAGGTTAAATGCCATCTAATTTCGTACTCCCATGAAGGGTTATGCTTTCATGCCATCTGATCTCTTACTTCCATCATAGAGGACACGTCCAGTATGAAAATGACTAGATATTAGCACTAGCATGAGATTGCTAACATTAGCAATTTAGCATAAGCATTCAAACTTTAACATTACTGTATTTGAATATATTCAAGAAGGGTTAAGCTTTAATGCCTTCTGATATCATATTCCCAATACGGGTTACGTTTAATGCCATCTGATCTCTTATTTCCATCATAGGGGACGCGTACAGTATGAAAATGACCAGATATTATCACTAGCATTAGATTGCTAGCATTAGCAAGTTAGCATTAGCATTCAAACTTTAACATTGCTGTATTTACATATATACAAGATGGGTCAAGATTTAATGCCATCTAATCCCATATGCCTATGAAGGGTTATGCTTTAATGCCATTTGATCTCTTATTTCCATCAAAGAGGACACGTACAGTAGCAAAATGACCAGATATGAGCTCTAGCATTAGATCGCTAGCATTAGCAAGTTAGCTTTAGCATTCAAACTTAACATTGGTTATTTGCATATATACAAGAAGGGTTAAGCTTTAATGCCATCAAATCTCATATGCCCATGAAGGGTTATGTTTTAATTCCATCTGATCTCTTATTTCCATCATAGAGGCCACGTAGAGTATGAAAATGACCAGATATTAGCACTATCATTAGATCGCTAGCATTAGCAAGTTAGCATTAGCATTCAAACTTTAACATTGCTGTATTTACAGAAATACAAGATGGTTCAAGATTTAATGCCATCTAATCCCATATGCCTATGACGGGTTATGCTTTAATGCCATCTGATCTCTTATTTCCATCAAAGAGGACACGTACAGTAGCAAAATGACCAGATATGAGCTCTAGCATTAGATCGCTAGCATTAGCAAGTTAGCATTAGCATTCAAACTTAAACATTGCAGTACTAGCATGTATACAAGAAGGGTTAAGCTTTAATGGCATCTAATCTAATATGCCCATGAAGGGTAATGCTTTTATGCCATCTGATCTCTTATTTCCATCATAGAGGACACGTAGAGTATGAAAATGACCAGTTATTAGCACTTGCATTAAATCGCTAGCATTAGCAAGTTAGCATTAGCATTCAAACTTAAACATTGCAGTACTTGCATGTATACAAGAAGGGATAAGCTTTAATGCCATCTTATCTAATATGCCCATGAAGGGTTATGCTTTAATGGCATCTGATCTCTTATTTCCATCATAGAGGACATGTACAGTATGAAAATGACCAGATATTAGCACTAGTATTAGATCGCTAGCATTAGCAAGTTTGCATAAGCATTCAAACTTTAACCTTGATGTATTTGCATGTATACAAGACGGGTTAAGCTTTAATGCCATCTAATCTAATATGCCCACGAAGGGTTATGCTTGAATGTCATCTGATCTCTTATTTCCATCATAGAGGACACGTACAGTATGAAAATGAACAGATATTAGCACTAGCATTAGATCGTTAGCATTAGCAAGTTAGCATTAGCATTCAAACTTAAACATTGCAGTACTTGCATGTATACAAGAAGGGTTAAGCTTTAATGCCATCTAATCTAATATGCCCACGAAGGGTTATGCTTTAATGTCATCTGATCTCTTATTTCCATCATAGAGGACATGTACAGTATGAAAATGACCAGATATTAGCACTAGCATTAGATCGCTAGCATTTGCATGTTTGCATAAGCATTCAAACTTTAACATTAATGTATTTGCATGTATACAAGATGGGTTAAGCTTTAATGCCATCTAATCTTATTTGCCAATGAAGGGTTATGCTTTAATGCCATCTGATCTCTTATTTCCATCATAGAGGACCCGTAGAGTATGAAAATGACCAGATATTAGCACTAGCATTTGATTGTTAGAATTAGCAAGTTTGCATGAGCTTTCAAACTTAAACATTGCAGTACTTGCATATATACAAGATGGGATAAGCTTTAATACCATCTAATCTAATATGCCCATGAAGGGTTATGCTTTAATGCCATCTGATCTCTTATTTCCATCAATGAGGACACGTAGTGTATGAAAATGAACAGATATTAGCACTTGCATTAGATCGCTAGCATTAGCAAGTGAGCATAAGCATTCAAACTTTAACATTGATGTCTTTGCATTTATACAAGACGGGTTAAGCTTTAATGCCATCTAATCTAATATGCCCATGAAGGGTTATGCTTTAATGTCATCTGATCTCTTATTTCCATCATAGAGGTTACTGCAGTATGACAATGACCAAATATTAGCTCTAGCATTAGATCGCTAGCATTAGCATGTTAGCATTAGTATTCAAACTTACGTATGGTAGTACTTGCATGTATACCAGAAGGGTTAAGCTTTAATGACATCTTACATAATATGCACACGAAGGGTTATGCTTTAATGACATCTGATCTCTTATTTCCATCATAGAGGACACATACAGTATGAAAATGAACAGATATTAGCACTAGCATTAGATCGTTAGCATTAGCAAGTTAGCATGAGCATTCAAACTTAAACATTGCAGTACTTGCATGTGTACAACAAGGGTTAAGCTTTAATGCCATCTAATCTAATATGCCCACGAAGGGTGATGCTTTAATGCAATCTGATCTCTAAATTCCATCATAGAGGACCAGATATTACAGTATGAAAAATGAACAGATATTAGCATTAGCATTATATTGTTAGCATTAGCAAGTTATAATTAGCATTCAAGCTCAAACATTGCAGTACTGGCATGTATACAAGAATGGTTAAGCTTTAATGGCATCTAATCTAATATGCCCATGGAGGGTTCTGCTTTAATGCCAGCTGATCTCTTATTTCCATCATAGAGGACACGTAGAGTATGAAAATGACCAGATATTAGCACTAGCATTAGATCGTTAGCATTAGCAAGTTAGCATTAGCATTTAAACTTAAACATTGCAGTACTTGCATGTGTACAAGAAGGGTTAAGCTTTAATGCCATCTGATCTCTTATTTTCATCATAGAGGACACGTAGAGTATGAAAATGACCAGATATTAGCACTAGCATTTGATTGTTAGAATTAGCAAGTTTGCATTAGCTTTCAAACTTAAACATTGCAGTACTTGCAGATATATAAGAAGGGATAAGCTTTAATACCATCTAATCTAATATGCCCATGAAGGGTTATGCTTTAATGCCATCTGATCTCTTATTTCCATCATAGAGGACACATACAGTATGAAAATGATCAGATATTAGCACTAGCATTAGATCGCCAGCATTTGCAAGTTAGCAAAAGCATTCAAACTTTAACATTGATGTATTTGCATGTATACAAGAAGGGTTAAGCTTTAATGCCATCTAATCTAATATGCCCATGAAGGGTTATGCTTTAATGTCATCTGATCTCTTATTTCCATCATAGAGGTTACCTAGAGTATGACAATGACCAGACATTAGCTCTAGCATTAGATCGCTAGCATTAGCATGTTAGCATTAGTATTCAATCTTACACATTGCAGTACTTGCATGTATACAAGAAGGGTTAAGCTTTAATGCCATCTAATCTAATATGCCCACGAAGGGTTATGCTTTAATGCCATCTGATCTCTTATTTCCATCATAGAGGACGCGTACAGTATGAAAATGACCAGATATTATCACTAGCATTAGATTGCTAGCATTAGCAAGTTAGCATTTGCATTCAAACTTTAACATTGCTGTATTTGCATATATACAAGAAGGGTTAAGCTTTAATACCATCTAATCTCATATTCCCATGAAGGGTTATGCTTTAATGCCATCTGATCTCTTATTACCATCATAGAGGACGCGTACAGTATGAAAATGACCAGATATTATCACTAGCATTAGATTGCTAGCATTAGCAAGTTAGCATTTGCATTCAAACTTTAACATTACTGTATTTGCATATATACAGGAAGGGTTAAGCTTAAGTGGCATCTAATCTCATATTCCAATGAAGGGTTATGCTTAAATGCCATCTGATCTCTTATTTCCATCATAAAGGACAAGTACAGTATGAAAATGACCAGATATTAGCATTAGCATTAGATCGCTAGCATTAGCAAGTAAGAATTTGCATTCATACTTTCACATTGCAGTACTTGCATGTATACAAGAAGGGTTAAGCTTTAATGCCAACTGATCTCATATCCCATGAAGGGTTAGGCTTTAATGCCATCTGATCTCTTAATACCATCATAGAGGACACGTACAGTATGACAATGACCAGATATTAGCAGTATCATTAGATCGCTAGCATTAGCATTCAAACTTTAACATTGGTTATTTGCATATATACAGGAAGGGTTAAGCTTTACTGCCATCAAATCTCATATGCCCATGAAGGGTTATGTTTAAATTTCATCTGATCCTTATTTCCATCTTAGAGGCCACGTACAGTATGAAAATGACCACATATTAGCACTAGCATTAGATCGCTAGCATTAGCAAGTTAGCAGTATCATTCAAACTTTAACATTGCTGTATTTGCATGTATACAAGAAGGGTTAAGCTTTAATGCCATCTAATCTAAAATGCCCATGAAGGGTTATGCTTTAATGCCCTCTGATCTCTTATTTCCATCATAGAGGACACGTAGTGTATGAAAATGACCAGATATTAGCACTAGCATTAGATCGCTAGCATTAGCAAGTTAGCCTAAGCATTCAAACTTTAACATTGATGTATTTGCATTCATACAAGACGGGTTAAGCTTTCATGCCATCTAATCTAATATGCCCATGAAGGGTTATGCTTTAATGTCATCTGATCTCTTATTTCCATCATAGAGGTTACTGCAGTATGACAATGACCAAATATTAGCTCAAGCATTAGATCGCTAGCATTAGCATGTTAGCATTAGTATTCAAACTTACATATTGTAGTACTTGCATGTATACCAGAAGGGTTAAACTTTAATGCCATCTAACATAATGTGCACACGAAGGGTTATGCTTTAATGCCATCTGATCTCTTATTTCCATCATAGAGAACACATACAGTATGAAAATGAACAGATATTAGCACTAGCATTAGATCGTTAGCATTAGTTAGTTAGCATTAGCAATGATACTTAAACATTGCAGTACTTGCATGTATACAACAAGGGTTAAGCTTTAATGCCATCTAATCTAATATGCCCACGAAGGGTGATGCTTTAATGCCATCTGATCTCTAAATTCCATCATAGAGGACACGTACAGGATGAAAATGAACAGATATTAGCATTAGCATTATATTGTTAGAATTAACAAGTTATAATTAGCATTCAAACTTAAACATTGCAATACTGGCATGTATACAAGAAGGGTTATGCTTTAATGTCATCTAATCTAATATGCCCACGGTGGGTTATGCTTTAATGCCATCTGATCTCTTATTTCCATCATAGAGGACACGTAGAGTATGAAAATGACCAGATATTAGCACTAGCATTAGATCGTTAGCATTATCAAGTTAGCATTAGCATTCAAACTTAAACATTGCAGTACTTGCATGTATTCAAGAAGGGTTAAGCTTTAATGCCATCTAATCTAATATGCCCACGAAGGGTAATGCTTTAGTGCCATCTGACTTCTTATTTCCATCATAGAGGACACGTACAGTATGAAAATGACCAGATATTAGCACTCGCATTAGATCGTTAGCATTAACAAGTTAGAATTAGCATTCAAACTTTAACATTGCAGTACCTGCATGCATAAAAGAAGGGTTAAGCTTTAATGCCATCTAATCTAATATGCCCATGAAGGTTTATGCTTTAATGCCATCTGATCTCTTATTTCCTTCATTGAGGACACGTACATTGTGAATATGACCAGATATTAGCACTAGCATTAGACAGCTAGGCTTAGCAAGTTAGCATAAGCATAAAAATTTTAACATTGCTGTATTTGCATGTTTACAAGACGGGTTTAGCTTTAATGCCATCTTATCTAATATGCCAATGAAGGGTTATGCTTTAATGTCATCTGATCTCTTATTTCCATCATAGAGGTTATGTACAGTATGACAATGACCAGATATTAGCACTAGCATTAGATCGCTACCATTAGCAAGTTAGCATATGCATTCAAACTTTAACATTGATGTATTTGCATGTATACAAGAAGGGTTAAGCTTTAATGCCATCTAATCTAATATGCCAATGAAGGGTTATGCTTTAATGTCATCTGATCTCTTATTTCCATTATAGAGGTTATGTACAGTATGACAATGACCAGATATTAGCTCTAGCATTAGATCGCTAGCATTAGCAAGTTAGCATTAATATTCAAACATACACATTGCAGTAATTGCATGTATACTAGAAGGGTTAAGCTTTAATGCCATCTTACATAATATGCACACGACGGGTTATGCTTTAATGCCATCTGATCTCTTATTTCCATCATGGAGGACACATACAGCATGAAAATGAACAGATATTAGCACTAGCATTAGATCGTTAGCATTAGCAAGTTAGCATTAGCATTCAAACTTAAACATTGCAGTACTTGCATGTATACAACAAGGGTTAAGCTTTAATGCCATCTAATCTAATATGCCCACGAAGGGTTATGCTTTACTGCCATCTGATCTCTTATTTCCATCATAGAGGACACGTACAGTATGAAATTGAGCAGATATTACCACTAGCATTAGATCGCTAGGTACAGCAAGTTAGCTTTAGTATTCAAACTTTAACCTTGCTGTTGTTGCATGTTTACAAGAAGGGTTAAGCTTTAATGGCATCTAATCAAATATGCCCACGAAGGGTTATGCTTTACTGCCATCTGATCTCTTATTTCCATCATAGAGGACACGTAGAGCATGAAAATGAACAGATATTAGCACTAGCATTAGATCGCTAGCATTAGCAAGTTAGCATAAGCATTCAAACTTTAACATTGATGTATGTGCATTTATACAAGATGGGTTAAGCTTTAATGCCATCTAATCTAATATGCCCATGAAGGGTTATGCTTAAATGTCATCTGATCTCTTATTTCCATCAGAGATGTTACGTACAGTATGACAATGACCAGATAATAGCTCTCGCATTAGATCGCTAGCATTGGCATGTTAGCATTAGTATTCAAACTTACACATTGCAGTACTTGCATGTATACAAGAAGGGTTAAGCTTTAATGCCATCTAATCTAATATGCCTACGAAGGGTTATGCTTGAATGCCATCTGATCTCTTATTTCCATCATAGAGGACACGTAGTGTATGAATATACCAGATATTAGCACTAGCATTAGCTCGCTAGTATTAGCAAGTTAGCATTAGCATTCAACCTTTAACATTGTTGTATTTGCATGTATACAAGAAGGGTTAAGCTTTAATGCCATCTAATCTAATATGCCCTGGAAGGGTTATGCTTTAATTCCATCTGATCTCTTATTTCCATCATAGAGGACACGTAGAGTATGAAAATGACCAGATATTAGCACTAGCATTAGAGCGCTAGCATTAGCAAGTTAGCATTAGCATTCAAACTTTAACATTGCTGTATTTGCATCTATACAAGAAGGGTTAAGCTTTAATGGCATCTTATCTAATATGCCTACGAAGGGTTATGCTTTAATGCCATCTGATCTCGTATTTCCATCAAAGAGTACACGTACAGTTTGAAAATGACCAGATATTAGCACTAGCATTAGAACGCTAGCTTTAGCAAGTTAGTATTAGCATTCAAACTTTAACATTACTGTACTTGCATATATACAAGAAGGGTGAAGGTTCAATGCCATCTAATTTCGTACTCCCATGAAGGGTTATGCTTTCATGCCATCTGATCTCTTACTTCCATCATAGAGGACACGTCCAGTCTGAAAATGATTAGATATTAGCACTAGCATGAGATTGCTAACATTAGCAAGTTAGCATAAGCATTCAAACTTTAACATTACTGTATTTGAATATATACAAGAAGGGTTAAGCTTTAATGCCTTCTGATATCATATTCCCAATACGGGTTAAGTTTAATGCCATCTGATCTCTTATTTCCATCATAGGGGACGCGTACAGTATGAAAATGACCAGATATTATCACTAGCATTAGATTGCTAGCATTAGCATGTTAGCATTAGTATTCAATCTTACACATTGCAGTACTTGCATGTATACAAGAAGGGTTAAGCTTTAATGCCATCTAATCTAATATGCCCACGAAGGGTTATGCTTTAAAGCCATCTGATCTCTTATTTCCATCATAGAGGACACGTACAGTATGAAAATGAACAGATATTAGCACTAGCATTAGATCGTTAGCATTAGCAAGTTAGCATTAGCATTCAAACTTAAACATTGCAGTACTTGTATGTATACAAGAAGGGTTAAGCTTTAATGCCATCTAATCTAATATGCCCACGAAGGGTTATGCTATAATGCCATCAGATCTCTTATTTCCATCATAGAGGACACGTACAGTATGAAAATGACCAGATATTAGCACTAGCATTAGATCGCTAGGATTAGCAAGTTAGCATTAGCATTCAAACTTTAACATTGCTGTATTTGCATGAATACAAGAAGGGTTGCTTTTTTAATGCCATCTAATCTAATATGCCTACGATGGGTTATGCTTTAATGCCATCTGATCTCTTATTTCCATCATAGAGGACACGTAGAGCATGAAAATGACCAGATATTAGTACTAGCATTAGCAAGTTAGCATTAGCATTCAAACTTAAACATTGCAGTACTTGCATGTATACAAGAAGGGTTAAGCTTTAATGCCATCTAATCTAATATGCCCACGAAGGGTTATGCTTTAATGCCATCAGATCTCTTATTTCCATCATAGAGGACACGTACAGTATGAAAATGACCAGATATTAGCACTAGCATTAGATCGCTAGCATTAGCTAGTTAGCATTAGCATCCAACCTTTAACATTGCTGTATTTGCATGTATACAAGAAGGGTTAAGCTTTAATGCCATCTAATCTAATATGCCCTTGAAGGGTTATGCTTTAAAGCCATCTCATCTCTTATTTCCATCATGCACAGTATGAAAATGACCAGATATTAGCACTAGCATTAGGCTAGCATTAGCAAGTTAGCATAAGCATTCAAACTTTAACATTGATGTATGTGCATTTATACAAGACGGGTTAAGCTTTAATGCCATCTAATCTAATATGCCCATGAAGGGTTATGCTTAAATGTCATCTGATCTCTTATTTCCATCAGAGATGTTACGTACAGTATGACAATGACCAGATAATAGCTCTCGCATTAGATCGCTAGCATTGGCATGTTAGCATTAGTATTCAAACTTACACATTGCAGTACTTGCATGTATACAAGAAGGGTTAAGCTTTAATGCCATCTAATCTGATATGCCTACGAAGGGTTATGCTTGAATGCCATCTGATCTCTTATTTCCATCATAGAGGACACGTAGTGTATGAAAATGACCAGAAATTAGCACTAGCATTAGCTCGCTAGCATTAGCAAGTTAGCATTAGCATTCAACCTTTAACATTGCTGTATTTGCATGTATACAAGAAGGGTTAAGCTTTAATGCCATCTTATCTAATATGCCCTGGAAGGGTTATGCTTTAATGCCATCTGATCTCTTATTTCCATCATAGAGGACACGTAGAGTATGAAAATGACCAGATATTAGCACTAGCATTAGAGCGCTAGCATTAGCAAGTTAGCATTAGCATTCAAACTTTAACATTGCTGTATTTGCATCTATACAAGAAGGGTTAAGCTTTAATGGCATCTTATCTAATATGCCTACGAAGGGTTATGCTTTAATGCCATCTGATCTCTTATTTCCATCAAAGAGTACACGTACAGTTTGAAAATGACCAGATATTAGCACTAGCATTAGAACGCTAGCTTAAGCAAGTTAGTATTAGCATTCAAACTTTAACATTAATGTACTTGCATATATACAAGAAGGGATAAGCTTTAATGCCTTCTGATATCATATTCCCAATACGGGTTACGTTTAATGCCATCTGATCTCTTATTTCCATCATAGGGGACGCGTACAGTATGAAAATGACTAGATATTAGCACTAGCATGAGATTGCTAACATTAGCAAGTTAGCATAAGCATTCAAACTTTAACATTACTGCATTTGAATATATACAAGAAGGGTTAAGCTTTAATGCCTTCTGATATCATATTCCCAATACGGGTTACGTTTAATGCCATCTGATCTCTTATTTCCATCATAGGGGACGCGTACAGTATGAAAATGACCAGATATTATCACTAGCATTAGATTGCTAGCATTAGCAAGTTAGCATTAGCATTCAAACTTTAACATTGCTGTATTTACATATATACAAGATGGGTCAAGATTTAATGCCATCTAATCCCATATGCCTATGAAGGGTTATGCTTTAATGCCATTTGATCTCTTATTTCCATCAAAGAGGACACGTACAGTAGCAAAATGACCAGATATGAGCTCTAGCATTAGATCGCTAGCATTAGCAAGTTAGCTTTAGCATTCAAACTTAACATTGGTTATTTGCATATATACAAGAAGGGTTAAGCTTTAATGCCATCAAATCTCATATGCCCATGAAGGGTTATGTTTTAATTCCATCTGATCTCTTATTTCCATCATAGAGGCCACGTAGAGTATGAAAATGACCAGATATTAGCACTATCATTAGATCGCTAGCATTAGCAAGTTAGCATTAGCATTCAAACTTTAACATTGCTGTATTTACAGAAATACAAGATGGTTCAAGATTTAATGCCATCTAATCCCATATGCCTATGACGGGTTATGCTTTAATGCCATCTGATCTCTTATTTCCATCAAAGAGGACACGTACAGTAGCAAAATGACCAGATATGAGCTCTAGCATTAGATCGCTAGCATTAGCAATTTAGCATTAGCATTCAAACTTAAACATTGCAGTACTAGCATGTATACAAGAAGGGTTAAGCTTTAATGGCATCTAATCTAATATGCCCGTGAAGGGTAATGCTTTTATGCCATCTGATCTCTTATTTCCATCATAGAGGACACGTAGAGTATGAAAATGACCAGATATTAGCACTTGCATTAAATCGCTAGCATTAGCAAGTTAGCATTAGCATTCAAACTTAAACATTGCAGTACTTGCATGTATACAAGAAGGGATAAGCTTTAATGCCATCTAATCTAATATGCCCATGAAGGGTTATGCTTTAATGGCATCTGATCTCTTATTTCCATCATAGAGGACACGTACAGTATGAAAATGACCAGATATTAGCACTAGTATTAGATCGCTAGCATTAGCAAGTTTGCATAAGCATTCAAACTTTAACCTTGATGTATTTGCATGTATACAAGACGGGTTAAGCTTTAATGCCATCTAATCTAATATGCCCACGAAGGGTTATGCTTGAATGTCATCTGATCTCTTATTTCCATCATTGAGGACACGTACAGTATGAAAATGAACAGATATTAGCACTAGCATTAGATCGTTAGCATTAGCAAGTTAGCATTAGCATTCAAACTTAAACATTGCAGTACTTGCATGTATACAAGAAGGGTTAAGCTTTAATGCCATCTAATCTAATATGCCCACGAAGGGTTATGCTTTAATGTCATCTGATCTCTTATTTCCATCATAGAGGACATGTACAGTATGAAAATGACCAGATATTAGCACTAGCATTAGATCGCTAGCATTTGCATGTTTGCATAAGCATTCAAACTTTAACATTAATGTATTTGCATGTATACAAGACGGGTTAAGCTTTAATGCCATCTAATCTTATTTGCCAATGAAGGGTTATGCTTTAATGTCATCTGATCTCTTATTTCCATCATAGAGGACCCGTAGAGTATGAAAATGACCAGATATTAGCACTAGCATTTGATTGTTAGAATTAGCAAGTTTGCATGAGCTTTCAAACTTAAACATTGCAGTACTTGCATATATACAAGATGGGATAAGCTTTAATACCATCTAATCTAATATGCCCATGAAGGGTTATGCTTTAATGCCATCTGATCTCTTATTTCCATCAATAAGGACACGTAGTGTATGAAAATGAACAGATATTAGCACTTGCATTAGATCGCTAGCATTAGCAAGTGAGCATAAGCATTCAAACTTTAACATTGATGTCTTTGCATTTATACAAGACGGGTTAAGCTTTAAAGCCATCTAATCTAATATGCCCATGAAGGGTTATGCTTTAATGTCATCTGATCTCTTATTTCCATCATAGAGGTTACTGCAGTATGACAATGACCAAATATTAGCTCTAGCATTAGATCGCTAGCATTAGCATGTTAGCATTAGTATTCAAACTTACGTATTGTAGTACTTGCATGTATACCAGAAGGGTTAAGCTTAAATGACATCTTACATAATATGCACACGAAGGGTTATGCTTTAATGCCATATGATCTCTTATTTCCATCATAGAGGACACATACAGTATGAAAATGAACAGATATTAGCACTAGCATTAGATCGTTAGCATTAGCAAGTTAGCATTAGCATTCAAACTTAAACATTGCAGTACTTGCATGTATACAACAAGGGTTAAGCTTTAATGCCATCTAATCTAATATGCCCACGAAGGGTGATGCTTTAATGCAATCTGATCTCTAAATTCGATCATAGAGGACACGTACAGTATGAAAATGAACAGATATTTGCATTAGCATTATATTGTTAGCATTAGCAAGTTATAATTAGCATTCAAGCTCAAACATTGCAGTACTGGCATGTATACAAGAATGGTTAAGCTTTAATGGCATCTAATCTAATATGCCCACGGAGGGTTCTGCTTTAATGCCAGCTGATCTCTTATTTCCATCATAGAGGACACGTAGAGTATGAAAATGACCAGATATTAGCACTAGCATTAGATCGTTAGCATTAGCAAGTTAGCATTAGCATTTAAACTTAAACATTGCAGTACTTGCATGTATACAAGAAGGGTTAAGCTTTAATGCCATCTGATCTCTTATTTTCATCATAGAGGACACGTAGAGTATGAAAATGACCAGATATTAGCACTAGCATTTGATTGTTAGAATTAGCAAGTTTGCATTAGCTTTCAAACTTAAACATTGCAGTACTTGCAGATATATAAGAAGGGATAAGCTTTAATACCATCTAATCTAATATGCCCATGAAGGGTTATGCTTTAATGCCATCTGATCTCTTATTTCCATCATAGAGGACACATACAGTATGAAAAATGATCAGATATTAGCACTAGCATTAGATCGCCAGCATTTGCAAGTTAGCAAAAAGCATTCAAACTTTAAAATTGATGTATTTGCATGTATACAAGAAGGGTTAAGCTTTAATGCCATCTAATCTAATATGCCCATGAAGGGTTATGCTTTAATCTCATCTGATCTCTTATTTCCATCATAGAGGTTACCTAGAGTATGACAATGACCAGACATTAGCTCTAGCATTAGATCGCTAGCATTAGCATGTTAGCATTAGTATTCAATCTTACACATTGCAGTACTTGCATGTATACAAGAAGGGTTGCTTTTTAATGCCATCTAATCTAATATGCCCAACGAAGGGTTATGTTTTTTAATGCCATCTGATCTCTTATTTCCATCATAGAGGACGCGCGTACAGTATGAAAATGACCAGATATTATCACTAGCATTAGATTGCTAGCATTAGCAAGTTAGCATTTGCATTCAAACTTTAACATTGCTGTATTTGCATATATACAAGAAGGGTTGCTTTAATACCATCTAATCTATATTCCCATGAAGGGTTATGCTTTAATGCCATCTGATCTCTTATTACCATCATAGAGGACGGTACAGTATGAAAATGACCAGATATTATCACTAGCATTAGATTGCTAGCATTAGCAAGTTAGCATTTGCATTCAAACTTTAACATTACTGTATTTGCATATATACAGGAAGGGTTAATTAATGGCATCTAATCTCATATTCCAATGAAGGGTTATGCTTAAATGCCATCTGATCTCTTATTTCCATCATAAAGGACAAGCACAGTATGAAAATGACCAGATATTAGCATTAGCATTAGATCGCTAGCATTAGCAAGTAAGAATTTGCATTCATACTTTCACATTGCAGTTCTTGCATGTATACAAGAAGGGTTAAGCTTTAATGCCAACTGATCTCATATCCCATGAAGGGTTAGGCTTTAATGCCATCTGATCTCTTAATACCATCATAGTGGACACGTACAGTATGACAATGACCAGATATTAGCAGTAGCATTAGATCGCTAGCATTAGCATTCAAACTTTAACATTGGTTATTTGCATATATACAGGAAGGGTTAAGCTTTAATGCCATCAAATCTCATATGCCCATGAAGGGTTATGTTTAAATTCCATCTGATCCTTATTTCCATCATAGAGGCCACGTACAGTATGAAAATGACCACATATTAGCACTAGCATTAGATCGCTAGCATTAGCAAGTTAGCAGTATCATTCAAACTTTAACATTGCTGTATTTGCATGTATACAAGAAGGGTTAAGCTTTAATGCCATCTAATCTAAAATGCCCATGAAGGGTTATGCTTTAATGCCCTCTGATCTCTTATTTCCATCATAGAGGACACGTAGTGTATGAAAATGACCAGATATTAGCACTAGCATTAGATCGCTAGCATTAGCAAGTTAGCATAAGCATTCAAACTTTAACATTGATGTATTTGCATTCATACAAGACGGGTTAAGCTTTCATGCCATCTAATCTAATATGCCCATGAAGGGTTATGCTTTAATGTCATCTGATCTCTTATTTCCATCATAGAGGTTACTGCAGTATGACAATGACCAAATATTAGCTCAAGCATTAGATCGCTAGCATTAGCATGTTAGCATTAGTATTCAAACTTACATATTGTAGTACTTGCATGTATACCAGAAGGGTTAAACTTTAATGCCATCTAACATAATGTGCACACGAAGGGTTATGCTTTAATGCCATCTGATCTCTTATTTCCATCATAGAGAACACATACAGTATGAAAATGAACAGATATTAGCACTAGCATTAGATCGTTAGCATTAGTAAGTTAGCATTAGCAATGATACTTAAACATTGCAGTACTTGCATGTATACAACAAGGGTTAAGCTTTAATGCCATCTAATCTAATATGCCCACGAAGGGTGATGCTTTAATGCCATCTGATCTCTAAATTCCATCATAGAGGACACGTACAGGATGAAAATGAACAGATATTAGCATTATCATTATATTGTTAGAATTAACAAGTTATAATTAGCATTCAAACTTAAACATTGCAATACTGGCATGTATACAAGAAGGGTTATGCTTTAATGGCATCTAATCTAATATGCCCACGATGGGTTATGCTTTAATGCCATCTGATCTCTTATTTCCATCATAGAGGACACGAGAGTATGAAAATGACCAGATATTAGCACTAGCATTAGATCGTTAGCATTATCAAGTTAGCATTAGCATTCAAACTTAAACATTGCAGTACTTGCATGTATACAAGAAGGGTTGTTTTTAATGCCATCTAATCTAATATGCCCATTTAAGGGTAATGCTTTTAGTGCCATCTGATTTCTTATTTCCATCATAGAGGACACGTACAGTATGAAAATGACCAGATATTAGCACTCGCATTAGATCGTTAGCATTAACAAGTTAGAATTAGCATTCAAACTTTTAACATTGCAGTACCTGCATGCATAAAAAGAAGGGTTAAGCTTTAATGCCATCTAATCTAATATGCCCATGAAGGTTTATGCTTTAATGCCATCTGATCTCTTATTTCCTTCATTGAGGACACGTGACATTGTGAATATGACCAGATATTAGCACTAGCATTAGATCGCTAGGATTAGCAAGTTAGCATAAGCATTAAAATTTTAACATTGCTGTATTTGCATGTTTACAAGACGGGTTTAGCTTTAATGCCATTTTATCTAATATGCCAATGAAGGGTTATGCTTTAATGTCATCTGATCTCTTATTTCCATCATAGAGGTTATGTACAGTATGACAATGACCAGATATTAGCACTAGCATTAGATCGCTACCATTAGCAAGTTAGCATATGCATTCAAACTTTAACATTGATGTATTTGCATGTATACAAGAAGGGTTGCTTTAATGCCATCTAATCTAATATGCCAATGAAGGGTTATGCTTTTAATGTCATCTGATCTCTTATTTCCATTATAGAGGTTATGTACAGTATGACAATGACCAGATATTAGCTCTAGCATTAGATCGCTAGCATTAGCAAGTTAGCATTAGTATTCAAACATACACATTGCAGTAATTGCATGTATACTAGAAGGGTTAAGCTTTAATGCCATCTTACATAATATGCACACGACGGGTTATGCTTTAATGCCATCTGATCTCTTATTTCCATCATGGAGGACACATACAGCATGAAAATGAACAGATATTAGCACTAGCATTAGATCGTTAGCATTAGCAAGTTAGCATTAGCATTTAAACTTAAACATTGCAGTACTTGCATGTATACAACAAGGGTTGCTTTTTAATGCCATCTAATCTAATATGCCCACGAAGGGTTATGCTTTACTGCCATCTGATCTCTTATTTCCATCATAGAGGACACGTACAGTATGAAAATGAGCAGATATTAGCACTAGCATTAGATCGCTAGGTACAGCAAGTTAGCTTTAGTATTCAAACTTTAACCTTGCTGTTTTTGCATGTTTACAAGAAGGGTTAAGCTTTAATGGCATCTAATCAAATATGCCCACGAAGGGTTATGCTTTACTGCCATCTGATCTCTTATTTCCATCATAGAGGACACGTAGAGTATGAAAATGAACAGATATTAGCACTAGCATTAGATCGTTAGCATTAGCAAGTTAGCATTAGCATTCAAAATTAAACATTGCAGTACTTGCATGTATACAAGAAGGGTTAAGCTTTAATGCCATCTAATCTAATATGCCTACGAAGGGTAATGTTTTACTGCCATCTGATTTCTTATTTCCATCATAGAGGACACGTACAGTATGAAAATGACCAGATATTAGCACTCGCATTAGATCGTGAGCATTAACAAGTTAGCATTAACATTCAAACTTTAACATTGCAGTACTTGCATGTATACAAGAAGGGTTAAGCTTTAATGCCATCTAATCTAATATGCCCATGAAGGTTTATGCTTTAATGCCATCTGATCTCTTATTTCCATCATAGAGGACACGTAGATTATGAATATTACCAGATATTAGCACTAGCATTAGATCGCTAGGATTAGCAAGTTAGCATAAGCATTCAAATTTTAACATTGCTGTATTTGCATTTATACAAGACGGGTTTTGCTTTAATGCCATCTAATCTAATAAGCCAATGAAGGGTTATGCTTTAATGTCATCTGACCTCTTATTTCCATCATAGAGGACACGTACAGTATGACAATGACCAGTTATTAGCTCTAGCATTAGATTGCTAGCATTAGCAAGTTAGCATTTGCATTCAAACTTAAACATTGCAGTACTTGCATGTATACAAGAAGGGTTAAGCTTTAATGCCATCTAACCCAATATGCCCATGAAGGATAATGCTTTAATGCCACCTGATCACTTATTTCCTTCATAGAGGACACGTACAGGATGAAAATGGTCAGATATTAGCACGAGCATCAGATCGCTAGCATTAGCAAGTTTGCATAAGCATTCAAAATTTAACTTAGCTGTATTTGCAGGTATACAAGAAGAGTTATGCTTTAATGCCATCTAATCTAATATGCCAATGACGGGTTATGCTTTATTGTCATCTGATCTCTTATTTCCATCATAGAGGTTATGTACAGTATGACAATGACCAGATATTAGCACTAGCATTAGATCGCTACCATTAGCAAGTTAGCATATGCATTAAAACTTTTTTAACATTGATGTATTTGCATGTATACAAGAAGGGTTAAGCTTTTTAATGCCATCTAATCTAAAATGCCAATGAAGGGTTATGATTTAATGTCATGTGATCTCTTATTTCCATTATAGAGGTTATGTACAGTATGACAATGACCAGATATTAGCTCTAGGATTAGATCGCTAGCATTAGCAAGTTAGCATTAGTATTCAAACATTCACATTGCAGTACTTGCATGTATACAAGAAGGGTTGCTTTTAATGCCATCTTACATAATATGCACACGACGGGTTATGCTTTTAATGCCATCTGATCTCTTATTTCCATCATAGAGGACACATACAGTATGAAAATGAACAGATATTAGCACTAGCATTAGATCGTTAGCATTAGCAAGTTAGCATTAGCATTCAAACTTAAACATTGCAGTACTTGCATGTATACAACAAGTTAAGCTTTTAATGCCATCTAATCTAATATGCCCACGAAGGGTTATGCTTTAATGCCATCTGATCTCTTATTTCCATCATAGAGACACGTACAGTATGAAAAATGAGCAGATATTAGCACTAGCATTAGATCGCTAGGTAGCAAGTTAGCATTAGCATTCAAACTTTAACCTTTTGTTTTTTGCATTACAAGAAGGGTTGCTTTAATGGCATCTAATCAAATGTGGGTTTGCATTTTTTAATGCCATCTGATCTCTTATTTCCATCATAGAGGACACGTGGGTATGAAAATGAACAGATATTAGCACTAGCATCTAATCAAAGTTAGCATTAGCATTTCCATGTATGGGTTTAATGCCATGTATCTTGCAGAAGGGTTATGCTTTTATGCCATCTGCATTTCCATCATATAAATGAAAATGACCAGATATTAGCACTAGCATTAGATCGCTTTAAGTTAGCCATTCAAACTTAAATATTGCAGTACTTGCATGTTTACAAGAAGGGTTAAGCTTTAATGCCATCTAATCTAATATGCCCATGAAGGGTTGCTTATGCCATCTGGACTTATTTCCATAGAGGACACGAGAGTATGAAAATGAACAGATATTAGCACTAGCATTAGATCGTTAGCATTAGCAAGTTCATTAGCATTCAAACTTTCCATTGCAGTACTTGCAGGTATACAAGAAGGGGCGTTTTAATGCCATCTAATCTAATATGACATGAAGGGATATTAGCATTTCTCATTTCCATCATAGATTATGAAAATGACCAGATTAGCACTAGCATTAGATCGCTAGCATTTGCATGTTTGCATAAGCATTCAAACTTTAACATTAATGTATTTGCATGTATACAAGACGGGTTAAGCTTTAATGCCATCTAATCTTATTTGCCAATGAAGGGTTATGTTTTTAATGTCATCTGATCTCTTATTTCCATCATAGAGGACCGAGAGTATGAAAAATGACCAGATATTAGCACTAGCATTTGATTGTTAGAATTAGCAAGTTTGCATGAGCTTTCAAACTTAAACATTGCAGTACTTGCATATATACAAGATGGGATAAGCTTTAATACCATCTAATCTAATATGCCCATGAAGGGTTATGCTTTTAATGCCATCTGATCTCTTATTTCCATCAATAAGGACACGAGTGTATGAAAAATGAACAGATATTAGCACTTGCATTAGATCGCTAGCATTAGCAAGTGAGCATAAGCATTCAAACTTTTAACATTGATGTCTTTTGCATTTATACAAGACGGGTTAAGCTTTAAAGCCATCTAATCTAATATGCCCATGAAGGGTTATGCTTTAATGTCATCTGATTCTTATTTCCATCATAGAGGTTACTGCAGTATGACAATGACCAAATATTAGCTCTAGCATTAGATCGCTAGCATTAGCATGTTAGCATTAGTATTCAAACTTACGTATTGTAGTACTTGCATGTATACCAGAAGGGTTAAGCTTTTAAATGACATCTACATAATATGCACACGAAGGGTTATGCTTTAATGCCATATGATCTCTTATTTCCATCATAGAGGACACATACAGTATGAAAATGAACAGATATTAGCACTAGCATTAGATCGTTAGCATTAGCAAGTTAGCATTAGCATTCAAACTTAAACATTGCAGTACTTGCATGTATACAACAAGGGTTAAGCTTTAATGCCATCTAATCTAATATGCCCACGAAGGGTGATGCTTTAATGCAATCTGATCTCTAAATTCGATCATAGAGGACACGTACAGTATGAAAATGAACAGATATTAGCATTAGCATTATATTGTTAGCATTAGCAAGTTATAATTAGCATTCAAGCTCAAACATTGCAGTACTGGCATGTATACAAGAATGGTTAAGCTTTAATGGCATCTAATCTAATATGCCCACGGAGGGTTCTGCTTTAATGCCAGCTGATCTCTTATTTCCATCATAGAGGACACGTAGAGTATGAAAATGACCAGATATTAGCACTAGCATTAGATCGTTAGCATTAGCAAGTTAGCATTAGCATTTAAACTTAAACATTGCAGTACTTGCATGTATACAAGAAGGGTTAAGCTTTAATGCCATCTGATCTCTTATTTTCATCATAGAGGACACGTAGAGTATGAAAATGACCAGATATTAGCACTAGCATTTGATTGTTAGAATTAGCAAGTTTGCATTAGCTTTCAAACTTAAACATTGCAGTACTTGCAGATATATAAGAAGGATAAGCTTTAATACCATCTAATCTAATATGCCCATGAAGGGTTATGCTTTTTAATGCCATCTGATCTCTTATTTCCATCATAGAGGACACATACAGTATGAAAATGATCAGATATTAGCACTAGCATTAGATCGCCAGCATTTGCAAGTTAGCAAAAGCATTCAAACTTTAAAATTGATGTATTTGCATGTATACAAGAAGGGTTAAGCTTTAATGCCATCTAATCTAATATGCCCATGAAGGGTTATGCTTTAATCTCATCTGATCTCTTATTTCCATCATAGAGGTTACCTAGAGTATGACAATGACCAGACATTAGCTCTAGCATTAGATCGCTAGCATTAGCATGTTAGCATTAGTATTCAATCTTACACATTGCAGTATTTGCATGTATACATGAAGGGGGTTGCTTTAATGCCATCTAATCTAATATGCCCACGAAGGGTTATGCTTTTAATGCCATCTGATCTCTTATTTCCATCATAGAGACGCAGACAGTATGAAAATGACCAGATATTATCACTAGCATTAGATTGCTAGCATTAGCAAGTTAGCATTTGCATTCAAACTTTAACATTGCTGTATTTGCATATATACAAGAAGGGTTAAGTTTTTAATACCATCTAATCTCATATTCCCATGAAGGGGTTATGCTTTAATGCCATCTGATCTCTTATTACCATCATAGAGGACGCGTACAGTATGAAAATGACCAGATATTATCACTAGCATTAGATTGCTAGCATTAGCAAGTTAGCATTTGCATTCAAACTTTTAACATTACTGTATTTGCATATATACAGGAAGGGTTAAGCTTTAATGGCATCTAATCTCATATTCCAATGAAGGGTTATGCTTAAATGCCATCTGATCTCTTATTTCCATCATAAAGGACAAGCACAGTATGAAAATGACCAGATATTAGCATTAGCATTAGATCGCTAGCATTAGCAAGTAAGAATTTGCATTCATACTTTCACATTGCAGTACTTGCATGTATACAAGAAGGGTTAAGCTTTAATGCCAACTGATCTCATATCCCATGAAGGGTTAGGCTTTAATGCCATCTGATCTCTTTAATACCATCATAGTGACACGCATAGTATGACAATGACCAGATATTAGCAGTAGCATTAGATCGCTAGCATTAGCATTCAAACTTTAACATTGGTTATTTGCATATATACAGGAAGGGTTAAGCTTTAATGCCATCAAATCTCATATGCCCATGAAGGGTTATGTTTAAATTCCATCTGATCCTTATTTCCATCATAGAGGCCACGTACAGTATGAAAATGACCACATATTAGCACTTGCATTAGATCGCTAGCATTAGCAAGTTAGCAGTATCATTCAAACTTTAACATTGCTGTATTTGCATGTATACAAGAAGGGTTAAGCTTTAATGCCATCTAATCTAAAATGCCCATGAAGGGTTATGCTTTAATGCCCTCTGATCTCTTATTTCCATCATAGAGGACACGTAGTGTATGAAAATGACCAGATATTAGCACTAGCATTAGATCGCTAGCATTAGCAAGTTAGCATTAGCATTCAAACTTTAACATTGATGTATTTGCATTCATACAAGACGGGTTAAGCTTTCATGCCATCTAATCTAATATGCCCATGAAGGGTTATGCTTTAATGTCATCTGATCTCTTATTTCCATCATAGAGGTTACTGCAGTATGACAATGACCAAATATTAGCTCAAGCATTAGATCGCTAGCATTAGCATGTTAGCATTAGTATTCAAACTTACATATTGTAGTACTTGCATGTATACCAGAAGGGTTAAACTTTAATGCCATCTAACATAATGTGCACATAAGGGTTATGCTTTAATGCCATCTGATCTCTTATTTCCATCATAGAGAACACATACAGTATGAAAATGAACAGATATTAGCACTAGCATTAGATCGTTAGCATTAGTAAGTTAGCATTAGCAATGATACTTAAACATTGCAGTACTTGCATGTATACAACAAGGGTTAAGCTTTAATGCCATCTAATCTAATATGCCCACGAAGGGTGATGCTTTAATGCCATCTGATCTCTAAATTCCATCATAGAGGACACGTACAGGATGAAAATGAACAGATATTAGCATTATCATTATATTGTTAGAATTAACAAGTTATAATTAGCATTCAAACTTAAACATTGCAATACTGGCATGTATACAAGAAGGGTTATGCTTTAATGGCATCTAATCTAATATGCCCACGATGGGTTATGCTTTAATGCCATCTGATCTCTTATTTCCATCATAGAGGACACGTAGAGTATAAAAATGACCAGATATTAGCACTAGCATTAGATCGTTAGCATTATCAAGTTAGCATTAGCATTCAAACTTAAACATTGCAGTACTTGCATGTATACAAGAAGGGTTAAGCTTTAATGCCATCTAATCTAATATGCCCACGAAGGGTAATGCTTTAGTGCCATCTGATTTCTTATTTCCATCATAGAGGACACGTACAGTATGAAAATGACCAGATATTAGCACTCGCATTAGATCGTTAGCATTAACAAGTTAGAATTAGCATTCAAACTTTAACATTGCAGTACCTGCATGCATAAAAGAAGGGTTAAGCTTTAATGCCATCTAATCTAATATGCCCATGAAGGTTTATGCTTTAATGCCATCTGATCTCTTATTTCCTTCATTGAGGACACGTACATTGTGAATATGACCAGATATTAGCACTAGCATTAGATCGCTAGGATTAGCAAGTTAGCATAAGCATTAAAATTTTAACATTGCTGTATTTGCATGTTTACAAGACGGGTTTAGCTTTAATGCCATTTTATCTAATATGCCAATGAAGGGTTATGCTTTAATGTCATCTGATCTCTTATTTCCATCATAGAGGTTATGTACAGTATGACAATGACCAGATATTAGCACTAGCATTAGATCGCTACCATTAGCAAGTTAGCATATGCATTCAAACTTTAACATTGATGTATTTGCATGTATACAAGAAGGGTTAAGCTTTAATGCCATCTAATCTAATATGCCAATGAAGGGTTATGCTTTAATGTCATCTGATCTCTTATTTCCATTATAGAGGTTATGTACAGTATGACAATGACCAGATATTAGCTCTAGCATTAGATCGCTAGCATTAGCAAGTTAGCATTAGTATTCAAACATACACATTGCAGTAATTGCATGTATACTAGAAGGGTTAAGCTTTAATGCCATCTGATCTCTTATTTCCATCATGGAGGACACATACAGCATGAAAATGAACAGATATTAGCACTAGCATTAGATCGTTAGCATTAGCAAGTTAGCATTAGCATTTAAACTTAAACATTGCAGTACTTGCATGTATACAACAAGGGTTAAGCTTTAATGCCATCTAATCTAATATGCGCACGAAGGGTTATGCTTTACTGCCATCTGATCTCTTATTTCCATCATAGAGACACGTACAGTATGAAAATGAGCAGATATTAGCACTAGCATTAGATAGCTAGGTACAGCAAGTTAGCTTTAGTATTCAAACTTTAACCTTGCTGTTTTTGCATGTTTACAAGAAGGGTTAAGCTTTAATGGCATCTAATCAAATATGCCCACGAAGGGTTATGCTTTACTGCCATCTGATCTCTTATTTCCATCATAGAGGACACGAGAGAGTATGAAAATGAACAGATATTAGCACTAGCATTAGATCGTTAGCATTAGCAAGTTAGCATTAGCATTCAAAATTAAACATTGCAGTACTTGCATGTATACAAGAAGGGTTAAGCTTTAATGCCATCTAATCTAATATGCCTACGAAGGGTAATGTTTTACTGCCATCTGATTTCTTATTTCCATCATAGAGGACACGTACAGTATGAAAATGACCAGATATTAGCACTCGCATTAGATCGTGAGCATTAACAAGTTAGCATTAACATTCAAACTTTAACATTGCAGTACTTGCATGTATACAAGAAGGGTTAAGCTTTAATGCCATCTAATCTAATATGCCCATGAAGGTTTATGCTTTAATGCCATCTGATCTCTTATTTCCATCATAGAGGACACGTAGATTATGAATATTACCAGATATTAGCACTAGCATTAGATCGCTAGGATTAGCAAGTTAGCATAAGCATTCAAAATTTAACTTAGCTGTATTTGCAGGTATACAAGAAGAGTTATGCTTTAATGCCATCTAATCTAATAAGCCAATGAAGGGTTATGCTTTAATGTCATCTGACCTCTTATTTCCATCATAGAGGACACGTACAGTATGACAATGACCAGTTATTAGCTCTAGCATTAGATTGCTAGCATTAGCAAGTTAGCATTTGCATTCAAACTTAAACATTGCAGTACTTGCATGTATACAAGAAGGGTTAAGCTTTAATGCCATCTAACCCAATATGCCCATGAAGGATAATGCTTTAATGCCACCTGATCACTTATTTCCTTCATAGAGGACACGTACAGTATGAAAATGGTCAGATATTAGCACGAGCATTAGATCGCTAGCATTAGCAAGTTTGCATAAGCATTCAAAATTTAACTTAGCTGTATTTGCAGGTATACAAGAAGAGTTATGCTTTAATGCCATCTAATCTAATATGCCAATGACGGGTTATGCTTTATTGTCATCTGATCTCTTATTTCCATCATAGAGGTTATGTACAGTATGACAATGACCAGATATTAGCACTAGCATTAGATCGCTACCATTAGCAAGTTAGCATATGCATTAAAACTTTAACATTGATGTATTTGCATGTATACAAGAAGGGTTAAGCTTTAATGCCATCTAATCTAAAATGCCAATGAAGGGTTATGATTTAATGTCATGTGATCTCTTATTTCCATTATAGAGGTTATGTACAGTATGACAATGACCAGATATTAGCTCTAGGATTAGATCGCTAGCATTAGCAAGTTAGCATTAGTATTCAAACATTCACATTGCAGTACTTGCATGTATACAAGAAGGGTTAAGCTTTAATGCCATCTTACATAATATGCACACGACGGGTTATGCTTTAATGCCATCTGATCTCTTATTTCCATCATAGAGGACACATACAGTATGAAAATGAACAGATATTAGCACTAGCATTAGATCGTTAGCATTAGCAAGTTAGCATTAGCATTCAAACTTAAACATTGCAGTTTTTGCATGTATACAACAATTAGCTTTAATGCCATCTAATCTAATTCAAACTTTTGCCAAATTTCCATTGCGTACAGTATGAAAATACAGATATTAGCATAGCATTAGATACAAGCAAGTTAGCATTAGCATTCAAACTTTTTTTGTTTTGCCATCTTTAATCTAATCAAATATGCCCATGAAGGGTTAATGCTTTACTGCCATCTGATTTCTTATTTCCATCATAGAGGACACGTACAGTATGAAAATGAACAGATATTAGCACTAGCATTAGATCGTTAGCATTAACAAGTTAGCATTAGCATTCAAACTTAAACATTGCTGTACTTGCATGTATACAAGAAGGGTTAAGCTTTAATGCCATCTAATCTAATATGCCCATGAAGGGTTATGCTTTTTGCCATCTGATTTCTTATTTCCATCATAGAGGACACGTACATTATGAATATGACCAGATATTAGCACTAGCATTAGATCCATTCAAGTTAGCAAAAGCATTCAAAATTTTAAAATTGCTGTATTTGCATGTATACAAGAAGGGTTAATCTATAATGCCATCTAATCTAATATGCCAATGAAGGGTTATGCTTTTATCTCATCTGACCTCTTATTTCCATTAGGACACGTACAGTATGACAATGACCAGTTATTAGCTCTAGCATTAGATTGCTAGAATTAGCATTAGCATTTGCATTCAAACTTAAACATTGCAGTACTTGCAAGTATACAAGAAGGGTTAAGCTTTAATGCCATCTAACCCAATATGCCCATGAACGGTCATACTTTAATGCCACCTGATGACTTATTTCCTTCATAGAGGACACGTACAGTATGAAAATAGTCAGATATTAGCACGAGCATTAGATTGCTAGCATTAGCAAGTTAGCATAAGAATTCAAACTTTAACTTTGCAGTATTTGCAGGTATACAAGAAAAAGAGTTATTCTTTAATGCCATCTAATCTAATATGCCAATGGACAAGAAGGTTTATGCTTTAATGTCGGTTTATGCTTTAATGTCTGATCTCTTATTTCCATCATAGAGGTTATGTACAGTATGACAATGACCAGATATTAGCACTAGGATTAGATCGCTACCATTAGCAAGTTAGCATATGCATTCAAACTTTAACATTGATGTATTTGCATGTATACAAGAAGGGTTAAGCTTTAATGCCATCTAATCTAATATGCCAATGAAGGGTTATGCTTTAATGTCATCTGATCTCTTATTTCCATTATCGAGGTTATGTACAGTATGACAATGACCAGATATTAGCTCTAGTATTAGATCGCTAGCATTAGCAAGTTATCATTAGTATTCAAACATACACATTGCAGTATTTGCATGTATACAAGAAGGGTTAAGCTTTAATGTCATCTTACATAATATGCACACGACGGGTTATGCTTTAATGCCATCTGATCTCTTATTTCCATCATAGAGGACACATACAGTATGAAAATGAACAGATATTAGCACTAGCATTAGAACGTTAGCATTAGCAAGTTAGCATTAGCATTCAAACTTAAACATTGTAGTACTTGCATGTATACAACAAGGGTTAAGCTTTAATGCCATCTAATCTAATATGCCTACGAAGGGTTATGCTTTAATGCCGTCTGATCTCTTATTTCCATCAAAGAGTACACGTGCAGTATTAAAATTACCAGATATTAGCACTAGCATTAGATCGCTGGATACAGCAAGTTAGCATTAGCATTCAAACTTTAACATTGCTGTTTTTGTATGTTTACAAGAAGGGTTAAGTTTTAATGGCATCTAATCTAATATGCCCACGAAGGGTTATGCTTTAATGCCATCTGATCTCTTATTTCCATCATAGAGGACACGTAGAGTATGAAAATGACCAGATATTAGCACTAGCCTTAGATCGCTAGCATTAGCAAGTTTGCATTAGCATTCAAACTTTAACATTGCTGTATTTGCATCTATATAAGAAGGGTTAAGCTTTAATGGCATCTAATCTAATATGCCTATGAAGGGTTATGCTTTAATGCCGTCTGATCTCTTATTTCCATCAAAGAGTACACGTGCAGTATTAAAATTACCAGATATTAGCACTAGCATTAGATCGCTAGCTTAAGAAAGTTAGTATTAGCATTCAAACATTACCATTACTGTATTTGCATATATACAAGAAGGGTGAAGGTTAAATGCCATCTAATTTCGTATTCCCATGAAGGGTTTTGCTTTGATGCCATCTGATGTCTTATTTCCATCAAAGAGGACACATCCAGTATGAAAATGACTGGATATTAGAACTAGCATGAGATCGCTAACATTAGCAAGTTAGCATTAGTATTAAAACTTTAACATTACTGTATTTGAATATATACAAGAAGGGTTAAGCTTTAATGCCATCTGATCTCATATTCCCATTACGGGTAACGTTTAATGTCATCTGATCTCTTATTACCATCATAGAGGACACGTACAATATGGAAATGACCAGATATATGCACCAGCATTAGATCGCAATCATTAGCAAGTTCGCATTAGCATTCGAACTTTAACATTACTGTATTTGCATATATACAGGAAGGGTTAAGCTGTAGTGGCATCTTATCTCATATTCCAATAAAGGGTTATGCTTAAATGCCATCTGATCTCTTATTTCCATCATAAAGGACAAGTACAGTATGAAAATGACCAGATATTAGCATTAGCATTAGATCGCTAGCATTAGCAAGTAAGAATTAGCATTCATACTTTCAAATTGCAGTACTTGCATCTATAAAAGAAGGGTTAAGCTTAAATGCCATCTAACCCAATATGCCCATGAAGGGTAATGCTTCAATGCCACCTGATCACTTATCTCCTTCATAGAAGACACGTACAGTATGAAAATGGTTTGATATTAGCACGAGCATTAGATCGCTAGCATTAGCAAGTTTGCATAAGCATTCAAACTTTAACTTAGCTGTATTTGCAGGTATTCAAGAAGAGTTATGCTTTAATGCCATCTAATCTAATATGCCAATGACGGGTTATGCTTTAATGTCATCTGATCTCTTATTTTCATCATAGAGGTTATGTACAGTATGACAATGAACAGATATTAGCTCTAGGATTAGATCGCTAGCATTAGCAAGTTAGCATTAGTATTCAAACATTCACATTGCAGTACTTGCATGTATACAAGAAGGGTTAAGCTTTAATGCCATCTTACATAATATGCACACGACGGGTTATGCTTTAATGCCATCTGATCTCTTATTTCCATCATCGAGGACACATACAGTATGAAAATGAACAGATATTAGCACTAGCATTAGATCGTTAGCATTAGCAAGTTAGCATTAGCATTCAAACTTAAACATTGCAGTACTTGCATGTATACAACAAGGGTTAAGCTTTAATGCCATCTAATCTAATATGCCCACGAAGGGTTATGCTTTACTGCCATCTGATCTCTTATTTCCATCATAGAGGACACGTACAGTATGAAAATGAGCAGATATTAGCACTAGCATTAGATCGCTAGGTACAGCAAGTTAGCATTAGCATTCAAACTTTAACCTTTTTGTTTTTGCATGTTTACAAGAAGGGTTAAGCTTTAATGGCATCTAATCAAATGTGCCCACGAAGGGTTATGCTTTAATGCCATCTGATCTCTTATTTCCATCATAGAGGACACGTAGAGTATGAAAATGAACAGATATTAGCACTAGCATTAGATCGTTAGCATTAGCAAGTTAGCATTAGCATTCAAACTTAAACATTGCAGTACTTGCATGTATACAAGAAGGGTTAAGCTTTAATGCCATCTAATCTAATATGCCCATGAAGGGTAATGCTTTACTTCCGTCTGATTTCTCATTTCCATCATAGAGGACACGTACAGTATGAAAATGACGAGATATTAGCACTCGCATTAGATCGTTAGCATTAACAAGTTAGCATTTGCATTCAAACTTTGACATTGCTGTACTTGCATGTATACAAGAAGGGTTAAGCTTTAATGCCATCTAATCTAATATGCCCATGAAGGTTTATGCTTTAATGCCATCTGATCTCTTATTTCCATCATAGAGGACACGTACATTATGAATATGACCAGATATTAGCACTAGCATTAGATCGCTAGGATTAGCAAGTTAGCAAAAGCATTCAAATTTTAACATTGCTGTATTTGCATGTATACAAGACGGGTTTATCTATAATGCCATCTAATCTAATATGCCAATGAAGGGTTATGCTTTTATGTCTTCTGACCTCTTATTTCCATCATAGAGGACACGTACAGTATGACAATGACCAGTTATTAGCTCTAGCATTAGATTGCTAGAATTAGCAAGTTAGCATTTGCATTCAAACTTAAACATTGCAGTACTTGCAAGTATACAAGAAGGGTTAAGCTTTAATGCCATCTAACCCAATATGCCCATGAACGGTCATACTTTAATGCCACCTGATGACTTATTTCCTTCATAGAGGACACGTACAGTATGAAAATAGTCAGATATTAGCACGAGCATTAGATCGCTAGCATTAGCAAGTTAGCATAAGAATTCAAACTTTAACTTTGCAGTATTTGCAGGTATACAAGAAGAGTTATGCTTTAATGCCATCTAATCTAATATGCCAATGACGGTTTATGCTTTAATGTCGTCTGATCTCTTATTTCCATCATAGAGGTTATGTACAGTATGACAATGACCAGATATTAGCACTAGGATTAGATCGCTACCATTAGCAAGTTAGCATATGCATTCAAACTTTAACATTCATGTATTTGCATGTATACAAGAAGGGTTAAGCTTTAATGCCATCTAATCTAATATGCCAATGAAGGGTTATGCTTTAATGTCATCTGATCTCTTATTTCCATTATCGAGGATATGTACAGTATGACAATGACCAGATATTAGCTCTAGTATTAGATCGCTAGCATTAGCAAGTTAGCATTAGTATTCAAACATACACATTGCAGTACTTGCATGTATACAAGAAGGGTTAAGCTTAAATGCCATCTTACATAATATGCACACGACGGGTTATGCTTTAATGCCATCTGATCTCTTATTTCCATCATAGAGGACACATACAGTATGAATATGAACAGATATTAGCACTAGCATTAGAACGTTAGCATTAGCAAGTTAGCATTAGCATTCAAACTTAAACATTGTAGTACTTGCATGTATACAACAAGGGTTAAGCTTTAATGCCATCTAATCTAATATGCCCACGAAGGGTTATGCTTTACTGCCATCTGATCTCTTATTTCCATCATAGAGGACACGTACAGAATGAAAATGAGCAGATATTAGCACTAGCATTAGATCGCTAGATACAGCAAGTTAGCATTAGCATTCAAACTTTAACATTGCTGTTTTTGTATGTTTACAAGAAGGGTTAAGCTTTAATGGCATCTAATCTAATATGCCCACGAAGGGTTATGCTTTAATGCCATCTGATCTCTTATTTCCATCATAGAGGACACGTAGAGTATGAAAATGACCAGATATTAGCACTAGCCTTAGATCGCTAGCATTAGCAAATTTGCATTAGCATTCAAACTTTAACATTGCTGTATTTGCATCTATATAAGAAGGGTTAAGCTTTAATGGCATCTAATCTAATATGCCTACGAAGGGTTATGCTTTAATGCCGTCTGATCTCTTATTTCCATCAAAGAGTACACGTGCAGTATTAAAATTACCAGATATTAGCACTAGCATTAGATCGCTAGCTTAAGATAGTTAGTATTAGCATTCAAACATTACCATTACTGTATTTGCATATATACAAGAAGGGTGAAGGTTAAATGCCATCTAATTTCGTATTCCCATGAAGGGTTTTGCTTTGATGCCATCTGATGTCTTATTTTCATCAAAGAGGACACATCCAGTATGAAAATGACTGGATATTAGAACTAGCATGAGATCGCTAACATTAGCAAGTTAGCATTAGCATTAAAACTTTAACATTACTGTATTTGAATATATACAAGAAGGGTTAAGCTTTAATGCCATCTGATCTCATATTCCCATTACGGGTAACGTTTAATGTCATCTGATCTCTTATTACCATCATAGAGGACACGTACAATATGGAAATGACCAGATATATGCACCAGCATTAGATCGCAATCATTAGCAAGTTCGCATTAGCATTCGAACTTTAACATTACTGTATTTGCATATATAAAGGAAGGGTTAAGCTTTAGTGGCATCTAATCTCATATTCCAATAAAGGGTTATGCTTAAATGCCATCTGATCTCTTATTTCCATCATAAAGGACAAGTACAGTATGAAAATGACCAGATATTAGCATTAGCATTAGATCGCTAGCATTAGCAAGTAAGAATTAGCATTCATACTTTCAAATTGCAGTACTTGCATCTATAAAAGAAGGGTTAAGCTTAAATGCCATCTAACCCAATATGCCCATGAAGGGTAATGCTTTAATGCCACCTGATCACTTATCTCCTTCATAGAGGACACGTACAGTATGAAAATGGTTAGATATTAG
Organism: Gymnothorax javanicus; assembly: GCA_029692085.1. Lineage (NCBI taxonomy): Eukaryota > Metazoa > Chordata > Actinopteri > Anguilliformes > Muraenidae > Gymnothorax > Gymnothorax javanicus. The sequence continues at coordinate 14,742,468 of CM056200.1, read as the reverse complement.
CACGAGCATTAGATGGCTACCATTAGCAAGTTTGCATAAGCATTCAAACTTTAGCTGTATTTGCAGGTATGAAGAGTTTGCTTTAATGCCATCTAATCTAATATGCCAAGAAGAGTTATGCTTTAATGTCATCTGATCTCTTATTTCCATCATAGAGAACATGTACAGTATGAAAATGAACAGATATTAGCACTAGCATTAGATCGCTACCATTAGCAAGTTAGCATATGCATTCAAACTTAAACATTGATGTATTTGCATGTATACAAGAAGGTTTGCTTTAATGACATCTAATCTAATATGCCAATGAAGGGTGATGCTTTAATGTCATCTGATCACTAAATTCCATCATAGAGGACACGTACAGGATGAAAATGAACAGATATTAGCATCTAGCATTATATTGTTAGAATTAACAAGTTAGCATTAGTATTCAAACATAAACATTGCAGTACTGGCATGTATACAAGAAGGGTTATGCTTTAATGCCATCTAACATAATATGCAATAACGATGGGTTATGCTTTAATGCCATCTGATCTCTTATTTCCATCATAGAGGACACATACAGTATGAAAATGAACAGATATTAGCACTAGCATTAGATCGTTAGCATTAGCAAGTTAGCATTAGCATTCAAACTTAAACATTGCAGTACTTGCATGTATACAACAAGGGTTAAGCTTTAATGCCATCTAATCTAATATGCCCACGAAGGGTTATGCTTTACTGCCATCTGATCTCTTAATTCCATCATAGAGGACACGTACAGTATGAAAATGAGCAGATATTAGCACTAGCATTAGATCGCTAGGTACAGCAAGTTAGCATTAGAATTCAAACTTTAACCTTTTTGTTTTTGCATGTTTACAAGAAGGGTTAAGCTTTAATGGCATCTAATTAAATGTGCCCACGAAGGGTTATGCTTTAATGCCATCTGATCTCTTATTTCCATCATAGAGGACACGTACGGTATGAAAATGACCAGATATTAGCACTCGCATTAGATCGTTAGCATTAATAAGTTAGCATTAGCATTCAAACTTTAACATTGCAGTACTTGCATGTATACTAGAAGGGTTAAGCTTTAATGCCATCTAATCTAATATGCCCATGAAGGTTTATGCTTTAATGCCATCTGATCTCTTATTTCCATCATAGAGGACACGTACATTATGAATATGACCAGATATTAGCACTAGCATTAGATCGCTAGGATTAGCAAGTTAGCATAAGCATTCAAATTTTAACATTGCTGTATTTGCATGTATACAAGACGGGTTTAGCTATAATGCCATCTAATCTAATATGCCAATGAAGGGTTATACTTTTATGTCATCTGACCTCTTATTTCCATCATAGAGGACACGTACAGTATGATAATGACCAGTTATTAGCTCTAGCATTAGATTGCTAGCATTAGCAAGTTAGCATTTGCATTCAAACTTAAACATTGCAGTACTTGCAAGTATACAGGAAGGGTTTAGCTTTAATGCCATCTAACCCAATATGCCCATGAAGGGTCATGCTTTAATGCCACCTGATCACTTATTTCCTTCATAGAGGACACGTACAGTATGAAAATGGTCAGATATTAGCACGAGCATTAGATCGCTAGCATTAGAAAGTTAGCATAAGCATTCAAACTTTAACTTTGCTGTATTTGCAGGTATACAAGAAGAGTTATGCTTTAATGCCATCTAATCTAATATGCCAATGACGGGTTATGCTTTAATGTCGTCTGATCTCTTATTTCCATCATAGAGGTTATGAACAGTATGATAATGACCAGATATTAGCACTAGCATTAGATCGCTACCATTAGCAAGTTAGCATATGCATTCAAACTTTAACATTGCTGTATTTGTATGTATACAAAAAAGGGCTAAGCTTTTAATGCCATCTAATCTAACATGCCCATGAAAGGTTATGCTTTAATGCCATCTGATCTCTTATTTCCATCATAGAGGACATGTACAGTATGAAAATAACCAGATATTAGCACTAGCATTAGATCGCTAGCATAAGAAAGTTAGCATAAGCATTCAAACTGTAACATTGCTGTATTTGCATGTATACAAGAAGGGTTAAGTTTTAATGCCATCTAATCTAATATGCCCACGAAGGTTTATGCTTGAAGGCCATCTGATCTCTTATTTCCATCATAGAGGACATGTACAATATGAAAATGACCAGATATTAGCTCTAGCATTATATCGCTAGCATTAGCAAGTTAGCATTTGCATTCAAATTTCACATTGCTGTATTTGCATGGAAACAAGAAGGTTTAAGCTTTAATGCTATCTAATCTAATAGGCCCATGAAGGGTTATGCTTTAATGTCCTCTGATCTCTTAATTCCATTATATAGGACACGTACAGTATAAAAATGACCAGATATTAGCACTAGCATTAGATCGCTAGCATTAGCAATTTAGCATTAGCATTCAAACTTTCACATTGCTGTATTTGCATGTATACAAGAAGGCTTAAGCTTTAATGCCATCTAAACTATTTTGCCCATGAAGGGTTATGCTTTAATGCCATCTGATCTCTTATTTCCATCATAGAGGACACTTACAGTAAGAAAATGACCAGATATTAGCACTAGCATTAGATCGCTAGCATTAGCAAGTTGACATTAGCATTCAAACTTTAACATTGCAGTATTTGCATGTATACAAGAAGGGGTAAGCTTTAATGCCATCTAATCTAACATGCCCATCAAAGGTTATGTTTTGATGTTATCTGATCTCTTATTTCTATCATAGAGGAAACGTACAGTATGACAATGAGCAGATATTAACACTAGCATTAGATCGCTACCATTAGCAAGTTAGCATTAGCATTCAAACTTTCACATTGCTTTATATGCATGTATACAAGAAGTGTTAAGGTTTAATGCCATCTAATCTAATATGCCCACGATGGGTTATGCTTGAAGGCCATCTGATCTCTTATTTCCATGATAGTGGAAACGTACAGTATAAAAATGACCAGATATCAGCACTAGCATTAGATCGCTAGCATTAGCAAGTTAGCATTAGCATTCAAACTTTTACATTCCTGTATTTGCATGTATACAAGAATTGTTAAGTTTTAATGCCATCTAATCTAATATGCCCATCAAAGGTGATGTTTTAATGTTATCTGATCTCTTATTTCTATCATAGAGGACACGTACAGTATGACAATGACCAGATATTAGCTATAGCATTAGATCGCTAGCATTAGCAAGTTAGCATTAGCATTCAAACTTTCACATTGCTGTTTTTGCATGTATACAAGAAGGGTTAAGCTTTAATGCCATCTAATCTTATATGCCCATGAAGGGTTATGCGTGAATGCCATCTGATCTCTTATTTCCATCATACAGGACATGTACAGTATGAAAATGACCAGATATTAGCACTAGCATTAGATTGATAGCATTAGCAAGTTAGCATTAGAATTCAAACTTTCACATTGCTGTATTTGCATGTATACAAGAAGGGTTAAGCTTTAATGCCATCTAATCTAATATGCCCATGAATGGTGATGCTTTAATGCCATCTGATCTCTTATTTCCATCATAGAGGACACGTACAGTATGAAAATGACCAGATATTAGCACTAGCTTTAGATCGTTAGCATTAGCAAGTTAGCATTAGCATTCAAACTTAAACTTACTGTATTTGCATGTATACAAGAAGGGTTAAGCTTTAATGCCATGTAATCTATTATGCCCATCAAAGGTTGTTTTAATGTTATCTGATCTCTTATTTCTATCATAGAGGACACGTACAGTATGACAATGAGCAGATATTAGCTCTAGCATTAGTTCGCTAGCATTAGCAAGTTAGCATTAGCATTCAAACTTTAACATTGCTGTATTTGCATGTATACAAGAAGGGTTAAGCTTCAATGCCATGTAATCTAATATGCCCATGAAGGGTTATGCGTTAATGCCATCTTATCTCTTATTTCCATCATAGAGGACATGTACAGTATGAAAATGACCAGATATTAGCACTAGCATTAGATCGCTAGCATTAGGAAGTTAGCATAATCATTCAAACTGTAACATTGCTGAATTTGCATGTATACAAGAAGGGTTAAGGTTTAATGCCATCTAATCTAATATGCCCACGAAGGGTTATGCTTGAAGGCCATCTGATCTTTTATTTTCATGATAGAGGACACGTACAGTATGAAAATGACCAGATATTAGCACTAGCATTAGATCGCGAGCATTAGCAAGTTAGCATTAGCATTCAAACTTTCACATTGCTGTATTTGCATGAATACAAGAAGGGTTAAGCTTTAATGCCATCTAATCTAATATGCCCATGAAGGGTGATGCGTTAATGCCATCTGATATCTTATTTCCATCATAGAGGACATGTACAGTATGAAAATGACCAGATATTAGCACTAGCATTAGATCGCTACCATAAGGAAGTTAGCATAATCATTCAAACTGTAACATTGCTGAATTTGCATGTATACAAGAAGGGTTAAGGTTTAATGCCATCTAATCTAATATGCCCACGATGGGTTATGCTTGAAGGCCATCTGATCTCTTATTTCCATGATAGTGGAAACGTACAGTATAAAAATGACCAGATATTAGCTTTTAGCATTAGATCGTTAGCATTAGCAAGTTAGCATTAGCATTCAAACTTTAACATTCCTGTATTTGCATGTATACAAGAATTGTTAAGTTTTAATGCCATCTAATCTAATATGCCCATCAAAGGTGATGTTTTAATGTTATCTGATCTCTTATTTCTATCATAGAGGACACGTACAGTATGACAATGACCAGATATTAGCTATAGCATTAGATCGCTAGCATTAGCAAGTTAGCATTAGCATTCAAACTTTCACATTGCTGTTTTTGCATGTATACAAGAAGGGTTAAGCTTTAATGCCATCTAATCTGATATTCCTATGAAGGGTTATGCTTTAATGCCATCTGATCTCTTATTTCCATCATACAGGACATGTACAGTATGAAAATGACCAGATATTAGCACTAGCATTAGATTGATAGCATTAGCAAGTTAGCATTAGCATTCAAACTTTCACATTGCTGTATTTGCATGTATACAAGAAGGGTTAAGCTTTAATGCCATCTAATCTGATATTCCCATGAAGGGTTATGCCTTAATGCCATCTGATCTCTTATATCCATCATAGACACCACGTGCAGTATGAAATGACCAGATATTGGCACTAGCATTAGATCGTTAGCATTAGCAAGATAGCATTAGCATTCAAACTATAGCATTGCTTTATTTGAATATATACAAGAAGGGTTATGCTTAATTGCCATCTGATCTCTTATATCCATTATAGAGGTACTTTATGAAAATGACCAGATATTAGCACTAGCATTAGATCGTTAGCATTAGCAAGTTAGCATTAGCATTCAAACTTTAACATTGCTGTATACCTTGCATATATACAAGAAGTGTTATGCTTTAATGGCATGTGATCTCTAATTTCCATTATAAAGGACACATACAGTATGAAAATGACCAGATATTAGCACTAGCATTAGATCTCTAGCATTAGCAAGTAAGCATTAGCATTCAAACTTAAACTTGCTGAACTTGCATGTATACACGAAGGGTTCAGCTTTAATGGCATCTAATCTAATATGCCCATGAAGGGTTATGCTTTAATGCCATCTGATCTCTTATTTCCATTATAGAGGACACATACAGTATGAAAATGACCAGATATTATCTAGCATTAGATCTCTAGCATTAGCAAGTTAGCATTAGCATTCAAATTTAAACTTGCTGTATTTGCATGTATACAAGAAGGGTTCAGCTTTAATGCCATCTAATCTGATATTCCCATGAAGGTTATGCTTTAATGCCATCTGATCTCTCTTATTTCCATCATAGAGGACATATACAGTATGAAAAACCTGATATTACCAGATATTAGCACAGAGTTAGCATTAGCATTCGCTAACAATGCTGTATTTGCAGCAGGTTACCATCTAAGCATTCTTAAAAACTTTAACATTGCAGTAGTATGAAAATGACCAGATATGTATACAAGAAGGGTTAGCAAGCATTTAAATGCCATCTAATCTAATATGCCATCTAATCCCATGAAGGGTTATGCTTTAATGCCATCTGATCGATCTAGGCGACATGTACAGTATGAAAATGACTAGATATTAGCACTAGCATCGCTAGTATTAGAGGTTACCATTAGCATTCAAACTTTAACATTGCAGTACTAGCATGTATATGAAAATGCTATCTAATCTAATATGCCCATGAAGGATATTGCCATCTGCTTCATCGAGGACATTAGTATGAAAATGACCAGATATTAGCTCTTGCATTAGATGGCTAGCAAGTTAGCATTAGCATTCAAACTTTAACATTGTTGTATTTGCATATATTAAGAAGGGTTAAGCTGTAATGCCATCTAATCTGATATTCCCATGAAGGGTTATGCTTTAATGCCATCTGATCACTTATATCCATCATAGAGGACACGTACAGTATTAAAATGAGCAGATATTAGCACTAGCATTAGATCGTTAGCATTAGCAAGATAGCATTAGAATTCAAACTTTAACATTGCTGTACTTGCATATATACAAGAAGGGTTATGCTTTAATGGCATGTGATCTCTAATTTCCATCATAAGGGACACATACAGTATGAAAATCACCAGATATTATCACTAGCGTTAGATCGCTAGCATTAGCAAGTTAGAATTAGCATTCATACTATAACATTGCTGTTTTTGAATATATACAAGAACGGTTAAGCTTTAATGCCATCTAATCTAATATGCCCGCGAAGGGTTATGATTTAATGCCATCTGATCTCTTATATCCATCATAGATGACACGTACAGTATGAAAATGATCAGATATTAGCACTAGCCATAGATCGCTAGCATTAGCAAGTTAGCATAAGCATTCAAACTTAAACTTGCTGAACTTGCATGTATACACGAAGGGTTAAGCTTTAATGCCATCTAATCTAATATGCCCGCGAAGGGTTATGCTTTAATGCCATCTGATCACTTATATCCATCATAGAGGACACGTACAGTATGAAAATGACCAGATATTAGCACTAGCATTAGATCGTTAGCATCAGCAAGTTAGCATTAGCATTCAAACTTTAACATTGCTGTATTTGCATATATACAAGAAGGGTTATGTTTTAATGCCGCCTGATCTCTCATTTCCATCATAGAGACACGCATACAGTAAGAAAATGACCAGATATTAGAACTAGCATTAGATCGCTAGCATTTGCAAGCTAGTATTAGCATTCAACCTTAAACTTGCTGTACTTGCATGTATACAAAAAGGGTTGCTTTAATGCCATCTAATCTGATATTCCCATGAAGGATTAGGCTTTAATGCCATCTGATCTCTTATATCCATCATAGATGACAACAGTATGAAAATGACCAGATATTAGCACTAGCCATAGATCGATAGCATTAGCAAGTTAGCATTAGCATATAAACTTAATCTTACTGAACTTGCATGTATACAAAAAGGGTTAAGCTTTAATGCCATCTAATCTGATATTCCCATGAAGTGATATGCTTTAATGCCATCTGATCTCTTATATCCATCAAAGAGGACACGTACAGTATGAAAATGACCAGATATTAGCACTAGCAATAGATCGCTAGCATTAGCAAGTTAGCATTAGCATTCAACCTTAAACTTGCTGTACTTGCATGTATACAAGAAGGGATAAGCTTTAATTCCATCTAATCTAATATTCCCAAGAAGGGTTATGCATTAATGCCATCGGATCTCTTATATCCATCATAGAGGACACGTACAGTAAGAAAATGACCAGATATTAGCACTAGCATTAGATCACTAGCATTAGCAAGTTAGCATTAGCATTCAAACTTTAACATTGCTATATTTGCCTATATAAAGAAGGGTTAAGCTTTAATGAAATCTAATCTCATAATCCCATGAAAGGTGATGTTTTAATGCCATCTGATCTCTTATTTCCATCATAAAGGACACATTCAGTATGAAAATGACCAGAAATTAGCACTAGCATTAGATCGCTATCATTAGCAAGTTAGCATTAGCATTCAAATTTAAACTTTCTGTACTTGCATGTATACAAGAAGGGTTAAGCTTTAATGCCAGGTAATCTGATATTCCCATGATGGGTTATGCTTTAATGCCATCTGATCTATTATATCCATCATAGAGGACATTTACAGTATGAAAATGACCTGATATTAGCCCGAGCATTAGATCGCTATCATTAGCAAGTTAGCATTAGCATTCAAACTTTAACATTGCTGTATTTGCATAGAAACAAGAGGGTTAAGCTTTAATGCCATCTAATCTGATATTCCCATGAAGGGTTATGCTTAAATGCCATCTGATCTCTTATTTCCATTGTGGAGGACACGGACAGTATGAAAATAAGCAGATATTAACACTAGCATTAGATCGCTAGCATTAGCAAGTTAGCATTAGCATTTAAACTTAAACTTTCTGTATTTTGCATATATACAAGAAGGGTTAAGCTTTTTAATGCCATCTAATCTGATATTCCCATGAAGGGTTATGCTTTAATGCCATCTGATCTCTTATATCCATCATAGATGACACGTACAGTATGAAAATGAACATACTTTAGAACAAGCATTAGATCGCAAGCATTAGTAAGTTTGCATTAGCATTCAAACTTAAACATTGCAGTACTTGCATGTATACAAGAAGGGTGAAGCTTTAATGCCATCTAATCTAATATGCCCATGAAGGGATATGCTTTCATGCCATCTGAGCTCTAATTTCCATTATAGAGGACACATACACTATGAAAATGACCGGATATTAGCACTAGCATTAGATCGCTAGCATTAGCAAGTTAGTATTAGCATTCAAACTAAAACTTACTGTACTTGCATGTATACAAGAAGGGTTAAGCTTTAATGCCATCTAATCTGATATTCCTATGAAGGGTTATGCTTTAATGCCATCTGATCTCTTATATCCATCATAGAGACACGTACAGTATGAAAATGACCAGATATTAGCACTAGCATTAGATCGTTAGCATTAGCAAGTTAGCATTAGCATTCAAACTTTAACATTGCTGTATTTGCATATATACAAGAAGGGTTATGCTTTAATGCCATCTGATCTCTTATTTCCATCATAGAGGACACGTACAGTATGAAAATGACCAGATATTAGCACTAGCATTAGATCGCTAGAATTAGCAAGTAAGCATTAGCATTCAACCTTAAACTTCCTCTACTTGCATGTATACAAAGGGGTTAAGCTTTAATGCTATCTAATCTGATATTCCCATGAAGGGTTATGCTTTAATGCCATCTGATCTCTTATATCCATCATAAACAACATGTACAGTATGAAAATGACCAGATATTAGCACTAGCATTAAATCGCTAGCATTAGCAAGTTAGCATTAGCATTCAAACTTAAACATTGCAGTACTTGCATGTATACAAGAAGGGTTAAGCTTTAATGACATCTAATCTGATATTCCCATGAAGGGTTATGCTTAAATGCCATCTGATCTCTTATTTCCATTATAGAGGACACGGACAGTATGAAAATAAGCAGATATTTGCACTAGCATTAGATCGCTAGCATTAGCAAGTTAGCATTAGCATTTAAACTTAAACTTTCTGTACTTGCATATATACAAGAAGGGTTTAGCTTTAATGCCATCTAATCTGATATTCCCATGAAGGGTTATGCTTTAATGTCATCTGATCTCTTATATCCATCATAGATGACACGTACAGTATGAAAATGAACATATTTTATAACATGCATTAGATCGCAAGCATTAGTAAGTTTGCATTAGCATTCACACTTAAACATTGCAGTACTTGCATGTATACAAGAAGGGTTAAGCTTTAATGCCATCTAATCTGATATTCCTATGAAGGGTTATGCTTTAATGCCATCTGATCTCTTATTTCCATCATACAGGACATGTACAGTATGAAAATGACCAGATATTAGCACTAGCATTAGATTGATAGCATTAGCAAGTTAGCATTAGCATTCAAACTTTCACATTGCTGTATTTGCATGTATACAAGAAGGGTTAAGCTTTAATGCCATCTAATCTGATATTCCCATGAAGGGTTATGCCTTAATGCCATCTGATCTCTTATATCCATCATAGACACCACGTACAGTATGAAAATGACCAGATATTGGCACTAGCATTAGATCGCTAGCATTAGCAAGATAGCATTAGCATTCAAACTATAACATTGCTTTATTTGAATATATACAAGAAGGGTTATGCTTAATTGCCATCTGATCTCTTATATCCATTATAGAGGACACGTACTTTATGAAAATGACCAGATATTAGCACTAGCATTAGATCGTTAGCATTAGCAAGTTAGCATTAGCACTCAAACTTTAACATTGCTGTACTTGCATATATACAAGAAGTGTTATACTTTAATGGCATGTGATCTCTAATTTCCATCATAAAGGACACATACAGTATGAAAATGACCAGATATTAGCACTAGCATTAGATCTCTAGCATTAGCAAGTAAGCATTAGCATTCAAACTTAAACTTGCTGAACTTGCATGTATACACGAAGGGTTAAGCTTTAATGCCATCTAATCTAATATGCCCATGAAGGGTTATGCTTTAATGCCATCTGATCTCTTATTTCCATTATAGAGGACACATACAGTATGAAAATGACCAGATATTAGCACTAGCATTAGATCTCTAGCATTAGCAAGTTAGCATTAGCATTCAAATTTAAACTTTCTGTACTTGCATGTATACAAGAAGGGTTCAGCTTTAATGCCAGGTAATCTGATATTCCCATGAAGGGTTATGCTTTAATGCCATCTGATCTCTTATATCCATCATAGAGGACATATACAGTATGAAAATGACCTGATATTAGCACTAGCATTAGATCGCTAGCATTATCAAGTTAGCATTAGCATTCAAACTTTAACAATGCTGTATTTGCATAGAAACAAGAAGGGTTAAGCTTTAATGCCATCTAATCTGATATTCCCATGAAGGGTTATGCTTAAATGCCATCTGATCTCTTATTTCCATTATAGAGGACACGTACAGTATGAAAATGACCAGATATTAGCACTAGCATTAGATCGCTAGCATTTGCAAGTTAGCATTAGCATTTAAACTGAAACTTTCTGTACTTGCATATATACAAGAAGGGTTAAGCTTGAATGCCATCTAATCTGATATTCCCATGAAGGGTTATGCTTTAATGCCATCTGATCTCTTATATCGATCTAGACGACATGTACAGTATGAAAATGACCAGATATTAGCACTAGCATAAGATCGCTAGTATTAGCAGGTTACCATTAGCATTCAAACTTTAACATTGCAGTACTAGCATGTATACAAGAAGGGTGAAGCTTTAATGCTATCTAATCTAATATGCCCATGAAGGGATATGCTTTAATGCCATCTGATCTCTTATTTCCTTCATCGAGGACACGTACAGTATGAAAATGACCAGATATTAGCTCTTGCATTAGATGGCTAGCATTAGCAAGTTAGCATTAGCATTCAAACTTTAACATTGTTGTATTTGCATATATTAAGAAGGGTTAAGCTGTAATGCCATCTAATCTGATATTCCCATGAAGGGTTATGCTTTAATGCCATCTGATCACTTATATCCATCATAGAGGACACGTACAGTATTAAAATGAGCAGATATTAGCACTAGCATTAGATCGTTAGCATTAGCAAGATAGCATTAGAATTCAAACTTTAACATTGCTGTACTTGCATATATACAAGAAGGGTTATGCTTTAATGGCATGTGATCTCTAATTTCCATCATAAGGGACACATACAGTATGAAAATCACCAGATATTATCACTAGCGTTAGATCGCTAGCATTAGCAAGTTAGAATTAGCATTCATACTATAACATTGCTGTTTTTGAATATATACAAGAACGGTTAAGCTTTAATGCCATCTAATCTAATATGCCCGCGAAGGGTTATGATTTAATGCCATCTGATCTCTTATATCCATCATAGATGACACGTACAGTATGAAAATGATCAGATATTAGCACTAGCCATAGATCGCTAGCATTAGCAAGTTAGCATAAGCATTCAAACTTAAACTTGCTGAACTTGCATGTATACACGAAGGGTTAAGCTTTAATGCCATCTAATCTAATATGCCCATGAAGGGTTAAGCTTTAATGCCATCTAATCTGATATTCCCATGAAGGGTTATGCTTTAATGCCATCTGATCTCTTATATCCATCATAGAGGACACGTACAGTATGAATATGAGCAGATATTAGCACTAGCATTAGATCGTTAGCATCAGCAAGTTAGCATTAGCATTCAAACTTTAACATTGCTGTATTTGCATATATACAAGAAGGGTTATGTTTTAATGCCGTCTGATCTCTCATTTCCATCATAGAGGACACGTACAGTAAGAAAATGACCAGATATTAGAACTAGCATTAGATCGCTAGCATTTGCAAGCTAGTATTAGCATTCAACCTTAAACTTGCTGTACTTGCATGTATACAAAAAGGGTTAAGCTTTAATGCCATCTAATCTGATATTCCCATGAAGGATTAGGCTTTAATGCCATCTGATCTTTTATATCCATCATAGATGACACGTACAGTATGAAAATGACCAGATATTAGCACTAGCCATAGATCGATAGCATTAGCAAGTTAGCATTAGCATATAAACTTAATCTTACTGAACTTGCATGTATACAAAAAGGGTTAAGCTTTAATGCCATCTAATCTGATATTCCCATGAAGGGATATGCTTTAATGCCATCTGATCACTTATATCCATCAAAGAGGACACGTACAGTATGAAAATGACCAGATATTAGCACTAGCAATAGATCGCTAGCATTAGCAAGTTAGCATTAGCATTCAACCTTAAACTTGCTGTACTTGCATGTATACAAGAAGGGATAAGCTTTAATTCCATCTAATCTAATATTCCCAAGAAGGGTTATGCATTAATGCCATCGGATCTCTTATATCCATCATAGAGGACACGTACAGTAAGAAAATGACCAGATATTAGCACTAGCATTAGATCACTAGCATTAGCAAGTTAGCATTAGCATTCAAACTTTAACATTGCTATATTTGCCTGTATGAAGAAGGGTTAAGCTTTAATGAAATCTAATCTCATAATCCCATGAAAGGTGATGTTTTAATGCCATCTGATATCTTATTTCCATCATAAAGGACACATTCAGTATGAAAATGACCAGAAATTAGCACTAGCATTAGATCGCTAGCATTAGCAAGCTAGCATTAGCATTCAAATTTCAACTTTCTGTACTTGCATGTATACAAGAAGGGTTAAGCTTTAATGCCAGGTAATGTGATATTCCCATGAAGGGTTATGCTTTAATGCCATCTGATCTATTATATCCATCATAGAGGACATTTACAGTATGAAAATGACCTGATATTAGCCCGAGCATTAGATCGCTATCATTAGCAAGTTAGCATTAGCATTCAAACTTTAACATTGCTGTATTTGCATAGAAACAAGACGGGTTAAGCTTTAATGCCATCTAATCTGATATTCCCATGAAGGGTTATGCTTAAATGCCATCTGATCTCTTATTTCCATTGTGGAGGACACGGACAGTATGAAAATAAGCAGATATTAGCACTAGCATTAGATCGCTAGCATTAGCAAGTTAGCATTAGCATTTAAACTTAAACTTTCTGTACTTGCATATATACAAGAAGGGTTAAGCTTTAATGCCATCTAATCTGATATTCCCATGAAGGGTTATGCTTTAATGCCATCTGATCTCTTATATCCATCATAGATGACACGTACAGTATGAAAATGAACATACTTTAGAACAAGCATTAGATCGCAAGCATTAGTAAGTTTGCATTAGCATTCAAACTTAAACATTGCAGTACTTGCATGTATACAAGAAGGGTGAAGCTTTAATGCCATCTAATCTAATATGCCCATGAAGGGATATGCTTTCATGCCATCTGAGCTCTAATTTCCATTATAGAGGACACATACACTATGAAAATGACCGGATATTAGCACTAGCATTAGATCGCTAGCATTAGCAAGTTAGTATTAGCATTCAAACTAAAACTTACTGTACTTGCATGTATACAAGAAGGGTTAAGCTTTAATGCCATCTAATCTGATATTCCTATGAAGGGTTATGCTTTAATGCCATCTGATCTCTTATATCCATCATAGAGGACACGTACAGTATGAAAATGACCAGATATTAGCACTAGCATTAGATCGTTAGCATTAGCAAGTTAGCATTAGCATTCAAACTTTAACATTGCTGTATTTGCATATATACAAGAAGAGTTATGCTTTAATGCCATCTGATCTCTTATTTCCATCATAGAGGACACGTACAGTATGAAAATGACCAGATATTAGCACTAGCATTAGATCGCTAGAATTAGCAAGTAAGCATTAGCATTCAACCTTAAACTTCCTCTACTTGCATGTATACAAAGGGGTTAAGCTTTAATGCTATCTAATCTGATATTCCCATGAAGGGTTATGCTTTAATGCCATCTGATCTCTTATATCCATCATAAACAACACGTACAGTATGAAAATGACCAGATATTAGCACTAGCATTAAATCGCTAGCATTAGCAAGTTAGCATTAGCATTCAAACTTAAACATTGCAGTACTTGCATGTATACAAGAAGGGTTAAGCTTTAATGACATCTAATCTGATATTCCCATGAAGGGTTATGCTTAAATGCCATCTGATCTCTTATTTCCATTATAGAGGACACGGACAGTATGAAAATAAGCAGATATTAGCACTAGCATTAGATCGCTAGCATTAGCAAGTTAGCATTAGCATTTAAACTTAAACTTTCTGTACTTGCATATATACAAGAAGGGTTTAGCTTTAATGCCATCTAATCTGATATTCCCATGAAGGGTTATGCTTTAATGTCATCTGATCTCTTATATCCATCATAGATGACACGTACAGTATGAAAATGAACGTATTTTATAACATGCATTAGATCGCAAGCATTAGTAAGTTTGCATTAGCATTCACACTTAAACATTGCAGTACTTGCATGTATACAAGAAGGATGAAGCTTTAATGCCATCTAATCTAATATGCACATGAAAGGATATGCTTTCATGCCATCTGAGCTCTTATTTCCATTATAGAGGACACATACAGTATGAAAATGACCAGATATTAGCACTAGCATTAGATCGCTAGCATTAGCAAGTTAGTATTAGCATTCCAACTAAAACTTACTGTACTTGCATGTATACAAGAAGGGTTAAGCTTTAATGCCATCTAATCTGATATTCCTATGAAGGGTTATGCTTTAATGCCATCTGATCTCTTATATCCATCATAGAGGACACGTACAGTATGAAAATGACCAGGTATTAGCACTAGCATTAGATCGTTAGCATTAGCAAGTTAGCATTAGCATTCAAACTTTAACATTGCTGTATTTGCATATATACAAGAAGGGTTATGCTTTAATGCCATCTGATCTCTTATTTCCATCATAGAGGACACGTACAGTATGAAAATGAACAGATATTAGCACTAGCATTAGATCGCTAGCATTAGCAAGTTAGCATTAGCATTCAACCTTAAACTTCCTCTACTTGCATGTATACAAAAGGGTTAAGCTTTAATGCTATCTAATCTGATATTCCCATGAAGGGTTATGCTTTAATGCCATCTGATCTCTTATATCCATCATTGACAACACGTACAGTATGAAAATGACCAGATATTAGCACTAGCATTAGATCGCTAGCATTAGCAAGTTAGCATTAGCATTCAAACTTAAACATTGCAGTACTTGCATGTATACAAGAAGGGTTAAGCTTTAATGACATCTAATCTGATATTCCCATGAAGGGTTATGCTTTAATGCCATCTGATTTCTTATTTCCATCATAGAGGACATGTACAGTATGAAAATGACCACATATTAGCACTAGCGTTACATCGCAAGCATTAGCATGTTAGCATAAGCATTCAAACTATAACATTAAGGTATTTGAATATATACAAGAAGGGTTATGCTTTAATGCCATCTGATCTCTTATATCCATCATAGAGGACACGTACAATATGAAAATGACCAGATATTAGCACTACCATGAGATCGTTAGCATTAGCAATTTAGCATTAGCATTCAAACTTTAACATGCTGTATTTGCTTATATACAAGAAGGGTTATGCTTTAATGCCATCTGATCTCTTATTTACATCATAGAGGACACGTACAGTATGAAAATGACCAGATATTAGCACTAGCATTAGATCACTAGCATTAGCAAGTTAGCATTAGCATTCAAACTTAAACTTGCTGTACTTGCATGTATACAAGAAGGGTTAAGCTTTAATGCTATCTAATCTGATATTCCCATGAAGGGTTATGCTTTTATTCCATCTGATCTCTTATATCCATCATAGAGAACACGTACAGTAAGAAAATGACCAGATATTAGCACTAGCATTAGATCGCTAGCATTAACAAGTTAGCATTAGCATTCAAACAAACTTACTGTTCTTGCATGTATACAAGAAGGGTTAAGCTTTAATGCCATCTAATCTGTTATTCTCATGATTGGTAATGCTTTAATGCCATCTAATCTCTTATATCCATCATAGAGGACACGTACATTATGAAAATGACCACATATTACATTAGCATTAGTTCGTTAGCATTAACAAGTTAGCATTAGCATTCAAACTTTAACTTTGCTGTATTTGCATATATACAAGAAGGGTTAAGCTTAAATGACATCTAATCTGATATTCCCATGAAGGGTTATGCTTTAATGCCATCAGATCTCTTATATCCATCATAGACAACACGTACAGTATGAAAATGACCAGATATTAGCACTAGCATTAGATCGCTAGCATTAGCAAGTTAGCATTAGCATTAAAACTTAAACATTGCAGTACGTGCATGTATTCAAAAAGGGTTAAGCTTTAATGACATCTAATCTGATATTCTCATGAAGGGTTATGCTTTAATGCCATCTGATTTCTTATTTCCATCATAGAGGAAATGTACAGTATGAAAATGACCACATATTAGCACTAGCGTTAGATCGCATGCATTAGCAAGTTAGCATAAGCATTCAAACTATAACATTAAGGTATTTGAATATATACAAGAATTGTTATGCTTTCATGCCATCTGATCTCTTATATCCATCATAGAGGACATGACAATATGAAAATGACCAGATATTAGCACTACCATTAGATCGTTAGCATTAGCAATTTAGCATTAGCATTCAAACTTTAACATTGCTGTATTTGCTTATATACAAGAAGGGTTATGCTTTTAATGCCATCTGATCTCTTATTTACATCATAGAGGACACGTACAGTATGAAAATGACCAGATATTAGCACTAGCTTTAGATCACTAGCATTAGCAAGTTAGCATTAGCATTCAAACTTAAACTTGCTGTACTTGCATGTTTACAAGAAGGGTTAAGCTTTAATGCTATCTAATCTGATATTCCCATGAAGGGTTATGCTTTTATTCCATCTGATCTCTTATATCCATCATAGAGGACACGTACAGTAAGAAAATGACCAGATATTAACACTAGCATTAGATCGCTAGCATTAACAAGTTAGCATTAGCATTCAAACAAACTTACTGTTCTTGCATGTATACAAGAAGGGTTAAGCTTTAATGCCATCTAATCTGTTATTCCCATGATTGGTTATGCTTTAATGTCATCTGATCTCTTATATCCATCATAGAGGACACGTACATTATGAAAATGACCAGATATTACATTAGCATTAGTTCGTTAGCATTAACAAGTTAGCATTAGCATTCAAACTTTAACTTTGCTGTATTTGCATATATACAAGAAGGGTTAAGCTTTAATGACATCTAATCTGATATTCCCATGAAGGGTTATGCTTTAATGCCATCTGATCTCTTATATCCATCATAGAGGACACGTACAGTATGAAAATGAGCTGATATTAGCACTAGCATTAGATCGCTAGCATTAGCAATTTAGCATTAGCATTCAACCTTGAACTTGCTTTACTTGCATGTATACAAGAAGGGTTAAGCTTTAATGCCATCCAATCTGATATTCCCATGAAGGTTTATGCTTTAATGCCATCTGATCTCTTATATCCATCATAGACGACACATACAGTCTGAAAATTGCAGAGGGGGCAAAAACTAACCCTAAGCGCTTCTTTCAGTACTGTAGCAGAAAAAGGAAAGTCAAAGAGCAGGTTAAGTGCATAAAGAATAAAAATGGATCGCTGCTATATGATAACAAGGATATTGCGGACACCTTAAACGGTTACTTTGTTGAAAATTTTACCTTAGAGCGGGTCTTTGCTCGGCCAGGGGGCTTATCCAATGCTCAAGATTATTTAGCGGAAATTGAGGTTCGGGATAACATAGTATTAGACAAGTTGCATCAACTAAAGGCAGATAAGGCAGCGGGTCCTGATGGCTTATATCCTAGAGTGCTCAGGGAAGTTAGTGAGATCATCTTTAAGACGCTATCCGCCATCTTTAGACGGTCTTTAGAAACTGGAGAAATACCAAATGATTGGAAACAGGGCAATATAATACCAATTTATAAAAAAGGGGACCCTACTGAGCCAGGTAATTATAGGCCAGTCAGTTTAACTTGCATTGCGTGCAAAATATTGGAATCTATCATCAAAGATGAGCTGGACTTATTTCTTGAACGTAACAATATCTTGAGGGATAGCCAACATGGTTTCTGTAAAGGAAGGTCATGCCTGACAAACCTTCTGGAATTTTTTGAAGAGGCCACCAAGACCTATGACCAGAGCAGGGCTAATGACATCATATATTTGGATTTTCAGAAAGCATTTGACACAGTACCGCATAAGAGACTAATTTTTAAAATGAGCTCCATTGGAGTTACAGGTGGTATTCTGAAGTGGATTCATAACTGGTTGCAGGACAGAACATAAAGAGTGGTGGTCAGTGGTATCTCATCTGAGCTAGGTATGGTGGGGAGTGGCGTCCCCCAGGGATCGGTGTTGGGACCCCTGCTGTTCCTCATGTACATTAATGACCTTGATAGGAATATTGAGAGCAGATTAGTGAAATTTGCAGATGATACTAAATTGGGGGGATTGGCAAATAGTTTAGAGTACACTAAAGTGATTCAGGATGATTTGGATAGAATCCAGAATTGGGCAGAAATGTGGCAAATGAAATTTAATGTAGCGAAATGGAAAGTAGTTCATGTAGGTAATAAAAACATTAGACGGGATTACTTCATGGGAGGTTTTAAACTGGAATGTGCTTCACAAGAGAAAGATCTGGGAGTGATTGTTGACCAAACCCTCACAGGCTCTAGCCATTGTGCCGTAGCAGTTAAAAAAGCCAATCGGATGCTGGGATACATTGCCAAAAGTATTGAGTTCAAATCCAAGGAGGTGATGCTTCTTTTGTACAACACATTCGTCAGACCACATCTAGAGTATTGTGTACAGTTCTGGGGACCATACTTTAAGAAAGACATAGAGGCTTTAGAGAAAGTTCAGAGAAGAGCCACGAAGCTAATTCCGGGTATTAAAGATGAAAGCTATGAGAAAAGGCTGAAGATCCTTAATCTCTTTAGTCTCAGGAAAAGGAGACTAAGGAGTGATTTGATTGAGGTCTTTAAATATGTTAAAGGGATTAACAAAGTGAATTATGTAGGATTCCTTCGACCAAGTGTTGTTAGCAGAACTCGGGGTCACAAATGGAAGCTGACTAAAGGTAACTTTAGCACTGATATTCGGAAATATTTCTTCACCCAAAGAGTAATTTCGGTGTGGAACAGCTTGCCTGACCATATTGTTGATGCAGAGACCTTGGGAGTTTTCAAGAGCAGGCTTGACTTAAAGCTAGATACCATTGAGGCATTGAGCATCTGAAGTGATATATTCACGATGGTACAAAGAAACTGGCGAGCCTAGTTGGGCTGAACAGCCTGTTCTCGCCATTCATGTTATGTTATGTTATGTTAAAATGACCAGATATTAGCACTAGCATTAGATCGCTAGCATTAGCAAGTTAGCATTAGCATTCAAACTTAAACATTGCAGTACTTGCATGTATACAAGAAGTGTGAAGCTTTAATGCCATTTAATCTAATATGCCCAAAAAGGGTTATGCTTTAATGGCATCTGATTTCTTATTTCCATCATAGAGGACACGTACAGTATGAAAATGACCAGATATTAGCACTAGCGTTAGATCACTAATATTAGCAAGTTAGCATAAGCATTCAAACTATAACATTGCTGTATTTTAATATATACAAGAAGGGTTATGCTTTTATGCCATCTGATCTCTTATTTCCATCAAAGAGGACACGTACAGTATGAAAATGACCAGATATTAGCACTAGCATTAGATCGCTAGCATTAGCAAGTTAGCATTAGCATTCAAGCTTAAACTTGCTGTACTTGCATGTATACAAGAAGGGTGAATCTTTAATGCCATCTAATATAATATGCCCATGAAGGGGTATGCTTTAATTCCATCTGATCTCTTATTTCCATTATAGAGGACACGTACAGTATGGAAATGACCAGATATTAGCACTAGCATTAGATCGCTAGCATTAGCAAGTTAGAATTAGCATTGAAACTTTAAAATTGCTGTATTTGCATATATACAAGAAGGGTTAAGCTTTAATGCCATCTAATGTGATATTCCCATGAAGGGTTATGCTTTAATGCCATCTGATCTCTTATTTCCTTCATAGAGGACACGTACAGTATGAAAAAGACCAGATATTAGCACTAGCATTAGATCGCTAGCAGTAGCAAGTTAGCATTAGCATTCAAACTTCAACATTGCTGTATTTGCATATATAAAGAAGGGTTAAGCTGTAATGCCATCTAATCTCATAATCCCATGAAAGGTTATGCTTTTATGCCATATGATCTCTTATATCCATCATAGAGGACACGTACAGTATGAAAATGACCAGATATTAGCATTAGCATTAGATCGTTAGCATTAGCAAGTTAGCATTAGCATTCAAACTTTAACTTTGCTGTATTTGCATTTATACAAGAAGGGTTAAGCTTTAATGCCATCTAATGTGATATTCCCATGAAGGGTTATGCTTTAATGCCATCTGATCTCATATATCTATCTAGACGACCTGTACAGTATGAAAATGACCAGATATTAGCACTAGCATAAGATTGCTAGCATTAGCAAGTTAGCATTAGCATTCAAACTTAAACATTGCAGTACTTGCATGTATACAAAAAGGGTGAAGCTTTAATGCTATCTAATCTAATATGCCCATGAAGGGATATGCTTTAATGCAATCTGATCCCTTATTTCCTTCATAGAGGACACGTACAGTATGAAAATGACCAGATATTAGCACTAGCATTAGATCGCTAGCATTAGCAAGTTAGCATTAGCATTCAAACTTTAACATTGCTGTATTTGCATATATAAAGAAAAGTTAAGCTGTAATGCCATCTAAACTCATAATCCCATGAAACGTGATGCTTTGATGCCATCTGATCTCTTATTTCCATCATAAAGGACACATACAGTATGAAAATGACCAGAAATTAGCACTAGCATTAGATCGCTAGCATTAGCAAGTCAGCATAAGCATTCAAACTTAAACTTGCTGTACTTGCATTCACACAAGAAGGGTTAAGCTTTAATGCCATCTAATCTGATATTCCCATAAAGGGTTATGCTTTAATGCCATCTGATCTCTTAGATCCATCATAGATGACACGTACAGTATGAAAATTACCTGATATTAGCACTAGCATTAGATCGCTAGCATTAGCAAGTTAGAATTAGCATTCAAACTTTAAAATTGCTGTATTTGCATATATACAAGAAGGGTTAAGCTTTAATGCCATCTAATCTAATATGCCCATGAAGCGTTATGCTTTAATGCCATCTGATCTCTTATTTCTATTATAGAGGACACGTACAGTATGAAAATGACCAGATATTAGCACTAGTATTAGATCGCTAGCATTAACAAGTTAGCATTAGCATTCAAACTTTAACTTGCTGTTCTTGCATGTATACAAGAAGGGTTAAGCTTTAATGACATCTAATCTGATAATCCCAAGAAGGGTTATACTTTAATGCCATCTGATCTCTTATATCCATCATAGATGACACGTACAGTATGAAAATGACCAGATATTAGCACTAGCATTACATCGCTAGCATTATCAAGTTAGCATTAGCATTCAAACTTAAACATTGCAGTACTTGCATGTATACAAGAAGGGTGAAGCTTTAATGCCATCTAATCTAATATGCCCATGAAGGGTTATGCTTTAATGCCATCTGATCTCTTATTTCCATTATAGAGGACACATACAGTATGAAAATGACCAGATATTAGCACTAGCATTAGATCGCTAGCATTTGCAAGTTAGCATTAGCATTCAAACTTAAACTTGCTGTACTTGCATGTATAAAAGAAGGGTAAAGCTTTAATGCTATCTAATCTCATATTCCCATGAAGGGTTATGCTTTAATGCCATCTGATCTCTTATATCCATCAAAGAGGACACGTACAGAATGAAAATGACCAGATATTAGCACAAGCATTAGATCGCTAGCATTAACAAGTTAGCATTAGCATTCAAACTTAAACTTCCTCTACTTGTATGAATACACGAAGGGTTAAGCTTTAATGCCATCTAATCAGATATTCCCATGAAGGGTTATGCTTTAATGCCATCTGATCTCTTAAATCCATCAGAGCCAACACGTACAGTATGAAAATGACCAGATATTAGCACAAGCATTAGATCGCTAGCATTAGCAAGTTAGCATTAGCATTCAAACTTAAACATTGCAGTACTTGCATGTATATAAGAAGCGTTAAGCTTTAATGACATCTAATCTGATATTCCCATGAAGGGTTATGCTTTAATGGCATGTGATCTCTTATTTCCTTCATAGAGGACACGTACAGTATGAAAATGACCAGATATTAACACTAGCATTAGATCGCTAGCATTAGCAAGTTAGCATTAGCATTCAAACTTAAACTTGCTGTACTTGCATGTATACAAGAAGGGTGAAGCTTTGATGCCATTTAATGTAATATGCCCATGAAGGGTTATGCTTTAATGCCATCTGATTTCTTATTTCCATCATAGAGGACAGGTTCAGTATGAAAATGACCAGATATTAGCACTAGCGTTAGAACGCTAGCATTAGCAAGATAGTATTAGCATTCAAACTTTCACATTGCTGTATTTGCACATATACAGGAAGGGTTAAGCTTTAATGCCATCTAATCTAATATGCCCATGAAGGGTTATGCTTTAAAGCCATCTGATCTCTTATATCCATCATAGACGAAACATACAGTATGAAAATGACCAGATTTTAGCACTAGCATTAGATCGCTAGCATTAGCAAGTTAGCATTAGCATTCAAACTTAAACATTGCAGTACTTGCATCTTTACAAGAAGGGTGAAGCTTTAATGCCATCTAATATAATAAGCCATTGAAGGGTAATGCTTTAATGCCATCTGATCTCTTATTTCCATCATAGAGGACACGTACAGTATGAAAATGACCAGATATCAGCACTAGCATTAGATCCATATCATTAGCAAGTTAGCATTAGCATATAAACTTTAACAAAACTGTATTTGCGTGTATAAAGAAGGGTTAAGCTTTAATGCCATCTGATCTCATAATCCCATGAATGGTAATGCTCTAATGCCATCTGATCTCTTATTTCCATCATAGAGGACACGTACAGTATGAAAGTGACCAGATATTAGCAATAGCATTAGATCGCTAGCATTAGCAAGTTAGCATAAGCATTCAAACTTAAACATTGCAGTACTTGCATGTATACAAGAAGTGTGAAGCTTTAATGCCATTTAATCTAATATGCCCATAAAGGGTTATGCAGATATTTTAATGGCATCTGATTTCTTATTTCCATCATAGAGTGATCTTTAATGCCATTTAACAGTATGAAAATGACCAGATATTAGCACTAGCGTTAGATCGCTAGCATTAGCAAGTTAGCATTCAAATGCCAGCAGCCATACCATATATACAAGAAGGGCTCCAGCTTTAATGCCATCTGAAGCTAATGCATGAAAGGTGGGCTTTTAATTAGTACTTTCCATGAGACCACAGTAGAAAATGACCAAAAGTTGCACTAGCTGGAAGAGGTGTTAGCAAGTCAGTAGGTGGCGATCTTTCCCTCTGGTGGAATAATCCCCAATGCCCCAGTGCATGAAGGGGACACTGTATGAAGGAGACGCTTATATGCTTCGGATGAGACGTTAAACTGAGGTCCTGACTCACTGTGGTCATTAAAGATCCTATGACAACTCATTCGATATGAATAGGGTTCTTAATGTCATGGCTGAAGTCCCAATCAGGCTCTTTCGACACCTGCCACCTGATATTATCATCCATTAGATCCAATTGTCAGCATTATGATTCAAACAAATTGCCTCATATATACAAAAAGGGTTAACTTCAATGCCCCCCAGGCTCCCTATGAAAAATTCCAGATTTCATTTCCATTATAGAGGACTTCCCTGGTTAAATAAGCATTAAATAAATAAAATTAGCATTCAAGCTTAAACTTGCTGTACTTGCATGGATACAAGAAGGGTGAATCTTTAATGCCATTTAATCTAATATGCCCATGAAGGGTTATGCTTTAATGTCATCTGATTTCTTATTTCCATCATAGAGGACACGTACAGTATGAACATGACCAGATATAGCACTACCGTTAGATCCCTCGCATTAGCAAGTTAGAATTAGCATTCAAACTTAGATATTGCTGAATTTGCATATATACAAGAAGGGTTAAGCTTTAATGCCATCTAATCTCATAATGCCATGAAAGGTGATGCTTTAATGCCGTCTGATCTCTTATTTCCATCATAAAGGACACATACAGTATGAAAATGACCAAAAATTAGCACTAGCATTAGATCGCTAGCATTAGCAAGTCAGCATTAGCATTCAACCTTTAACTTGCTGTACTTGCATTCACACAAGAAGGGTTAAGCTTTAATGCCATCTAATCTAATTCCCATGAAGGGTTATGCTTGAATGCCATGATCTCCATGAGTATGGATATTAGCATAGCATTGAATGCCATTCAAGTTGATTCGTAAACATTGCATACTTGCATGTATCAAGAAGAGAGCTTTAATGCTATCTAATCTAATATGCCCATGAAGGGATATGCTTTAATGAAAATGACCAGTATGAAAATGACCAGATATTAGCACTAGCATTAGATCGCTAGCATTAGCAAGTTAGCATTAGCATTCAAACTTTAACATTGCTGTATTTGCATATAGAAAGAAGGGTTAAGCTGTAATGCCATCTAAACTCATAATCCCATGAAACGTGATGCTTTAATGCCATCTGATCTCTTATTTCCATCATAATGGACACATACAGTATGAAAATGACCAGAAATTAGCACTAGCATTAGATCGCTAGCATTAGCAAGTCAGCATAAGCATTCAAACTTAAACTTGCTGTACTTGCATTCACACAAGAAGGGTTAAGCTTTAATGCCATCTATTCTGATATTCCCATGAAGGGTTATGCTTTAATGCCATCTGATCTCTGATATGCATCAGAGAGGACAAGTACAGTATGAAAATTACCTGATATTAGCACTAGCATTAGATCGCTAGCATTAGCAAGTTAGAATTAGCATTCAAACTTTAAAATTGCTGTATTTGCATATATACAAGAAGGGTTAAGCTTTAATGCCATCTAATCTAATATGCCCATGAAGCGTTATGTTTTAATGCCATCTGATCTCTTATTTCTATTATAGAGGACACGTATAGTATGAAAATGACCAGATATTAGCACTAGTATTAGATCGCTAGCATTAGCAAGTTAGCATTAGCATTCAAACTTTAACTTGCTGTTCTTGCATGTATACAAGAAGGGTTAAGCTTTAATGACATCTAATCTGATATTCCCAAGAAGGGTTATACTTTAATGCCATCTGATCTCTTATATCCATCATAGATGACACGTACAGTATGAAAATGACCAGATATTAGCACTAGCATTATATCGCTAGCATTATCAAGTTAGCATTAGCATTCAAACTTAAACATTGCAGTACTGCATGTATACAAGAAGGGTGAAGCTTTTAATGCCATCTAATCTAATATGCCCATGAAGGGTTATGCTTTAATGCCATCTGATCTCTTATTTCCATTATAGAGGACACATACAGTATGAAAATGACCAGATATTAGCACTAGCATTAGATCGCTAGCATTTGCAAGTTAGCATTAGCATTCAAACTTAAACTTGCTGTACTTGCATGTATAAAAGAAGGGTAAAAGCTTTTAATGCTATCTAATCTCATATTCCCATGAAGGGTTATGCTTTAATGCCATCTGATCTCTTATATCCATCAAAGAGGACACGTACAGAATGAAAATGACCAGATATTAGCACAAGCATTAGATCGCTAGCATTAACAAGTTAGCATTAGCATTCAAACTTAAACTTCCTCTATTTGTATGAATACAAGAAGGGTTAAGCTTTAATGCCATCTAATCTGATATTCCCATGAAGGGTTATGCTTTAATGCCATCTGATCTCTTAAATGCATCAGAGCCAACACGTACAGTATGAAAATGACCAGATATTAGCACAAGCATTAGATCGCTAGCATTAGCAAGTTAGCATTAGCATTCAAACTTAAACATTGCAGTACGTGCATGTATATAAGAAGGGTTAAGCTTTAATGACATCTAATCTGATATTCCCATGAAGGGTTATGCTTTAATGGCATGTGATCTCTTATTTCATTCATAGATTACACGTACAGTATGAAAATGACCAGATATTAGCACTAGCATTAGATCGCTAGCATTAGCAAGTTAGCATTAGCATTCAAACTTAAACTTGCTGTACTTGCATGTATACAAGAAGGGTGAAGCTTTGATGCCATTTAATGTAATATGCCCATGAACGGTTATGCTTTGATGCCATCTGATTTCTTATTTCCATCATTGAGGACACGTACAGTATGAAAATGACCATATATTAGCACTAGCGTTAGAACGCTAGCATTACCAAGATAGTATTAGCATTCAAACTTTCACATTGCTGTATTTGCACATATACAAGAAGGGTTAAGCTTTAATGCCATCTAATCTAATATGCCCATGAAGGGTTATGCTTTAAAGCCATCTGATCTCTTATATCCATCATAGACGACACGTACAGTATGAAAATGACCAGATATTAGCACTAGCATTAGATCGCTAGCATTAGCAAGTTAGCATTAGCATTCAAACTTAAACATTGCAGTACTTGCATCTTTACAAGAAGGGTGAAGCTTTAATGCCATCTAATATAATAATCCATTGAAGGGTTATGCTTTAATGCCATCTGATCTCTTATTTCCATCATAGAGGACACGTACAGTATGAAAATGACCAGATATCAGCACTAGCATTAGATCCCTATCATTAGCAAGTTAGCATTAGCATATAAACTTTAACAAAACTGTATTTGAGTGTATAAAGAAGGGTTAAGCTTTAATGCCATCTGATCTCATTATCCCATGAATGGTGATGCTCTCATGCCATCTGATCTCTTATTTCCATCATAGAGGACACGTACAGTATGAAAGTGACCAGATATTAGCAATAGCATTAGATCGCTAGCATTAGCAAGTAAGCATTAGCATTCAAGCTTAAACTTGCTGTACTTGCATGTATACAAGAAGGGTGATGCTTTAATGCCATCTAATCTAATATGCCCATGAAGGGATATGCTTTAATGCCATATGATCTCTTATTTCCATCATAGAGGACACGTACAGTATGAAAATGACCAGATATTAGCACTAGCATTAGATCGCTAGCATTAACAAGTTAGCATTAGCATTCAAACTTTAACTTGCTGTTCTTGCATGTATACAAGAAGGGTTAAGCTTTAATGACATCTAATCTGATATTCCCAAGAAGGGTTATGCTTTAATGCCATCTGATCTCTTATATCCATCATAGATGACACGAACAGTATGAAAATGACCAGATATTAGCACTAGCATTATATCGCTAGCATTATCAAGTTAGCATTAGCATTCAAACTTAAACATTGCAGTATTTGCATGTATACAAGAAGGGTGAAGCTTTAATGCCATCTAATCTAATATGCCCATGAAGGGTTATGCTTTAATGCCATCTGATCTCTTATTTCCATTATAGAGGACACATACAGTATGAAAATGACCAGATATTAGCACTAGCATTAGATCGCTAGCATTAGCAAGTTAGCATTTGCATTCAAACTTAAACTTGCTGTACTTGCATGTATACAAGAAGTGTAAAGCTTTAATGCTATCTAATCTGATATTCCCATGAAGGGTTATGCTTTAATGCCATCTGATCTCTTATATCCATCAAAGAGGACACGTACAGTATGAAAATGACCAGATATTAGCACCCGCATTAGAATGCTAGCATTAACAAGTTAGCATTAGCATTCAAACTTAAACTTCCTCTACTTGTATGAATACAAGAAGGGTTAAGCTTTAATGCCATCTAATCTGATATTCCCATGAAGGGTTATGCTTTAATGCCATCTGATCTCTTAAATCCATCATAGCCAACACGTACAGTATGAAAATGACCAGATATTAGCACTAGCATTAGATCGCTAGCATTAGCAAGTTAGCATTAGCATTCAAATTTAAACATTGCAGTACTTGCATGTATATAAGAAGGATTAAGCTTTAATGACATCTAATCTGATATTCCCATGGAGGCTTATGCTTTAATGCCATCTGATCTCTTATTTCCTTCATAGAGGACACGTACAGTATGAAAATGACCAGATATTAGCACTAGCATTAGATCGCTAGCATTAGCAAGTTAGCATTAGCATTCAAACTTAAACTTGCTGTACTTGCATGTATACAAGAAGGGATAAGCTTTAATGCTATCTAATCTGATATTCCCATGAAGGGTTATGCTTTAATGCCATCTGATCTCTTATATCCATCATATAGGACACGTACAGTATGAAAATGACAAGATGTTAGCACTAGCATTAGATCGCTACTATTAGCAAGTTAGCATTAGCATTCAAATTTTAACATTGCTGTATTTGCATATATAAAGAAGGGTTAAGCTGTTATGCCATCTAATCTCATAATCCCATGAAAGGTGATGCTTTAATGCCATCTTATCTCTTATTTCCATCATAAAAGACACATACAGTATGAAAATGACCAGAAATTAGCACTAGCATTAGATCATTAGCATTAGCAAGTTAGCATTAGCATTCAAACTTAAACTTACTGTACTTGCAGGTATACAAGAACGGTTAAGCTTTAATACCATCTAATCTGATATTCCCAGTATGAAATGAAGGGTTATGCTTTAGCATTGCCAACTGATCTCTTATATCCATCATAGATGACATCTGATGTCTTTTTTCCATTATAGTATGAAAATGGACCAGATATTAGCATTACAAAGCATTAGATCAAACTTAAAACTAGCATTTTCAAGTTAGCATTAGCATTCAAACTTAAACATAGCATTAGCATTAAAACTTAAACATTGCAGTACTTGCATGTATGCAAGAAGGGTAGTTTTTTAATGCCAGAACTTTTATGCCAGCAGAATGAAAATGACCAGATATTAGCACTAGCATTAGATGGCTAGCATTAGCAAGTTAGCATTAGCATTCAAACTTAAACTAGCTGGACTTGCATGGGCCATCTAATCTAATGCATGAAGGGTTATTTTAATGCCATCTGATTTCTTATATCCATCATAGAGACAAATGCACAGTATGAAAATGACACTAGATAAAAGCACTAGCATTAGATCGCTAAAGCATTAGCAAGAAAGTTGCCAGCTTATTAGCATTCAAACTTCAACATTGCTGTATTTGCATATATAAAGAAGGGTTAAGCTGTAATGCCATCTAATCTCATAATCCCATGAAAGGTTATGCTTTTATGCCATCTGATCTCTTATATCCATCATAGAGGACAAGTACAGTATGAAAATGACCAGATATTAGCATTAGCGTTAGATCGTTAGCATTAGCAAGTTAGCATTAGCATTCAAACTTTAACTTTGCTGTATTTACATTTATACAAGAAGGGTTAAGCTTTAATGCCATCTAATGTGATATTCCCATGAAGGGTTATGCTTTAATGCCATCTGATCTCATATATCTATCTAGACGACCTGTACAGTATGAAAATGACCACATATTAGCACTAGCATAAGATTGCTAGCATTAGCAAGTTAGCATTAGCATTCAAACTTAAACATTGCAGTACTTGCATGTATACAAGAAGGGTGAAGCTTTAATGCAATCTAATCTAATATGCCCATGAAGGGATATGCTTTAATGCCATCTGATCTCTTATTTCCTTCATAGAGGACACGTACATTATGAAAATGACCAGATATTAGCACTAGCATTAGATCGCTAGCATTAGCAATTTAGCATTAGCATTCAAACTTTAACATTTCTGTATTTGCATATATAAAGAAGGGTTAAGCTGTAATGCCATCTAATCTCATAATCCCATGAAAGGTGATGCTTTAATGCCATCTGATCTCATATATCTATCTAGACGACTTGTACAGTATGAAAATGACCAGATATTAGCACTAGCATTAGATCGCTAGCATTAGCAAGTTAGCATTAGCATTCAAACTTAAACATTGCAGTACTTGCATGTATACAAGAAGGGTGATGCTTTAATGCCATCTAATCTAATATGCCCATGAAGGGTTATGCTTTAATGCCATCTGATCTCTTATTTCCATTATAGAGGACACATACAGTATGAAAATGACCAGATATTAGCACTAGCATTAGATCGCTAGCATTTGCAAGTTAGCATTAGCATTCAAACTTAAACTTGCTGTACTTGCATGTATACAAGAAGGGTTAAGCTTTAATGCTATCTAATCTGATATTCCCATGAAGGGTTATGCTTTAATGCCATCTGATCTCTTATATCCATCACAGAGGACACGTACAGTATGAAAATGACCAGATATTAGCACAAGCATGAGATCGCTAGCATTAACAAGTTAGCATTAGCATTCAAACTTAAACTTCCTCTACTTGTATGAATACAAGAAGGGTTAAGCTTTAATGCCATCTAATCTGATATTTCCATGAAGGGTTATGCTTTAATGCCATCTGATCTCTTAAATCCATCATAGCCATCACGTACAGTATGAAAATTACCAGATATTAGCACAAGCATTGGATCGCTAGCATTAGCAAGTTAGCATTAACATTCAAACTTAAACATTGCAGTACTTGCATGTATATAAGAAGGGTTAAGCTTTAATGACATCTAATCTGATATTCCCATGAAGGGTTATGCTTTAATCCCATCTGATCTCTTATTTCCTTCATAGAGGACACGTACAGTATGAAAATGACCAGATATTAGCACTAGCATTAGATCGCTAGCATTAGCAAGTTAGCATTAGCATTCAAACTTAAACTTGCTGTACTTGCATGTATACAAGAAGGGTGAAGCTTTGATGCCATTTAATGTAATATGCCCATGAAGGGTTATGCTTTAATGCCATCTGATTTCTTATTTCCATCATAGAGGACACGTACAGTATGAAAATGACCAGATATTAGCACTAGCGTTAGAACGCTAGCATTTGCAAGATAGCATTAGCATTCAAACTTTCACATTGCTGTATTTGCATATATATAAGAAGGGTTAAGCTTTAATGCCATCTAATCTAATATGCCCATGAAGGGTTATGCTTTAAAGCCATCTGATCTCTTATATCCATCATAGACGACACGTACAGTATGAAAATGACCAGATATTAGCACTAGCATTAGATCGCTAGCATTAGCAAGTTAGCATTAGCATTCAAACTTAAACACTGCAGTACTTGCATGTATACAAGAAGGGTGAAGCTTTAATGCCATCTAATATAATAAGCCATTGAAGGGTTATGCTTTAATGCCATCTGATCTCTTATTTCCATCATAGAGGACACGTACAGTATGAAAATGACCAGATATCAGCACTAGCATTAGATCCCTATCATTAGCAAGTTAGCATTAGCATTTAAACTTTAACAAAACTGTATTTGCGTGTATAAAGAAGGGTTATGCTTTAATGCCATCTGATCTCATAATCCCCTGAATGGTGATGCTCTAATGCCATCTGATCTCTTATTTCCATCATAGAGGACACGTACAGTATGAAAGTGACCAGATATTAGCACTAGCATTAGATCGCTAGCATTAGCAAGTAAGCATTAGCATTCAAGCTTAAATTTGCTCTACTTGCATGTATACAAGAAGGGTGATGCTTTAATGCCATCTAATTTAAAATGCCCATGAAGGGATATGCTTTAATGCCATATGATCTCTTATTTCCATCATAGAGGACACGTACAGTATGAAAATGACCAGATATTAGCACTAGCATTAGATCGCTAGCATTAGCTAGTTAGCATTAGCATTCCAACTTTAACATTGCTGTTCTTGCGTATATAAAGAAGGGTTAAGCTTTAATGCAATGTAATCTCATAATCCCATGAAAGGTGATGCTGTAATGCCATCTGATCTCTTATTTCAATCATAAAGGAAACATACAGTATGAAAATGACCAGAAATTAGCACTAGCATTAGATCGCTAGCATTAGCAAGTCAGCATTAGCATTCAAACTTAAACTTGCTGTACTTGCATTCACACAAGAAGGGTTAAGCTTTAATGCCATCTAATCTGATATTCCCATGAAGGGTTATGCTTTAATGCCATCTGATCTCTTATATGCATCAGAGAGGACAAGTACAGTATGAAAATTACCTGATATTAGCAATAGCATTAGATCACTAGCCCTAGCAAGTTAGAATTAGCATTCAAACTTTAAAATTGCTGTATTTGCATATATACAAGAAGGGTTAAGCTTTAAAGCCATCTAATCTAATATGCCCATGAAGGGTTATGCTTTAATGCCATCTGATCTCTTATTTCCATTATAGAGGACACGTACAGTATGAAAATGACCAGATATCAGCACTAGCATTAGATCGCTAGCATTAGCAAGTTAGCATTAGCATTGAAACTTTAACTTGCTGTTCTTGCATGTATACAAGAAGGGTGAAGCATTAATGACATCTAATCTGATATTCCCAAGACGGGTTATGCTTTAATGCCATCTGATCTCTTATAACCATCAAAGATGACACGAACAGAATGAAAATGACCAGATATTAGCACTAGCATTATATCGCTAGCATTATCAAGTTAGCATTAGCATTCAAACTGAAACATTGCAGTACTTGCATGTATACAAGAAGGGTGAAGCTTTAATGCCATCTAATCTAATATGCCCATGAAGGGTTATGCTTTCATGCCATCTGATCTCTTATTTCCATTATAGAGGACACATACAGAATGAAAATGACCAGATATTAGCACTAGCATTAGATCGCTAGCATTAGCAAGTTTGCATTAGCATTCAAACTTAAACTTGCTGTACTTGCATGTATACAAGAAGTGTAAAGCTTTAATGCTATCTAATCTGATATTCCCATGAAGGGTTATGCTTTAATGCCATCTGATCTCTGAAATCCATCATAGCCAACACGTACAGTATGTAATGGACCAGATATTAGCACAAGCATTAGATCGCTAGCATTAGCAAGTTAGCATTAGCATTCAAACTTAAACATTGCAGTACTTGCATGTATGCAAGAACGGTGAAGCTTTAATGCCATCTAATCTTATATGCCCATGAAGGGTTATGCTTTAATGCCATCTGATGTCTTTTTCCATTATAGAGGACACATACAGAATGAAAATGACCAGATATTAGCACTAGTATTAGATGGCTAGCATTAGCAAGTTAGCATTAGCATTCAAACTTAAACTAGCTGTACTTGCATGTATACAAGAAGGGTTCAGCTTTAATGCCATCCAATCTGATATTCCCATGAAGGGTTATGCTTTAATGCCATCTGTTCTCTTATATCCATCAAAGACGACACGTACAGTTTGAAAATGACCAGATAATAGCACTAGCATTAGACCGCTAGCATTAGCAAGTTAGCATTAGCATTAAAACTTAAACATTGCAGTACTTGCATGTATACAAGAAGGGTGAAGCTTTAATGCCATCGGATTTCTTATTTCCATTATAGAGGACCCGTACAGTATGAAAGTGACCAGATAAAAGCACTAGCATTAGATCGCTAGCATTAGCAAGTTAGCATTAGCATTCAAAATTCAACATTGCTGTACTTGCATTTATAAAGAAGGGTTAAGCTGTAATGCCATCTAATCTCATAATCCCATGAAGGGTTATGCTTTTCTGCCATATGATCTCTTATATCCATCATAGAGGACACGTACAGTATGAAAATGACCAGATATTAGCATTAGCATTAGATCGTTAGCATTAGCAAGTTAGCATTAGCATTCCAACTTTAACTTTGCTGTATTTGCATTTATACAAGAAGGGTTAAGCTTTAATGCCATCTAATGTGATATTCCCATGAAGGGTTATGCTTTAATGCCATCTGATCTCATATATCTATCTAGACGACCTGTACAGTATGAAAATGACCAGATATTAGCACTAGCATAAGATTGCTAGCATTAGCAAGTTAGCATTAGCATTCAAACTTAAACATTGCAGTACTTGCATGTATACAAGAAGGGTGAAGCTTTAATGCTATCTAATCTAATATGCCCATTAAGGGATATGCTTTAATGCAATCTGATCTCTTATTTCCTTCATAGAGGACACGTACAGTATGAAAATGACCAGATATTAGCACTAGCATTAGATCGCTAGCATTAGCAAGTTAGCATTAGCATTCAAACTTTAACATTGCTGTATTTGCATATATAAAGAAGGATTAAGCTGTAATGCCATCTAATCTCATAATGCCATGAAAGGTGATGCTTTAATGCCATCTGATCTCTTATATCCATCATAGAGGACACGTACAGTATGAAAATGACCAGATATTAACACTAGCATTATATCGCTAGCATTATCAAGTTAGCCTTAGCATTCAAACTTAACCCTTTCGCAGGCAAATTTTGGCCCAGATGCATACCCCCACGGACGGATTAATTTTGGGTTTTTACCAAAATATGATTGTTATTCAAAATAACAATAAAATAACACCAAATCTCATAATAAGTTTTCCCATAACTGATGTTTTTTATGTTTTAATCCTCTCCAGAGTCGCTAAAATCGTTTGAATTCAAGTCACTCCCACTCTCTGGATATTCAAACTCATCGTCAGAGTCATTCAATAAAGCCAAAACTTCATCCACGTTGTATTTACGTTTAGAAACACGGCTAGAATGCTGGCTATTTGTACTGGTCGATGCCATGTTCACATGTCCCACAATTTGACCAGGAAGTAGTCTCAGATTTAGCGTTTTAGGAAATCCCATGCCTCGTTCACGGCTAAAAATACAGTGCTGGGTGACCTGAGAGACAGCCAATGGTAATGAGTGTAACTAATAAGGAATTCCGCAATCGGGGAATTTAAAGAAGACTTTATAAAACAAGTTGGTTAAAAACGACAAAAAATGTCGCTGTGCTCATGAAAAGGGTTAAACATTGCAGTACTTGCATGTATATAAGAACGGTTAAGCTTTAATGACATCTAATCTGATATTCCCATGACGGGTTATGCTTTAATGCCATCTGATCTCTTATTTCCTTCATAGAGGACACGTACAGTATGAAAATGACCAGATATTAGCACTAGCATTAGATCGCTAGCATTAGCAAGTTAGCATTAGCATTCAAACTTAAACTTGCTGTACTTGCATGAATACAAGAAGGGATAAGCTTTAATGCTATCTAATCTGATATTCCCATTAAGGGTTATGCTTTTAATCCATCTGATCCCTTATATCCATCATAGAGGACACGTACAGTATGAAAATGACCAGATATTAGCACTAGCATTAGATGGCTAGCATTAACAAGTTAGCATTAGCATTCAAACTTAAACTTACTGAACTTGCATGTATACAAGAAGGGTTAAGCTTTAATGCCATTTAATCTGTTATTCCCATGAAGGGTTATGCTTTAATGCCATCTTATCTCTTATATACATCATATAGGACACGTACAGTATGAAAATGACCAGATACTAGCATTAGCATTAGATCGTTAGCATTAGCAAGTTAGCATTAGCATTAAAACTTTAACTTTGCTGTACTTGCATGTATACAAGAAGGGTGAAGCTTTAATGCTATCTAATCTAATATGCCCATGACGGGATATGCTTTAATGCCATCTGATCTCTTATTTCCATCATAGAGGATACGTACAGTATGAAAATGACCAGATATTAGTACTAGCATTAGATCGCTAGCATTAGCAAGTTAGCATTAGCATTCAAACTTAAACATTGCAGTACTTGCATGTATACAAAAAGGGTGAAGCTTTAATGCCATCTAATCTAATATGCCCATGAAGGCTTATGCTTTAATGCCATCTGATCTCTTATTTCCATTATAGAGGACACATACAGTATGAAAATGACCAGATATTAGCACTAGCATTAGATCGCTAGCATTTGCAAGTTAGCATTAGCATTCAAACTTAAACATTGCAGTACTTGCATGTATATAAGAAGGGTTAAGCTTTAATGCCATCTGATCCCTTATATCCATCATAGAGGACACGTACAGTATGAAAATGACCAGATATTAGCACTAGCATTAGATCGTTAGCATTAGCAAGTTAGCATTAGCATTAAAACTTTAACTTTGCTGTACATCCATGTATACAAGAAGGGTGAAGCTTTAATGCTATCTAATCTAATATGCCCATGACGGGATATGCTTTAATGCCATCTGATCTCTTATTTCCTTCATAGAGGACACGTACAGTATGAAAATGACCAGATATTAGCACTATCATTAGATCGCTAGCATTAGCAAGTCAGCATTAGGATTCAAACTTAAACATTGCAGTACTTGCATGTATACAAGAAGGGTGAAGCTTTAATGCCATCTAATCTAATATGCCCATGAAGGGTTATGCTTTAATGCCATCTGATCTCTTATTTCCATTATAGAGGACACATACAGTATGAAAATGACCAGATATTAGCACTAGCATTAGATCGCTAGCATTTGCAAGTTAGCATTAGCATTCAAACTTAAACTTGCTGTACTTGCATGTATACAAGAAGGGTAAAGCTTTAATGCTATCTAATCTGATATTCCCATGAAGGGTTATGCTTTAATGCCATCTGATCCCTTATATCCATCAAAGAGGACACGTACAGTATGAAAATGACCAGATATTAGCACAAGCATTAGATCGCTAGCATTAACAATTTAGTATTAGCGTTCAAACTTAAACCTTTGAGTACTTGCATGTTTACAAGTAGGGTTAAGCTAAAATGCTATCTAATCTGATATTCCCATGAAGGGTTATGCTTTTATGCCATGTGATCTCTTATATCCATCATAGAGGACACGTACAGTATGAAAATGACCAGATATCAGAACTAGCATTAGATCGCTAGCATTAGCAAGTTAGCATTAGCTTTTAAACTTTAACAACACTGTATTTGCGTGTATAAACAAGGGTTAAGCTTTAATGCCATCTGATTTTATAATCCCATGAATGGTGATGCTTTAATGCCATCTGATCTCTTATTTCCATCATAGAGACACGTACAGTATGAAAATGAGCAGATATTAGCACCAGCATTAGATCGCTAGCATTAGCAAGTTAGCATTAGCATTCAACCTTAAACTTGCTGTACTTGCATGTATACAAGCAGGGTTAATCTTTAATGCCATCTAATCTAATTTTCCCATGAAGGGTTATTCTTTAATGCCATCTGATCTCTTATATCCATCATAGACGACACGTACAGTATGAAAATGACCAGATATTAGCGCTAGCATTAGCAAGTTAGCATTCGCAAGTTAGCATTAGCATTCAAACTTACACTTACTGTACTTGCATGTATACAAGAAGAGTTAAGCTTTAATTCCATCAAATCTGTTATTCCCATGAAGGGTTATGCTTTAATGCCATCTGATCTCTTATTTCCATTATAGAGGACACATACAGTATGAAAATGACCTGATATTCGCACTAGCATTAAATCGCTAGCATTAGCAAGTTAGCATTAGGATTGAAACTTTAAAATTGCTGTATTTGCATATATACAAGAAGGTTTTTAGCTTTAATGCCATCTAATCTAATATGCCCATGAAGGGTTATGCTTTAATGCCATCTGATCTCTTATTTCCATCATAGAGGACACGTACAGTATGAAATTGACCAGATATTAGCACTAGCATTAGATCGCTAGCATTACCAATTTAGCATTAGCATTCAAACTTAAACTTGCAGTCCTTGCATGTATTCTAGAAGGGTTAAGCGTTAATGCCATCTAATCTGATATTCCCATGAAGGGTTATGCTTTTATGCCATGTGATCTCTTATATCCATCATAGATGACACATACAGTATGAAAATGACCAGATATTAGCACTAGCATCAGATCGCTAGCATTAGCAAGTTAGCATTAGCATTCAAGCTTATACATTGCAGTACTTGCATGTATACAAGAAGGGTGAAGCTTTAATGCCATTTAATCTAATATGCCCATGAAGGGTTATGCTTTAATGCCATCTGATCACTTATATCCATCATAGATGACACGTACAGTATGAAAATGACCAGATATTAGAACAAGCATTAGATGGCTAGCATTAGCAAGTTAGCATTAGCATTCAAACTTAAACATTGCAGTACTTGCATGTTTACAAGCAGGGTGAAGCTTTAATGACATTTAATCTAATATTCCCATGAAGGGTTATGCTTTAATGCCATCTGATCTCTTATATCCATCATAGAGCACACGTACAGTATGATATTGACCAGATATTAGCACTAGCATTAGATCGTTAGCATTAGCAAGTTAGCATTAGCATTCAAACTTTAACATTGCTGTATTTGCATATATACAATAAGGGTTATGCTTTAATGCCATCTGATCTCCTTTTTTCCATCATAGAGGACACGTACAGTATGAAAATGACCAAATATTCGCACAAGCATTAGATCGCTAGCACTAGGAATTTAGCATTAGCATTCAAACTTATACATTGCAGTACTTGCATGTATACAAGTAGGGTTAAGCTTTAATGCTATTTAATCTCATATTCCCATGAAGGGTAATGCTTTTATGTCATCTGATCTCTTATATCCATCATGAAGGACACGTACAGTATGAAAATGACCAGATATCAGCACTAGCATTAGATCGCTATCATTAGCAAGATAGCATTAGCATTTAAACTTTAACAACACTGTATTTGTGTGTATAAAGAAGGGTTAAGCTTAAATGCCATCTGATTTCTTATTTCCATCATAGAGGACACGTACAGTATGAAAATGACCAGGTATTAGCACTAGCATTAGATCGCTAGTATTAGAAGGTCTGCATTAGCATTCAAACTTAAACTTGCTATACTTGCATGTATACAAGTAGGGTTAAGCATTAATGCTATCTAATCTGATATTCCCATGAAGGGTTATGCTTTTATGGCATTTGATCTCTTATATCCATCATGAAGGACACGTACAGTATGAAAATGACCAGATATCAGCACTAGCATTAGATCGCTATCATTAGCAAGATAGCATTAGCATTTAAACTTTAACAACACTGTATTTGTGTGTATAAAGAAGGGTTAAGCTTTAAATGCCATCTGATTTCTTATTTCCATCATAGAGACACGTACAGTATGAAAATGACCAGGTATTAGCACTAGCATTAGATCGCTAGTATTAGAAGGTCTGCATTAGCATTCAAACTTAAACTTGCTATACTTGCATGTATACAAGTAGGGTTAAGCATTAATGCTATCTAATCTGATATTCCCATGAAGGGTTATGCTTTTATGGCATTTGATCTCTTATATCCATCATAGAGGACACGTACAGTATGAAAATGACCAGATATCAGCATTAGCATTAGATCGCTAGCATTAGCAAGTTAGCATTAGCATTCAAACTTTAACATTGCTGTTATTATGTAAATAAAGAAGGGTTAAGCTTTAATGCCATCTAATCTCATAATATCATGAAAGGTGATGCTTTAATGCCATCTGATCTCTTATTTCCATCATAAAGGACTCATACAGTATGAAAATGACCAGAAATTAGCACTAGCATTAGATCGCTAGCATTAGCAAGTTAGCATTAGCATTCAACCTTAAACTTGCTGTACTTGCATGTATACAATAAGGGTTAAGCTTTAATGCCATCTAATCTGATATTCCCATGAAGGGTTGGGCTTTAATGCCATCTGATCTATTATATCCATCATAGAGGACAAGTACAGTATAAAAATGTCCTGATATTAGCACTAGCATTAGATCGCTAGCATTAGCAAGTTTGCATTAGCATTCAAACTTTAACATTTCTGTATTTGCATATATACAAGAAGGGTTATGCTTTAATTCATCAGATCTCTTATTTCCATCATAGAGGACACGTACAGTATGAAAATTACCAGATATTAGCACTAGCATTAGATCGCTAGCATTAGCAATTTAGCATTAGCATTCAAACTTAAACTTGCAGTACTTGCATGTATACAAGAAGCGTGAAGCTTTAATGTCATCTAATCTAATGTGCCCATGAAGGGTTATGCTTTAATGCTATGTGATCTCTAATTTCCCTTGTAGAGGACACATACAGTAGGAAAATGACCAGATATTAGCACTAGCATTAGATCGCTAGCATTAGCAAGTTAGCATTAGCATTCAAACTTAAACTTACTGTACTTGCATGTATACAAGAAGGGTTATGCTTTAATGCCATCATATCTCTTATTTCCATCATAGAGGACACGTACAGTATGAAAAGGACCAGATATGAGCACTATCATTAGATCGCTAGCATTAGCAAGTTAGCATTAGCATTCAAACTTTAACTTGCTGGACTTCCATGTATACAAGAATGGTTAAGCTTTAATGCCATCTAATCTGATATTCCCATGAAGGGTTACGCTTTAATGCCATCTGATCTCTTATATCCATCATAGAGGACACATACAGTATGAAAATGACTAGATATTAGAACTAGCATTAGATAGTTAGCATTATCAATTTAGCATTAGCATTCAAACTTAAACTTGCAGTACTTGCATGTATTGTAGAAGGGTTAAGCTTTAATGCCATCTAATCTGATATTCCCATGAAGGGTTACGCTTTAATGACATCTGATCTCTTATTTCCATTATAGAGGACACATACAGCATGAAAATGACCAGATATTAGCACTAGCATTTGATCGCTAGCATTAGCAATTTAGCATTAGCATTCAAACTTAAACTTGCAGTACTTGCATGAATTGTAGAAGGGTTAAGCTTTAATGCCATCTAATCTGATATTCCCATGAAGGGTTATGCTTTAATGCCATCTGATCTCTTATATCCATCATAGACAACAAGTACACTATGAAAATGACCAGATATTAGCACTAGCATTAGATGGCTAGCATTAGCAGTTAGCATTAGCATTCAAACTTAAACATTGCAGTACTTGCATGTTTACAAGCAGGGTGAAGCTTTAATGACATCTAATCTAATATGCCCATGAAGGGATATGCTTTCATGCCATCTGATCTCTTATTTCCATCATAGAGGACACGTACAGTATGAAAATGACCAGATATTAGCACTAGCGTTAGATCGCTAGCATTTGCAAGTTAGCATTAGGATTCAAACTTTAACATTGCTGTATTTGCGTAAATAAAGAAGGGTTAAGCTTTAATGCCGTCTAATCTCATAATCCCATGAAAGGTGTTGCTTTAATGCCATCTGATCTCTTATTTCCATCATAAAGGACACATACAGTATGAAAATAAGCAGAAATTAGCACTAGCATTAGATCGCTAGCATTAGCAAGTTAGCATTAGCATTCAAACTTACACTTACTGTACTTGCATGTATACAAGAAGGGTTAAGCTTTAATTCCATCGAATCTGATATTCCAATGAAGGGTTATGCTTTAATGCCATCTGATCTCTTATATCCATCATAGATGACACATACATTATGAAAATGACCAGATTTTAGCACAAGCATTAGATCGCTAGCATTAGCAAGTTTGCATTAGCATTCAAACTTAAACATTGCAGTACTTGCATGGATACAAGAAGGGTGAAGCTTTAATGCCATCTAATCTAATATGCCCATGAAGGGTTATGCTTTAATGCCATCTGATCTCTTATTTCCATTATAGAGGACACATACAGTATAGAAATGACCAGATATTATCACTAGCATTAGATCGCTAGCATTAGCAAGTTAGCATTAGCATTCAAACTAATACATTGCAGTACTTGCATGTATACAAGAAGGGTGAAGCTTTAATGCCATTTAATCTAATATGCCCATGAAGGGTTATGCTTTAATGCCATCTGATCACTTATATCCATCATAGACGACACGTACAGTATGAAAATGACCAGATATTAGCAAAAGCATTAGATGGCTAGCATTAGCAAGTTAGCATTAGCATTCAAACTTTAACATTGCAGTACTTGCATGTTTACAAGCAGGGTGAAGCTTTAATGACATCTAATCTAATATTCCCATGAAGGGTTATGCTTTAATGCCATCTGATCTCTTATATCCATCATAGAGGACACGTACAGTATGATAATGACCTGTTATTAGCACTAGCATTAGATCGATAGCATTAGCAAGTTAGCATTAGCATTCAAACTTTAACATTGCTGTATTTGCATATATACAATAAGGGTTATGCTTTAATGCCATCTGATCTCCTTTTTCCATCATAGAGGACACGTACAGTATGAAAATGACCAGATATTCGCACAAGCATTAGATCGCTAGCACTAGTAATTTAGCATTAGCATTCAAACTTATACATTGCAGTACTTGCATGTATACTAGTAGGGTTAAGCTTTAA
This sequence comes from Gymnothorax javanicus, assembly GCA_029692085.1. Classification (NCBI taxonomy): domain Eukaryota; kingdom Metazoa; phylum Chordata; class Actinopteri; order Anguilliformes; family Muraenidae; genus Gymnothorax; species Gymnothorax javanicus. The sequence goes on along the minus strand of CM056200.1, from coordinate 14,699,377 downwards.
TGGTATCTAATCTCATATTCCCATGAAGGGTAATGCTTTTATGTCATCTGATCTCTTATATCCATCATAGAGGACACGTACAGTATGAAAATGACCAGATATCAGCACTAGTATTAGATCGCTATCATTAGCAAGATAGCATTAGCATTTAAACTTTAACAACACTGTATTTGTGTGTATAAAGAAGGGTTAAGCTTTAATGCCATCTGATTTCTTATTTCCATCAGAGAGGACACGTACAGTATGAAAATGACCAGGTATTAGCACAAGCGTTAGATCGCTAGCATCAGCAAGTTAGCATAAGCATTGAAACTATAACATGGCTCTATTTGAATATATACAAGAAGGGTTGTGCTTTAATGGCATCTGATCTTTTATTTCCATCATAGAGGACACGTACAGTATGAAAATGACCAGATATTAGCACTAGCATTAGATCGCTAGTATTAGAAAGTCAGCATAAGCATTCAAACTTTAACTTGCTGTACTTGCAGGAATACAAGTAGGGTTAAGCATTAATGCTATCTAATCTGATATTCCCATGAAGGGTTATGCTTTTATGCCATTTGATCTCTTATATCCATCATAGAGGACACGTACAGTATGAAAATGACCAGATATCAGCACTAGCATTAGATCGCTATCATTAGCAAGTTAGCATTAGCATTTAAACTTTAACAAAACTGTATTTGCCTGTATAAAGAAGGGTTAAGCTTTAATGCCATCTGATCTCATAATCCCATGAATGGAAATGCTTTAATGCTATCTGATCTCTTATTTCCATCATTGAGGACACGTAGATTATGGAAGTGACCAGATATTAGCACTAGCATTAGATAGCTAGCATTAGCAAGTTAGCATTAGCATTCAAACTTTAACATTTCTGTATTTGCATATATAAAAGAAGGATTATGCTTTAATGCCATCAGATCTCTTATTTCCAACATAGAGGACACGTACAGTATGAAAAGGACCATATATTAGCACTAGCATTAGATCGCTAGCATTAACAAGTAAGCATTAGCATTCAAACTTAAACTTGCTGTACTTGCATGTATACAAGAAGGGAAAAGCTTTAATGCCATCTAATCTGATATTCTCATGAAGGGTTATTCTTTAATGCCATCTGATCTCTTATATCCATCATAGACGACACGTACTGTATGAAAATGACCAGATATTAGCACTAGCATTAAATCGCTAGCATTAGCAAGTTAGCATTAGCATTCAAACTTAAACATTGCAGTACTTGCATGTTTACAAGCAGGGTGAAGCTTTAATGACATCTAATCTAATATGCCCATGAAGGGATATGCTTTAATGCCATCTGATCTCTTATTTCCATCATAGAGGACACGTACAGTATGAAAATGAGCAGATATTAGCACCAGCATTAGATCGCTAGCATTAGCAAGTTAGCATTAGCATTCAACCTTAAACTTGCTGTACTTGCATGTATACAAGCAGGGTTAAGCTTTAATGCCATCTAATCTGATATTCCCATGAAGGGTTATGCTTTTATGCCATGTGATCTCTTATATCCATCATAGATGACACATACAGTATGAAAATGACCAGATATCAGCACTAGTATTAGATCGCTATCATTAGCAAGATAGCATTAGCATTTAAACTTTAACAACACTGTATTTGTGTGTATAAAGAAGGGTTAAGCTTTAATGCCATCTGATTTCTTATTTCCATCATAGAGGACACGTACAGTATGAAAATGACCAGGTATTAGCACAAGCGTTAGATCGCTAGCATCAGCAAGTTAGCATAAGCATTGAAACTATAACATGGCTCTATTTGAATATATACAAGAAGGGTTGTGCTTTAATGGCATCTGATCTTTTATTTCCATCATAGAGGACACGTACAGTATGAAAATGACCAGATATTAGCACTAGCATTAGATCGCTAGTATTAGAAAGTCAGCATTAGCATTCAAACTTTAACTTGCTGTACTTGCAGGAATACAAGTAGGGTTAAGCATTAATGCTATCTAATCTGATATTCCCATGAAGGGTTATGCTTTGATGCCATTTGATCTCTTATATCCATCATAGAGGACACGGACAGTATGAAATTGACCAGATATCAGCACTAGCATTAGATCGCTATCATTAGCAAGTTAGCATTAGCATTTAAACTTTAACAAAACTGTATTTGCCTGTATAAAGAAGGGTTAAGCTTTAATGCCATCTGATCTCATAATCCCATGAATGGAAATGCTTTAATGCTATCTGATCTCTTATTTCCATCATTGAGGACACGTAGATTATGGAAGTGACCAGATATTAGCACTAGCATTAGATAGCTAGCATTAGCAAGTTAGCATTAGCATTCAAACTTTAACATTTCTGTATTTGCATATATAAAAGAAGGATTATGCTTTAATGCCATCAGATCTCTTATTTCCAACATAGAGGACACGTACAGTATGAAAAGGACCATATATTAGCACTAGCATTAGATCGCGAGCATTAACAAGTTAGCATTAGCATTCAAACTTAAACTTGCTGTACTTGCATGTATACAAGAAGGGTAAAGCTTTAATGCCATCTAATCTGATATTCTCATGAAGGGTTATTCTTTAATGCCATCTGATCTCTTATATCCATCATAGACGACACGTACAGTATGAAAATGACCAGATATTAGCACTAGCATTAAATCGATAGCATTAGCAAGTTAGCATTAGCATTCAAACTTAAACATTGCAGAACTTGCATGTTTACAAGCAGGGTGAAGCTTTAATGACATCTAATCTAATATGCCCATGAAGGGATATGCTTTAATGCCATCTGATCTCTTATTTCCATCATAGAGGACACGTACAGTATGAAAATGACCAGATATTAGCACAAGCATTAGATCGCTAGCATTAACAAGTTAGTATTAGCATTCAAACTTAAACATTGCAGTACTTGCATGTTTACAAGTAGGGTTAAGCTTAAATGCTATCTCATCTGATATTCCCATGAAGGGTTATGCTTTTATGCCATCTGATCTCTTATATCCATCATAGAGGACACGTACAGTATGAAAATGACCAGATATCAGAACTAGCATTAGATCGCTAGCATTAGCAAGTTAGCATTAGCATTTAAACTTTAACAACACTGTATTTGCGTGTATAAACAAGGGTTAAGCTTTAATGCCATCTGATTTCATAATCCCATGAATGGTGATGCTTTAATGCCATCTGATCTCTTATTTCCATCATAGAGGACACGTACAGTATGAAAATGAGCAGATATTAGCACCAGCATTAGATCGCTAGCATTAGCAAGTTAGCATTAGCATTCAACCTTAAACTTGCTGTACTTGCATGTATACAAGCAGGGTTAAGCTTTAATGCCATCTAATCTGATTTTCCCATGAAGGGTTATTCTTTAATGCCATCTGATCTCTTATATCCATCATAGACGACACGTACAGTATGAAAATGACCAGATATTAGCGCTAGCATTAGCAAGTTAGCAATAGCAAGTTAGCATTAGCATTCAAACTTACACTTACTGTACTTGCATGTATACAAGAAGGGTTAAGCTTTAATTCCATCAAATCTGATATTCCCATGAAGGGTTATGCTTTAATGCCATCTGATCTCTTATTTCCATTATAGAGGACACAAACAGTATGAAAATGACCTGATATTAGCACTAGCATTAGATCGCTAGCATTAACAAGTTAGCATAAGGATTGAAACTTTAAAATTGCTGTATTTGCATATATACAAGAAGGGTTTAGCTTTAATGCCATCTAATCTGATATTCCCATGAAGGGTTATGCTTTTATGCCATGTGATCTCTTATATCCATCATAGATGACACATACAGTATGAAAATGACCAGATATTAGCACTAGCATTAGATCGCTGGCATTAGCAAGTTAGCATTAGCATTCAAACTTATACATTGCAGTACTTGCATGTATACAAGAAGGGTGAAGCTTTAATGCCATTTAATCTAATATGCCCCTGAAGGGTTATGTTTTAATGCCATCTGATCACTTATATCCATCATAGACGACACGTACAGTATGAAAATGACCAGATATTAGCACAAGCATTAGATGGCTAGCATTAGCAAATTAGCATTAGCATTCAAACTTAAACATTGCAGTACTTGCATGTTTACAAGTAGGGTGAAGCTTTAATGACATCTAATCTAATATTCCCATGAAGGGTTATGCTTTAATGCCATCTGATCTCTTATATCCATCATAGAGCACACGTACAGTATGATAATGACCAGATATTGGCACTAGCATTAGATCGTTAGCATTAGCAAGTTAGCATTAGCATTCAAACTTTAACATTGCTGTATTTGCATATATACAATAAGGGTTATGCTTTAATGCCATCTGATCTCCTTTTTCCATCATAGAGGACACGTACAGTATGAAAATGACCAAATATTCGCACAAGCATTAGAACGCTAGCACTAGGAATTTAGCATTAGCATTCAAACTTATACATTGCAGTACTTGCATGTATACAAGTAGGGTTAAGCTTTAATGCTATCTAATCTCATATTCCCAAGAAGGGTAATGCTTTTATGTCATTTGATCTCTTATATCCATCATAGAGGACACGTACAGTATGAAAATGACCAGATATCAGCACTAGCATTAGATCGCTATCATTAGCAAGATAGCATTAGCATTTAAACTTTAACAACACTGTATTTGTGTGTATAAAGAAGGGTTAAGCTTTAATGCCATCTGATTTCTTATTTCCATCACAGAGGACACGTACAGTATGAAAATGACCAGGTATTAGCACTAGCATTAGATCGCTAGTATTAGAAGGTCTGCATTAGCATTCAAACTTAAACTTGCTGTACTTGCATGTATACAAGTAGGGTGAAGCATTAATGCTATCTAATCTGATACTCCCATGAAGGGTTATGCTTTTATGGCATTTGATCTCTTATATCCATCATAGAGGACACGTACAGTATGAAAATGACCAGATATCAGCATTAGCATTAGATCGCTAGCATTAGCAAGTGAGCATTAGCATTCAAACTTTAACATTGCTGTTATTATGTATATAAAGAAGGGTTAAGCTTAAATGCCATCTAATCTCATAATATCATGAAAGGTGATGCTTTAATGCCATCTGATCTCTTATTTCCATCATAAAGGACTCATACAGTATGAAAATGACCAGAAATTAGCACTAGCATTAGATCGCTAGCATTAGCAAGTTAGCATTAGCATTCAACCTTAAACTTGCTGTACTTGCATGTATACAAGAAGGGTGAAGCTTTAATGCCATCTAATCTGATATTCCCATGAAGGGTTAGGCTTTAATGCCATCTGATCTATTATATCCATCATAGAGGACAAGTACAGTATAAAAATGTCCTGATATTAGCACTAGCATTAGATCGCTAGCATTAGCAAGTTAGCATTAGCATTCAAACTTTAACATTTCTGTATTTGCATATATACAAGAAGGGTTATGCTTTAATTCATCAGATCTCTTATTTCCATCATAGTGGACACGTACAGTATGAAAATTACCAGATATTAGCACTAGCATTAGATTGCTAGCATTAGCAAGTTAGCATTAGCATTCAAACTTAAACTTGCTGTACTTGCATGAATACAAGAAAGGTTAAGATTTAATGTCATCTAATCTGATATTCCCATAAAGGGTTATGCTTTAATGACATCTGATCTCTTATATTCATCAAAGAGGACACGTACAGTATGAAAATGACCAGATATTAGCACTAGCATTAGATCGCTAGCATTAGCAATTTAGCATTAGCATTCAAACTTAAACTTGCAGTACTTGCATGTATACAAGAAGCGTGAAGCTTTAATGTCATCTAATCTAATGTGCCCATGAAGGGTTATGCTTTAATGCTATCTGATCTCTAATTTCCCTTGTAGAGGACACATACAGTAGGAAAATGACCAGATATTAGCACTAGCATTAGATCGCTAGCATTAGCAAGTTAGCATTAGCATTCAAACTTAAACTTACTGTACTTGCATGTATACAAGAAGGGTTATGCTTTAATGGCATCATTTCTCTTATTTCCATCATAGAGGACACGTACAGTATGAAAAGGACCAGATATGAGCACTATCATTAGATCGCTAGCATTAGCAAGTTAGCATTAGCATTCAAACTTTAACTTGCTGGACTTCCATGTATACAAGAATGGTTAAGCTTTAATGCCATCTAATCTGATATTCCCATGAAGGGTTAGGCTTTAATGCCATCTGATCTCTTATATCGATCATTGAGGACGCGTACAGTATGAAAATGACCAGATATTAGCACTAGCATTGGATCGCTAGCATTAGAAAGTTAGCATTAGCATTCAACCTTAAACTTGCTGTACTTGCATGTATACAAGAAGGGTTAAGCTTTAATGCCATCTAATCTGAGATTCCCATGAAGGGTTATTCTTTGATACCATCTGGTCTCTTAAATCCATCATAGACGACACGTACAGTATGAAAATGACCAGATATTAGCACTAGCGTTAGATCGCTAGCATTAGCAAGTTAGCATTAGCATTCAAACTTTAACTTTGCTTTATTTGCATATATACAACAAGGGTTAAGCTTTAATGCCATCAAATATAATATGCTGATGAAGCGTTATGCTTTAATGCCATCTGATCTCTTATATCCATCATAGAGGACACATACAGTATGAAAATGACCAGATATTAGAACTAGCATTAGATCGTTAGCATTAGCAATTTAGCATTAGCATTCAAACTTAAACTTGCAGTACTTGCATGTATTGTAGAAGGGTTAAGCTTTAATGCCATCTAATCTGATATTCCCATGAAGGGTTACGCTTTAATGACATCTGATCTCTTATTTCCATTATAGAGGACACATACAGCATGAAAATGACCAGATATTAGCACTAGCATTTGATCGCTAGCATTAGCAATTTAGCATTAGCATTCAAACTTAAACTTGCAGTACTTGCATGAATTGTAGAAGGGTTAAGCTTTAATGCCATCTAATCTGATATTCCCATGAAGGGTTATGCTTTAATGCCATCTGATCTCTTATATCCATCATAGACAACACGTACACTATGAAAATGACCAGATATTAGCACTAGCATTAGATGGCTAGCATTAGCAGTTAGCATTAGCATTCAAACTTAAACATTGCAGTACTTGCATGTTTACAAGCAGGGTGAAGCTTTAATGACATCTAATCTAATATGCCCATGAAGGGATATGCTTTAATGCCATCTGATTTCTTATTTCCATCAAAGAGGACACGTACAGTATGAAAATGACCAGATATTAGCACTAGCGTTAGATCGCTAGCATTTGCAAGTTAGCATTAGGATTCAAACTTTAACATTGCTGTATTTGAGTAAATAAAGAAGGGTTAAGCTTTAATGCCATCTAATCTCATAATCCCATGAAAGGTGTTGCTTTAATGCCATCTGATCTCTTATTTCCATCATAAAGGACACATACAGTATGAAAATAAGCAGAAATTAGCACTAGCATTAGATCGCTAGCATTAGCAAGTTAGCATTAGCATTCAAACTTACACTTACTGTACTTGCATGTATACAAGAAGGGTTAAGCTTTAATTCCGTCGAATCTGATATTCCCATGAAGGGTTATGCTTTAATGCCATCTGATCTCTTATATCCATCAGAGATGACACATACAGGATGAAAATGACCAGATTTTAGCACAAGCATTAGATCGCTAGCATTAGCAAGTTTGCATTAGCATTCAAACTTAAACATTGCAGTACTTGCATGGATACAAGAATGGTGAAGCTTTAATGCCATCTAATCTAATATGCCCATGATGGGTTATGCTTTAATGCCATCTGATCTCTTATTTCCATTATAGAGGACACATACAGTATGAAAATGACCAGATATTATCACTAGCATTAGATCGCTAGCATTAGCAAGTTAGCATTAGCATTCAAACTTATACATTGCAGTACTTGCATGTATACAAGAAGGGTGAACCTTTAATGCCATTTAATCTAATATGCCCATGAAGGGTTATGCTTTAATGCCATCTGATCATTTATATCCATCATAGACGACACGTACAATATGAAAATGACCAGATATTAGCACAAGCATTAGATGGCTAGCATTAGCAAGTTAGCATTAGCATTCAAACTTTAACATTGCAGTACTTGCATGTTTACAAGCAGGGTGAAGCTTTAATGACATCTAATCTAATATTCCCATGAAGGGTTATGCTTTAATGCCATCTGATCTCTTATATCCATCATAGAGGACACGTACAGTATGATAATGACCTGATATTAGCACTAGCATTAGATCGTTAGCATTAGCAAGTTAGCATTAGCATTCAAACTTTAACATTGCTGTATTTGCATATATACAATAAGGGTTATGCTTTAATGCCATCTGATCTCCTTCTTCCATCATAGAGGACACGTACAGTATGAAAATGACCAGATATTCGCACAAGCATTAGATTGCTAGCACTAGTAATTTAGCATTAGCATTCAAACTTATACATTGCAGTACTTGCATGTATACAAGTAGGGTTAAGCTTTAATGCTATCTAATCTCATATTCCCATGAAGGGTAATGCTTTTATGTCATCTGATCTCTTATATCCATCATAGAGGACACGTACAGTATGAAAATGACCAGATATCAGCACTAGTATTAGATCGCTATCATTAGCAAGATAGCATTAGCATTTAAACTTTAACAACACTGTATTTGTGTGTATAAAGAAGGGTTAAGCTTTAATGCCATCTGATTTCTTATTTCCATCATAGAGGACACGTACAGTATGAAAATGACCAGGTATTAGCACTAGCGTTAGATCGCAAGCATTAGCAAGTTAGCATAAGCATTGAAACTATAACATGGCTCTATTTGAATATATACAAGAAGGGTTGTGCTTTAATGGCATCTGATCTTTTATTTCCATCATAGAGGACACGTACAGTATGAAAATGACCAGATATTAGTACTTGCATTAGATCGCTAGTATTAGAAAGTCAGCATTAGCATTCAAACTTTAACTTGCTGTACTTGCATGAATACAAGTAGGGTTAAGCATTAATGCTATCTAATCTGATATTCCCATGAAGGGTTATGCTTTTATGCCATTTGATCTCTTATATCCATCATAGAGGACACGTACAGTATGAAAATGAACAGATATCAGCACTAGCATTAGATCGCTATCATTAGCAAGTGAGCATTAGCATTTAAACTTTAACAAAACTGTATTTGCGTGTATAAAGAAGGGTTAAGCTTTAATGCCATCTGATCTCATAATCCCATGAATGGAAATGCTTTAATGCTATCTGATCTCTTATTTCCATCATTGAGGACACGTAGAGTATGGAAGTGAGCAGATATTAGCACTAGCATTAGATAGCTAGCATTAGCAAGTTAGCATTAGCATTCAAACTTTAACATTTCTGTATTTGCATGTATAAAAGAAGGATTATGCTTTAATGCCATCAGATCTCTCATTTCCAACATAGAGGACACGTACAGTATGAAAAGGACCATATATTAGCACTAGCATTAGATCGCTAGCATTAACAAGTTAGCATTAGCATTCAAACTTAAACTTGCTGTACTTGCATGTATACAAGAAGGGTAAAGCTTTAATGCCATCTAATCTGATATTCTCATGAAGGGTTATTCTTTAATGCCATCTGATCTTTTATATCCATCATAGACGACACGTACAGTATGAAAATGACCAGATATTAGCACTAGCATTAGATGGCTAGCATTAGCAAGTTATCATTAGCATTCAAACTTAAACATTGCAGTACTTGCATGTTTACAAGCAGGGTGAAGCTTTAATGACATCTAATCTAATATGCCCATGAAGGGATATGCTTTAATGCCATCTGATCTCTTATTTCCATCATAGGGGACACGTACAGTATGAAAATGACCAGATATTAGCACTAGCGTTAGATCGCTAGCATTTGCAAGTTAGCATTAGGATTCAAACTTTATCATTGCTGTATTTGCGTAAATAAAGAAGGGTTAAGCTTTAATGCCATCTAATCTCATAATCCCATGAAAGGTGATGCTTTAATGCCATCTGATCTCTTATTTCCATCATAAAGGACACATAAAGTATGAAAATGAGAAGAAATTAGCACTAGCATTAGATCGCTAGCATTAGCAAGTTAGCATTAGCATTCAAACTTACACTTACTGTACTTGCATGTATACAAGAAGGGTTAAGCTTTAATTCCATCAAATCTGATATTCCCATGAAGGGTTATGCTTTAATGCCATCTGATCTCTTATATCCATCATAGAGGACACATACAGTATGAAAATGACCTGATATTAGCACTAGCATTAGATCGCTTGCATTAGCGAGTTAGCATTAGAATTGAAACTTTAACATTGCTGTATTTGCATATATACAAGAAGTGTTAAGCTTTAATGCCATCTAATCTAATATGCCCATGAAGGGTTATGCTTTAATGCCATGTGATCTCTTATATCCATCATAGAGGACACGTACAGTATGATAATGACCAGATATTAGCACTAGCATTAGATCGTTAGCATTAGCAAGTTAGCATTAGCATTCAAACTTATACATTGCAGTTCTTGCATGTATACAAGTAGGGTTAAGTTTTAATGCTATCTAATCTCAAATTCCCATGAAGGGTTATGCTTTAATGCCATCTGATCTCTTATATCCATCATAGAGGACACATACAGTATGAAAATGACCTGATATTAGCACTAGCATTAGATCGCTAGCATTAGCGAGTTAGCATTAGCATTGAAACTTTAACATTGCTGTATTTGCATATATACAAGAAGGGTTAAGCTTTAATACCATCTAATCTAATATGCCCATGAAGGGTTATGCTTTAATGCCATCTGATCTCTTATTTCCATCATAGACGACACGTACAGTATGAAAATGACCAGATATTAGCACAAGCATTAGATGGCTAGCATTAGCAAATTAGCATTAGCATTCAAACTTAAACATTGCAGTACTTGCATGGATACAAGAAGGGTAAAGCTTTAATGCCATCTAATCTAATATTCCCATGAAGGGTTATGCTTTAATGCCATCTGATCTCTTATATCCATCATAGAGGACACGTACAGTATGATAATGACCAGATATTAGCACTAGCATTAGATCGTTAGCATTAGCAAGTTAGCATTAGCATTCAAACTTTAACATTGCTGTATTTGCATATATACAATAAGGGTGATGCTTTAATGCCATCTGATCTCCTTTTTCCATCATAGAGGACACGTACAGTATGAAAATGACCAGATATTCGCACAAGCATTAGATCGCTAGCACTAGTAATTTAGCATTAGCACTCAAACTTATACATTGCAGTACTTGCATGTATACAAGTAGGGTTAAGTTTTAATGCTATCTAATCTCAAATTCCCATGAAGGGTAATGCTTTTATGTCATCTGATCTCTTATATCCATCATAGAGGACATGTACAGTATGAAAATGACCAGATATCAGCACTAGCATTAGCTCGCTATCATTAGCAAGATAGCATTAGCATTTAAACTTTAACAACACTGTATTTGTGTGTATAAAGAAGGGTTAAGCTTTAATGCCATCGGATTTCTTATTTCCATCATAGAGGACACGTACAGTATGAAAATGACCAGGTATTAGCACTAGCGTTAGATCGCTAGCATTAGCAAGTTAGCATAAGCATTGAAATTATTACATGGCTGTATTTGAATATATACAAGAAGGGTTGTGCTTTAATGGCATCTGATCTTTTATGTCCATCATAAAGGACAAGTACAGTATGAAAATGACCAGATATTAGCACTAGCATTAGATCGCTAGTATTAGAAAGTCAGCATTAGCATTCAAACTTCAACTTGCTGTACTTGCATGTATACAAGTAGGGTTAAGCATTAATGCTATCTAATCTGATATTCCCATGAAGGGTTATGCTTTTATGTCATTTGATCTCTTATATCCATCATAGAGGACACGTACAGTATGAAAATGACCAGATATCAGCACTAGCATTAGATCGCTAGCATTAGCAAGTTAGCATTAGCATTTAAATGTTAACAAAACTGTATTTGCGTGTATAAAGAAGGGTTAAGCTTTAATGCCATCTGATCTCATAATCCCATGAATGGTAATGCTTTAATGCTATCTGATCTCTTATTTCCATGATTGAGGACACGTAGAGTATGAAAGTGACCAGATATTAGCACTAGCATTAGATCGCTAGCATTAACAAGTTAGCATTAGCATTCAAACTTAAACTTGCTGTACTTGCATGTATACAAGAATGGTTAAGCTTTAATGCCATTTAATCTGATATTCCCATGAAGGGTTATGCTTTAATGCCATCTGATCTCTTATATCCATCATAGAGGACATGTACAGTTTGAAAATGACCAGATATTAGCACAAGCATTGGATCGCTAGCATTAGAAAGTAAGCATTAGCATGCAACCTTGAACTTGCTGTACTTGCATGTATACAAGAAGGGTAAAGCTTTAATGCCATCTAATCTGATATTCTCATGAAGGGTTATTCTTTAATGCCATCTGATCTCTTATATCCATCATAGACGACACGTACAGTATGAAAATGACCAGATATTAGCACTAGCATTAGATGGCTAGCATTAGCAAGTTAGCATTAGCATTCAAACTTAAACATTGCAGTACTTGCATGTTTACAAGCAGGGTGAAGCTTTAATGACATCTAATCTAATATGCCCATGAAGGGATATGCTTTAATGCCATCTGATCTCTTATTTCCATCATAGAGGACACGTACAGTATGAAAATGACCAGATATTAGCACTAGCGTTAGATCGCTAGCATTTGCAAGTTAGCATTAGGATTCAAACTTTAACATTGCTGTATTTGCGTAAATAAAGAAGGGTTAAGCTTTAATGCCATCTAATCTCATAATCCCATGAAAGGTGATGCTTTAATGCCATCTGATCTCTTATTTCCATCATAAAGGACACATACAGTATGAAAATGAGCAGAAATTAGCACTAGCATTAGATCGCTAGCATTAGCAAGTTAGCATTAGCATTCAAACTTACACTTACTGTACTTGCATGTATACAAGAAGGGTTAAGCTTTAATTACATCAAATCTGATATTCCCATGAAGGGTTATGCTTTAATGCCATCTGATCTCTTTTATCCATCATAGAGGACACATACAGTATGAAAATGACCTGATATTAGCACTAGCATTAGATCGCTAGCATTAGCAAGTTAGCATTAGCATTGAAACTTTAACATTGCTGTATTTGCATATATACAAGAAGGGTTAAGCTTTAATGCCATCTAATCTAATATGCCCATGAAGGGTTATGCTTTAATCCCATCTGATCTCTTATTTCCATTAAAAAGGACACTTACAGTATGAAAATGACCAGATATTAGCACTAGCATTAGATCGCAAGCATTACCAATTTAGCATTAGCATTCAAACTTAAATTTGCTGTACTTGCATGTATTCCAGAAGGGTTAAGCTTTAATGCCATCTAATCTGATATTCCCATGAAGGGTTATGCTTTAATGCCATGTGATCTCTTATATCCATCATAGATGACACATACAGTATGATAATGACCATATATTAGCACTAGCATTAGATCGCTAGCATTAGCAAGTTAGCATTAGTATTCAAACTTAAACTTGCTGTACTTGCACGTTTACAAGAATGGTTTAGCTTTAATGCCATCTAATATGATATTCCCATGAAGGGTTATGCTTTAATGCCATCTGATCTCTTATATCCTTCATAGAGGACACGTACAGTTTGAAAATGACCAGATATTAGCACAAGCATTGGATCGCTAACATTAGAAAGTAAGCATTAGCATTCAATCTTGAACTTGCTGTACTTGCATGTATACAAGAAGGGTAAAGCTTTAATGCCATCTAATCTGATATTCTCATGAAGGGTTATTCTTTAATGCCATCTGATCTCTGAAATCCATCATAGACGACACGTACAGTATGAAAATGACCAGATATTAGCACTAGCATTAGATGGCTAGCATTAGCAAGTTAGCATTAGCATTCAAACTTAAACATTGCAGTACTTGCATGTTTACAAGCAGGGTGAAGCTTTAATGACATCTAATCTAATATGCCCATGAAGGGATATGCTTTAATGCCATCTGATCTCTTATTTCCATCATAGAGGGCACGTACAGTATGAAAATGACCAGATATTAGCACTAGCGTTAGATCGCTAGCATTTGCAAGTTAGCATAAGGATTCAAACTTTAACATTGCTGTATTTTCGTAAATAAAGAAGGGTTAAGCTTTAATGCCATCTAATCTCATAATCCCATGAAAGGTGATGCTTTAATGCCATCTGATCTCTTATTTCCATCATAAAGGACACATACAGTATGAAAATGAGCAGAAATTAGCACTAGCGTTAGATCGCTAGCATTAGCAAGTTAGCATTAGCATTCAAACTTACACTTACTGTACTTGCATGTATACAAGAAGGGTTAAGCTTTAATTCCATCTAATCTGATATTCCCATGAAGGGTTATGCTTTAATGCCATCTGATCTCTTATATCCATCATAGAGGACACATACAGTATGAAAATGACCTGATATTAGCACTAGCATTAGATCGCTAGCATTAGCAAGTTAGCATTAGCATTGAAACTTTAACATTGCTGTATTTGCATATATACAAGAAGGGTTAAGCTTTAATGCCATCTAATCTAATATGCCCATGAAGGGTTTTGCTTTCATGCCATCTGATCTCTTATTTCCATTAAAGAGGACACTTACAGTATGAAAATGACCAGATATTAGCACTAGCATTAGATCGCAAGCATTAGCAAGTTAGCATTAGCATTCAAACTTAAATTTGCACTACTTGCATGTATTCTAGAAGGGTTAAGCTTTAATGCCATCTAATCTGATATTCCCTTGAAGGGTTATGCTTTAATGCCATGTGATCTCTTATATCCATCATAGATGACACATACATTATGAAAATGACCAGATTTTACCCCAAGCATTAGATCGCTAGCATTAGCAAGTTTGCTTTAGCATTCAATCTTAAACATTGCAGTACTTGCATGGATACAAGAAGGGTGAAGCTTTAATGCCATCTAATCTAATATGCCCATGAAGGGTTATGCTTTAATGCCATCTGATCTCTTATTTCCATTATAGAGTACACATACTTCATGAAAATGACCAGATATTAGCACTAGCATTAGATCGCTAGCATTAGCAAGTTAGCATTAGCATTCAACCTTAAACATTGCAGTACTTGCATGTTTACAAGCAGGGTGAAGCTTTAATGACATCTAATCTAATATTCCCATGAAGGGTTGTGCTTTAATGCCATCTGATCTCTTATATCCATCATAGAGGACACGTACAGTATGATAATGACCAGATATTAGCACTAGCATTAGATCGTTACCATTAGCAAGTTAGCATTAGCATTCAAACTTTAACATTGCTGTATTTGCATATTTACAATAAGGGTTATGCTTTAATGCCATCTGATCTCCTTTTTCCATCATAGAGGACACGTACAGTATGAAAATGACCAGATATTCGCACAAGCATTAGATCGCTAGCACTAGTAATTTAGCATTAGCATTCAAACTTATACATTGCAGGACTTGCATGTATACAAGTAGGGTTAAGCTTTAATGCTATCTAATCTCATATTCCCATGAAGGGTAATGCTTTTATGTCATCTGATCTCTTATATCCATCATAGAGGACACGAACAGTATGAAAATGACCAGATATCAGCACTGACATTAGCCCGCTATCATTAGTAAGATAGCATTAGCATTAAAACTTTAACAACACTGTATTTGTGTGTATAAAGAAGGGTTAAGCTTTAATGCCATCGGATTTCTTATTTCCATCATAGAGGACACGTAAAGTATGAAAATGACCAGGTATTAGCACTAGCGTTAGATCGCTAGCATTAGCAATTTAGCATAAGCATTGAAACTATAACATGGCTGTATTTGAATATGTACAAGAAGGGTTGTGCTTTAATGGCATCTGATCTTTTATTTCCATCATAGAGGACACGTACAGTATGAAAATAACCAGATATTAGCACTAGCATTAGATCGCTAGTATTAGAAAGTCAGCATTAGCATTCAAACTTAAACTTGCTGTACTTGCATGTATACAAGTAGGGTTAAGCATCAATGCTATCTAATCTGATATTCCCATGAAGGGTTATGCTTTTATGCCATTTGATCTCTTATATCCATCATAGAGGACACGTACAGTATGAACATGACCAGATATCAGCACTAGCATTAGATCGCTAGCATTAGCAAGTTAGCATTAGCATTCAAACTTTAACATTGCTTTATTTGCATATATACAAGAAGGGTTAAGCTTTAATGCCATCTAATATAATATGCTGATGAACGGTTATGCTTTAATGCCATCTGATCTCTTGTTTCCATCATAGAGGACACGTACAGTATGAAAATGACCAGATATTAGCACTAGCATTAGATCGCTCGCATTAGCAAGTTAGCATTTGCATTCAAACTTAAACTTACTGTAGTGGCATGTATCCAAGATGGGTTAAGCTTTAATGCCATCTAATCTGATATTGCCATGAAGGGTTATGCTTTAATGGCATTTGATCTCTTATATCCATCATAGAGGACACATACAGTATGAAAATGACCTGAGATTAGCACTAGCATTAGATCGCTCGCATTAGCAAGTTAGCATTAGCATTGAAACTTTAACATTGCTGTATTTGCATCTTTACAAGAAGGGTTAAGCTTTAATGCCATCTAATCTAATATGCCCATGAAGGGTTATGCTTTAATGCCATCTGATCTCTTATATCCATCATAGAGGACACGTACAGTATGAAAATGACCAGATAACAGCACTAGCATTAGATCGCTAGCATTAGCAAGTTAGCATTAGCATTCAAACTTAAACTTACTGTACTTGCATGTATACAAGAAGGGTTAAGCTTTAATGCCATCTAATCTGTTATTCCCATGAAGGGTTATTCTTTAATGCCATCTGATCTCTTATATCCATCATAGAGGACACGTACAATATGAAAATGACCAGATAACAGCACTAGCATTAGATCGCTAGCATTAGCAAGTTAGCATTAGCATTTAAAATTTAACAACACTGTATATGCGTGTGTAAAGAAGTGTTCAGCTTTAATGCCATTTGATCTCATAATCCCATGAATGGTGATGCTTTAATGACATCTGATCTCTTATTTCCATCATAGAGGACACGGAGAGTATGAAAGTGACCAGATATTAGCACTAGCATTAGATCGCTAGCATTCGCAAGTTAACATTAGCATTCAACCTTAAACTTGCTCTATTTGCATGTATACAAGAAGGGTTAAGCTTTCATGCCATCTAATCTGATATTCCCATGAAGGGTTATGCTTTAATGCAATCTGATCTCTTATATCCATCATAGACGACACGTTCAGTATGAAAATGACCAGATATTAGCACTAGCATTAGATGGCTAGCATTAGCAAGTTAGAATTAGCATTCAAACTTAGACTTACTGTACTTGCATGTATACAAGAAGGGTAAATCTTTAATGCCATCTAATCTGTTATTCCCATGAAGGGTTATTCTTTAATGCCATCTGATCTCTTATATCCATCATAGAGGACACGTACAATATGAAAATGACCAGATAACAGCACTAGCATTAGATCGCTAGCATTAGCAAGTTAGCATTAGCATTTAAAATTTAACAACACTGTATATGCGTGTGTAAAGAAGTGTTCAGCTTTAATGCCATTTGATCTCATAATCCCATGAATGGTGATGCTTTAATGACATCTGATCTCTTATTTCCATCATAGAGGACACGGAGAGTATGAAAGTGACCAGATATTAGCTCTAGCATTAGATCGCTAGCATTCGCAAGTTAACATTAGCATTCAACCTTAAACTTGCTCTATTTGCATGTATACAAGAAGGGTTAAGCTTTCATGCCATCTAATCTGATATTCCCATGAAGGGTTATGCTTTAATGCCATCTGATCTCTTATATCCATCATAGACGACACGTTCAGTATGAAAATGACCAGATATTAGCAATAGCATTAGATGGCTAGCATTAGCAAGTTAGAATTAGCATTCAAACTTAGACTTACTGTACTTGCATGTATACAAGAAGGGTAAATCTTTAATGCCATCTAATCTGATATTCCCATGAATAGTTATGCTTTAATGCCATCTGATCTCTTTTATCAATCATAGAGGAAACATTCTGTATGAAAATGACAAGATATTAGCACTAGCATTAGATCGTTAATATTAGCAAGTTAGCATTAGCATTCAAACTTTAACATTTCTGCATTTGTATATATACAAGAAGTGTTATGTTTAAATGCCATTTGATCTCTTAATTCCATCATAGTGGACACGTACAGTATGAAAATGATAAGATATTAGAACCAGCATTAGATCGCTAGCATTAGCAAGTTAGCATTGGCATTCAAGCTTTAACTTGCTGTACTTGCATGTATACAAGAAGGGTGAAGCTTTAATGCCATTTAATCTAATATGCCGATGAAGGGTTATGCTTTAATGGCATCTGATTTCTTAATTCAATCATAGAGGACACGTACAGTTTGAAAATGACCAGATATTAGCACTAGCATTAGATCGCTAGCATTATCAAGTTTGCATTAGCATTCAAACTTAAACATTGCAGTACTTGCATGTAAACAAGAAGGGTGAAGATTTAATGCCATCTAATATAATATGCCGATGAAGGGTTATGCTTTAATGCCATCTGATCTCTTATTTCCATCATAGAGGACACGGACAGTATGAAAATGAACAGATATTGGCATTAGCATTAGATCGTTAGCATTAGCAAGTTAGCATTAGCATTCAAACTTTAACATTGCTGTATTTGCATATATACAAGAAGGGTGAAGCTTTAATACCATTTAATCTAATATGCCCATGAAGGGTTATGCTTTAATGCCATCTGATCTCTTATTTCTATTATAGAGGACACTTACAGTATGAAAATGAGCAGATATTAGCACTAGCATTAGATCGCTAGCATTACCAATTTAGCATTAGCATTCAAACTTACACTTACTGTACTTGCATGTATACAAGAAGGGTTAAGCTTTAATTCCATCTAATCTGATATTCCCATGAAGGGTTATGCTTTAATGCCATCTGATCTCTTATATCCATCATAGAGGACACATACAGTATGAAAATGACCTGATATTAGCACTAGCATTAGATCGCTAGCATTAGCAAGTTAGCATTAGCATTGAAACTTTAACATTGCTGTATTTGCATATATACAAGAAGGGTTAAGCTTTAATGCCATCTAATCTAATATGCCCATGAAGGGTTTTGCTTTAATGCCATCTGATCTCTTATTTCCATTAAAGAGGACCCTTACAGTATGAAAATGACCAGATATTAGCACTAGCATTAGATCGCAAGCATTAGCAAGTTAGCATTAGCAATCAAACTTAAATTTGCACTACTTGCATGTATTCTAGAAGGGTTAAGCTTTAATGCCATCTAATCTGATATTCCCATGAAGGGTTATGCTTTAATGCCATGTGATCTCTTATATCCATCATAGATGACACATACAGTATGAAAATGACCAGATTTTACCCCAAGCATTAGATCGCTAGCATTAGCAAGTTTGCTTTAGCATTCAAACTTAAACATTGCAGTACTTGCATGGATACAAGAAGGGTGAAGCTTTAATGCCATCTAATCTAATATGCCCATGAAGGGTTATGCTTTAATGCCATCTGATCTCTTATTTCCATTATAGAGGACAAATACAGTATGAAAATGACCAGATATTAGCACTAGCATTAGATCGCTAGCATTAGCAAGTTAGCATTAGCATTCAACCTTAAACATTGCAGTACTTGCATGTTTACAAGCAAGTGAAGCTTTAATGACATCTAATCTAATATTCCCATGAAGGGTTATGCTTTAATGCCATCTGATCTCTTATATCCATCATAGACGACCCGTACGGTATGATAATGATCAGATATTAGCACTAGCATTAGATCGTTAGCATTAGCAAGTTAGCATTAGCATTCAAACTTTAACATTGCTGTATTTGCATATATACAATAAGGGTTATGCTTTAATGCCATCTGATCTCCTTTTTCCATCATAGAGGACACGTAAAGTATAAATATGACCAGATATTCGCACAAGCATTAGATCGCTAGCACTAGTAATTTAGCATTAGCATTCAAACTTATACATTGCAGTACTTGCATGTATACAAGTAGGGTTAAGCTTTAATGCTATCTAATCTCATATTCCCATGAAGGGTAATGCTTTTATGTCATCTGATCTCTTATATCCATCATAGAGGACACGTACAGTATGAAAATGACCAGATATCAGCACTAGCATATCTCGCTATCATTAGCAAGATAGCATTAGCATTTAAACTTTAACAACACTGTATTTGTGTGTATAAAGAAGGGTTATGCTTTCATGCCATCGGATTTCTTACTTCCATCATAGAGGAAACGTACAGTATGAAAATAACCAGGTATTAGCACTAGCGTTAGATCGCTAGCATTAGCAAGTTAGCATAAGCATTGAAACTATAACATGGCTGTATTTGAATATATAAAAGAAGGGTTGTGCTTTAATGGCATCTGATCTTTTATTTCCATCATATAGGACACGTACAGTATGAAAATGACCAGATATTAGCACTAGCATTAGATCGCTAGTATTAGAAAGTCAGCATTAGCATTCAAACTTAAACTTGCTGTACTTGCATGTATACAAGTAGGGTTAAGCATTAATGCTATCTAATCTGATATTCCCATGAAGGGTTATGCTTTTATGCCATTTGATCTCTTATATCCATCATAGAGGACACGAACAGTATGAAAATGACCAGATATCAGCAGTAGCATTAGATCGCTAGCATTAGCAAGTTAGCATTAGCATTTAAACTTTTACAAAACTGTATTTGCGTGTATAAAGAAGGGTAAAGCTTAAATGCCATCTGATCTCATAATCCCATGAATGGTGATGCTTTAATGACATCTGATCTCTTATTTCCATCATAGAGGACACCCAGAGTATGAAAGTGACCAGATATTAGCACTAGCATTAGATCGCTAGCATTCGCAAGTTAACATTAGCAATCAACCTTAAACTTGCTCTACTTGCATTTATACAAGAAGGGTTAAGCTTTCATGCCATCTAATCTGATATTCCCATGAAGGGTTATGCTTTAATGCCATCTGATCTCTTATATCCATCATAGACGACACGTACAGTATGAAAATGACCAGATATTAGCACTAGCATTAGATTGCTAGCATTAGCAAGTTAGAATTAGCATTCAAACTTAGACTTACTGTACTTGCATGTATACAAGAAGGGTAAATCTTTAATGCCATCTAATCTGATATTCCCATAAATAGTTATGCTTTAATTCCATCTGATCTCTTATATCAATCATAGAGGACACGTACTGTATGAAAATGACCAGATATTAGCACTAGCATTAGATCGTTAGTATTAGCAAGTTAGCATTAGCATTCAAACTTTAACATTTCTGTATTTGTATATATACAAGAAGTGTTATGTGTAAATGCCATCTGATCTCTTAATTCCATCATAGTGGACACGTACAGTATGAAAATGATAAGATATTAGAACCAGCATTAGATCGCTAGCATTAGCAAGTTTGCATTGGCATTCAAGCTTTAACTTGCTGTTCTTGCATGTATACAAGAAGGGTGAAGCTTTAATGCCATTTAATCTAATATGCCCATGAAGGGTTATGCTTTAATGGCATCTGATTTCTTAATTCAATCATAGAGGACACGTACAGTTTGAAAATGACCAGATATTAGCACTAGCATTAGATCGCTAGCATTAGCAAGTTTGCATGAGCATTCAAACTTAAACATTGCAGTACTTGCATGTATACAAGAAGGGTGAAGATTTAATGCCATCTAATACAATATGCCGATGAAGGGTTATGCTTTAATGCCATCTGATCTCTTATTTCCATCATAGAGTACACGGACAGTATGAAAATGAACAGATATTGGCACTAGCATTAGATCGTTAGCATTAGCAAGTTAGCATTAGCATTCAAACTTTAACATTGCTGTATTTGCATATATAGAAGAAGGGTTATGCTTTAATGCCATCTGATCTCTTATTTCCATCATAGAGGACACGTACAGTATGAAAATGACCAGATATTAGCACTAGCATTAGATCGCAAACATTAGTAAGTTAGCATTAGCATTCAAACTTAAACATTACAGTACTTGCATGTATACAAGAAGGGTGAAGATTTAATACCATTTAATCTAATATGCCCATGAAGGGTTATGCTTTAATGCCATCTGATCTCTTATTTACATTATAGAGGACACTTACAGTATGAAAATGAGCAGATATTAGCACTAGCATTAGATCGCTAGCATTACCAATTTGGCATTAGCATTCAAACTTAAACTTGCAGTACTTGCATGTATTCTAGAAGGGTTAAGCTTAAATGCCATCTAATCTGATATTCCCATGAAGTGTTATGCTTTAATGCCATGTGATCTCTTATTTCCAACATAGATGACACAAACAGTATGAAAATGACCAGATTTTAGCACAAGCATTAGATCGCGAGCATTAGCAAGTTTGCATTAGCATTCAAACTTAAACACTGCAGTATTTGCCTGTATACAAGAAGGTTTAAGCTTTAATGCCATCTAATCTGATATTCCCATGAAGGGTTATGCTTTAATGCCATCTGATCTCTTATTTCCATCATAGAGGACACGTATGGTATGAAAATGACCAGATATTAGCACTAGCATTAGTTCGCCAGCACTAGTAATTTAGCATTAGCATTCAAACTTAAACATTGCAGTACTTGCATGTTTTCAAGTAGGGTTAAGCTTTAATGTTATCTAATCTGATATTCCCATGAAGGGTTATGTTTTAATGCCATCTGATCTCTTATATCCATCATAGAGGACACGTACAGTATGAAAATGACCAGATATTAGCACTAGCATTAGATCGCTATCATTAGCATGATAGCATTAGCATTTAAACTTTAACAACACTGTATTTGCGTGTATAAAGAAGAGTTAAGCTTTAATGTCATCTGATCTCATCATCCCATGAATGGTGATGCTTTAATGCTATCTGATCTCTTATTTCCATCATTGACGACACGTAGAGTATGAAAGTGACCAGATATTTGCACTAGCATTAGATCGCGAGCATTAGCAAGTTAGCATTAGAATTCAAACTTAAACTTGCTGTCCATGCATGTATACAAGAATGGTTAAGCTTTAATGCCATCTAATCTGATATTCCCATGAAGGGTTATGCTTTATTGCCATGTGATCTCTTATATCCATCATAGATGACACATACAGTATGAAAATGACCAGATTTTAGCACAAGCATTAGATCGCTAGCATTGGCAAGTTTGCATTAGCATTCAAACTTAAACATTGCAGTACTTGCATGGATACAAGAAGGGTGAAGCTTTAATGCCATCTGATCTCTTATTTACATCATAGAGGAGACGTCCAGTATGAAAATGACCAGATATTAGCACTATCATTAGATCACTAGCATTAGCAAGTTAGCATTAGCATTCAAACTTAAACTTGCTGTACTTGCATGTATACAAGAAGGGTTAAGCTTTAATGCTATCTAATCTGATATTCCCATGAAGGGTTATGCTTTTATTCCATCTGATCTCTTATATCCATCATAGAGTACACATACAGGAAGAAAATGGCCAGATATTAGCACTAGCATTAGATCTCTAGCATTAACAAGTTAGCATTAGCATTCAAACAAACTTACTGTTCTTGCATGTATACAAGAAGGGTTAAGCTTTTAATGCCATCTAATCTGTTATTCTCATGATTGGTTATGCTTTAATGCCATCTGATCTCTTATATCCATCATAGAGGACACGTACATTATGAAAATGACCAAATATTACATTAGCATTAGTTCGTTAGCATTTACAAGTTTGCATTAGTATTCAAACTTTAACTTTGCTGTATTTGCATAGATACAAGAAGGGTTAAGTTTTAATGACATCTAATCTGATATTCCCATGAAGGGTTATGCTTTAATGCCATCTGATCTCTTATATCCATCATAGACCTTGCGTACAGTATGAAATGACCAGATATT
Organism: Gymnothorax javanicus; assembly: GCA_029692085.1. Classification (NCBI taxonomy): domain Eukaryota; kingdom Metazoa; phylum Chordata; class Actinopteri; order Anguilliformes; family Muraenidae; genus Gymnothorax; species Gymnothorax javanicus. Next base: position 14,675,130 of record CM056200.1, on the reverse strand, counting down.
AGCACTAGCATTAGATCGCTAGCATTAGCAAGTTAGCATTAGCATTCACACTTAAACATTGCAGTACTTGCATGTATACAAGAAGGGTTAAGCTTTAATGACATCTAATCTGATATTCCCATGAAGGGTTATGCTTTAATGCCATCTGATTTCTTATTTCCATCATAGAGGACATGTACAGTATGAAAATGACCACATATTACCCACTAGCGTTAGATGTAAAAGCATTAGCAAGTTAGCATAAGCATTCAAACTATAACATTAAGGTATTTGAATATATACAAGAAGGGTTATGCTTTAATGCCATCTGATCTCTTATATCCTTCATAGAGGTCACGTACAATATGAAAATGACCAGATATTAGCACTACCATTAGATCGTTAGCATTAGCAATTTAGCATTAGCATTCAAACTTTAACATTGCTGTATTTGCTTATATACAAGAAGGGTTATGCTTTAATGCCATCTGATCTCTTATTTACATCATAGAGGACACGTACAGTATGAAAATGACCAGATATTAGCACTAGCATTAGATCACTAGCATTAGCAAGTTAGCATTAGCATTCAAACTTAAACTTGCTGTACTTGCATGTATACAAGAAGGGTTAAGCTTTAATGCTATCTAATCTGATATTCCCATGAAGGGTTATGCTTTTATTCCATCTGATCTCTTATATATATCATAGAGGACACGTACAGTAAGAAAATGACCAGATATTAGCACTAGCATTAGATCGCTAGCATTAACAAGTTAGCATTAGCATTCAAACAAACTCACTGTTCTTGCATGTATACAAGAAGGGTTAAGCTTTAATGCCATCTAATCTGTTATTCTCATGATTGGTTATGCTTTAATGCCATCTGATCTCTTATATCCATCATAGAGGACACGTACATTATGAAAATGACCAGATATTACATTAGCATTAGTTCGTTAGCTTTAACAAGTTAGCATTAGCATTCATACTTTAACTTTGCTGTATTTGCATATATACAAGAAGGGTTAAGCTTTAATGACATCTAATCTGATATTCCCATGAAGGGTTATGCTTTAATGCCATCTGATCTCTTATATCCATCATAGACAACACGTACAGTATGAAAATGACCAGATATTAGCACTAGCATTAGATCGCTAGCATTAGCAAGTTAGCATTAGCATTCAAACTTAAACATTGCAGTACGTGCATGTATTCAAAAAGGGTTAAGCTTTAATGACATCTAATCTGATATCCCATGAAGGGTTATGCTTTAATGCCATCTGATTTCTTATTTCCATCATAGAGGAAATGTACAGCATGAAAATGACCACATATTAGCACTAGCGTTAGATCGCAAGCATTAGCAAGTTAGCATAAGCATTCAAACAGAACATTAAGGTATTTGATTATATACAAGAATGGTTATGCTTTAATGCCATCTGATTTCTTATATCCATCATAGAGGACATGACAATATGAAAATGACCAGATATTAGCACTACGATTAGATCGTTAGCATTAGCAATTTAGCATTAGCATTCAAACTTTAACATTGCTGTATTTGCTTATATACAAGAAGGGTTATACTTTTCATGCCATCTGATCTCTTATTTACATCATAGAGGACACGTACAGTATGAAAATGACCAGATATTAGCACTAGCATTAGATCACTAGCATTAGCAAGTTAGCATTAGCATTCTAACTTAAACTTGCTGTACTTGCATGTATACAAGAAGGGTTAAGCTTTAATGCTATCTAATCTGATATTCCCATGAAGGGTTATTCTTTTATTCCATCTGATCTCTTATATCCATCATAGAGGACACGTACAGTAAGAAAATGACCAGATATTAGCACTAGCATTAGATCGCTAGCATTAACAAGTTAGCATTAGCATTCAAACAAACTTACTGTCCTTGCATGTATACAAGAAGGGTTAAGCTTTAATGCTATCTAATCTGTTATTCCCATGATTGGTTATGCTTTAATGCCATCTGATCTCTTATATCCATCATAGAGGACACGTACATTATGAAAATGACCAGATATTACATTAGCATTAGTTCGTTAGCATTAACAAGTTAGCATTAGCATTCAAACTTTAACTTTGCTGTATTTGCATATATATAAGAAGGGTTAAGCTTTAATGACATCTAATCTGATATTCCCATGAAGGGTTATGCTTTAATGCCATCTGATCTCTTATATCCATCATAGAGGACACGTACAGTATGAAAATGAGCTGATATTAGCACTAGCATTAGACCGCTAGCATTAGCAATTTAGCATTAGCATTCAACCTTGAACTTGCTTTACTTGCATGTATACAAGAAGGGTTAAGCTTTAATGCCATCCAATCTGATATTCCCATGAAGGGTTATGCTTTAATGCCATCTGATCTCTTATATCCATCATAGACGACACATACAGTCTGAAAATTTCAGAGGGGGCAAAAACTAACCCTAAGCGCTTCTTTCAGTACTGTAGCAGAAAAAGGAAAGTCAAAGAGCAGGTTAAGTGCATAAAGAATAAAAATGGATCGCTGCTATATGATAACAAGGATATTGCGGACACCTCAAACGGTTACTTTGTTGAGAATTTTACCTTAGAGCGGGTCTTTGCTCGGCCAGGGGGCTTATCCAATGCTCAAGATTATTTAGCGGAAATTCAGGTTCGAGGATAACATAGTATTAGACAAGTTGCATCAACTAAAAGGCAGATAAGGCAGCGGGTCCTGATGGCTTATATCCTAGAGTACTCAGGAAGTTAGTGAGATCATCTTTAAGGCGCTTATCCGCCATCTTTAGGCGGTCTTTAGAAACTGGAGAAATACCAAATGATTGGAAACAGGGCAATATAATACCAATTTATAAAAAGGGGACCCTACTGAGCCAGGTAATTACAGGCCAGTCAGTTTAACTTGCATTTGCGTGCAAAATATTGGAATCTATCATCAAAGATGAGCTGTACTTATTTCTTGAGCGTAACAATATCTTGAGGATAGCCAACATGGTTTCTGTAAAGGAAGGTCATGCCTGACAAACCTTCTGGATTTTTTTGAAGAGGCCACCAAGACCTATGACCAGAGCAGGGCTTATGACATCATATATTTGGATTTTCAGAAAGCATTTGACACAGTACTGCATAAGAGACTAATTTTTAAAATAGGCTCCATTGGAGTTACAGGTGGTATTCTGAAGTGGATTCATAACTGGTTGCAGGACAGAACATAAAGAGTGGTGGTCAGTGGTATCTCATCTGAGCTAGGTATGGTGGGGAGTGGCGTCCCCCAGGGATCGGTGTTGGGACCCCTGCTGTTCCTCATGTACATTAATGACCTTGATAGGAATATTGAGAGCAGATTAGTGAAATTTGCAGATGATACTAAATTGGGGGATTGGCAAATAGTTTAGAGTACACTAAAGTGATTCAGGATGATTTGGATAGAATCCAGAATTGGGCAGAAATGTGGCAAATGAAATTTAATGTAGCGAAATGGAAAGTAGTTCATGTAGGTAATAAAAACATTAGACGGGATTACTTCATGGGAGGTTTTAAACTGGAATGTGCTTCACAAAGAGAAAAGATCTGGGAGTGATTGTTGACCAAACCCTCACAGGCTCTAGCCATTAATGCCGTAGCAGTTAAAAAAGCCAATCGGATGCTGGGATACATTGCCAAAAGTATTGAGTTCAAATCCAAGGAGGTGATGCTTCTTTTGTACAACACATTCGTCAGACCATCTAGAGTATTGTGTACAGTTCTGGGGACCATACTTTAAGAAAGACATAGAGGCTTTAGAGAAAGTTCAGAGAAGAGCCACGAAAGCTAATTCGGTATTAAAGATGAAAGCTATGAAAAGGCTGAAGATCCTTAATCTCTTTAGTCTCAGGAAAAGGAGACTAAGGAGTGATTTGATTGAGGTCTTTAAATATGTTAAAGGGATTAACAAAGTGAATTATGTAGGATTCCTTCGACCAAGTTGTTGTTAGCAGAACTCGGGGTCACAAATGGAAGCTGACTAAAGGTAACTTTAGCACTGATATTCGGAAATATTTCTTCACCCAAAGAGTAATTTCGGTGTGGAACAGCTTGCCTGACCATATTGTTGATGCAGAGACCTTGGGAGTTTTCAAGAGCAGGCTTGACTGAAAGCTAGATACCATTGAGGCATTGAGCATCTGAAGTGATATATTCACGATGGTACAAAGAAACTGGCGAGCCTAGTTGGGCTGAACGGCCTGTTCTCGCCATTCATGTTATGTTATGTTATGTTAAAATGACCAGATATTAGCACTAGCATTAGATTGCTAGCATTAGCAAGTTAGCATTAGCATTCAAACTTAAACATTGCAGTACTTGCATGTATACAAGAAGTGTGAAGCTTTAATGCCATTTAATCTAATATGCCCATAAAGGGTTATGCTTTAATGGCATCTGATTTCTTATTTCCATCATAGAGGACACGTACAGTATGAAAATGACCAGATATTAGCACTAGCGTTAGATCACTAATATTAGCAAGTTAGCATAAGCATTCAAACTATAACATTGCTGTATTTTAATATATACAAGAAGGGTTATGCTTTAATGCCATCTGATCTCTTATTTCCATCAAAGAGGACACGTACAGTATGAAAATGACCAGATATTAGCACTAGCATTAGATCGCTAGCATTAGCAAGTTAGCATTAGCATTCAAGCTTAAACTTGCTGTACTTGCATGTATACAAGATGGGTGAATCTTTAATGCCATTTAATCTAATATGCCCATGAAGGGTTTTGCTTTAATGTCATCTGATTTCTTATTTCCATCATAGAGGACACGTACAGTATGAACATGACCAGATATTAGCACTAGCGTTAGATCCCTCGCATTAGCAAGTTAGAATTAGCATTCAAACTTTGATATTGCTGAATTTGCATATATACAAGAAGGGTTAAGCTTTAATGCCTTCTAATCTCATAATCCAATGAAAGGTGATGCTTTAATGCCGTCTGATCTCTTATTTCCATCATAAAGGACACATACAGTATGAAAATGACCAAAAATTAGCACTAGCATTAGATCGCTAGTATTAGCAAGTCAGCATTAGCATTCAACCTTAAACTTGCTGTACTTGCATTCACACAAGAAGGGTGAAGCTTTAATGCCATCTAATCTGATATTCCCATGAAGGGTTATGCTTGAATTCCATCTGATCTCTTATATGCATCAGAGAGGACAAGTACAGTATGAAAATGACCTGATATTAGCACTAGAATTAGATCGCTAGCATTAGCAAGTCAGCATTATGATTCAAACTTTAACATTGCTTTATTTGCATTTATACAAGAAGGGTTAAGCTTTAATGCCATCTAATATAATATGCCCATGAAGGGGTATGCTTTAATTCCTTCTGATCTCTTATTTCGATTATAGAGTTCACGTACAGTATGGAAATGACCAGATATTAGCACTAGCATTAGATCGCTAGCATTAGCAAGTTAGAATTAGCATTGAAACTTTAAAATTGCTGTATTTGCATATATACAAGAAGGGTTAAGCTTTATTGCCATCTAATCTAATATGCCCATGAAAGGTTATGCTTTAATGCCATCTGATCTCTTATTTCCTTCATAGAGGACACGTACAGTATGAAAAAGACCAGATATTAGCACTAGCATTAGATCGCTAGCAGTAGCAAGTTAGCATTAGCATTCAAACTTCAACATTGCTGTATTTGCATATATAAAGAAGGGTTAAGCTGTAATGCCATCTAATCTCATAATCCCATGAAAGGTTATGCTTTTATGCCATATGATCTCTTATATCCATCATAGAGGACACGTACAGTATGAAAATGACCAGATATTAGCATTAGCATTAGATCGTTAGCATTAGCAAGTTAGCATTAGCATTCAAACTTTAACTTTGCTGTATTTGCATTTATACAAGAAGGGTTAAGCTTTAATGGCATCTAATGTGATATTCCCATGAAGGGTTATGCTTTAATGCCATCTGATCTCATATATCTATCGAGACGACCTCTACAGTATGAAAATGACCAGATATTAGCACTAGCATAAGATTGCTAGCATTAGCAAGTTAGCATTAGCATTCAAACTTAAACATTGCAGTACTTGCATGTATAGAAGAAGGGTGAAGCTTTAATGCTATCTAATCTAATATGCCCATGAAGGGATATGCTTTAATGCAATCTGATCTCTTATTTCCTTCATAGAGGACACGTACAGTATGAAAATGACCAGATATTAGCACTAGCATTAGATCGCTAGCATTAGCAAGTTAGCATTAGCATTCAAACTTTAACATTGCTGTATTTGCATATATAAAGAAGGGTTAAGCTGTAATGCCATCTAAACTCATAATCCCATGAAACCATGATGCTTTAATGCCATCTGATCTCTTATTTCCATCATAAAGGACACATACAGTATGAAAATGACCAGAAATTAGCACTAGCATTAGATCGCTAGCATTAGCAAGTCAGCATTAGCATTCAAACTTAAACTTGCTGTACTTGCATTCACACAAGAAGGGTTAAGCTTTAATGCCATCTAATCTGATATTCCCATGAAGGGTTATGCTTTAATGCCATCTGATCTCTGATATGCATCAGAGAGGACAAGTACAGTATGAAAATTACCTGATATTAGCACTAGAATTAGATAGCTAGCATTAGCAAGTTAGAATTAGCATTCAAACTTTAAAATTGCTGTATTTGCATATATACAAGAAGGGTTAAGCTTTAATGCCATCTAATCTAATATGCCCATGAAGGGTTATGCTTTCATGCCATCTGATCTCTTATTTCTATTATGGAGGACACGTACAGTATGAAAATGACCAGATATTAGCACTAGTATTAGATCGCTAGCATTAGCAAGTTAGCATTAGCATTCAAACTTTAACTTGCTGTTCTTGCATGTATACAAGAAGGGTTAAGCTTTAATGACATCTAATCTGATATTCCCAAGAAGGGTTATACTTTAATTCCATCTGATCTCTTATATCCATCATAGATGACACGTACAGTATGAAAATGACCAGATATTAGCACTAGCATTATATCGCTAGCATTATCAAGTTAGCATTAGCATTCAAACTTAAACATTGCTTTAATGTACTTGATCTCTTATCAATCACAAGGAAACATACAGTATGAAATGACCAGAAATTAGCACTAGCATTTTAATGCCATCTTAAATATTACAAGAAGGGGCTTTATGCTTTAATCCATCTGATCTCTTATATCCATCAAAGAGGACACGTACAGAATGAAAAAAATTGCACTAGCATTAGATACATTAGCAACAAGCATTCAAACTTTAAAATTGCTGTATTTGCATATATGAACAAGTTAGCTTTTAATGCCATAATCTAAATGCCCATGAAGGGTTACTTTTAATGCCATCTGACTCTTATTTCCATCATATGAATACAGTATGAAAATGACCAGATATTAGCACTAGCATTAGATCGCTAGCATTAACAATCATTAGCATTCAAACTTTATTCCCATGTATACAAGAGGGGTTAAGCTTTAATGCCATCTGATCTCTTAAATGCCATCTGATCTCTTATATCCATCCACGTACAGTATGAAAATGACCAGATATTAGCACTAGCATTATATCGCTAGCATTATCAAGTTAGCATTAGCATTCAAACTTAAACATTGCAGTACTTGCATGTATACAAGAAGGGTTAAGCTTTAATGCCATCTAATCTGATAATGAAGGGTTATGCTTTAATGCCATCTGATCTCTTATTTCCATCATAGAGGACACGTACAGTATGAAAATGACCAGATATTAGCACTAGCATTAGATCGCTAGCATTAGCAAGTTAGCATTAGCATTCAAACTTAAAACTTGCTGTACTTGCATGTATGCAAGAAGGGTTAAGCTTTAATGCCATCTAATCTGATATTCCCATGAAGGGTTATGCTTTAATGCCATCTGATCTCTTATATCCATCATAGAGGACACGTACAGTATGAAAATGACCAGATATTAGCACTAGCATTAGATCGCTAGCATTAACAAGTTAGCATTAGCATTCAAACTTAAACTTGCTGTACTTGCATGTATCAAAAGGGTGAAGCTTTAATGCCATCTAATCTGATATGCCCATGAAGGGTTATGCTTTGCCATCTGATCACTTAAATCCATCAGAGCCAAAGAGTATGAAAATGACCAGATATTAGCACAAGCATTAGATGCAAGTTAGCATTAGCATTCAAACTTAAACATTCATGTATATGAAGGGTTAAGTTTTTAATGCCATCTAATCTGATATTCCCATGAAGGGTTATGCTTTAATGCCATCTGATCTCTTATTTCCATATAGGACACGTGCAGTATGAAAATGACCAGATATTAGCACTAGCATTAGATCGCTAGCATTAGCAAGTTAGCATTAGCATTCAAACTTAAACATTGCTGTATTTGCATGTATACAAGAAGGGTTAAGCTTTAATGCCATCTAATCTAATATGCCCATGAAGGGTTATGCTTTAATGCCATCTGATTTCTTATTTCCATCATAGAGGACAGGTACAGTATGAAAATGACCAGATATTAGCACTAGCATTAGATCGCTAGCATTAGCAAGATAGTATTAGCATTCAAACTTAAACATTGCTTTATTTGCATATTACAAGAAGGGTTAAGTTTTTAATGCCATCTAATCTAATATGCCCATGAAGGGTTATGCTTTTAATGCCATCTGATCTCTTATTTCCATCATAGAGGACACGCGACAGTATGAAAATGACCAGATATCAGCACTAGCATTAGATCCCTATCATTAGCAAGTTAGCATTAGCATTTTAACTTTAACAAAACTGTATTTGCGTGTATAAAGAAGGGTTAAGCTTTAATGCCATCTGATCTCATAATCCCCTGAATGGTGATGCTCTAATGCCATCTCATCTCTTATTTCCATCATAGAGGACACGTACAGTATGAAAGTGACCAGATATTAGCAATAGCATTAGATTGCTAGCATTAGCAAGTAAGCATTAGCATTCAATCTTAAACTTGCTGTACTTGCATGTATACAAGAAGGGTGATGCTTTAATGCCATCTAATCTAATATGCCCATGAAGGGATATGCTTTAATGCCATATGATCTCTTATTTCCTTTATAGAGGACACGTACAGTATGAAAATGACCAGATATTAGCACTAGCATTAGATCGCTAGCATTAGCAAGTTAGCATTAGCATTCCAACTTTAACATTGCTGTTCATGCGTATATAAAGAAGGGTTAAGATTTAATGCCATGTAATCTCATAATCCCATGAAAGGTGATGCTTTAATGCCATCTGATCTCTTATTTCAATCATAAAGGAAACATACAGTATGAAAATGACCAGAAATTAGCACTAGCATTAGATCGCTAGCATTAGCAAGTCAGCATTAGCATTCAAACTTAAACTTGCTGTACTTGCATTCACACAAGAAGGGTTAAGCTTTAATGCCATCTAATCTGATATTCCCATGAAGGGTTTTGCTTTAATGCCATCTGATCTCTTATATGCATCAGAGAGGACAAGTACAGTATGAAAATTACCTGATATTAGCACTAGCATTAGATCGCTAGCATTAGCAAGTTAGAATTAGCATTCAAACTTTAAAATTGCTGTATTTGCATATATAAAAGAAGGGTTAAGCTTTAATGCCATCTAATCTAATATGCCCATGAAGGGTTATGCTTTAATGCCATCTGATCTCTTATTTCCATTATAGAGGATACGTACAGTATGAAAATGACCAGATATTAGCACTAGCATTAGATCGCTAGCATTAACAAGATAGCATTAGCATTCAAACTTTAACTTGCTGTTCTTGCATGTATACAAGAAGGGTTAAGCTTTAATGCCATCTAATCTGATATGCCCATGAAGGGTTATGCTTTAATGCCATCTGATCTCTTATTTCCATTATAGATGACACATTCAGTATGAAAATGACCAGATATTAGCACTAGCATTAGATCGCTAGCATTATCAAGTTAGCATTAGCATTCAAATTTAAACTTGCAGTACTTGCATGTATACAAGAAGTGTAAAGCTTTAATGCCATCTAATCTGATATGCCCATGAAGGGTTATGCTTTAATGCCATCTGATCTCTTATATCCATCAAAGAGGACACATACAGTATGAAAATGACCAGATATTAGCACTAGCATTAGATGCGCTAGCATTAACAAGTTAGCATTAGCATTCAAACTTAAACTTCCTCTACTTTGTATGAATACAAGAAGGGTTAAGCTTTAATGCCATCTAATCTGATATTCCCATGAAGGGTTATGCTTTAATGCCATCTGATCTCTTAAATCCATCAAAGAGGACACGCACAGTATGAAAATGACCAGATATTAGCACAAGCATTAGATCGCTAGAATTAACAAGTTAGCATTAGCATTCAAACTTAAACATTGCAGTACTTGCATGTATACAAGAAGGATAAAGCTTTAATGCTATCTAATCTGATATTCCCATGAAGGGTTATGCTTTAATGCCATCTGATCTCTTATATCCATCATAAAGGACACGTACAGTATGAAAATGACTAGATATTAGCACTAGCATTAAATCGCTAGCATTAGCAAGTTAGCATTAGCATTCAAACTTAAACATTGCAGTACTTGCATGTATATAAGAAGGGTTAAGCTTTAATGACATCTAATCTGATAATCCCATGTAGGGTTATGCTTTAATGCCATCTGATCTCTTATTTCCTTCATAGAGGACACGTTCAGTATGAAAATGACCAGATATTAGCACTAGCATTAGATCGCTAGCATTAGCAAGTTAGCATTAGCATTCAAATTTTAACATTGCTGTATTTGCATATATAAAGAACGGTTAAGCTGTTATGCCATCTAATCTCATAATCCCATGAAAGGTGATGCTTTAATGCCATCTGATCTCTTATTTCCATTATGGAGGACACATACAGTATGAAAATGACCAGATATTAGCACAAGCATTAGATCGCTAGCATTAACAAGTTAGCATTAGCATTCAAACTTAAACATTCCTGTATTTGTATGAATACAAGAAGGGTTAAGCTTTAATGCCATCTAATCTGATATTCCCATGAAGGGTTATGCTTTAATGCCATCTGATCTCTTAATTCCATCATAGCCAACTCGTACAGTATGAAAATGACCAGATATTAGCACTAGCATTAGATCGCTAGCATTATCAAGTTAGCATTAGCATTCAAACTTAAACATTGCAGTACTTGCATGTATACAAGAAGGGTGAAGCTTTAATGCCATCTAATCTAATATGCCCATGAAGGGTTATGCTTTAATGCCATCTGATCTCTTATTTCCATTATAGAGGACACATTCAGTATGAAAATGACCAGATATTAGCACTAGCATTAGATCGCTAGCATTAGCAAGTTAGCATTTGCATTCAAATTTAAACTTGCTCTACTTGCATGTATACAAGAAGTGTAAAGCTTTAATGCTATCTAATCTGATATTCCCATGAAGGGTTATGCTTTAATGCCATCTGATCTCTTATATCCATCAAAGAGGACACGTACAGTATGAAAATGACCAGATATTAGCACACGCATTAGAATGCTAGCATTAACAAGTTAGCATTAGCATTCAAACTTAAACTTCCTCTACTTGTATGAATACAAGAAGGGTTAAGCTTTAATGCCATCTAATCTGATATTCCCATGAAGGGTTATGCTTTAATGCCATCTGAACTCTTAAATCCATCATAGCCAACACGTACAGTATGAAAATGACCAGATATTAGCACTAGCATTAGATCGCTAGAATTAGCAAGTTAGCATTAGCATTCAAACTTAAACATTGCAGTACTTGCATGTAAACAAGAAGGGATAAGCTTTAATGCTATCTAATCTGATATTCCCATGAAGGGTTATGCTTTAATGCCATCTGATCTCTTATATCCATCATAAAGGACACGTACAGTATGAAAATGACTAGATATTAGCACTAGCATTAAATCGCTAGCATTAGCAAGTTAGCATTAGCATTCAAACTTAAACATTGCAGTACTTGCATGTATATAAGAAGGGTTAAGCTTTAATGACATCTAATCTGATAATCCCATGTAGGGTTATGCTTTAATGCCATCTGATCTCTTATTTCCTTCATAGAGGACACGTTCAGTATGAAAATGACCAGATATTAGCAAAAGCATTAGATCGCTAGCATTAGCAAGTTAGCATTAGCATTCAAATTTTAACATTGCTGTATTTGCATATATAAAGAACGGTTAAGCTGTTATGCCATCTAATCTCATAATCCCATGAAAGGTGATGCTTTAATGCCATCTGATCTCTTATTTCCATTATAGAGGACACATACAGTATGAAAATGACCAGATATTAGCACAAGCATTAGATCGCTAGCATTAACAAGTTAGCATTAGCATTCAAACTTAAACTTCCTCTACTTGTATGAATACAAGAAGGGTTAAGCTTTAATGCCATCTAATCTGATATTCCCATGAAGGGTTATGCTTTAATGCCATCTGATCTCTTAATTCCATCATAGCCAACTCGTACAGTATGAAAATGACCAGATATTAGCACTAGCATTAGATCGCTAGCATTAGCAAGTTAGCATTAGCATTCAAACTTAAACTTTGCAGGCAAATTTTTGGCCCAGATGCATACCCCCACGGACGGATTAATTTTGGATTTTTATCTAAAACATGATTGTTATTCAAAATAACAATAAAATAACACCAAATTTCATAATAAGCCATAACTGATGTTTTTTATGTTTTAATCCTCTCAAAATCGTTTGAATCCAATCACTCCCACTCTCTGGATATTCAAACTCATCGTCAGAGTCATTCAATAAAGCTAAAAAACTACATCCACGTTGTATTTACGTTTAGAAACATTAGAATGCCGCTATTTGTAGTGCTCGATGCCATGTTACATGTCCCACAATTTGACCGGGAATATTATTTAGCGTTTTCGAAATCATGCCTCGTTCCGGCTAAAAATACAGTGCTGGGTGACCTGAGAGACAGCCAATGGTAATCCATAACTAAAAGGAATTCCATAATCGGGAATTTAAAGAAGACTTTATAAAGTTTGGTTAAAAACGACAAAAAGTTGCTGTGCTTCAAAGGGTTAAACATTGCAGTACTTGCATGTATATAAGAAGGATAAGTTTTTAATGCCAGGTAATCTGATATTCCCATGAAGGGTTATGCTTTAATGCCATCTGATCTCTTATTTCCTTCATAGAGGACAGGATGACAGTATGAAAATGACCAGATATTAGCACTAGCATTAGATCGCTAGCATTAGCAATTTAGCATTAGCATTCAAACTTAAACTTGCTGTATTTGCATGTATACAAGGAGGATAAGCTTTAATGCTATCTAATCTGATATTCCCATTAAGGGTTATGCTTTTATTCCATCTGATCCCTTATATCCATCATAGAGGACACAATACAGTATGAAAATGACCAGATATTAGCACTAGCATTAGATGGCTAGTATTAACAAGTTAGCATTAGCATTCAAACTTAAACTTACTGAACTTGCATGTATACAAGAAGGGTTAAGCTTTAATGCCATTTAATCTGTTATTCCCATGAAGGGTTATGCTTTAATGCCATCTTATCTCTTATATACATCATATAGGACACGTACAGTATGAAAATGACCAGATATTAGCATTAGCATTAGATCGTTAGCATTAGCAAGTTAGCATTAGCATTAAAACTTTAACTTTGCTGTACTTGCATGTATACAAGAAGGGTGAAGCTTTAATGCTATCTAATCTAATATGCCCATGACGGGATATGCTTTAATGCCATCTGATCTCTTATTTCCTTCATAGAGGACACGTACAGTATGAAAATGAGCAGATATTAGCATTAGCATTAGATCGCTAGCATTAGCAAGTTAGCATTAGCATTCAAACTTAAACATTGCAGTACTTGCATGTATACAAGAAGGGTGAAGCTTTAATGCCATCTAATCTAATATGCCCATGAAGGCTTATGCTTTAATGCCATCTGATCTCTTATTTCCATTATAGAGGGCACATACAGTATGAAAATGACCAGATATTAGCACTAGCATTAGATCGCTAGCATTTGCAAGTTAGCATTAGCATTCAAACTTAAACATTGCAGTACTTGCATGTATATAAGAAGGGTTAAGCTTTAATGACATTTAATCTGATATTCCCATGAAGGGTTATGCTTTAATGCCATCTGATCCCTTATATCCATCATAGAGGACACGTACAGTATGAAAATGACCAGATATTAGCACTAGCATTATATCGCTAGCATTATCAAGTTAGCATTAGCATTCAAACTTAAACTTACTGAACTTGCATATATACAAGAAGGGTTAAGCTTTAATGCCATTTAATCTGATATTCCCATGAAGGGTCATGCTTTAATGCCATCTGATCTCTTATATCCATCATATAGGACACGTACAGTATGAAAATGACTAGATATTAGCACTAGCATTAAATCGCTAGCATTAGCAAGTTAGCATTAGCATTCATACTTAAACATTGCAGTACTTGCATGTATATAAGAAGGGTTAAGCTTTAATGACATCTAATCTAATAATCCCATGGAGGGTTATGCTTTAATGCTATCTGATCTCTTATTTCCTTCATAGAGGACACGTACAGTATGAAAATGACCAGATATTAGCACTAGCATTAGATCATTAGCATTAGCAAGTTAGCATTAGCATTCAAATTTTAACATTGCTGTATTTGCATATATAAAGAACGGTTAAGCTGTTATGCCATCTAATCTCATAATCCCATGAAAGGTGATGCTTTAATGCCATCTTATCTCTTATTTCCATCATAAAGGACACATACAGTATGAAAATGACCAGAAATTAGCACTAGCATTAGATCACTAGCATTAGCAAGTTAGCATTAGCATTCAAACTTAAACTTACTGTACTTGCAGGTATACAAGAACGGTTAAGCTTTAATACCATCTAATCTGATATTCCCATGAAGGGTTATGCTTTAATGCCAACTGATCTCTTATATCCATCATAGATGACACGTACAGTATGAAATGGACCAGATATTAGCACAAGCATTAGATCGCTAGCATTAGCAAGTTAGCATTAGCATTCAAACTTAAACATTGCAGTACTTGCATGTATGCCAGAACGGTGAAGCTTTAATGCCATCTAATCTTATATGCCCATGAAGGGTTATGCTTTAATGCCATCTGATGTCTTTTTCCATTATAGAGGACACATACAGAATGAAAATGACCAGATATTAGCACTAGCATTAGATGGCTAGCATTAGCAAGTTAGCATTAGCATTCAAACTTAAACTAGCTGGACTTGCATGTATACAAGAAGGGTTAAGCTTTAATGCCATCCAATCTGATATTCCCATGAAGGGTTATGCTTTAATGCCATCTGATCTCTTATATCCATCAAAGACGACACGTACAGTATGAAAATTACCAGATAATAGCACTAGCATTAGATCGCTAGCATTAGCAAGTTAGCATTAGCATTAAAACTTAAACATTGCAGTACTTGCATGTATACAAGAAGGGTAAAGCTTTAATGCCATCGGATTTCTTATTTCCATTATAGAGGACCCGTACAGTATGAAAGTGACCAGATAAAAGCACTAGCATTAGATCGCTAGCATTAGCAAGTTAGCATTAGCATTCAAAATTCAACATTGCTCTATTTGCATTTATAAAGAAGGGTTAAGCTGTAATGCCATCTAATCTCATAATCCCATGAAAGGTTATGCTTTTATGCCATATGATCTCTTATATCCATCATAGAGGATAATTTACAGTATGAAAAATGACCAGATATTAGCATTAGCATTAGATCGTTAGCATTAGCAAGTTAGCATTAGCATTCAAACTTTAACTTTTGCTGTATTTGCATTTATACAAGAAGGGTTGCTTTTAATGCCATCTAATGTGATATTCCCATGAAGGGTTATGCTTTAATGCCATCTGATCTCATATATCTATCTAGACGACCTGTACAGTATGAAAATGACCAGATATTAGCATTAGCATTAGATCGTTAGCATTAGCAAGTTAGCATTAGCATTCAAACTTAAACATTGCAGTACTTGCATGTATACAAGAAGGGTGAAGCTTTAATGCTATCTAATCTAATATGCCCATGAAAGGATATGCTTTAATGCAATCTGATCTCTTATTACCTTCATAGAGGACACGTACAGTATGAAAATGACCAGATATTAGCACTAGCATTAGATCGCTAGCATTAGCAAGTTAGCATTAGCATTCAAACTTTAACATTGCTGTATTTGCATATATAAAGAAGGATTAAGCTGTAATGCCATCTAATCTCATAATCCCATGAAAGGTGATGCTTTAATGCCATCTGATCTCTTATTTCCATCATAAAGGACACATACAGTATGAAAATGACCAAAAATTAGCACTAGCATTAGATCGCTAGCATTAGCAAGTCAGCATTAGCATTCAAACTTAATCTTGCTGTACTTGCATTCACACAAGAAGGGTTAAGCTTTAATGCCATCTAATCTGATATTCCCATTAAGGGTTATGCTTTAATGCCATCTGATCTCTTATATGCATCAGAGAGGACAAGTACAGTATGAAAATTATCTGATATTAGCACTAGCATCAGATCGCTAGCATTAGCAAGTTAGAATTAGCATTCAAACTTTAAAATTGCTGTATTTGCATATATACAAGAAGGGTTAAGCTTTAATGCCATCTAATCTAATATGCGCATGAAGGGTTATGCTTTAATGCCATCAATCTCTTATTTCCATTTTAGAGGACACGTACAGTATGAAAATGACCAGATATTAGCACTAGTATTAGATCGCTAGCATTAGCAAGTTAGCATTAGCATTCAAACTTTAACTTGCTGTTCTTGCATGTATACAAGAAGGGTTAAGCTTTAATGACATCTAATCTGATATTCCCAAGAAGGGTTATGCTTTAATGCCATCTGATCTCTTATATCCATCATAGAGGACACGTACAGTATGAAAATGACCAGATATTAGCACTAGCATTAGATCGCTAGCATTATCAAGTTAGCATTAGCATTCAAACTGAAACATTGCAGTACTTGCATGTATACAAGAAGGGTGAAGCTTTAATGCCATCTAATCTAATATGCCCATGAAGGGTTATGCTTTAATGCCATCTGATCTCTTATTTCCATTATAGAGGACACATACAGTATGAAAATGACCAGATATTAGCACTATCATTAGATCGCTAGCATTTGCAAGTTAGCATTAGCATTCAAATTTAAACTTGCTGTACTTGCATGTATACAAGAAGGGTACAGCTTTAATGCTATCTAATCTGATATTCCCATGAAGGGTTATGCTTTAATGCCATCTGATCTCTTATATCCATCAAAGAGGACACGTACAGTATGAAAATGACCAGATATTAGCACAAGCATTAGATCGCTAGCATTAGCAAGTTAGCATTAGCATTCAAACTTAAACTTCCTCTACTTGTATGAATACAAGAAGGGTTAAGCTTTAATGCCATCTAATCTGATATTCCCATGAAGGGTTATGCTTTAATGCCATCTGATCTCTTAATTCCATCATAGCCAACTCGTACAGTATGAAAATGACCAGATATTAGCACTAGCATTAGATCGCTAGCATTAGCAAGTTAGCATTAGCATTCAAACTTAACCCTTTCGCAGGCAAATTTTGGCCCAGATGCATACCCCCACGGACGGATTAATTTTGGATTTTTACCAAAATATGATTGTTATTCAAAATAACAATAAAATAACACCAAATCTCATAATAAGTTTCCCATAACTGATGTTTTTTATGTTTTAATCCTCTCCAGAGACGCTAAAATCGTTTGAATCCAAGTCACTCCCACTCTCTGGATATTCAAACTCATCGTCAGACTCATTCAATAAAGCAAAAACTTCATCCACGTTGTATTTACGTTTAGAAACACGGCTAGAATGCTGGCTATTTGTACTGCCGATGCCATGTTCACATGTCCCTCAATTTGACCGGGAAGAAGTCTCAGATTAACGTTTTTAGGAAATCCCATGCCCTGCTCAGGGCTAAAAATACAGTGCTGGGTGACCTGAGAGACAGCCAATGGTAATGAGTGTAACTAACAAGGGAATTCCCGCAATCGGGGAATTTAAAGAAGACTTTATAAAACACGTTGGTTAAAACGACAAAAATGTCGCTGTGCCTGCGAAAGGGTTAAACATTGCAGTACTTGCATGTAAATAAGAAGGGTTAAGCTTTAATGCCATCTAATCTGATATTCCCATGAAGGGTTATGCTTTAATGCCATCTGATCTCTTATTTCCTTCATAGAGGACACGTACAGTATGAAAATGACCAGATATTAGCACTAGCATTAGATCGCTAGCATTAGCAAGTTAGCATTAGCATTCAAACTTAAACTTGCTGTACTTGCATGTATACAAGGAGGGATAAGCTTTAATGCTATCTAATCTGATATTCCCATTAAGGGTTATGCTTTTATTCCATCTGATCCCTTATATCCATCATAGAGGACACGTACAGTATGAAAATGACCAGATATTAGCACTAGCATTAGATGGCTAGCATTAACAAGTTAGCATTAGCATTCAAACTTAAACTTACTGAACTTGCATGTATACAAGAAGGGTTAAGCTTTAATGCCATTTAATCTGTTATTCCCATGAAGGGTTATGCTTTAATGCCATCTTATCTCTTATATACATCATATAGGACACGTACAGTATGAAGATGACCAGATATTAGCATTAGCATTAGATCGTTAGCATTAGCAAGTTAGCATTAGCATTAAAACTTTAACTTTGCTGTACTTGCATGTATACAAGAAGGGTGAAGCTTTAATGCTATCTAATCTGACATTTCCATGAAGGGTTATGCTTTAATGCCATCTGATCCCTTATATCCATCATAGAGGACACGTACAGTCTGAAAATGACCAGATATTAGCACTAGCATTAGATCGCTAGCATTAACAAGTTAGCATTAGCATTCAAACTTAAACTTACTGAACTTGCATATATACAAGAAGGGTAAAGCTTTAATGCCATTTAATCTGTTATTCCCATGAAGGGTTATGCTTTAATGCCATCTGATCTCTTATATCCATCATATAGGACACGTACAGTATGAAAATGACCAGATATTAGCATTAGCATTAGATCGTTAGCATTAGCAAGTTAGCATTAGCATTAAAACTTTAACTTTGCTGTACTTGCATGTATATAAGAAGGGTGAAGCTTTAATGCAATCTAATCTAATATGCCCATGACGGGATATGCTTTAATGCCATCTGATCTCTTATTTCCTTCATAGAGGACACGTACAGTATGAAAATGACCAGATATTAGCACTATCATTAGATCGCTAGCATTAGCAAGTCAGCATTAGCATTCAAACTTAAACATTGCAGTACTTGCATGTATACAAGAAGGGAGAAGCTTTAATGACATCTAATCTAATATGCCCATGAAGGGTTATGCTTTAATGCCATCTGATCTCTTATTTCCATTATAGAGGACACATACAGTATGAAAATGACCAGATATTAGCACTAGCATTAGATCGCTAGCATTTGCAAGTTAGCATTAGCATTCAAACTTAATCTTGCTGTACTTGCATGTATACAAGAAGGGTAAAGCTTTAATGCTATCTAATCTGATATTCTCATGAAGGGTGATGCTTTAATGCCATCTGATCTCTTATATCCATCAAAGAGGACACGTACAGTATGAAAATGACCAGATATTAGCACAAGCATTAGATCGCTAGCATTAACAAGTTAGCATTAGCATTCAAACTTAAACTTCCTCTACTTGAATGAATACAAGAAGGGTTTAGCTTTAATGCCATCTAATCTGATATTCCCATGAAGGGTTATGCTTTAATGCCATTTGATCTCTTTAATCCATCATAGCCAACACGTACAGTATGAAAATGACCAGATATTAGCACAAGCATTAGATCGCTAGCATTAGCAAGTTAGCATTAGCATTCAAACTTAAACATTGCAGTACTTGCATGTATATAAGAAGGGTTGTTTTTAATGACATCTAATCTGATATTCCCATGAAGGGTTATGCTTTAATGCCATCTGATCTCTTATTTCCTTCATAGAGGACACGTACAGTATGAAAATGACCAGATATTAGCACTAGCATTAGATCGCTAGCATTAGCAAGTTAGCATTAGGATTGAAACTTTAAAATTGCTGTATTTGCATGTATATAAGAAGGGTTAAGCTTTAATGACATCTAATCTGATATTCCCATGAAGGGTTATGCTTTGATGCCATCTGATCTCTAATATCCATCATAGATGACACGTACAGTATGAAAATGACCAGATATTAGCGCTAGCATTAGCAAGTTAGCATTAGCATTTAAACTTACACTTACTGTACTTGCATGTATACAAGAAGGGTTAAGCTTTAATTCTATCAAATCTGATATTCCCATGAAGGGTTATGCTTTAATGCCATCAGATCTCTTATTTCCATTATAGAGGACACATACAGTATGAAAATGACCTGATATTAGCACTAGCATTAGATCGCTAGCATTAGCAAGTTAGCATTAGGATTGAAACTTTAAAATTGCTGTATTTGCATATATACAAGAAGGGTTTAGCTTAAATGACATCTAGTCTAATATTCCCATGAAGGGTTATGCTTTAATGCCATCTGATCTCTTATATCCATCATAGAGCACACGTACAGTATGATAATGACCAGATATTAGCACTAGCATTAGATCGTTAGCATTAGCAAGTTAGCATTAGCATTAAAACTTTAACATTGCTGTTATTATGTATATAAAGAAGGGTTAAGCTTTAATGCCATCTAATCTCATAATATCATGAAAGGTGATGCTTTAATGCCATCTGATCTCTTATTTCCATAATAAAGGACTCATACAGTATGAAAATGACCAGAAATTAGCACTAGCATTAGATCGCTAGCATTAGCAAGTTAGCATTAGCATTCAACCTTAATCTTGCTGTACTTGCATGTATACAAGAACGGTTAAGCTTTAATGCCATCTAATCTGATATTCCCATGAAGGGTTAGGCTTTAATGCCATCTGATCTATTATATCCATCATAGAAGACAAGTACAGTATAAAAATGTCCTGATATTAGCACTAGCATTAGATCGCTAGCATTAGCAAAGTTAGCATTAGCATTCAAACTTTTAACATTTCTGTATTTGCATATATACAAGAAGGGTGATGCTTTAATTCATCAGATCTCTTATTTCCATCATAGAGGACATGTGACAGTATGAAAATTACCAGATATTAGCACTAGCATTAGATTGCTAGCATTAACAAGTTAGCATTAGCATTCAAACTTAAACTTGCTGTACTTGCATGTATACAAGAAAGGTTAAGATTTAATGTCATCTAATCTGATATTCCCATGAAGGGTTATGCTTTAATGACATCTGATCTCTTATATTCATCATAGAGGACACGTACAGTATGAAAATGACCAGATATTAGCACTAGCATTAGATCGCTAGCATTAGCAATTTAGCATTAGCATTCAAACTTAAACTTGCAGTACTTGCATGTATACAAGAAGCGTGAAGCTTTAATGTCATCTAATCTAATGTGCCCATGAAGGGTTATGTTTTTAATGCTATCTGATCTCTAATTTCCTTTGTAGAGGACACATACAGTAGGAAAATGACCAGATATTAGCACTAGCATTAGAGCGCTAGCATTAGCAAGTTAGCATTAGCATTCAAACTTAAACTTACTGTACTTGCATGTATACAAGAAGGGTTATGCTTTAATCCCATCATATCTCTTATTTCCATCATCGAGGACACGTACAGTATGAAAAGGACCAGATATGAGCACTATCATTAGATCGCTAGCATTAGCAAGTTAGCATTAGCATTCAAACTTTAACTTGCTGTACTTCCATGTATACAAGAATGGTTAAGCTTTAATGCCTTCTAATCTGATATTCCCATGAAGGGTTACGCTTTAATGCCATCTGATCTCTTATATCGATCATTGAGGACACTTACAGTATGAAAATGACCAGATATTAGCACTAGCATTGGATCGCTAGCATTAGAAAGTTAGCATTAGCATTCAACCTTAAACTTGCTGTACTTTCATGTATACAAGAAGGGTTGCTTTTTAATGCCATCTAATCTGAGATTCCTATTTATTCTTTTGATACCATCATCTAAATCCATCATAGACTACCGCATGAAAAATGACCAGATATTAGCACTAGCATTAAATCTCTAGCATTACCATCATTGATTCAAACTTAAACATTGCAGTACTTGCATGTATACAAGATGGGTGAACTTTAATGCCATTTAAAATATGCCTATGAAGGGTTATACTTTAATGCCATCTGATTTCATTTCCATTATAGAGACACGCACATTATGAAAAATGACCAGATATTAGCACTAGCGTTAGATTAGCATTAGCAAGTTAGCATTAGCATTCAAACTTTAACTTTGCTTTATTTGCATATATACAACAAGGGTTGCTTTAATGCCATCAAATATAATATGCAGATGAAGGGTTATGCTTTAATGCCATCTGATCTCTTATATCCATCATAGAGGACACATACAGTATGAAAATGACCAGATATTAGAACTAGCATTAGATCGTTAGCATTAGCAATTTAGCATTAGCATTCAAACTTAAACTTGCAGTACTTGCATGTATTGTAGAAGGGTTAAGCTTTAATGCCATCTAATCTGATATTCCCATGAAGGGTTACGCTTTAATGACATCTGATCTCTTATTTCCATTATAGAGGACACATACAGCATGAAAATGACCAGATATTAGCACTAGCATTTGATCGTTAGCATTAGCAATTTAGCATTAGCATTCAAACTTAAACTTGCAGTACTTGCATGAATTGTAGAAGGGTTAAGCTTTAATGCCATCTAATCTAATGTGCCCATGAAGGGTTATGCTTTAATGCTATCTGATCTCTAATTTCCCTTGTAGAGGACACATACAGTAGGAAAATGATCAGATATTAGCGATAGCATTAGATGGCTAGCATTAGCAGTTAGCATTAGCATTCAAACTTAAACATTGCAGTACTTGCATGTTTACAAGAAGGGTGAAGCTTTTAATGACATCTAATCTAATATGCCCATGAAGGATATGCTTTAATGCCATCTGATCTCTTATTTCCATCATAGAGGACACGCATACAGTATGAAAATGACCCGATATTAGCACTAGCGCCAGATCGCTAGCATTTTGCAAGTTAGCATTAGGATTCAAACTTTAACATTGCTGTATTTGCGTAAATAAAAAGAAGGGTTGCTTTTAATGCCATCTAATCTCATAATCCCATGAAAGGTGATGCTTTAATGCCATCTGATCTCTTATTTCCATCATAAAGGACACATACAGTATGAAAATAAGCAGAAATTACCACTAGCATTAGATCGCTAGCATTAGCAAGTTAGCATTAGCATTCAAACTTACACTTACTGTACTTGCATGTATACAAGAAGGGTTAAGCTTTAATTCCATCAAATCTGATATTCCCATGAAGGGTTATGCTTTAATTCCATCTGATCTCTTATATCCATCATAGATGACACATACTGTATGAAAATGACCAGATTTTAGCACAAGCATTAGATCGCTAGCATTAGCAAGTTTGCATTAGCATTCAAACTTAAACATTGCAGTACTTGCATGGATACAAGAAGGGTGAAGCTTTAATGCCATCTAATCTAATATGCCCATGAAGGGTTCTGCTTTAATGCCATCTGATCTCTTATTTCCATCATAGACGACACGTACAGTATGAAAATGACCAGATATTAGCACAAGCATTAGATGGCTAGCATTAGCAAGTTAGCATTAGCATTCAAACTTTAACATTGCAGTACTTGCAAGTTTACAAGCAGGGTGAAGCTTTAATGACATCTAATCTAATATTCCCATGAAGGGTTATGCTTTAATGCCATCTGATCTCTTATATCCATCATAGAGGACACGTACAGTATGATAATGACCTGATATTAGCACTAGCATTAGATCGTTAGCATTAGTAAGTTAGCATTAGCATTCAAACTTTAACATTGCTGTATTTGCATATATACAATAAGGGTTATGCTTTTAATGCCATCTGATCTCCTTTTTTCCATCATAGACCTACACGTACAGTATGAAAATGACCAGATATTCGCAAGAAGCATTAGATCGCTAGCACTAGTAATTTAGCATTAGCATTCAAACTTATACATTGCAGTACTTGCATGTATACAAGTAGGGTTAAGCTTTAATGCTATCTAATCTCATATTCCCATGAAGGGTAATGCTTTTATGTCATCTGATCTCTTATATCCATCATAGAGGACACATACAGTATGAAAATGACAAGATATCAGCACTAGTATTAGATCGCTATCATTAGCAAGATAGCATTAGCATTTAAACTTTAACAACACTGTATTTGTGTGTATAAAGAAGGGTTAAGCTTTAAAGCCATCTGATTTCTTATTTCCATCATAGAGGACACGTACAGTATGAAAATGACCAGGTATTAGCACTAGCGTTAGATCGCTAGCATTAGCACGTTAGCATAAGCATTGAAACTATAACATGGCTCTATTTGAATATATACAAGAAGGGTTGTGCTTTAATGGCATCTGATCTTTTATTTCCATCATAGAGGACACGTACAGTATGAAAATGACCAGATATTAGCACTAGCATTAGATCGCTAGTATTAGAAAGTCAGCATTAGCATTCAAACTTTAACTTGCTGTACTTGCATGAATACAAGTAGGGTTAAGCATTAATGCTATCTAATCTGATATTCCCATGAAGCGTTATGCTTTTATGCCATTTGATCTCTTATATCCATCATAGAGGACACGTACAGTATGAAAATGACCAGATATCAGCACTAGCATTAGATCGCTATCATTAGCAAGTTAGCATTAGCATTTAAACTTTAACAAAACTGTATTTGCGTATAAAGAAGGGTTGCTTTTAATGCCATCTGATCTCATAATCCCATGAATGGTAATGCTTTAATGCTATCTGATCTCTTATTTCCATCATTGAGGACACGTAGAGTATGAAAGTGACCAGATATTAGCACTAGCATTAGATAGCTAGCATTAGCAAGTTAGCATTAGCATTCAAACTTTATCATTTCTGTATTTGCATATATAAAAGAAGGGTTATGCTTTAATGCCATCAGATCACTTATTTCCAACATAGAGGACACGTACAGTATAAAAAGGACCATATATTAGCACTAGCATTAGATCGCTAGCATTAACAAGTTAGCATTAGCATTCAAACTTAAACTTCCTGTACTTGCATGTATACAAGAAGGGTAAAGCTTTAATGCCATCTAATCTGATATTCTCATGAAGGGTTATTCTTTAATGCCATCTGATCTCTTATATTCATCATAGGCTATACACGCATACAGTATGAAAAATGACCAGATATTAGCACGAGCATTATATGGCTAGCATTAGCAAGTTAGCATTAGCATTCAAACTTAAACAATCCAGTACTTGCATGTTTACAAGCAGGGTGAAGCTTTAATGACATCTAATCTAATATGCCCATGAAGGGATATGCTTTAATGCCATCTAATCTCATAATCCCATGAAAGGTGATGCTTTAATGCCATCTGATCTCTTATTTCCATCATAAAGGACACATACAGTATGAAAATGAGCAGAAATTAGCACTAGCATTAGATCGCTAGCATTAGCAAGTTAGCATTAGCATTCAAACTTACACTTACTGTACTTGCATGTATACAAGAAGGGTTAAGCTTTAATTCCATCAAATCTGATATTCCCATGAAGGGTTATGCTTTTAATGCCATCTGATCTCTTATATACATCATAGAGGACACATACAGTATGAAAATGACCTGATATTAGCACTAGCATTAGATCGCTAGCATTAGCAAAGTTAGCATTAGCATTGAAACTTTAACATTGCTGTATTTGCATATATACAAGAAGGGTTAAGCTTTAATGCCATCTAATCTAATATGCCCATGAAGCGTTATGCTTTAATGCCATCTGATCTCTTATTTCCATTAAAGAGGACACTTACAGTATGAAAATGACCAGATATTAGCACTAGCATTAGATCATAAAGCATTACCAATTTAGCATTAGCATTCAAACTTAAATTTTGCAGTACTTGCATGTATTCTAGAAGGGTTAAGCTTTAATGCCATCTAATCTGATATGCCCATGAAGGGTTATGCTTTAATGCCATGTGATCTCTTATATCCATCATAGATGACACATACAGTATGAAAATGACCAGATTTTAGCACAAGCATTAGATCGCTAGCATTAGCAAGTTTGCATTAGCATTCAAACTTAAACATTGCAGTACTTGCATGCATACAAGAAGGGTGAAGCGTTAATGCCATCTAATCTAATATGCCCATGAAGGATTCTGCTTTAATGCCATCTGATCTCTTATTTCCATTATAGAGGACACATACTTTATGAAAATGACCAGATATTAGCACTAGCATTAGATCGCTAGCATTAGCAAGTTAGCATTAGCATTCAACCTAAAACTTGCTGTACATGCATGTATACAAGAAGGGTTAAGCTTTAATGCCATCTTATCTGATATTCCCATGAAGGGTTATGCTTTAATTCCATCTGATCTCTTATATCCATCATGTAGGACACGTACAGTATGAAAATGACCAGATATTAGCACTCGCATTAGATCGCTAGCATTAGCAAGTTAGCATTAGCATTCAACCTTAAACTTGCTGTACATGCATGTATACAAGAAGGGTTATGCTTTAATGCCATCTGATCTCTTATTTCCATTATAGAGGACACATACAGTATGAAAATGACCAGATATTAGCACTAGCATTAGATCTCTAGCATTAGCAAGTTAGCATTAGCATTCAAACTTTAACATTGCTGTATTAGCTTATATACAAGAAGGGTTAAGCTTTAATGCCATCTAATCTGATATTCCCATGAAGGGTTATGCTTAAAAGCCATCTGATCTCTTATGTCCATCATCGATGACACGTTCAGTATGAAAATGACCAGATATTAGCACTAGCATTAGATCGCTAGCATTAGCAAGTTAGCATTAGCATTAAAACTTAAACATTGCAGAACTTTCATGTATTTAAGAACGGTGAAGCTTTAATGCCATCTAATCTAATATGCCCATGAAGGGTTATGCTTTAATGCCATCTGATCTCTTATTTCCATTATAGAGGACACATACAGTATGAAAATGACCAGATATTAGCATTAGCATTAGATCGCTAGCATTAGCAAGTTAGCATTAGCATTCAACCTTAAACATTCCAGTACTTGCATGTATACAAGAAGGGTTAAGCTTTAATGCCATCTTATCTGATATTCCAATGAAGGGTCATGTTTTAATGCCATCTGACCTCTTATATGCATCATAGAGGACAAGTACAGTATGAAAATGACCTGATATTAAAACTAGCATTAGATCGCTAGCATTAGCAAGTTAGCATTAGCATTCAAACTTTAACATTGCTGTATTTGCATATATACTAGAAGGGTTAAGCTTTAAAGCCATTGAACCTGATATTTCCATAAAAGGTGATGCTTTTATGCCATTTGATCTCTTATTTCCATAATAAGTAACACATACAGTTTGAAAATGACCAGAAATTATCACTAGCATTAGATCGCTAGAATTAGGAAGTTAGCATTAGCATTCAACCTTTAACTTGCTGTAGTTGCATGTATACAAGAAGGGTAAAGCTTTAATGCCATCTAATCTGATATTCCCATGAAGGGTTATGCTTTAAAGCCATCTGATCTCTTATATCCATCATCGATGACAAGTACAGTAAGAAAATGACCAGATATTAGCACTAGCATTAGATCGCTAGCAATAGCAAGTTTGCATTAGCATTCAAACTTAAACTTACTGTACTTGCATGTATATAAGAAGGGTTAAGCTTTAATGCCATCTAATCTGATATTCCCATGAAGGGTTATGCTTTAATGACATCTGATCTCTGATATGCATCATAGAGGACAAGTACAGTATGAAAATGACCTGATATTAGCACTAGCATTAGATCGCTAGCATTAGCAAGTTAGCATTAGCATTCAAACTTTAACATTGCTGTATTTGCATATATACAAGAAGGGTGAAGCTTTAATGGAATTAAACTAATATGCCAATGAAGGGTCATTCTTTAATGCCATCAAATCTCATAATCCCATGAAAGGTGATGCTTTAAGGCAATATGATCTCTTATTTCCATCATAAAGGACACATACAGTATGAAAATGACCAGAAATTAGCACTAGCATTAGATCGCTCGCATTAGCAAGTTAGCATTTGCATTCAAACTTAAACTTACTGTAGTTGCATGTATACAAAAAGGGTTAAGCTTTAATGCCATCTAATCTGATATTCCAATGAAGGGTTATGTTTTAATGCCATCTGATCTCTTATATGCATCATAGAGGACAAGTACAGTATGAAAATGACCTGATATTAGCACTAGCATTAGATCGCTAGCATTAGCAAGTTAGCATTAGCATTCAAACTTTAACATTGCTGTATTTGCATATATAAAAGAAGGGTGAAGCTTTAATGGAATTTAATCTAATATGCCAATGAAGGGTTATGCTTTAATGACATCTGATCTCTTATTTCCATTATAGAGGACACGTACAGTCGGAAAATGACCAGATATTAGCACTAGCATTAGATCGCTAGCAATAGCAAGTTAGCATTAGCATTGAAACTTAAACTTACTGTACTTGCATGTATACAAGAAGGGTTAAGCTTTAATGCCATCTTATCTGATATTCCCATGAAGTATTATGCTTGAATGACATCTGATCTCTTATTTCCATTATAGAGGACAGGTACAGTATGAAAATGACCAGATATTAGCACTAGCATTAGATCGCTAGCATTAGCAAGTTAGCATTAGCATTCAAATTTAAACATTGCAGAATTTGCATGTATACAAGAAGGGTGAAGCTTTAATGCAATCTAATCTAATATGCACATGAAAGATTTTGCTTTAATGCCATCTGATCTCTTATTTCCATTATAGAGGACACATACAGTATGAAAATGACCAGATATTAGCATTAGCATTAGATCGCTAGCATTAGCAAGTAAGCATTAGCATTCAACCTTAAACATTGCAGTACTTGCATGTATACAAGAAGGGTTAAGCTTTAATGCCATCTAATCTCTTATTCCAATGAAGGGTTAGGTTTTAAGGCCTCTGATCGCTTATATGCATCATAGAGGACAAGTACAGTATGAAAATGTCCTGATATTAGCACTAGCATTAGATCGCTAGCATTAGCAAGTTAGCATTAGCATTCACCTTAAACTTGCTGTACATGCATGTATACAAGAAGGGTTAAGCTTTAATGCCATCTTATCTGATATTCCCATGAAGTATTATGCTTGAATGACATCTGATCTCTTATTTCCATTATAGAGGACACGTACAGTATGAAAATGACCAGATATTAGCACTAGCATTAGATCGCTAGCATTACCAAGTTAGCATTAACATTCAACCTTAAACTTGCTGTACTTGCATGTATACAAGAAGGGTTAAGCTTTAATGCGATCTAATCTAATATGCACATGAAGGGTTATGCTTTAATGCCATCTGATCTCTTATTTCCATTATAGAGGACACATACAGGATGAAAATGACCAGATATTAGCATTAGCATTAGATCGCTAGCATTAGCAAGTTAGCATTAGTATTCAAACTTTAACATTGCTGTATTAGCTTATATACTAGAAGGGTTAAGCTTTAATGCCATCTAATCAGATATTCCCATGAAGGTTTATGCTTTAATGACATCTGATCTCTTATATCCATCATAGAGGACACATACAGTATGAAAATGACCACATATTAGCACTAGCATTAGATCTCTAGCAATAGCAAGTTAGCATTAGCATTCAAACTTAAACTTACTGTACTTGCATGTATACAAGAAGGGTAAAGCTTTAATGCCATCTAATCTGATATTCCCATGAAAGGTTATGCTTAAAAGCCATCTGATCTCTTATGTCCATCATCGATAATGCGTTCAGTATGAAAATGACCAGATATTAGCACTAGCATTAGATCGCTAGCATTAGCAAGTTAGCATTAGCATTAAAACTTAAACATTGCAGAACTTTCATGTATACAAGAAGGGTGAAGCTTTAATGCCATCTAATCTAATATGCCCATGAAGGGTTATGCTTTAATGCCATCTGATCTCTTATTTCCATTATAGAGGACACATACAGTATGAAAATGACCAGATATTAGCATTAGCATTAGATCGCTAGCATTAGCAAGTTAGCATTAGCATTCAACCTTAAACATTGCAGTACTTGCATGTATACAAGAAGGGTTAAGCTTTAATGCCATCTAATCTGATATTCCAATGAAGGGTTATGTTTTAATGCCATCTGATCTCTTATATGCATCATAGAGGACAAGTACAGTATGAAAATGACCTGATATTAACACTAGCATTAGATCGCTAGCATTAGCAAGTTAGCATTAGCATTCAAACTTTAACATTGCTGTATTTGCATATATACAAGAAGGGTGAAGCTTTAATGCCATCTAATCTAATATTGCCAATGAAGGGTTATGCTTTAATGCCATTTGATCTCTTATTTCCATCATAGAGACACACATACAGTTTGAAAATAACCAGATAATTATCACTAGCATTAGATCGTTAGCATTAGCAAGTTAGCATTAGCATTCAACCTTTAACTTGCTGTACTTGCATGTATAAAAGAAGGGTTAAGCTTTAATGCCATTTAATCTGATATTCCAATGAAGGGTTATGCTTTTACGCCATCTGATCTCTTATATCCATCATCGATGACAAGTACAGTATGAAAATGACCAGATATTAGCACTAGCATTAGATCGCTAGCAATAGCAAGTTTGCATTAGCATTCAAACTTAATTTGATTGTACTTTGCATGTATACAAGAAGGGTTAAGCTTTAATGCCATCTAATCTGATATTCCAATGAAGGGTTATGCTTTAATACCATCTGATCTCTTATTTCTGTTATAGAGGACACGTTCAGTATGAAAATGACCTAATATTAGCACTAGCATTAGATCGCTAGCATTAGCAAGTTAGCATTAGCATTCAAACTTTAACATTGCTGTATTTGCATATATACAAGAAGGGTGAAGCTTTAATGCCATCTAATCTAATATGCCCATGAAGGGTTATGCTTTAATGCAATCTGATCTCTTATTTCCATTATAGAGGACACATACAGTATGAAAATGACCAGATATTAGCACTAGCATTAGATCGCGAGCATTAGCAAGTTAGCATTAGCATTCAAACTTAAACATTGCAGAACTTGCATGTATACAAGAAGGGTGAAGCTTTAATGCCATCTAATCTAATATGCCCATGAAGGGTTATGCTTTAATGCCATCTGATCTCTTATTTCCATTATAGAGGACACATACAGTATGAAAATGACCAGATATTAGCATTAGCATTAGATCGCTAGCATTAGCAAGTTAGCAATAGCATTCAACCTTAAACATTGCAGAAGTTGCATGTATACAAGAAGGGTTAAGCTTTAATGCCATCTAATATTATATTCCAATGAAGGGCTATTTTTTAATGCCATCTGACCTCTTATATGCATCATAGAGGACAAGTACAGTATGAAAATGAGCTGATATTAACACTAGCATTCGATCGCTAGCTATAGCAAGTTAGCATTAGCATTCAAACTTTCACATTGCTGTATTTGCATATATACGAGAAGGGTTAAGCTTTAATTCCATCTAACCTCATATTTCCATTAAAAGTTGATGCTTTTATGCCATTTGATCTCTTATTTCCATAATAAGTAACACATACAGTTTGAAAATGAACAGAAATTATCACTAGCATTAGATCGCTAGAATTAGCAAGTTAGCATTAGCATTCAACCTCTCACTTGCTGTACTTGCATGTATACAAGAAGGGTTAAGCTTTAATGCCATCTAATCTGATATTCCAATGAAGGGTTATGCTTAAATGCCATCTGATCTCTTATATGTATCATAGAGGACAAGTACAGTATGAAAATGACCTGATATTAGCACTAGAATTAGATCGCTAGCATTAGCAAGTTAGCATTAGCATTCAAAATTTAACATTGCAGTATTTGCATATATACAAGAAGGGTTAAGCTTTATTGCCATCTAATCTAATATGCCTCTGAAGGGTTATGCTTTAATACCATCTGATCTCTTATTTCCATTATAGAGGACACGTACAGTATGAAAATGACCAGATATTAGTACTAGCATTAGATCGATAGCATTAGCAAGTTAGCATTAGCATTCAAACTTAAACTTGCTGTAGTTGCATGTATACAAGAAGGGTAAAGCTTTAATGCCATCTAATCTGATATTCCCATGAAGGGTTATGCTTTAAAGCCATCTGATCTCTTATATCCATCATCGATGACAAGTACAGTATGAAAATGACCAGATATTAGCACTAGCATTAGATCGCTAGCAATAGCAAGGTTGCATTAGCATTCAAACTTAAACTTACTGTACTTGCATGTATACAAGAAGGGTGAAGCTTTAATGCCATCTAATCTAATATGCCCATGAAGTGTTATGCTTTAATGCCATCTGATCTCTTATTTCCATTATAGAGGACACATACAGTATGAAAATGACCAGATATTAGCATTCGCATTAGATCGCTAGCATTAGCAAGTTAGCATTAGCATTCAACCTTAAACATTGCAGAACTTGCATGTATACAAGAAGGTTTAAGCTTTATTGTCATCTAATCTGATATTCCAATGAAGGGTTATGTTTTAATGCCATCTGACCTCTTATATGCATCATAGAGGACAACTACAGTATGAAAATGACCTGATATTAACACTAGCATTAGATCGCTAGGATTAGCAAGTTAGCATTAGCATTCAAACTTAAACATTGCTGTATTTGCATTTATACGAGAAGGGTTAAGCTTTAATGCCATCTAACCTCATATTTCCATTAAAAGTTGATGCTTTCATGCCATTTGATCTCTTATTATCCATAATAATGCTTAAATGCCACTGGACACATACAGTTTGAAAATGACCAGATATTAGAGAATTATCACATAGCATTAGCATTCAAACTTAAACGCTATTTGCAATATACAAGAAGGGTTAGCTTTATTAGCATTCAACCTTTAAACATTGCTCTTACTTGAAGTATGAAAATGTATACAAGAATTAGGCTAGCATTAAGCATTTAAATGGTATCTAATCATGATATTCCAATGAAGGGTTATGCTTTAATGCCATCTGATCTCTTATATGTATCATAGAGGACAAGTACAGTATGAAAATGACCTGATATTAGCACTAGCATTAGATCGCTAGCATTATGAGAAAGTTAGCATTAGCATTCAAACTTTAACATTGCAGTATTTGCATATATACAAGAAGGGTTAAGCTTTAATGCCATCTAATCTAATATGCCAGCCTCTGAAGGGTTATTGCTTTATTCAATGACATCTGATCTCTTATTTCCATTATAGAGGACACGTAAAGTATGAAAATGACCAGATATTAGTACTAGCATTAGATCGCATTAGGGCATTAGCAAGTTAGCATTAGCATTCAAACTTAAACTTGCTGTAGTTGCATGTATACAAGAAGTAAAGCTTTAATGTAAAGCTTTAATGCCATCTAATCTGATATTCAATGAAGGGTTATGCTTAAATGACATCTGATCTCTGTACTTGCATGTATACAGAAGGGTTAACCTTTAATCCATCATCCAATGAAGGACAATGCCATCTGACTCTTTATATGCAGAATGACAAAAATGACCTGATATTAGCACTAGCATTAGATCGAAGTAGTTTTTAGCATTATGCAAGTTAGCATTAGCATTCAAACTTAAACATTGCTGTATTTGCATATATACTTAAAAGAAGGGTGAAGGTAAAGCATTAATGCCATCTAATCTAATATGCCCATGAAGGGTTTATGCTTTAATGCAATCTGATCTTATTTCCATTATAGAGGACACATACAGTATGAAAATGACCCAGATATTAGCATTAGCATTAGATCGCTAGCATTATTCAAGTTAGCATTAGCATTCAAACTTAAACATTGCAGAACTTGCATGTATACAAGAAAGGGCATTGAAGCTTTAATGCCATCTAATCTGATATTCATCTAATGAAGGGTTATGCTTTAATGACATCTGATCTCTTATATGCATCATAGATGGACCTGATATTAGCACTAGCATTAGATCGCTATGAAAATGCATTCAAACTTTAACCTGTATTTGATATTAGTTTTAATGCGTTTTCACTAATAGCATTAGGGTTATCTTTAATGCTATCTGCTCTTATTTCCATTATGACACATACAGTATGAAAATGAAGATATTACTAGCATTAGATTAGCATTCAATTAGCATTCAAACTTAAACCTACTGTACTTGCATGTATACAAGAAGGCTAAAGCTTTAATGCCATCTAATCTGATATTCCCATGAAGGGTTTTGCTTTAAAGCCATTTGATCTCTTATATCCATCATCGATGACATGTACAGTATGAAAATGACCAGATATTAGCACTAGCATTAGATCGCTAGCATTATCAAGTTAGCATTAGCATTCAAACTTAAACATTGCAGAACTTGCATGTATACAAGAAGGGTGAAGCTTTAATGCCATCTAATCTAATATGCCAATGAAGGGTTATGCTTTAATGCCATCTGATCTCTTATTTCCATTATAGAGGACACATACAATATGAAAATGACCAGATATTAGCATTAGCATTAGATCGCTAGCATTAGCAAGTTAGCATTAGCATTCAACCTTAAACATTGCAGTACTTTGCATGCTTTAATGCCATCTAATCTGATATTCAAATGAAGGGTTATGTTTAAATCTGACCTCTTATATGCATCATAGAGGACAAGTACAGTATGAAAAATGAACTGATATTAACACTAGCATTAGATCCCTAGGATTGTGTTAGTATTTAGCATTCAAACTTTAACATTGCTGTATTTGCATATATATAAAGAAGGGTTGCTTTAATGCCATCTAATCTAATATGCCATGAAGGGTTATGCTTCAATAAAACTTATTTCCATTATAGAGGACACGTAGCTATGAAAATGAGCAGATATTAGTAATTAGAATTAGATCGCTAGCATTAGCAAGTTAGCATTAGCATTCAAACTTAAACTTGCTGTAGTTGCATCTTTAATGCCATCTAATCTAATATGCCCATGAGGGGTTATGCTTTAATGCCATCTGATCTCTTTATATCCATCGCCGATGACAATTAAGAATGAAAATGACCAGATATTAGCACTATTAGATCGCTAGCAATTTAATGCATTCAAACTTAAACCACTTCTACAAGAAGGGTTAACCTTTAATGCCATCTAATCTGATATTCCAATGAAGGGTTATGTTTTAATGCCATCTGACCTCTTATATGCATCATAGAGGACAAGTACAGTATGTGAAAATGACCTGATATTAACACTAGCATTAGATCGCTAGCATTAAGCAAGAAGTTAGCATTAGCATTCAAATTTTTCATTTACTGTATTTGCATATATACAAGAAGGGTGAAGCTTTAATGGAATCTAATCTAATATGCCAATGAAGGGTTATGCTTTAATGCCATCTGATCTCTTATTTCCATTACAGAGGACACATTACAATATGAAAAATGACCAGATATTAGCAATAGCATTAGATTAAAAGTTAGCATTAGCATTCAAACTTAAACTTACTGTACCATGTATACAAGAAGTGTAAAAAGCATTAATGTCATCTAATCTGATATTCCCATGAAGGGGTTATGCTTTAAAGCCATCTGATCTCTTATATCCATCATCCATGACGCATTACAGAATGAAAATGATCAGATATTAGCACTAGCATTAGATCATGAGCATTAGAAAGTTAGCATTAGCATTCAAACTTAAACATTGCAGAACTTGCATGTATACAAGAAGGGTGAAGCTTTAATGCCATTTAATCTAATATGCCCATGAAGGGTTATGCTTTAATGCAATCTGATCTCTTATTTCCATTATAGAGGACACATACAGTATGAAAATGACCGGATATTAGCATTAGCATTAGATCGCTAGCATTAGCAAGTTAGCATTAGCATTCAAGCTTAAACATTGCATTACTTGCATGTATACAGAAGAAGGTGATGTTTAATGCCCATCTAATCTAATATGCCCATGAAGGTTAAGCTTTAATGCCATCTAATCAGATATTCCAATGAAGGGTTATGCTTAAATGCCATCTGATCTCTTATATGTATCATAGAGGACAAGTACAGTATGAGAATGACCTGATATTAGCACTAGAATTAGACCGCTAGCATTAGCAAGTTAGCATTAGCATTAAAACTTTAACATTGCAGTATTTGCATATATACAAGAATGGTTAAGCTTTATTGCCATCTAATCTAATATGCCTCTGAAGCGTTATGCTTTAATACCATCTGATCTCGTTTCCATTATAGAGGACACGTACAGCATGAAAATGACCAGATATTAGTACTAGCATTAGATCGCTAGCATTAGCAAATGAGCATTAGCATTCAAACTTAAACTTGCTGTAGTTGCATGTATACAAGAAGGGTAAAGCTTTAATGCCATCTAATCTGATATTCCAATGAAGGGTAATGCTTTAATGACATCTGATCTCTGATATGCATCATAGAGGAGAAGTACAATATGAAAATGACCTGATATTAGCACTAGCATTAGATCGCTAGCATTAGCAAGTTAGCATTAGCATTCAAACTTTAACATTGCTGTATTTGCATATATATAAGAAGGGTGAAGCTTTAATGCCATCTAATCTAATATGCCCATGAAGGGTTATGCTTTAAGGCCATCTTATCTCTTATTTCCATTATAGAGGACACATACAGTATGAAAATGACCAGATATTAGCACTAGCATTAGATCGCTAGCATTTGCAAGTTAGCATTAGCATTCAAACTTAAACATTGCAGAACTTGCATGTATAGAAGAAGGGTGAAGCTTTAATGCCATCTAATCTAATTTGCCCATGAATGGTTATGCTTTAATGTCATCTGATCTCTTATTTCCATTATAGAGGACACATACAGTATGAAAATGACCAGATATTAGCATTAGCATTAGAACGCTAGCATTAGCAAGTTAGCATTAGCATTCAAACTTAAACATTGCAGAACTTGCATGTATACAAGAAGGGTTAAGCTTTAATGCCATCTAATCTGATATTCCAATGAAGGGTTATGCTTTAATGACATCTGATCTCTTATATGCATCATAGAGGACAAGTACAGAATGAAAATGACCTGATATTAGCACTAGCATTAGATCGCTAGCATTAGCAAGTTAGCATTAGCATTCAAACTTTAACATTGCTGTATTTGCATATATACAAGAAGGGTGAAGCTTTAATGCGTTCTAATCTAATATGCACATGAAGGGTTATGCTTTAATGCCATCTGATCTCTTATTTCCATTATAGAGGACATATACAGTATGAAAATGACCAGATATTAGCACTAGCATTAGATCGCTAGCATTTGCAAGTAAGCATTAGCATTCAAAATTAAACCTACTGTACTTGCATGTATACAAGAAGGGTAAAGCTTTAATGCCATCTAATCTGATATTCCCGTGAAGGGTTATGCTTTAAAGCCATCTGATCTCTTATATCCATCATCGATGACACGTACAGTATGAAAATAACCAGATATTAGCACTAGCATTAGATCGCTAGCATTATAAAGTTAGCATTAGCATTCAAACTTAAACATTGCAGAACTTGCATGTATACACGAAGCGTGAAGCTTTAATGCCATCTAATCTAATATGCCCATGAAGGGTTATGCTTTAATGCCATCTGATCTCCTTTTTCCATTATAGAGGACACATACAATATGAAAATGACCAGATATTAGCATTAGCATTAGATCACTAGCATTAGCAAGTTTGCATTAGCATTCAACCTTAAACATTGCAGTACTTGCATGTATACCAGAAGGGTTAAGCTTTAATGACATCTAATCTGATATTCCAATGATGGGTTATGTTTTAATCCCATCTGACCTCTTATATGCATCATAGAGGACAAGTACAGTATGAAAATGAACTGATATTAACACTAGCATTAGATCGCTAGAATTGGCAAGTTAGCATTAGCATTCAAACTTTAACATTGCTGTATTTGCATATATACAAGAAGGGCTAAGCTTTAATGCCATCTAATCTAATATGCCTATGAAGGGTTATGCTTCAATACCATCTGATCTCTTATTTCCATTATAGAGGACACGTACAGTATGAAAATGACCAGATATTAGTACTAGCATTAGATCGCTAGCATTAGCAAGTTAGCATGAGCATTCAAACTTAAACTTGCTGTAGTTGCATGTATACAAGAAGGGTAAAGCTTTAATGCCATCTAATCTGATATTCCCATGAAGGGTTATGCTTTAATGCCATCTGATCTCTTATATCCATCATCGATGACAAGTACAGTATGAAAATGACCAGATATTAGCACTAGCATTAGATCGCTAGCAATAGCAAGTTTGCATTAGCATTCAAACTTAAACTTACTGTACTTGCATGTATACAAGAAGGGTGAAGCTTTAATGCCATCTAATCTAATATGCCCATGAAGGGTTATGCTTTAATGCAATCTGATCTCTTATTTCCATTATACAGGACACATACAGTATGAAAATGACCAGATGTTAGCATTAGCATTAGATAGCTCGCATTAGCAAGTTAGCATTAGCATTCAACCTTTAACTTGCTGTACTTGAGTAGTATACAAGAAGGGTTGTTTTTAATGCTATCTAATCAGATATTCCAATGAAGGGTTATGCTTAAATGCCATCTGATTCTTTATATGTATCATAGAGGACAAGTACAGTATGAAAATGACCTGATATTAGCACTAGAATTAGATCGCTAGCATTAGCAAGTTAGCATTAGCATTCAAACTTTAACATTGCAGTATTTGCATAAATACAAGAAGGGTTAAGCTTTATTGCCATTTAATCTAATATGCCTCTGAAGGGTTATGCTTTAATACCATCTGATCTCTTATTTCCATTATAGAGGACACGTACAGTATGAAAATGACCAGATATTAGTACTAGCATTAGATCGCTAGCATTAGCAAGTGAGCATTAGCATTCAAACTTAAACTTGCTGTAGTTGCATGTATACGAGAAGGGTAAAGCTTTAATGACATCTAATCTGATATTCCAATGAAGGGTTATGCTTTAATGAAGGGTTATGCATGAAAATTGAATTGACATCTGATTCTCATTAGCATTCAAACTTAAATATGCATCATACAAGAGGCTTTTAATGAATCTATAATACAGAATGTTTTTAATGCCCTGATATTGAAAATGACCACATTAGCATTAGATCGCTAGCATTAGCAAGTTAGCATTAGCATTCAAACTTAAACATTGCAGAACTTGCATGTATACAAGAAGGGTGAAGCTTTAATGCCATCTAATCTAATATGCCCATGAAGGGTTATGCTTTAATGCCATCTGATCTCTTATTTCCATTATAGAGGACACATACAGCATGAAAATGACCAGATATTAGCATTAGCATTAGATCGCTAGCATTAGCAAGTTAGCATTAGCATTCAAACTTAAACATTGCAGAACTTGCATGTATACAAGAAGGGTTAAGCTTTAATGCCATCTAATCTAATATGCCCATGAAGGGTTATGCTTTAATGCCATCTGATCTCTTATTTCCATTATAGAGGACACATACAGTATGAAAATGACCAGATATTAGCATTAGCATTAGATCGCTAGCATTAGCAATTAGCAAGCATTCAAACTTAAACATTAGCATTCAAATCTAATCTAAACATGAAGGGTTTGCTTTAATGCCAATCTCTTATTTCCATTATGACACGTGACAGTATGAAAAAATGATATTATTAGCATTAGATCGCTAGCATTAGGGCATTCAAACTTAAACATTGCAGAACTTGCATGTATACAAGAAGGGTGACGCTTTAATGCCATCTAATCTAATATGCCCATGAAGGGTTATGCTTTAATGCCATCTGATCTCTTATTTCCATTATAGAGGACACATACAGTATGAAAATGACCAGATGTTAGCATTAGCATTAGATCGCTAGCATTAGCAAGTTAGCATTAGCATTCAACCTTTAACTTGCTGTACTTGCATGTATACAAGAAGGGTTAACCTTTAATGCCATCTAATCTGATATTCCAATGAAGGGTTAAGCTTAAATGCCATCTGATCTCTTATATGTATCATAGAGGACAAGTACAGTATGAGAATGACCTGATATTAGCACTAGAATTAGATCGCTAGCATTAGCAAGTTAGCATTAGCATTCAAACTTTAACATTGCAGTATTTGCATATATACAAGAAGGGTTAAGCTTTATTGCCATCTAATCTAATATGCCTCTGAAGGGTTATGCTTTAATACCATCTGATCTCTTGTTTCCATTATAGAGGACACGTACAGCATGAAAATGACCAGATATTAGTACTAGCATTAGATCGCTAGCATTAGCAAGTGAGCATTAGCATTCAAACTTAAACTTGCTGTAGTTGCATGTATACAAGAAGGGTAAAGCTTTAATGCCATCCAATCTGATATTCCAATGAAGGGTAATGCTTTAATGACATCTGATATCTGATATGCATCATAGAGGAGAAGTACAATATGAAAATAACCTGATATTAGCACTAGCATTAGATCGCTAGCATTAGCAAGTTAGCATTAGCATTCAAACTTTAACATTGCTGTATTTGCATATATATAAGATGGGTGAAGCTTTAATGCCATCTAATCTAATATGCCCATGAAGGGTTATGCTTTAAGGCCATCTGATCTCTTATTTCCATTATAGAGGACACATACAGTATGAAAATAACCAGATATTAGCACTAGCATTAGATCGCTAGCATTAGCAAGTTAGCATTAGCATTCAAACTTAAACATTGCAGAACTTGCATGTATAGAAGAAGGGTGAAGCTTTAATGCCATCTAATCTAATTTGCCCATGAATGGTTATGCTTTAATGCCATCTGATCTCTTATTTCCATTATAGAGGACACATACAGTATGAAAATGACCAGATATTAGCACTAGCATTAGATCGCTAGCATTATAAAAGTTAGCATTAGCATTCAAACTTAAACATTGCAGAACTTGCATGTATACAAGAAGGGTTAAGCTTTAATGCCATCTAATCTGTTATTCCAATGAAGGGTTATGCTTTAATGTCATCTGATCTCTTATATGCATCATAGAGGACAAGTACAGTATGAAAATGACCTGATATTAGCACTAGCATTAGATCGCTAGCATTAGCAAGTTAGCATTAGCATTCAAACTTTAACATTGCTGTATTTGCATATATACAAGAAGGGTGAAGCTTTAATGCGTTCTAATCTAATATGCACATGAAGGGTTATGCTTTAATGCCATCTGATCTCTTATTTCCATTATAGAGGACATATACAGTATGAAAATGACGAGATATTAGCACTAGCATTAGATCGCTAGCATTTGCAAGGAAGCATTAGCATTCAAACTTAAACCTACTGTACTTGCATGTATACAAGAAGGGTAAAGCTTTAATGCCATCTAATCTGATATTCCCATGAAGGGTTATGCTTTAATGCCATCTGATCTGTTATATCCATCATCGATGACAAGTACAGTATGAAAATGACCAGATATTAGCACTAGCATTAGATCGCTAGCAATAGCAAGTTTGCATCAGCATTCAAACTTAAACTTACTGTACTTGCATGTATACAAGAAGGGTGAAGCTTTCATGCCATCTAATCTAAAATGCCCATGAAGGGTTATGCTTTAATGCAATCTGATCTCTTATTTCCATTATAGAGGACACATACAGTATGAAAATGACCAGATGTTAGCAGTAGCATTAGATCGCTAGCATTAGCAAGTTAGCATTAGAATTCAACCTTTAACTTGCTGTACTTGCATGCAACAAGAAGGGTTAAGCTTTAATGCTATCGAATCAGATATTCCAATGAAGGGTTATGCTTAAATGCCATCTGATCTCTTATATGTATCATAGAGGACAAGTACAGTATGAAAATGACCTGATATTAGCACTAGAATTAGATCGCTAGCATTAGCAAGTTAGCATTAGCATTCAAACTTTAACATTGCAGTATTTGCATATATACAAGAAGGGTTAAGCTTTATTGCCATCTAATCTAATATGCCTCTGAAGGGTTATGCTTTAATACCATCTGATCTCTTATTTCCATTATAGAGGACACGTACAGTATGAAAATGACCAGATATTAGTACTAGCATTAGATCGCTAGCATTAGCAAGTGAGCATTAGCATTCAAACCTAAACTTGCTGTAGTTGCATGTATACGAGAAGGGTAAAGCTTTAATGCCATCTAATCTGATATTCCAATGAAGGGTTATGCTTTAATGACATCTGATCTCTGATATGCATCATAGAGGAGAAGTACAGCATGAAAATGACCTGATATTAGCACTAGCATTAGATCGCTAGCATTAGCAAGTTAGCATTAGCATTCAAACTTTAACATTGCTGTATTTGCATATATACAAGAAGGGTGAAGCTTTAATGCCATCTAATCTAATATGCCCATGAAGGGTTATGCTTTAATGCAATCTGATCTCTTATTTCCATTATAGAGGACACATACAGTATGAAAATGACCAGATATTAGCACTAGCATTAGATCGCTAGCATTAGCAAGTTAGCATTAGCATTCAAACTTAAACATTGCAGAACTTGCATGTATACAAGAAGGGTGAAGCTTTAATGCCATCTAATCTAATATGCCCATTAAGGGTTGTGCTTTAATGCCATCTGATCTCTTATTTCCATTATAGAGGACACATACAGTATGAAAATGACCAGATATTAGCATTAGCATTAGATCGCTAGCATTAGCAAGTTAGCATTAACATTCAAACTTAAACATTGCAGAACTTGCATGTATACAAGAAGGGTTCAGCTTTAATGCCATCTAATCTAATATGCCCATGAAGGGTTATGCTTTAATGCCATCTGATCTCTTATTTCCATTATAGAGGACACATACAGTATGAAAATGACCAGATATTAGCATTAGCATTAGATCGCTAGCATTAGCAAGTTAGCATTAGCATTCAAACTTAAACATTGCAGAACTTGCATGTATACAAGAAGGGTTAAGCATTAATGCCATCTAATCTGATATTCCAATGAAGGGTTATGCTTTAATGACATCTGATCTCTTATATGCATCATAGAGGGCAAGTACAGTATGAAAATGACCTGATATTAGCACTAGCGTTTGATCGCTAGCATTAGCAAGTTCGCATTAGCATTCAAACTTTAACATTGCTGTATTTGCATATATACAAGAAGGGTGAAGCTTTAATGCCATCTAATCTAATATGCCCATGAAGGGTTATGCTTTAATGCAATCTGATCTCTTATTTCCATTATAGAGGACACATACAGTATGAAAATGACCAGATATTAGCACTAGCATTAGATCGCTAGCATTAGCAAGTTAGCATTAGCATTCAAACTTAAACATTGCAGAACTTGCATGTATACAAGAAGGGTGAAGCTTTAATGGCATCTAATCTAATATGCCCATGAAGGGTTATGCTTTAATGCCATCTGATCTCTTATTTCCATGATAGAGGACACATACA
Source organism: Gymnothorax javanicus (assembly GCA_029692085.1). Lineage (NCBI taxonomy): Eukaryota > Metazoa > Chordata > Actinopteri > Anguilliformes > Muraenidae > Gymnothorax > Gymnothorax javanicus. Next base: position 14,631,236 of record CM056200.1, on the reverse strand, counting down.
GTATGAAAATGACCAGATATTAGCATTAGCATTAGATCGCTAGCATTAGCAAGTTAGCATTAGCATTCAAACTTAAACATTGCAGAACTTGCATGCATATAAGAAGGGTTAAGCTTTAATGCCATCTAATCTGATATTCCAATGAAGGGTAATGCTTTAATGACATCTGATCTCTTATATGCATCATAGAGGACAAGTACAGTATGAAAATGACCTGATATTAGCACTAGCATTAGATCGCTAGCATTTGCAAGTAAGCATTAGCATTCAAATTTAAACCTACTGTACTTGCATGTATACAAGAAGGGTAAAGCTTTAATGCCATCTAATCTGATATTCCAATGAAGGGTTATGCTTTAATGCCATCTGATCTCTTATTTCCATTATAGAGGACACATACAATATGAAAATGATCAGATATTAGCATTAGCATTAGATCGCTAGCTTTAGCAAGTTAGCATTAGCATTCAACCTTAAACATTGCAGTACTTGCATGTATACAAGAAGGGTTAAGCTTTAATGCCATCTAATCTGATATTCCAATGAAGGGTTATGTTTTAATGCCATCTGACCTCTTATATGCATCATAGAGGACAAGTACAGTATGAAAATGAACTGATATTAACACTAGCATTAGATCGCCAGAATTGGCACGTTAGCATTAGCATTCAAACTTTAACATTGCTGTATTTGCATATATACAAGAAGGGTTGAGCTTTCATGCCATCTAATCTAATATGCCTATGAAGGGTTATGCTTCATTACCATCTGATCTCTTATTTCCATTATAGAGGACACATACAGTATGAAAATGACCAGATATTAGCATTAGCATTAGATCGCTAGCATTAGCAAGTTAGCATTAACATTAAAACTTAAACATTGCAGAACTTGCATGTATACAAGAAGGGTTCAGCCTTAATGCCATCTAATCTAATATGCCCATGAAGGGTTATGCTTTAATGCCATCTGATCTCTTATTTCCATTATAGAGGGCAAGTACAGTATGAAAATGACCAGATATTAGCATTAGCATTAGATCGCTAGCATTAGCAAGTTAGCATTAGCATTCAAACTTAAACATTGCAGAACTTGCATGTATACAAGAAGGGTTAAGCTTTAATGCCATCTAATCTGATATTCCAATGAAGGGTTATGCTTTAATGACATCTGATCCTTTATATGCATCATAGAGGACAAGTACAGTATGAAAATGACCTGATATTAGCACTAGCATTAGATCGCTAGCATTAGCAAGTTAGCATTAGCATTCAAACTTAAACATTGCAGAACTTGCATGTATACAAGAAGGGTGAAGCTTTAATGGCATCTAATCTAATATGCCCATGAAGGGTTATGCTTTAATGCCATCTGATCTCTTATTTCCATGATAGAGGACACATACAGTATGAAAATGACCAGATATTAGCATTAGCATTAGATCGCTAGCATTAGCAAGTTAGCATTAGCATTCAACCTTAAACATTGCAGAACTTGCATGTATATAAGAAGGTTTAAGCTTTAATGCCATCTATTCTGATATTCCAATGAAGGGTTATGCTTTAATGACATCTGATCTCTTATATGCATCATAGAGGACAAGTACAGTATGAAAATGACCTGATATTAGCACTAGCATTAGATCGCTAGCATTTGCAAGTAAGCATTAGCATTCAAATTTAAACCTACTGTACTTGCATGTATACAAGAAGGGTAAAGCTTTAATGCCATCTAATCTGATATTCCAATGAAGGGTTATGCTTTAATGCCATCTGATCTCTTATTTCCATTATAGATGACACATACAATATGAAATTGACCAGATATTAGCATTAGCATTAGATCGCTAGCATTAGCAAGTTAGCATTAGCATTCAACCTTAAACATTGCAGTACTTGCATGTATACAAGAAGGGTTAAGCTTTAATGCCATCTAATCTGATATTCCAATGTAGGGTTATGTTTTAATGCCATCTGACCTCTTATATGCATCATAGAGGACAAGTACAGTATGAAAATGAACTGATATTAACACTAGCATTAGATCGCCAGAATTGGCAAGTTAGCATTAGCATTCAAACTTTAACATTGCTGTATTTGCATATATACAAGAAGGGTTAAGCTTTCATGCCATGTAATCTAATATGCCTATGAAGGGTTATGCTTCATTACCATCTGATCTCTTATTTCCATTATAGAGGACACGTAAAGTATGAAAATGAGCAGATATTAGTACTAGAATTAGATCGCTAGCATTAGCAAGTTAGCATTAGCATTCAAACTTTAACTTGCTGTAGTTGCATGTATACAAGAAGGGTAAAGCTTTAATGCCATCTAATATAATATGCCCATGAAGGGTTATGCTTTAATGCCATCTGATCTCTTAGATCCATCATCGATGACAAGTACAGAATGAAAATGAGCAGATATTAGCACTAGCATTAGATCGCTAGCAATAGCAAGTTAGCATTAGCATTCAAACTTAAACTTACTGTATTGCATGTATACAAAAAGGGTTAACCTTTAATGCCATCTAATCTGATATTCCAATGAAGGGTTATGTTTTAATGCCATATGCATCATAGAGGACAAGTACAGTATGAAAATGACCTGATATTAACACTAGCATTAGATCGCTAGCATTAGCAAGTTAGCATTAGCATTCAAATTTTATCATTTACTGTATTTGCATATATACAAGAAGGGTGAAGCTTTAATGGAATCTAATCTAATCTAATATGCCAATGAAGGGTTATGCTTTAATGCCATCTGATCTCTTATATCCATCATCCATGACACGTACAGAATGAAAATGATCAGATATTAGCACTAGCATTAGATCGCGAGCATTAGAAAGTTAGCATTAGCATTCAAACTTAAACATTGCAGAACTTGCATGTATACAAGAAGGGTGAAGCTTTAATGCCATCTAATCTAATATGCCCATGAAGGGTTATGCTTTAATGCAATCTGATCTCTTATTTCCATTATAGAGGACACATACAGTATGAAAATGACCAGATATTAGCATTAGCAATTGATCGCTGGCATTAGCAAGTTAGCATTAGCATTCAACCTTAAACATTGCATTACTTGCATGTATACAAGAAGGGTGAAGCTTTAATGCCATCTAATCTAATATGCCCATGAAGGGTTAAGCTTTAATGCCATCTAATCAGATATTCCAATGAAGGGTTATGCTTAAATGCCATCTGATCTCTTATATGTATCATAGAGGACAAGTACAGTATGAGAATGACCTGATATTAGCACGAGAATTAGATCGCTAGCATTAGCAAGTTAGCATTAGCATTCAAACTTTCACATTGCAGTATTTGCATATATACAAGAAGGGTTAAGCTTTATTGCCATCTAATCTAATTTGCCCATGAAGGGTTATGCTTTAATGCCATCTGATCTCTTATTTCCATTATAGAGGACACATACAGTATGAAAATGACCAGATATTAGCATTAGCATTAGATCGCTAGCATTAGCAAGTTAGCATTAGCATTCAAACTTTAACATTGCAGAACTTGCATGTATACAAGAAGGGTTAAGCTTTAATGCCATCTAATCTGATATTCTAATGAAGGGTTATGCTTTAATGACATCTGATCTCTTATATGCATCATAGAGGACAAGTACAGTATGAAAATGACCTGACATTAGCACTAGCATTAGATCGCTAGCATTAGCAAGTTAGCATTAGCATTCAAACTTTAACATTGCTGTATTTGCATATATACAAGAAGGGTGAAGCTTTAATGCGTTCTAATCTAATATGCACATGAAGGGTTATGTTTTTAATGCCATCTGATCTCTTATTTCCATTATAGAGGACATATACAGTATGAAAATGACCAGATATTAGCACTAGCATTAGATCGCTAGCATTTGCAAGTAAGCATTAGCATTCAAACTTAAACCTACTGTACTTGCATGTATACAAGAAGGGTAAAGCTTTAATGCCATCTAATCTGATATTCCCATGAAGGGTTATGCTTTAAAGCCATCTGATCTCTTATATCCATCATCGATGACACGTACAGTATGAAAATGACCAGATATTAGCACTAGCATTAGATCGCTAGCATTTTCAAGTTAGCATTAGCATTCAAACTTAAACATTGCAGAACTTGCATGTATACAAGAAGGGTGAAGCTTTAATGCCATCTAATCTAATATGCCCATGAAGGGTTATGCTTTAATGCAATCTGATCTCTTATTAGCATTATAGAGGACACATACAGTATGAAAATGACCAGATATTAGCATTAGCATTAGATCGCTAGCATTAGCAAGTTAGCATTAGCATTCAACCTTAAACATTGCAGTACTTGCATGTATACAAGAAGGGTTAAGCTTTCATGCCATCTAATCTGATATTCCAATGAAGGGTTATGTTTTAATGCCATCTGATCTCTTATATGCATCATAGAGGACAAGTACAGTATGAAAATGACCTGATATTAGCACTAGCATTAGATCGCTAGCATTAAAAAGTTAGCATTAGCATTCAGAACTTTAACATTGCTGTATTTGCATATATTCAAGAAGGGTGAAGCTTTAATGCCATCTTATCTGATATTCCCATGAAGGGTTATGCTTTAATTCCATCTGATCTCTTATATCCATCATGGAGGACACGTACAGTATGAAAATGACCAGATATTAGCACTAGCATTGGATCGCTAGCATTAGCAAGTTAGCATTAGCATTCAACCTTAAACTTGCTGTACTTGCATGTATACAAGAAGGGTTAAGCTTTAATGCCATCTAATCTGATATTCCAATGATGGGTTATGTTTTAATGTCATCTGTTCTCTTATATGCATCATAGAGGACAAGTACAGTATGAAAATGACCTGTTATTAACACTAGCATTAGATCGCTAGCATTAGCAAGTTAGCATTAGCATTCAAACCTTAACATTGCTGTATTTGCATATATACAAGAAGGGTGAAGCTTTAATGCCATCTTATCTGATATTCCCATGAAGGGTTATGCTTTAATTCCATCTGATCTCTTACATCCATCATAGAGGACACGTACAGTATGAAAATGGCCAGATATTAGCACTAGCATTAGATCGCCAGCATTAGCAAGTTAGCATTAGCACTCAAACTTTAACATTGCTGTATTTGCATATATACAAGAAGGGTGAAGCTTTAATGCGATCTAATCTAATATGCACATGAAGGGTTATGCTTTAATGCCATCTGATCTCTTATTTCCATTATAGAGGACACATACAGCATGAAAATAACCAGATATTAGCACTAGCATTAGATCGCTAGCATTAGCAAGTTAGCATTAGCATTCAAACTTTAACATTGCTGTATTAGCATCTATACAAGAAGGGTTAAGCTTTAATGCCATCTAATCTGATATTCCCAAGAAGGGTTATGCTATAATGACATCTGATCTCTTATATCCATCATAGAGGACACGTACAGTATGAAAATGACCAGATATTAGCACTAGCATTAGATCTCTAGCAATAGCAAGTTAGCATTAGCATTCAAACTTAAACTTACTGTACTTGCATGTATACAAGAAGGGTAAAGCTTTAATGCCATCTAATCTGATATTCCCATGAAGGGTTATGATTTAAAGCCATCTGATCTCTTATATCCATCATCGATGACACGTACAGTATGAAAATGACCAGATATTAGCACTAGCATTAGATCGCTAGCATTAGCAAGTTAGCATTAGCATTCAAACTTAAACATTGCAGAACTTGAATCTTTACAAGAAGGGTGAAGCTTTAATGCCATTTAATCTAATATGCCCATGAAGGGTGATACTTTAATGCCATCTGATCTCTTATTTCCATTATAGAGGACACATACAGTATGAAAATGACCAGATATTAGCATTAGCATTAGATCGCTAGCATTAGCAAGTTAGCATTAGCATTCAACCTTAAACATTGCAGTACTTGCATGTATACAAGAAGGGTTAAGCTTTAATGCCATTTAATCTGATATTCCCATGAAGGGTTATGCTTTAAAGCCATCTGATCTCTTATATCCATCATCGATGACACGTACAGTCTGAAAATGACCAGATATTATCACTAGCATTAGATCGCTAGCATTATCAAGTTAGCATTAGCATTCAAACTTAAACATTGTAGAACTTGCATGTATACAAGAAGGGTGAAGCTTTAATGCCATCTAATCTAATATGCCCATGAAGGGTTATGCTTTAATGACATCTGATCTCTTATTTCCATTAAAGAGGTCACATACAATATGAAAATGACAGATATTAGCATTAGCATTAGATCGCTAGCATTAGCAAGTTAGCATTAGCATTCAACCTTAAACATTGCAGTACTTGAATGTATGCAAGAAGGGTTAAGATTTAATGCCATCTAATCTGATATTCCAATGAAGGGTTATGTTTTAATGCCATCTGACCTCTTATATGCATCATAGAGGACAAGTACAGTATGAAAATGAACTGATATTAACACTAGCATTAGATCGCTAAAATTGGCAAGTTAGCATTAGCATTTAAACTTTAACATTGCTGTATTTGCATATATACAAGAAGGGCTAAGCTTTAATGCCATCTAATCTAATATGCCTATGAAGGGTTATGCTTCAATACCATGTGATCTCTTATTTCCATTATAGAGGACACGTACAGTATGAAAATGACCAGATATTAGAACTAGCATTAGATCGCTAGCATTAGCAAGTTAGCATTAGCATTCAAAATTAAACTTGCTGTAGTTGCATGTATACAAGAAGGGTAAAGCTTTAATGCCATCTAATCTGATATTCCCATGAAGGGTTATGCTTTAATGCCATCTGATCTCTTATATCCATCATCGATGACAAGTACAGTATGAAAATGACCAGATATTAGCACTAGCATTAGATCGCTAGCAATAGCAAGTTAGCATTAGCATTCAAACTTAAACTTACAGTACTTGCATGTATACAAGAAGGGTGAAGCTTTAATGCCATCTAATCTAATATGCCCATGAAGGGTTATGCTTTAATGCAATCTGATCTCTTATTTCCATTATAGAGGACACATACAGTATGAAAATGACCAGATATTAGCATTAGCATTATATCGCTAGCATTAGCAAGTTAGCATTAGCATTCAACCTTAAACATTGCAGTACTTGCATGTATACAAGAAGGGTTAAGCTTTAATGCCATCTAATCTGATATTCCAATGAAGGGTTATGTTTTAATGCCATCTGATCTCTTATATGCATCATAGAGGACAAGTACAGTATGAAAATGACCTGATATTAGCACTAGCATTAGATCGCTAGCATTAACAAGTTAGCATCAGCATTCAGAACTTTAACATTGCTGTATTTGCATATATTCAAGAAGGGTGAAGTTTTAATGTAATTTAATGTAATATGCCAATGAAGGGTTATGCTTTAATGACATCAGATCTCTTATTTCCATTATAGAGGACACGTACAGTATGAAAATGACCAGATATTAGCACTAGCATTAGATCACTAGCAATAGCAAGTTAGCATTAGCATTCAAACTTAAACTTACTGTACTTTCATGTATACAAGAAGGGTTAAGCTTTAATGCCATCTTATCTGATATTCCCATGAAGGGTTATGCTTTAATTCCATCTGATCTCTTATATCCATCATGGAGGACACGTACAGTATGAAAATCATCAGATATTAGCACTAGCATTAGATCGCTAGCATTAGCAAGTTAGCATTAGCATTCAACCTTAAACTTGCTGTACTTGCATGTATACAAGAAGGGTTGCTTTTAATGCCATCTAATCTGATATTCCAATGAAGGGTTATGCTTTAATGACATCTGATCTCTTATTTCCATCATAGAGGACACGTAGAGTATGAAAATGACCAGATATTAGCACTAGCATTAGATCGCTAGCATTAGCAAGTTAGCATTAGCATTCAAAATTTAACATTGCTGTATTTGCATATATACAAGAAGGGTGAAGATTTAATGCCATCTTATCTAATATGCCCATGAAGGGTTATGTTTTAATGCCATCTGATCTCTTATTTCCATTATAGAGGACAAGTACTGAATGAAAATGACTAGATATTCGCACTAGCATTAGATCACTAGCAATAGCAAGTTAGCATTAGCATTCAAACTTAAACTTACTGTACTTGCATGTATACAAGAAGGGTTAAGCTTTCATGCATTCTTATCTGATATTCCCATGAAGGGTTATGCTTTAATTCCATGTGATCTCTTATATCCATCATAGAGGACACGTACATTATGAAAATGACCAGATATTAGCACTAGCATTAGATCGCTAGCATTAGCAAGTTAGCATTAGCATTCAAACTTTAACATTGCTGTATTAGCATACATACAAGAAGGGTTAAGCTTTAATGCCATCTAATCTGATATTCCCAAGAAGGGTTATGCTTTAATGACATGTGATCTCTTATATCCATCATAGAGGACACGTACAGTATGAAAATGACCAGATATTAGCACTAGCATTAGATCTCTAGCAATAGCAAGTTAGCATTAGCATTCAAACTTAAACTTACTGTACTTGCATGTATACAAGAAGGGTAAAGCTTTAATGCCATCTAATCTGATATTAACATGAAGGGTTATGATTTAAAGTCATCTGATCTCTTATATCCATCATCAATGACACGTACAGTATGAAAATGACCAGATATTAGCACTAGCATTAGATCCCTAGCATTAGCAAGTTAGCATTAGCATTCAAACTTAAACATTGCAGAACTTGAATCTTTACAAGAAGGGTGAAGCTTTAATGCCATCTAATCTAATATGCCCATGAAGGGTAATGCTTTAATGCCATCTGATCTCTTATTTCCATTATAGAGGACACATACAGTATGAAAATGACCAGATATTAGCATTAGCATTAGATCGCTAGCATTAGCAAGTTAGCATTAGCATTCATCCTAAAACATTGCAGTACATGCATGTATACAAGAAGGGTTAAGCTTTAAAGCCACATAATCTGATATTCCAATGAAGGGTTATGTTTTAATGCCATCTGACCTCTTATATGCATCATAGAGGACAAGTACAGAATGAAAATGACCTGATATTAACACTAGCATTAGATCGCTAGCATTAGCAAGTTAGCATTAGCATTTTCAAACTTTAACATTGCAGTATTTGCATATATACAAGAAGGGTTAAGCTTTACTGTAATCTAACCTCATATTTCCATAAAAGGTGATGCTCCCATGCCATTTGATCTCTTATTTCCATAATAAGTAACACATACAGTTTGAAAATGACCAGAAATTATCACTAGCATTAGATCGCTAGAATTAGCAAGTTAGCATTAGCATTCAAACTTTAACTTGCTGTACTTGCATGTATACAAGAAGGGTTAAGCTTTAATGCCATCTAATCTGATATTCCAATGAAGGGTTATGCTTAAATGCCATCTGATCTCTTATATGTATCATAGAGGACAAGTACAGAATGAAAATGACCTGATGGTAGCACTAGAATTAGATCGCTAGCATTAGCAAGTTAGCATTAGCATTCAAACTTTAACATTGCAGTATTTGCATATATACAAGAACGGTTAAGCTTTATTGCCATCTAATCTAATTTGCCTATGAAGGGTTATGCTTTAATACCATCTGATCACTTATTTCCATTATAGAGGACACGTACAGTCTGAAAATGACCAGATATTAGCACTAGCATTAGAGCGCTAGCATTATCAAGTTAGCATTAGCATTCAAACTTAAACTTGCTGTACTTGCATGTATACAAGTAGGGTAAAGCTTTAATGCCATCTAATCTGATATTCCCATGAAAGGTTTTGCTTTAAAGCCATCTGATCTCTTACATCCATCATCGATGACACGTACAGTATGAAAATGACCAGATATTAGCACTAGCATTAGAGCGCTAGTATTATCAAGTTAGCATTAGCATTCAAACTTAAACTTTCTGTACTTGCATGTATACAAGTAGGGTAAAGCTTTAATGCCATCTAATCTGATATTCCCATGAAGGGTTTTGCTTTAAAGCCATCTGATCTCTTATATCCATCATCGATGACACGTACAATATGAAAATGACCAGATATTAGCACTAGCATTAGAGGGCTAGCATTATCAAGTTAGCATGAGCATTCAAACTTAAACTTTTCAGAACTTGCATGTATACAAGAAGGATGAACCTTTCATGCCATCTAATCTAATATGCCCATGAAGGGTTATGCTTTAATGCCATCTGATCTCTTACTTCCATTACAGAGGACACGTACAGAATGAAAATGACCAGATATTAGCACTAGCATTAGATCGCTAGCATTTGCAAGTTAGCATTAGCATTCAACCTAAAACATTGCAGTACTTGCATGTATACAAAAAGGGTTAAGCTTTAATGCCAACTAATCTGATATTCCAATGAAGGGTTATGTTTTATTCCCATCTGATCTCTTATATGCATCATAGAGGACAAGTACAGTATGAAAATGACCTGATATTAGCACTGGCATTAGATCGCTAGCATTAGCAAGTTAGCATTAGCATTCAAACTTTAACATTGCTGTATTTGCATATATACAAGAAGGGTGAAGTTTTAATTCTAAATTAATCGAATATGCCAATGAAGGGTTATGCTTTAAGGCCATCTGATCTCTTATATCCATCATAGAGGACTCGTACAGTATGAAAATGACCAGATATTAGCACTAGCATTAGATCGCTAGCATTAGCAAGTTAGCATTAGCATTCAACCTTAAACTTGCTGTACTTGCATGTATACAAGAAGGGTTAAGCTTTAATGCCATCTAATCTGATATTCCAATGAAGGGTTATGCTTTAATGACATCTGATCTCTTATATGCATCATAGAGGACACGTACAGTATGAAAATGACCTGATGTTAGCACTAGCATTAGATCGCGAGCATTAGCAAGTTAGCATTAGCATTCAAACTTTAACATTGCTGTATTTGCATATATGCAAGAAGAGTGAAGCTTTAATGCCATCTAATGTAATATGCCCATGAAGGGTTAGGCTTTAATGCCATCTGATTTCTTATTTCCATTATAGAGGACACATAGAGTATGAAAATGACCAGATATTAGCACTAGCATTAGATAGCTAGCATTAGCAAGGTAGCATTAGCATTCAAACTTTACCATTGCTGTATTAGCATATGTACAAGAAGGGTTAAGCTTTAATGCCATCTAATCTGATATTCCCATGAAGGGTTATGCTTTAATGACATCTGATCTCTTATATCAATCATAGAGGACACGTGCAATATGAAAATGACAAGATATTAGCACTAGCATTAGATCACTAGCAATAGCAGGTTAGAATTAGCATTCAAACTTAAACTTGCTGTACTTGCATGTATACAAGAAGGGTTAAGCTTTAATGCCATCTAATCTGATATTCCAATGAAGGGTTATGTTGTAATGCCATCTGTCCTCTTATATGCATCATAGAGGACAAGTACAGTAAGAAAATTACCTGATATTAACACTAGCATTAGATCGCTAGCATTAGCAAGTAAGCATTAGCATTTAAACTTTATCATTGCTGTATTTGCATATATACAAAAAGGGTGAAGCTTTAATGGAATCTAATTTAATATGCCAATGAAGGGTTATGCTTTAATGCCATCTGATCTCTTATTTCCATTATAGAGGACACATACAGTATGAAAATGACCAGATATTAGCAATGGCATTAGATCACTAGCAATAGCAAGTTAGCATTAGCATTCAAACTTAAACTTACTGTACTTGCATGTATACAAGAAGGGTTAAGCTTTAATGCCATCTAATCTGATATTCCAATGAAGGGTTATGTTTTACTGCCATCTTACCTCTTATATGCATCATAGAGGACAAGTACAGTATGAAAATTACCTGATATTAACACTAGCATTAGATCGCTAGCATTAGCAAGTTAGCATTAGCATTTAAACTTTATCATTGCTGTATTTGCATATATACAAAAAGGGTGAAGCTTTAATGGAATCTAATTTAATATGCCAATGAAGGGTTATGCTTTAATGCCATCTGATCTCTTATTTCCATTATAGAGGACACATACAGTATGAAAATGACCAGATATTAGCAATAGCATTAGATCACTAGCAATAGCAAGTTAGCATTAGCATTCAAACTTAAACTTACTGTACTTGCATGTATACAAGAAGAGTAAAGCTTTAATGTCATCTAATCTGATATTACCATGAAGGGTTATGCTTTAAAGCCATCTGATCTCTTATATCCATCATCGATGACACGTACAGTATGAAAATGACCTGATATTAACACTAGCATTAGATCGCTAGCATTAGCAAGTTAGCATTAGCATTCAAACTTTAACATTGCTGTATTTGCATATATACAAGAAGGGTGAAGCTTTAATGGAATCTAATCTAATATGCCAATGAAGGGTTATTCTTTAATGCCATCTGATCTCTTATTTCCATTATAGAGGACCCGTACAGTATGAAAATGACCAGATATTAGCACTAACATTAGATCGCTAGCAATAGCAAGTTAGCATTAGCATTCAAACTTAAACTTGCTGTACTTACATGTATACAAGAAGGATAAAGCTTTAATGCCATCTAATCTGATATTCCCATGAAGGGTTTTGCTTTAAAGCCATCTGATCTCTTATATCCATCATCGATGACACGTACAGTATGAAAATGACCAGATATTAGCACTAGCATTAGATCGCTAGCATTATCAAGTTAGCATTAGCATTCAGACTTAAACATTGCAGAACTTGCATGTATACAAGAAGAGTGAAGCTTTCATGCCATCTAATCAAATATGCCCATGAAGGGTTATGCTTTAATGCCATATGATCTCTTATTTACATTATAGAGGACACATACAGTATGAAAATGACCAGATATTAGCATTAGCATTATATCGCTAGCATTAGCAAGTCAGCATTAGCATTCAACCTTAAACATTGCAGTACTTGCATGTATACAAGAAGGGTTAAGCTTTAATGCCATCTAATCTGATATTCCAATGAAGGGTTATGTTTTACTGCCATCTGATCTCTTATATGCATCACAGAGGACAAGTACAGTATGAAAATGACCTGATATTAACACTAACAATAGATAGCTAACATTCGCAAGTTAGCATTAGAATTCAAAGTTTAACATTGCTGTATTTGCATAAACACAAGAAGGGTGAAGCTTTAATGGAATCTAATATAATATGCCAATGAAGGGTTATGCTTTAATGCCATCTGATCTCTTATTTCCAATATAGAGGACACGTACAGCATGAAAATGACCAGATATTAGCACTAGCATTAGATCACTAGCAATAGCAAGTTAGAATTAGCATTCAAACTTAAACTTAGTGTACTTGCATGTATACAAGAAGGGTTCAGCTTTTATGCCATTTTATCTGATATTCCCATGAAGGGTTATGCTATAAAGGCATCTGATCTCTTATATCCATCATAGAGGACACATACAGTATGAAAATGACCAGATATTAGCACTAGCATTAGATCGCTAGCATTAGCAAGTTAGCATTAGCATTCAACCTTAAACTTGCTGTACTTGCATGTATACAAGTAGGGTTAAGCTTGAATGACATCTAATGTGAATTTCCAATGAAGGGTTATGCTTTAATGACATCTGATCTCTTTTTTGTATCATAGAGGACAAGTACAGTATGAAAATGACCTGATATTAGCACTATCATTAGATCGCTAGCATTAGCAAGTTAGCATTAGCATTCAAACTTTAACATTGCTGTTTTAGCATATATACAAAAAGGGTTAAGCTTTAATGCCATCTAATCTGATATTCCCACGAAGGGTTATCCTTTAATGACATCTGATCTCTTAAATCCATCATAGAGGACACGTACAGTATGAAAATGAGCAGATATTAGCAGTAGCATTAGATCGTTAGCATTCGCAAGTTAGGATTAGTATTCAAAGTTTAACATTGCTATATTAGCATATATACAAGAAGGGTTACGCTTTATTGCCATCTGATCTCATAATCCCCTGAATGGTGATGCTTGAATGCCATCTTATCTCTTATTTCCATTATAGAGGACACTTAGAGTATGAAAGTGACCAGATATTAGCACTAGCAATGGATCGCAAGCATTAGCAAGTTAGCATTAGCATTCAACCTTAAACTTGCTGTGCTTGCATGTATACAAGAAGGGTTAAGCTTTAATGGAATCTAATCTCATATTCCCATGAAGGGTTATGCTTTAATGCCATCTGATCTCTTATATCCATCATAGACGACACGTACAGTATGAAAATGACCAGATATTTGCACTAGCATTAGATCGCTAGCATTAACAAGTTAGCATTAGCATTCAAACTTAAACTTACTGTACTTGCATGTATACAAGAAGGGTGAAGTTTTAATGCCATCTAATTTGATATTCCCATGAAGGGTTATGCTTTAATGCTATCTGATCTCTTATATCCATCATAGAGGACACGTACAGTTTGAAAATTACCAGATATTAGCACTAGCATTAGATCGTTAGCATTAGCAAGTTAGCATTAGCATTCAAACTTTAACATTTCTGTATTTGCATATATACAAGAAGCATGATGCTTTAATCCCATCTGATCTCTTATTTCCATCATAGAGCAAACGTACAGCATGAAAGTGAGCAGATATTAGCACTAGCAATGAATCGCAAGTATTAGCAAGTTAGGATTAGAATTCAACCTTAAACTTGCTGTACTTGCATGTATACAAGAAGGGTTAAGCTTTAATGCCATCAAATCTGATATTCCAATGAAGGGTTATGTTTTAATGCCTTCTGATCACTTATATCCATCATAGAGGACACGTACAGTTTGAAAATGACCAGATATTAGCACTAGCATTAGATCGCTAGCCTTAGCAAGTAAGCATTAGCATTCAAGCTTAAACTTGCCGTACTTGCAAGTATACAAGAAGGTGAAGTTTTAATGCCATCTAATCTAATATGCCCATGAAGGGATATTCTTTAATGCCATCTGATCTCTTATTTCCATCATAAAGGAAACGCACAGTATGAAAATGACCAGATATTAGCACTAGCATTAGATCGCTAGTATTAGCAAGTTAGCATTAGCATTCAAACTTTAACATTTCTGTATTTGCGTATATAAAGAAGTGCTAAGCTTTAATGCCATCTTACCTAATAATCCCATGAAAGGTGATGCTTTAATGCCATCTGATCTCTTATTTCCATTATAAATAACACATACAGTTTGAAAATGAACAGAAATAAGCACTAGCATTAAATCGCTATCATTAGCAAGTTAGCATTAGCATTCAACCTTAAACTTCCTGTACTTGCATGTATACAAGAAGGGTTAAGCTTTAGTGGCATCGAATCTGATATTCCAATGAAGGGTTATGCTTAAATGCCATATGATTTTTTATATGCATCATAGAGGACAAGTACAGTATGAAAATGACCAGATATTAGCACTAGCATTAGATCGCTAGCATTATCAAGTTAGCATTAGCATTCAAACTTAAACATTGCAGAACTGGCATGTATACAAGAAGGGTGTAGCTATAATACCATCTAATCTAATATGCCCATGAAGGGTTATGTTTTAATGCCATCTAATCTCTTATTTCCATTATAGAGGACACATACAGTATGAAAATGACCAGATATTAGCACTAGCATTAGATCGCTAGCATTAGCAAGTTAGCATTAGCATTCAACCTTAAACTTGCTGTACTTGCATGTATACAATAAGGGTTCAGGTTTAATGCCATCTTTTCTGATATTCCAATGAAGGGTTATGTTTTAATGCCATCTGATCTCTTATATGCATCATAGAGGACAAGTACAGTATGAAAATGACCTGATATTAACACTAGCATTAGATCGCAAGCATTAGCAAGTTAGCATTAGCATTCAAACTTTCACATTGCTGTATTTGCTTATATACAAGAAGGGTTATGCTTTAATGGCATCTAATCTAATATGCCCATGTAGGGTTATGCTTTAATGCCATCTGATCTCTTATTTCCATTATAGAGGACACGTACAGTATGAAAATGACCAGATATTAGCACTAGCATTAGATAGCTTGCAATAGCAAGTTAGCATTTGCATTCAAACTTATACTTACTGTACTTGCATGTATACAAGAAGGGTTAAGCTTTAATGCCATCTAATCTGATATTCCCATGAAGGGTTATGCTTTAATGCCATCTGATCTCTTATATCCATCATAGACGACACGTACAGTATGAAAATGACCAGATATTAGCACTAGCATTAGATCGCTAGCATTAGCAAGTTATCATTAGCATTCAAACTTAAACTTGCTTTAGTTGCATGAATACAAGAAGGGGAAAGCTTTAATGCCATCTAATCTGATATTCCCATGAAGGGTTATGCTTGAAAGCCATCTGATCTCTTATATCCATCATAGAGGACACGTAAAGTATGAAAATGACCAGATATTAGCACTAGTATTGGATCGTTAGCATTAGCAAGTTAGCATTAGCATTCAATCTTTAACATTTATGTATTTGCATATATACAAGTAGCGTTATGCTTTAATGTCATCTGATCTCTTATTTCCATCATAGAGCACACGTACAGTATGAAAATGACCAGATATAAGCACCAGCATTAGATCGCTAGCATTAGCAAGTTAGCATTAGCATTCAAACTTAAACTTGCTGTACTTGCATGTATACAAGAAGGGTTAAGCTTTAATGCCATCAAATCTGATATTCCCATGAAGGGTTATGCTTTAATGCCATCTGATCTCTTATATCCATCATAGACGAAACGTACAGTATGAAAATGACCAGATATTAGCACTAGCATTAGATCGCTAGCATTAGCAGGTTAGCATTAGCATTCAAACTTAAACTTGCTTTAGTTGCATGTATACAAGAAGGGGAAAGCTTTAATGCCATCTAATCTGATATTCCCATGAAGGGTTATGCTTTAAAGCCATCTGATCTCTCATATCCATCATAGATGACACATACAGTATGAAAATGACCAGATATTAGCACTAGCATTAGATTGCTAGTATTATCAAGTTAGCATTAGCATTCAAACTTAAACATTGCAGAACTTGCATGTATACAAGAAGGGGAAAGCTATAATGCCATCTAATCTGATATTCCCATGAAGGGTTATGCTTTAAAGCCATCTGATCTCTCATATCCATCATAGAGGACAAGTACAGTATGAAAATGACCTGATATTAACACTAGCATTAAATCGCTAGCATTAGCAAGTTAGCATTAGCATTCAAACTTTAACATTGCTGTATTTGCATATATACAAGAAGGGTGAAGCTTTAATGGAATCTAATATAATATGCCCATGAAGGGTTATGCTTTAATCCCATCTGATCTCTTATTTCCATTATAGAAGACAGGTAAAGTATGAAAATGTCCAGATATTAGAATTAGCATTAGATCGCTAGCAATAGCAAGTTAGCATTAGCATTCAAACTTAAACTTACTGTACTTGCATTTATACAAGAAGGGTTAAGCTATAATGCCATCTAATCTGTTATTCCCATGATGGGTTATGCTTTAATGCCATCTGATCTCTTAGATCCATCATAGACGAAACGTACAGTATGAAAATGATCAGATATTAGCACTAGCATTAGACCGCTAGCATTAGCAAGTAAGCATTAGTATTCAACCTTAAACTTGGTGGACTTGCATGTATACAAGAAGGGTTAAGCTTTAATGCCATCTAATCTGATATTCCAATGAAGGGTTATGCTATAATGCCATCTGATCTCTTATATGCATCAGAGAGGACAAGTACAGTATGAAAATGACCTGATATTAGCAATAGCATTTGATCGCTAGCATTAGCAAGTTAGCATTTGCATTCAAACTTTAACATTGCTGTATTTGCATGTATACAAGAAGGGTGAAGCTTTTATGCCATCTAATCAGATATTCCCATGAAGGGTTATGCTTTAATGCCATCTGATCTCTTATATGCATCATAGAGGACACGTACAGTTTGAAAATGACCAGATATTAGCACTAGCATTTGATCGCTAGTATAAGCAAGTTAGCATTAGCATTCAAACTTTAACATTGCTGTATTTGCATATATACAAAAAGGGTGAAGCTTTAATGCCATCTAATCGGATATTCCCATGAAGAGTTATGCTATAATGCCATCTGATCTCTTATATGCATCATAGAGGACACGTGCAGTTTGAAAATGAGCAGATATTAGCACTAGCATTAGATCGCTAGTATAAGCAAGTTAGCATTAGCATTCAAACTTTAACATTGCTGTTTTTGCGTATATGAAGAAGGGTTAAGCTTTAATGCCATCTAACCTCATAAATCCATAAAAGGTGATGCTTTTATGCCATCTGATCTCTTATTTCCATTATAAGTAACACATACAGTTTGAAAATGACCCGAAATTAGCACTAGCATTAGATCGCTAGCATTAGCAAGTTAGCATTAGCATTCAAACTTAAAATTGCTGTAGTTGCATGTATACAAGAAGGCTAAAGCTTTAATGCCATATAATCTGATATTCCCATGAAGGGTTATGCTTGAAATACATCTGACCTCTTATATCCATCATCGATGACACGTACAGTATGAAAATGACCAGATATTAGCACTAGCATTAGATCACTAGCAATAGCAAGTTAGCATTAGCATTCAAACTTAAACTTGCTGTACTTGCATGTATACAAGAAGGGTTAAGCTTTAATGCCATCTACCCTCATAAATCCATAAAAGGTGATGCTTTTATGCCATCTGATCTCTTATTTCCATTATCAGTAACACATACAGTTTGAAAATGACCAGAAATTAGCACTAGCATTAGATCGCTAGCATTAGCAAGTTAGCATTAGCATTCAACCTTTAACTTGCTGTACTTGCATGTATACAAGAAGCGTTAAGCTTTAATGGCATCTAATGTGATATTCCAATGAAGGGTTATGCTTAAATGCCATCTGATCTCTTATATGCATCATAGAGGACAAGTACAGTTTGAAAATGACCTGATATTAGCACAAGAATTAGATCGATAGCATTAGAAAGTTAGCATTAGCATTCAAACTTTAACATTGCAGTATTTGCATATATACAAGAAGGGTAAAGCTTTAATGCCATCTAATCTAATATGCCTATAAAGGGTTATGCTTTAATACCATCTGATCTCTTATTTCCATTATAGTGGACTGGTACAGTATGAAAATGACCAGATATTAGTACTAGCATTAGATCGCTAGCATTAGCAAGTTAGCATTAGCATTCAAACTTAAAATAGCTGTAGTTGCATGTTTACAAGAAGGCTAAAGCTTTAATGCCATCTATTCTGATATTCCCATGAAGGGTTATGCTTTAAATACATCTGATCTCTTAAATCCATCATCGATGACACGTAGAGTATGAAAATGACCAGATATTAGAACTAGCATTAGATCACTAGCAATACTAAGTTAGCATTAGCATTCAAACTTAAACTTACTGTACTTGAATGTATACAAGAAGGGTTAAGCTTTAATGCCATCTTAACTGATAATCCTAAGAAGGGTTATGCTTTAATGCCATCTGATCCTTTATATCCCTCATAGACGACACGTACAGTATGAAAATGACCAGATATTAGCACTAGCATTAGATCGCTAGCATTAGCAAGTTAGCATTAGCATTCAAACTTTAACATTGCTGTATTTGCATATATACAAGAAGGGTTAAGCTTTAATGCCATCTAACCTCATGAATCCATAAAAGGTTATGCTTTTATGCCATCTGATCTCTTATTTCCATTATAAGTAACACATACAGTTTGAAAAATGACCAGAAATTAGCACTAGCATTAGATCGCTAGCATTAGCAAGTTAGCATTAGCATTCAACCTTTAACTTGCTGTACATGCATGTATACAAGAAGGCTTTAATGGCTTTGAATGACGGTTATCTTTTTAAAGCCATCTGATATTCGATGACAAGTACAGTATGAAAATGACCTGATATTAGGAATTATATGCTAACATTTTAAAGCATTCAAACCATCTACAAGAAGAGTTATCTTTTAATGCCTTATATCCATCATAGATGCACAAGTACAGTATGAAAATGACCAGATATTAGCACTAGAATTAGATCGCTAACATTAGAAAGTTAGCATTAGCATTCAAACTTAAACATTTATGTATTTGCATATATACAAGAAGTAAAAAGCTTTTAATGCTTTGATATTACCATAAAGCCATCTGATCTCTTTTATTTCATAGATCATAGTGAAAATGACCAGATATGCAAATTGACCAGATATTAGCACTAGCATTAGATCGCTAGCAATAGTGAAGTTATGCCATCTAATTAGCATTCAAACTTAAACTTACTGTACAGTATTGCATGTATACAAGAAGGCCACATTAAAGCTTTAGCATTGGCATTTAATTGCTGTATTTGCATATACCATGAAGGGTGAAGCTTTAATGCCATCTTTAAATGCACATCTTTAATGCCATCTGATCTTTATTTCCATCATAGATGATGACACGTAAGTATATGAAAATGACCAGATATTAGCACTAGCATTAGATCGCTAGCATTATCAAGTTAGCATTAGCATTAAAACTTAAACATTGCAGTACTTGCATGTATACAAGAAGGGATAAGCTTTAATGCCATCTAATCTGATATTACAATGAAGGGTTATGCTTTAATGCCATCTGATCTCTTATATACATCATAGAGGACAAGTACAGTATGAAAATGACCAGATATTAGCACTAGCATTAGATCGCTACATTAGCAAGTTAGCATTAGCCTTCAAACTTTAACATTGCTGTATTTGCATATATACAAGAAGGGTGAAGCTTTAATGCCATCTAATCTAATATGCACATGAAGGGTTATGCTTTAATGCCATCTGATCTCTTATTTCCATCATACATGACACGTAAAGTATGAAAATGACCACATATTAGCACTAGCATTAGATCGCTAGCATTATCAAGTTAGCATTAGCATTCAAGCTTAAACTTGCTGTACTTGCATGTATACAAGAAGGGTGAAGTTTTAATGCCATCTAATCAGATATTACAATGAAGGGTTATGCTATAATGCCATCTGATCTTTATATGTATCATAGAGGACAAGTACAGTATTGAAATGACTTGATATTAGCACTAGCATTAGATCGCTAGCATTAGCAAGTTAGCATTAGCATTCAAACTATAACATTGCTGTATTTGCATATATAAAGAAGGGTGAAGCTTTAATGCCATCTAATCTAAATCCACAAAAAGGTAATGCTTTTAATGCAATCTGATCTCTTATTTCCATTATAGAACACATACAGTTTGAAAATGTCCAGAAATTAGCACTAGCATTAGATCGCTAGCATTAGCAAGTTAGCATTAGCATTCAAACTTAAACTTACTGTACTTTTGTATCTGTATTCAAGAAAGTTTTGTTAAGCACTTTAATGCCATCTAATCTAGATATTGCAATGAAGGGCTTTTTATGCCTATCTTTAAACGCATTCAAGCTTTTATCTGATCTTTTATATCCATCATAGAGGACAAGTACAGTATGAAAATGACCTGATATTAACACTAGCATTAGATCGCTAGCATTAGCAATGAAATGCTTTTAGCATCAGCATTCAAACTTTAAAATTGCTGTATTTGCATATATACAAGAAGGGTGAAGCTTTCATGGAATCTAATCTAATATGCCAATGAAGGGTTATGCTTTAAAGCCATCTGATCTCTTATATGCATCATAGAGGACACGTAAAGTATGAAAATGAACAGATATTAGCAAGGGCATTAGATCGTTAGCATTAGCAAGTTAGCATTAGCATTCAAACTTTAACATTTTTGTATTTGCATTTATACAAGTAGCGTTATGCTTTAATGGCATCTGATCTCTTATTTCCATCATAGAACACACGTACAGTTTGAAAATGACCAGATATTAGCACTAGCATTAGATCGCTACTCTTATCAAGTTAGAATTATCATTCAAACTTAAACTTGCTGTACTTGCATGTATACAAGAAGGGTTAAGCTTTAATACCATCAAATCTTATATTCCCATGAAGGGTTATGCTTTAATGCCATCTGATCTCTTATATAAATCATAGACGACACGTACAGAATGAAAATGACCAGATATTAGCACTAGCATTAGATCGCTAGCATTAGCAAGTTAGCATTAGCATTCAAACTTAAACTTGCTTTAGTTAAATGTATCCAAGAAAGGTAAAGCTTTAATGCCATCTAATCTGATATTCCCACGAAGGGTTATGCTTTAAAGCCATCTGATCTCTTATATCCATCATAGATGACACGTACAGTATGAAAATGTCCAGATATTAGCACTAGCAATAGATGGCTAGCATTGTCAAGTTAGCATTAGCATTCAAACTTAAACTTTGCAGAACTTGCATGTACACAGGAAGGGTGAAGCTTTAATGCATTCTAATCTAATATGCCCATGAAGGGTTATGCTTTAATGCCATCTGATCTCTTATTTCCATTATATAGGACACATACAGTATCAAAATGACCAGATATTAGCACTAGCATTAGATCGCTAGCAATAGCAATTTAGCATAAGCATTCAAACTTAAACTTACTGTACTTGCATGTATACAAGAAGGGTTAAGCTTTATTGCCATCTAATCTGATATTCCCATGAAGGGTTATGCTTAAAAGCCATCTGATCTCTTATATCCATCATAGATGACACGTAAAGTATGAAAATGCCCAGATATTAGCACTAGCATTAGATCGCTAGCATTATCAAGTTAGCATTAGCATTCAAACTTAAACATTGCAGTACTAGCATGTATACAAGAAGGGTGAAGCTTTAATGCCATCTAATCTAATATGCCCATGAAGGGTTATGCTTTAATGACATCTGATCTCTTATATCCATCATAGAGGACAAGTACAGTATGAAAATGACCAGATATTAGCACTAGCATTAGATCGCTAGCATTAGCAAGTTAGCATTAGCATTCAACCTTAAACTTGCTGTACTTGCATGTATACAAGAAGGGTTAAGCTTTAATGCCATCTAATCTGATATTCCAATGAAGGGTTATGCTTTAATTCCATCTGATCTCTTATATGCATCATAGAGGACAAGTACAGTATGAAAATGACCTGATATTAGCACTAGCATTAGATAGCTAGCATTAGCAAGTTAGCATTAGCATTCAAACTTTAACATTGCTGTATTTGCATATATACAAGAAGGGTGAAGCTTTAATGCCATCTAATCTAATATATGCCCATGAAGGGTTATTAATTCCATCTTAATGCCATGAAGGGTTTAATGCCATCTGATCTGTTATTTCCATGATAAAGGACACATACAGTATGAAAATGACCAGATATTAGCACTAGCATTAGATGGCTAGCATTAGCAAGTTAGCATTAGCATTCAAACTTAAACTTACTGTACATGCATGTATACAAGAAGGGTGAAGCTTTAATGCCATCTAATCTGATATTCCCATGAAGGGTTATGCTTTAATGCCATCTGATCTCTTCTATCCATCATAGAGGACACGTACAGTTTGAAAATGACCAGATATTAGCACTAGCATTAGATCGCTAGTATTAGCAAGTTAGCATTAGCATTCAAACTTTAACATTGCTGTTTTAGCATATATAAAGAAGGGTTAAGCTTTAATGCCATATAACCTCATAATTCCATAAACGGTGATGCTTTTATGCCATCTGATCTCTTATTTCCATTATAAGTAACATATGCAGTTTGAAAATGTCCAGAAATTAGCACTAGCATTAGATCGCTAGCATTAGCAAGTTAGCATTAGCATTCAACCTTAAACTTGCTGTACTTGCATGTATACAAGAAGCGTTAAGCTTTAATGGCATCTAATCTGATATTCCAATGAAGGGTTATGCTTAAATGCCATCTGATCTCTTATATGCATCATAGAAGACAAGTACAGTATGAAAATGACCTGAGATTAGCACTAGAATTAGATCGCTAGCATTAGCAAGTTAGCATTAGCATTCCAACTTTAACATTGCAGTATTTGTATATATATACAAGAAGGGTTAAGCTTTAATGCCATCTTATCTAATATCCCTATGAAGGGTTATGCTTTAATACCATCTGATCTCTTATTTCCATTATAGAGGACACGTACAGTATGAAAATGACCAGATATTAGCACTAGCATTAGATCGCTAGCATTAGAAAGTTAGCATTAGCATTCAAACTTAAACTTGCTGTAGTTGCATGTAAACAAGAAGGGTAAAGCTTTAATGCCATCTAAACCGATATTCCCATGAAGGGTAATGCTTTAAAGCCATCTGATCTCTTATATCCATCATCGATGACACGTACAGTATGAAAATGACCAGATATTAGCACTAGCATTAGATCGCTAACATTATCAAGTGAGCATTAGCATTCAAACATAAACATTGCAGAACTTGCATGTATACAAGAAGGGTGAAGCTTTAATGCCATCTAATCTAATATGCCCATGAAGGGTTATGCTTTTAATGCCATCTGATCTCTTATTTCCATTATAGAGGACACATTCAGTATGAAAATGACCAGATATTATCATTAGCATTAGATCACTTGCATTAGCAAGTTAGCATTAGAATTCAACCTTAAACATTGCACTACTTGCGTGTATACAAGAAGGGTTAAGCTTTAATGGAATCTAATCTAATATGCCAAAGAAGGGTTATGGTTTAATGCCATCTGGTCTCTTATTTCCATTATTGAGGACACGTACAGTATGAAAATGAGTAGATATTAGCACTAGCATTAGATCGTTAGCATTAGCAAGTTAGCATTAGCATTCACACTTAAACTTACTGTACTTGCATGTATACAAGAAGGGTTAAGCTTCAATGCCATCTAATCTGATATTCCCATGAAGGGTTATGCTTTAAAGCCATCTGATCTCTTATATCCATCATCGAGGACACGTAAAGTATGAAAATGACCAGATATTAGCACTAGCATTAGATCGTTAGCATTAGCAAGTTAGCATTAGCATTCAAACTTTAACATTTTTGTATTTGCATTTATACAAGTAGAGTTATGCTTTAATGCCGTCTGATATCTTATTTCCATCATAGAACACACGTACAGTATGAAAATGACCAGATATTAGCACTAGCATTAGATCGCTAGCATTATCAAGTTAGCATTAGCATTCAAACTTAAACTTGCTGTACTTGCATGTATACAAGAAGGGTTAAGCTTCAATACCATTAAATCTGATATTCCCATGATGGGTTATGCTTTAATGCCATCTGATCTCTTATATAAATCATAGACGTCACGTACAGTATTAAAATGACCAGATATTAGCACTAGTATTAGATCGCTAGCATTAGCAAGTTAGCATTAGCATTCAAAATTAAACTTGCTTTAGTTAAATGTACACAAGAAGGGTAAAGCTGTAATGCCATCTAATCTGATATTCCCATGAAGGGTTATGCTTTAAAGCCATCTGATCTCTTATATCTATCATAGATGACACGTACAGTATGAAAATGTCCAGATATTAGCACTAGCATTAGATCGCTAGTATTATCAAGTTAGCATTAGCATTCAAACTTAAACATTGCAGAACTTGCATGTATACAAGAAGGGTGAAGCTTTAATGCCATCTAATCTAATATGCCCATGAAGGGTTATGCTTTAATGCCATCTGATCTCTTATTTCCATTATATAGGACACATACAGTATGAAAATGACCAGATATTAGCACTAGCATTAGATCGCTAGCAATAGCAAATTAGCATTAGCATTCAAACTTAAACTTACTGTACTTGCATGTATACAAGAAGGGTTAAGCTTTAATGCGATCTAATCTGATGTTCCCATGAAGGGTTATGCTTAAAAGCCATCTGATCTCTTATATCCATCATAGATGACACGTAAAGTATGAAAATGCCCAGATATTAGCAATAGCATTAGATCGCTAGCATTATCAAGTTAGCATTAGCATTCAAACTTAAACATTGCAGTACTAGCATGTATACAAGAAGGGTGAAGCTTTTATGCCATCTAATCTAATATGCCCATGAAGGGTTATGCTTTAATGACATATGATCTCTTATATCCATCATCGAGGACAAGTACAGTATGAAAAAGTCCAGATATTAGCACTAGCATTAGATCGCTAGCATTAGCAAGTTAGCATTAGCATTCAACCTTAAACTTGCTGTACTTGCCTGTATACAAGAAGGGTTAAGCTTTAATGCCATCTAATCTGCTATTCCAATGTAGGGTTATGCTTAAATTCTATCTGATCTCTTATATGCATCATAGAGGACAAGTACAGTATGAAAATGACCTGATATTAGCACTAGCATTAGATCGCTAGCATTAGCAAGTTAGCATTAGCATTCAAACTTTAACATTGCTGTATTTGCATATATACAAGAAGGGTGAAGCTTTAATGCCATCTAATCTAATATGCCCATGATAGGTTATGCTTTAATGCCAACTGATATTTTATTTCCATTATAGAGGACACATACAGTATGAAAATGACCAGATATTAGCACTAGCATTAGTTCGCTAGCATTAGCAAGTTAGCATTAGCATTCAAACTTCAACTTACTGTACATGCATGTATACAAGAAGGGTGAAGCTTTAATGTCATCTAATCTGATATTCCCATGAAGGGTTATGCTTGAATGACATCTGATCTCTTCTATCCATCATAGAGGACAATTACAGTATGAAAATGACCTGATATCAGCACTAGCATTAGATCGCTAGCGTAAGCAAGTTAGCATTAGCATTCAAGCTTAAACTTGCTGTACTTGCAAGGATACAAGAAGGTGAAGCTTTAATGCCATCTAATCTAATATGCCCATTATGGGATATGCTTTAATGCCATCTGATCTCTTATTTCCATCATAAAGGACACGTACAGTATGAAAATGACCAGATATTAGCAGTAGCATTAGATCGCTAGTATTAGCAAGTTAGCATTAGCATTCAAACTTTAACATTGCTGTTTTTGCGTATATAAAGAGGGGTTAAGCTTTTATGCCATCTAACCTCAAAATTCCTAAAAGGTGATGCTTTTATGCCATCTGATCTCTTATTTCCATTATAAATAACACATACAGTTTGAAAATGACCAGAAATTAGCACTACCGTTAGATCGCTAGCATTAGCAAGTTAGCATTCGCATTCAACCTTTAACTTGCTGGACTTGCATGTATACAAGAAGGGTTAAGCTTTAATGCAATCTAATCTGATATTCCAATGAAGGGTTATGCTTAAATGCCATCTGATCTCTTATATGCATCAAAGAAGACAAGTACAGTATGAAAATGACCTGATATTAGCACTAGAATTAGATCGCTAGCATTAGCAAGTTAGCATTAGCATTTAAACTTTAACATTGCAGTATTTGTATATATACAAGAAGGGTAAAGCTTTAATGCCATCTTATCTAATATCCCTATGAAGGGTTATGCTTTAATACCATCTGATCTCTTATTTACATTATAGAGGACACGTACAGTATGAAAATGACCAGATATTAGCACTAGCATTAGATCGCTAGCATTAGCAAGTTATCATTAGCATTCAAACTTAAACTTGCTGTAGTTGCATGTATACAAGAAGGGTAAAGCTTTAATGCCATCTAAACCGATATTCCCATGAAGGGTTATGCTTTAAAGCCATCTGATCACTTATATCCATCATCGATGACACGTACAATATGAAAATGACCAGATATTAGCAATAGCATTAGATTGCTAGCATTATCAAGTTAGCATTAGCATTCAAACTTAAACATTGCAGAACTTGCATGTATACAAGAAGGGTGAAGCTTTAATGCCATCTAATCTAATATGCCCATGAAGGGTTATGTTTTAATGCCATCTGATCTCTTATTTCCATTATAGAGGACACATTCAGTATGAAAATGACCAGATATTAGCATTAGCATTAGATTGATAGCATTAGCAAATTAGCATTAGCATTCAACCTTAAACATTGCAGTACTTGCGTGTATACAAGAAGGGTTAAGCTTTAATGACATCTAATCTGATATTCCAATGAAGGGTTATGTTTTAATGCCATCTGATCTCTTATATGCATCATAGAGGACAAGTACACTATGAAAATGACCTGATATTAACACTAGCATTAGAACGCTAGCATTAGCAAGTTAGCATTAGCATTCAATCTTTAATATTGCTGTATTTGTATATATACAAGAAGGGTTAAGCTTTAATGCCATCTAATCTGATATTCCCATGAAGGGTTATGCTTCAAAGCCATCTGATCTCTTATTTCCATTATAGAGGACACGTACAGTATGAAAATGACCAGATATTAGCACTAAAATTAGATCGCTACCATTAGCAAGTTAGCATTAGCATTCAAGCTTAAACTTGCTGTACTTGCAACTATACAAGAAGGTGAAGCTTTAATGCCATCTAATCTAATATGCCCATTATGGGATATGCTTTAATGCCATCTGATCTCTTATTTCCATCATAAAGGACCCGTACAGTATGAAAATGACCAGATATTAGCACTAGCATTAGATCGATAGCATTAGCAAATTAGCATTAGCATTCAACCTTAAACATTGCAGTACTTGCGTGTATACAAGAAGGGTTAAGCTTTAATGAGATCTATTCTGATAGTCCAATGAAGGGTTATGTTTTAATGCCATCTGATCTCTTATATGCATCATAGAGGACAAGTACAGTATGAAAATGACCAGATATTAGCAATAGCATTAGATCGCTACCATTATCAAGTTAGCATTAGCATTCAAACTTAAACATTGCAGAACATGCATGTATACAAGAAGGGTGAAGCTTTAATGCCTTCTAATCTAATATGCCCATGCAGGGTTATGCTTTAATGCCATCTGATCTCTCATTTCCATTATAGAGGACAAATTCAGTATGAAAATGACCAGATATTAGCATTAGCATTAGATCGCTAGCATTAGCAAGTTAGCATTAGCATTCAAACTTAAACATTGCAGTACTTGCATGTATACAAGAAGGGATAAGCTTTAATGCCATCTAATCTGAAATTCCAATTAAGGGTTATGTTTTAATGCCATCTGATCTCTTATATGCATTATAGAGGACAAATTCAGTATGAAAATGACCTGATATTAACACTAGCATTAGATCGCTAGCATTAGCAAGTTAGCATTAGCATTCAAACTTTAATATTGCTGTATTTGTATATATACAAGAAGTGTTAAGCTTTAATGCCATCTAATCTGAATATTCCCATGAAGGGTTATGCTTTAATGCCATCTGATCTCTTATTTCCACCATAAAGGACACGTACAGTATGAAAATGACAAGATATTAGCACTAACATTAGATCGCTAGTATTAGCAAGTTAGCATTAGCATTCAAACTTTAACATTGCTGTTTTTGCTATATAAAGAAGGGGTTAAGCTTTAATGCCATCTAACCTCATAATTCCATAAAGGTGGTAGCTTTTATGCCATCTGATCTCTTATTTCCATTATAAGTAACACATACAGTTTGAAAATGACCATATATAAAGAAATTAGCACTAGCATTAGATCGCTAGCATTAGCAGAAATTTAGCATTAGCATTCAACCTTTAATTTGCTGTACTTGAATGTATACAAGAAGGGTTAAGCTTTAATGCAATCTAATCTGATATTCAATGAAGGGTTATGCTTAAAAAATGCCATCTGATCTCTTATATGCATCATAGAGGACAAGTACAGTATGAAAATGACCTGATATTAGCACTAGAATTAGATCGTTAGCATTAGCAAGTTAGCATTAGCATTCAAACTTTAACATTGCTGTATTTGCATATATACAAGAAGGGTTATGCTTTAATGCCATCTGATCTCTTATATCCATCATAGAGGACACGTACAGCATGAAAATGACCAGATATTAGCACTAGCATTAGATTACTAGCATTAGCAAGTTAGCATTAGCATTCAACCTTAAACTTGCTGTACTTGCATGTATACAAGAAGGGTTAAGCTTTAATGCCATCTAATCTGATCTTCCAATGAAGGGTTATGCTTTAATGACATCTGATCTCTTATATGCATCATAGAGGACAAGTAAAGTATGAAAATGACCTGATATTAGAACTAGCATTAGATCGTTAGCATTAGCAAGTTAGCATTAGCATTCAAGCTATAACATTGCTGTATTTGCATATATACAAGAAGGGTTAAGCTTTCATGCCATCTTATCTAATATGCCTATGAAGGGTTATGCTTTAATGCCATTTGATCTCTTATTTCCATTATAGAGGACACGTTAAGTATGAAAATGACCAGATATTAGCACTAGCATTAGATCGCTAGCATTAGCAAGTTAGCATTAGCATTCAAACTTAAACTTGCTGTAGTTGCATGTATACAAGAAGGGAAAAGCTTTAATGCAATCTAAACCGATATTCCCATGAAGGGTTATGCTTTAATGCCTTCTGATCTCTTATTTCCAATATAGAGGACACATTCAGTATGAAAATGACCAGATATTAGCATTAGCATAAGATCGCTAGCATTAGCAAGTTAGCATTAGCATTCAACCTTAAACATTGCAGTACTTGCGTGTATACAAGAAGGGTTAAGTTTTAATGACATCTAATCTGATATTCCAATGAAGGGTTATGTTTTAATGCCATCTGATCTCTTATATGCATCATAGAGGACAAGTACAGTATGAAAATGACCTGATATTAACACTAACATTAGATCGCTAGCATTAGCAAGTTAGCTTGAGCATTCAAACTTTAATATTGCTGTATTTGCATATATACAAGAAGGGTGAAGCTTTAATGGAATCTAATCTAATATGCCTATGAAGGGTTATGCTTTAATGCCATCTGGTCTCTTATTTCCATTATAGAGAACACGTACAGTATGAAAATGACCAGATATTAGCACTAGCATTAGATCGCTAGCATTAGCAAGTTAGCATTAGCATTCAAACTTCAACTTACTGTATATGCATGTATACAAAAAGGGTGAAGCTTTAATGCCATCTAATCTGATATTCCCATGAAGGGTTATGCTTTAATGCCATCTGATCTCTTCTATCCATCATAGAGGACAAGTACAGTTTGAAAATGACCAGATATTAGCACTAGCATTAGATTGCTAGCGTAAGCAAGTTAGCATTAGCATTCAAGCTTAAACTTGCTGTACTTGCAAGTACACAAGAAGGTGAAGCTTTAATGGCATCTAATCTAATATGCCCATTTTGGGATATGCTTTAATGCCATCTGATCTCTTATTTCCATCATAATGGACACATTCAGTATGAAAATGACCAGATATTAGCACTAGCATTAGATCGCTAGTATTAGCAAGTTAGCATTAGCATTCAAACTTTAACATTGCTGTTTTTGCGTATATAAAGAAGGGTTAAGCTTTAATGCCATCTAACCTCATAATTCCATAAAAGGTAATGCTTTTATGCCATCTGATCTCTTATTTCCATTATAAGTAACACATACAGTTTGATAATGACCAGAAATTAGCACTAGCATTAGATCGC
The DNA here is from genome assembly GCA_029692085.1 of Gymnothorax javanicus. Lineage (NCBI taxonomy): Eukaryota > Metazoa > Chordata > Actinopteri > Anguilliformes > Muraenidae > Gymnothorax > Gymnothorax javanicus. The sequence continues at coordinate 14,599,679 of CM056200.1, read as the reverse complement.
TAGCATTAGCAAGTTAGCATTAGCATTGTAACTTAAACTTGCTGTAGTTGCATGTATACAAGAAGGGTAAAGCTTTAATGCCATCTAAACCGATATTCCCATGAAGGGTTATGATTTATAGCCATCTGATCACTTATATCCATCATCGATGACACGTACAGTATGAAAATGACCAGATATTAACAATAGCATTAGATCGCTAGCATTATCAAGTTAGCATTAGCATTCAAACTTAAACATTGCAGAACTTGCATGTATACAAGAACGTTGAAGCTTTCATGCCATGTAATCTAATATGCCCATGAAGGGTTATGCTTTAATAACATCTGATCTCTTATTTCCATTATAGAGGACACATTCAGTATGAAAATGACCAGATATTAGCACTAGCATTAGATCGCTAGCATCAGCAAGTTAGCATTAGCATTCAACCTTAAACATTGCAGTACTTGCGTGTATACAAGAAGGGTTAAGCTTTAATGACATCTAATCTGATATTCCAATGAAGGGTTATGTTTTAATGCCATCTGATCTCTTATATGCATCATAGAGGACAAGTACAGTATGAAAATGACCAGATATTAGCACTAGAATTAGATCGCTAGCATTAGCAAGTTAGCATTAGCATTCAAGCTTAAACTTGCTGAACTTGCAACTATACAAGAAGGTGAAGCTTAAATGCCATCTAATCTAATATGCCCATTATGGGATATGCTTTAATGCCATCTAACCTCATAATTCCATAAACGGTGATGCTTTTATGCCATCTGATCTCTTATTTCCATTATAAGTAACACATACAGTTTGAAAATGACCAGAAATTAGCACAAGCATTAGATCGCTAGCATTAGCAAGTTAGCATTAGTATTCAACCTTTAACTTGCCTTACTTGCATGTATACAAGAAGGGTTAAGCTTTAATGCCATCTAATCTGATATTCCAATGAAGGGTTATGCTTAAATGCCATCTGATCTCTTATATGCATCAAAGAAGACAAGTCCAGTAAGAAAATGACCTGATATTAGCACTAAAATTAGATCGCTAGCATTAGCAAGTTAGCATTAGCATTCAAACTTTAACATTGGTGTAATTGCATATATACAAGAAGGGAGAAGCTTTAATGCCATCTTATCTAATATCCCTATGAAGGGTTATGCTTTAATACCATCTGATCTCTTATTTCCATTATAGAGGACACGTACAGTATGAAAATGACCAGATATTTGCACTAGCATTAGATCGCTAGCATTAGCAAGTTAGCATTAGCATTCAAGCTATAACATTGCTGTATTTGCATTTATACAAGAAGGGTGAAGCTTTAATGCCATCTAATCTAATATGCCCATGAAGGGTTATGCTTTAATGCCATCTGATCTCTTATTTCCATGATAGAGGACACGTACAGGATGAAAATGACCAGATATTAGCACTAGCATTAGATCGCTAGAATTAGCAAGTTAGCATTAGCATTCAAACTTAAACTTACTGTATTTGCATGTGTACAAGAAGGGTTTAGCTGTAATGCCATCTAATCTGATATTCCCATGAAGAGTTATGCTTTAATGCCATCTGATCTCTTATATCCATCATAGAGGACACGTACAGTATGAAAATGATCAGATATTAGCACTAGCATTAGATCGTTAGCATTCGCAAGTTAGCATTAGCATTCAAACTTTAACATTGGTGTAATTGCATATAGACAAGAAGGGAGAAGCTTTAATGCCATCTAATCTGATATTCCCATGAAGGGTTATACTTTAATGCAATCTGATCTCTTATATCCATCATAGAGGACACATACAGTATGAAAATGACCAGATATTAGCACTAGCATTAAATCGCTAGAATTAGCAAGTTAGCATTAGCATTCAAACTTCAACTTACTGTACATGCATGTATTCAAGAAGGATGAAGCTTTAATGCCATCTAATCTGATATTCCCATGAAGGGTTATGCTTTAATGCCATCTGATCTCTTCTATCCATCATAGAGGACACGTACAGTTTGAAAATGACCAGATATTAGCACTAGCATTAGATCACTAGCGTAAGCAAGTTAGCATTAGCATTAAAGCTTAAACTTGCTGTACTTGCATGTATTCAAGAAGGATGAAGCTTTAATGCCATCTAATCTAATATGCCCATTATGGGATATGCTTTAATGCCATCTGATCTCTTATTTCCATCATAAAGGACACGTACAGTATGAAAATGACCAGATATTAGCACTAGCATTAGATCGTTAGCATTCGCAAGTTAGCATTAGAATTCAAACTTTAACATTGCTGTTTTTACGTATATAAAGAGGGGTTAAGCTTTAATGCCATCTAACCTCATAATTCCTAAAAGGTGATGCTTTTATGCCATCTGATCTCTGATTTCCATTATAAGTAACACATACAGTTTGAAAATGACCAGAAATTAGCACTAGCATTAGATTGCTAGCATTTGCAAGTTAGCATTAGCATTCAACCTTTAACTTGCTGTACTTGCCTGTATAGAAGAAGGGTTAAGCTTTAATGCCATCTAATCTGATATTCCAATGAAGGGTTATGCTTTAATGCCATCTGATCTCTTATATGCATCATGGACGACAAGTACAGTATGAAAATGACCTGATATTAGCACTAGAATTAGATCGCTAGCATTAGCAAGTTAGCATTAGCATTCAAACTTAAACTTACTGTACTTGCATGTATACAAGAAGGGTTAAGCTGTAATGCCATCTAATCTGATATTCCCATGAAGGGTAATGCTTTAATGCCATCTGATCTCTTATATCCATCATAGAGTTCACGTACAGTATGAAAATGACCTGATATTAGCACTAGCATTAGATCGTTAGCATTCGCAAGTTAGCATTAAAATTTGAAACTTTAACATTGCTGTATTTGCATATATACAAGAAGGGTTAAGCTTAAATGCCATCTAATCTGATATTCCCATGAAGGGTGAGGCTTTAATGCCATCTGATCTCTTATTTCCATTATAGAGGACACGTACAGTTTGAAAATGACCAGAAATTAGCACAAGCATTAGATCGCTAGCATTAGCAAGTTAGCATTAGCATTCAAGCTTAAACTTGCTGTACTTGCAACTGTACAAGTAGGTGAAGCTTTAATGCCATCTAATCTAATATGCCCATTATGGGATATGCTTTAATGCCATCGGATCTCTTATTTCCATCATAAAGGACAAGTACAGTATGAAAATGACCAGATATTAGCACTAGCATTAGATCGCTAGTATTAGCAAGTTAGCATTAGCATTCAAACTTTAACATTGCTGTTTTTGCGTATATAAAGAAGGGTTAAGCTTTAATGCCATCTAACCTCATAATTCCATAAAAGGTAATGCTTTTATGCCATCTGATCTCTTATTTCCATTATAAGTAACACATACAGTTTGATAATGACCAGAAATTAGCACTAGCATTAGATCGCTAGCATTAGCAAGTTAGCATTAGCATTGTAACTTAAACTTGCTGTAGTTGCATGTATACAAGAAGGGTAAAGCTTTAATGCCATCTAAACCGATATTCCCATGAAGGGTTATGATTTATAGCCATCTGATCACTTATATCCATCATCGATGACAAGTACAGTATGAAAATGACCTGATATTAGCACTAGAATTAGATCGCTAGCATTAGCAAGTTAGCATTAGCATTCAAACTTAAAATTACTGTACTTGCATGTTTACAAGAAGGGTTAAGCTATAATGCCATCTAATCTGCCATGAATTCAATCTGATCTCTTATTTCCATTAAAGGACCGTACAGTATGAAAATGACCATATATTAGGACTAGAATTTTACATTAGAAGGGTTAGCATTAACATTCAAACTTAAACTACTGTATGCCATCTAGGGTTAAGCTTTTGCATCTGATATGACCATTAAGGATATTCCCATGAAGGGTTATGCTTTAATGCCATCTGATCTCTTATATCCATCATAGAGTTCACGTACAGTATGAAAAAATGACCAGATATTAGCACTAGCATTAGATCGTTAGCATTCATGAAGTTAGCATTAGAATTCAAACTTTAACATTGCTGTATTTGCATCTATACAAGAAGGGTTAAGCTTTAATGCCATCTTATCTGATATTCCCATGAAGGGTTATGCTTTAATGCCATCTGATCTCTTATATCCATCATAGAGTTCACGTACAGTATGAAAATGACCAGATATTAGCACTAGCATTAGATCGTTAGCATTCGCAAGTTAGCATTAGAATTCAAACTTTAACATTGCTGTTTTTGCATATATAAAGAAGGGTTAAGCTTTAATGCCATCTAACCTCATAATTCCATAAAAAGTGATGCTTTTATGCCATCTGATCTCTTAATTCCATTATAAGTAACACATACAGTTTGAAAATGACCAGAAATTAGCACTAGCATTAGATCGTTAGCATTAGCAAGTTAGCATTAGCATTCAACCTTTAACTTCCTGTACTTGCATGTATACAAGAAGGGTTAAGCTTTAATGCCATCTAATCTGATATTCCAATGAAGGGTTATGCTTAAATGCCATCTGATCTCTTATATGCATCATAGAGGACAAGTACAGTATGAAAATGACCTGATATTAGCACTAAAATTAGATCGCTAGCATTAGCAAGTTAGCATTAGCATTCAAGCTTAAACTTGCTGTACTTGCAACTATACAAGAATGTGAAGCTTTAATGCCATCTAATCTAATATGCCCATTATGGGATATGCTTTAATGCCATCTGATCTCTTATTTCCATCATAAAGGACACGTACAGTATGAAAATGACCAGATATTAGCACTAGCATTAGATCGCTAGAATTAGCAAGTTAGCATTAGCATTCAAACTTCAACTTACTGTACATGCATGTATTCAAGAAGGATGATGCTTTAATGCCATCTAATCTGATATTTCCATGAAGGGTTATGCTTTAATGCCATCTGATCTCTTCTATCCATCATAGAGGACACGTACAGTTTGAAAATGACCAGATATTAGCACTAGCATTAGATCACTAGCGTAAGCAAGTTAGCATTAGCATTCAAGCTTAAACTTGCTGTACTTGCAAGTATACAAGAAGGTGAAGCTTTAATGCCATCTAATCTAATATGCCCATTATGGGATATGCTTTAATGCCATCTGATCTTTTATTTCCATCATAAAGGACACGTACAGTATGAAAATGACCAGATATTAGCACTAGCATTAGATCGCTAGTATTAGCAAGTTAGCATTAGCATTCAAACTTTAACATTGCTGTTTTTGCGTATATAAAGAGGGGTTAAGCTTTAATGCCATCTAACCTCATAATTCCTAAAAGGTGATGCTTTTATGGCATCTGATCTCTGATTTCCATTATAAGTAACACATACAGTTTGAAAATGACCAGATATTAGCACTAGCATTAGATCGCTAGCATTTGTAAGTTAGCATTAGCATTCAATCTTTAACTTGCTGTACTTGCATGTATAGAAGAAAGGTTAACCTTTAATGCCATCTAATCTGATATTCCAATGAAGGGTTTTGCTTAAATACCATCTGATCTCTTATATGCATCATGGAGGACAGGTACAGTATGAAATTGACCTGATATTAGCACTAGAATTAGATCGCTAGCATTAGTCGCTAGCATTATCATTAGCATCATTCAAACTTAAACTTGCTGTACTTTGCATGTATACAAGAAGGGTTAAGCTTTAATGCCATCTAATCTAATATGCCTATGAAGGGTTATGCTTTAATGTCATCTGATCTCTTATATCCATTATAGATGACCGTACAAGTATGAAAATGACCAGATATTAGCACTAGAATTAGATCGCTAGCATTACTTAAAGTTAGCATTAGCATTCAAACTTAAACTTGAAGGGTATGCTTTTGCATGTATATTTAAGACAGGTTTGAAAAAGCTTTAATGCCATCTAATCTAATATTCCCTAAATGAAGGGTTATGCTTTAATGCCATCTGATCTCTTATTCCCATTATAAAGGACAAATACAATATGAAAATGACTATGAAATGACATGATATTAGCACTGAAGAATTAGATCGCTAGCATTAGCAAGTTAGCATTAGCATTCAAACTTAAACTTACTGTACTTGCATGTATACAAGAAGGGTTAAGCTTTAATGCCATCTTATCTGATATTCCAATGAAGGGTTATGCTTTTTAATGCCATCTGGTCTTTATATATCCATTATAGAGGACACGCACAGTTTGAAAATGACCAGATATTAGCACTAGCATTAGATCGTTAGCATTGGGTAGTTAGCATTAGCATTCAAACTTAAACTTGTTGTATTTGCATATATACAAGAAGGGATGCTTTAATGCCATCTAATCTGATATGCCCATTATGAAGGGTTATGCTTTAATGCCATCTGATCTCTTATTTCCATCATAAAGGACAAGCATAGTATGAAAATGACCAGATATTAGCACTAGAATTAGATCGCTAGCATTTGCAAGTGAGCATTAGCATTCAAACTTAAACTTACTGTACTTGCATGTATACAAGAAGGGTTAAGCTAATTTAATATGCCATCTTAATAATCTGATATTCCCATGAAGGGTTATGCTTAGAATTAGATCGCTGCCATCTGATTCTTATATCCATCATAGAAGGGGTGAACACGTACAATATGAAAATGACCAGATCCATTAGCATTAGCATTAGATCGTTAGCATTAGCAAGTTAGCATTAGCATTCAAACTTAAACATTGCTGTATTTGCATGTATACAAGAAGGGTTGCTTTAATGCCATCTAATCTGATATTCCCATGAAGGGTTATGCTTTTTAATGCCATCTGATCTCTTATTTCCATTATAGAGGACACGCATAGTTTGAAAATGACCAGATATTAGCACTAGAATTAGATCGTTAGCATTAAAAGTTAGCATTAGCATTCAAACTTTAAACTTACTGTACTTGCAACTATATACAAGAAGGAGCTTTAATGCCATCTAATCTAATATGCCCATGAAGGGATATGCTTTTTAATGCCATCTGGATCTCTTATTTCCATTATAAGGACACACATGACCAATTTGCAAAATGACCAGAAATTAGCACTAGCATTAGATTCAAGCATTAAACTTGCATTATACAAGAAGTGGAGCTAAGCATTAGCATTCAACCTTAACTTTATTTCCAGTGCATGTATACAAGATGGGCATTCAACCTTTTGCTTTGGGCCATCTAATCTGATATTCCAATGAAGGGTTATGCTTAAATGCCATCTGATTTCTTTTATATGCATCATAGAGGACAAGTACAGTATGAAAAATGACATGATATTAGCACTAGAATTAGATCCTAGCATTAGCAAGTTAGCATTAGCATTCAAACTTAAACTTACTGTACTTGCATGTATACAAGAAGGATTAAGCTTTTAATGCCATCTTATCTAATATGCCTATGAAGGGTATGCTTTAATGCCATCTGGTCTATTATTTCCATTATAGAGGATACGTACAGTATGAAAAATAGATAGCACTAGCATTAGATCGCTATCAAAAGCAAGTTAGCATTAGCATTCAAACTTAAACTTACTGTACTAGCATGTATACAAGAAGGGTTAAGCTTTAATGCCATCTTATTTGATATTCCCATGAAGGGTTATGCTTCAAAGACATCTGATCTCTTATATCCATCATGGATGACACGTAAAGTATGAAAATGACCAGATATTAGCACTAGTATTAGATCGCTAGCATTATCAAGTTAGCATTAGAATTCAAACTTAAACATTGCAGTACTTGCATTTATACAAGAAGGGTGTAGCTTGAATGCCATCTTATCTAATACGCCCTTGAAGGGTTATGCTTAAATGCTATCTGATCTCTTATTTCCATTATAGAGGACACATACAATATGAAAATGACCAGATATTACCACTAGCATTAGATCGCTAGCATTAGCAAGTTAGCATTAGCATTCAAACTTAAACTTACTGTACTTTCATGTATACAAGAAGGGTTAAGCTTTAATGTCATTTTATCTGATATTCCCATGAAGGGTTATGCTTTAAAGACATCTGATCTCTTCTATCCATCATAGAGGACACGTACAATTTGAAAATGATCAGATATTAGCACTAGCATTAGATCGCTAGCGTAAGCAAGTTAGCATTAGCATTCAAGCTTAAACTTACTGTACTTGCATGTATACAAGAAGGGTGAAGCTTAAATGCCATCTAATCTAATATGCCCATTAAGGGTTATGCTTTAATGCCATCTGATCTCTTATTTCCATTATAGAGGACAAATTCAGTATGAAAATGACCAGATATTAGCATTAGCATTAGATCGCTAGCATTAGCAAGTTAGCATTAGCATTCAATCTTAAACATTGCAGTACTTGCGTATACAAGAAGGGCTAAGATTTAATGACATCTAATCTGATATTCCAATGAAGGGTTTTTTTTTAATGCCATCTGATCTCTTTATATGCATCATAGAGACAAGTACAGTATGAAAATGACCTGATATTAAGACTAGCATTAGATCGCAAGCATTACCAAGTAAGCATTAGCATTCAAACTTTAATATTGCTGTATTTGCATATATACAAGAAGGGGTGAAGCTTTAATGGAATCTAATCTAGATATTGCAATTAGCAATGAAGGGTTTTGCTTTTAATGCCATATGGATATCTTATATCCATTATATAGACACTGATAAGTATGAAAATGACAAGATATTAGCACTAGCATTAGATCGCTAGCATTAGTAAGTTAGCATTAGCATTCAAACTTAAACTTGCTGCACTTGCATGTATACAAGAAGGGTGAGCAATGACATCTTATTAATGCCATGAAGGGTTATCTAATCTGATATCTTATATCCATCATATATGAAGAAAAGGAAAATTATAGCACTAGCATTAGATCGCTAGCATTATCAAGTTAGATGTCAAACTTAAATTTGCCATGTATAGGAAGGGTGAAAATCTAATCTAATATGAAAAATGACTGAGATATTATAGAGCAATATGAAATGACCAGATATTAGATAGCATTATCGCTAGCATTACCAAGTTAGCATTAGCATTCAAACCAAAACTTACTGTACTTGCATGTGTACAAGAAAGGTTAAGCTTTATTGGCATCTAATCTGTAAATTCCAATGAAGGGTTATGCTTTAATGCCATCTGATCTCTTATATCCATCATAGAGGACACGTACAGTATGAAAATGACCAGATATTAGCACTAGCATTAGATAGTTAGCATTAGCAAGTTAGCATTAGCATTCAAACTTTAACATTGGTGTATTTGCAGATATACATGAAGGGTTATGCGTTAATGCCATCTGATCTCTTATATCCATCATAGAGGAGACGTACAGTTTGAAAATGACCAGATATTAGCACTAGCATTAGATCGCTAGAATTAGCAAATTAGCATTAGCATTCAACTTAAACATGCTGTACTTGCATGTATACAAGAAGGGTTAAGTTTTTAATGCCATCTAAACTGATATTCCAATGAAGGGTTATGCTCAATGCCATCTGATCTTTATTTCCATGATAGAGGACACATACAGTATGAAAATGACCAGATATTAGCACTAGCATTAGATCGCTAGAATTGGCAAAAGTTAGCATTAGCATTCAAACTTAATCTACTGTACTTGCATTTATACAAGAAGGGTTAAGCTGTAATGCCATCTATCTGATATTCTATGAAGGGTTATGCTTTAATGCTATCTGATCTCTTATATCCATCATAGAGGACACGTACAGTATGAAAATGACCAGATATTAGCACTAGCATTAGATCGCGAGAATTAGCACGTTAGCATTAGCATTCAAACTTAAACTTACTGTACTTGCATGTATACAAGAAGGGTTAAGCTTTAATGCCATCTAATCTAATATGCCCATTATGGGATATGCTTTTAATGCCATCTGATCTCTTATTTCCATCATAAAGGACACGTACGGTATGAAAATGACCAGATATTAGCACTAGCATTAGATCGCTAGCATTAGCAAGTTAGCATTAGCATTCAACCTTTAACTTGCTATACTTGCATGTATACAAGAAGGGTTAAGCTTTAATGCCATCTAATCTGATATTCCAATGAAGGGTTATGCTTAAATGCCATCTGATCTCTTATATGCATCATAGAGGACAAGTACAGTATGAAAATGACCTGATATTAGCACTAGAATTAGATCGCTAGCATTAGCAAGATAGCATTAGCATTCAAACTTTAACATTGCAGTATTTGTATATATACAAGAAGGGTTAAGCTTTAATGCCATCTTATCTAATATGCCTATGAAGGGTTATGTTTTTAATGCCATCTGGTCTCTTATTTCCATCATAAAGGACACAATGCATATGAAAATGACCAGATATTAGCACTAGCATTAGATCGCTAGTATTAGCAAGTTAGCATTAGCATTCAAACTTTAACATTGTTGTTTTAGCGTATATAAAGAGGGGTTAAGCTTTAATGTCATCTAACCTCATAATTCCATAAAAGGTGATGCTTTTTATGCCATCTGATCTTTACTTCCATTATAAGTAAACATACAGTTTGAAAAATGAACAGTAATTAGCACAAGCATTAGATCGCAAGCATTTGTAAAGTTAGCATTAGCATTCAACCTTTTAACTTGCTGTACTTGCACGATAGAAGAAGGGTTGGTTTTTAATGCAATCTTAATCCGATATTCCAATGAAGGGTTATGCTTAAATGCCATCTGATCTCTTATATTCATCATGGAGGACAAGTACAGTCTGAAATGACCTGATATTAGCACTAGAATTAGATCGCTAGCATTAGCAAGTTAGCATTAGCATTCAAACTTTTAAACTTACTGTACTTGCATATATACAAGAAGGGTTATGCTTTAATGCCATCAGATTCTTATATCCATCATAGAGACACGCGACAGTATGAAAATGACCAGATATAAGCACTAGCATTAGATCGTTAGCATTCGCAAGTTAGCATTAGCATTCAAACTTTAACATTGCTTTATTTGCATATATACAAGAAGGGTTAAGCTTTAATGCCATCTAATCTGATATTCCCATGAAGGGTCATGCTTTAATGGTATCTGATCTATTATTTCCATTATAGAGGACACGTACAGTGTGAAAATGACCAGATATTAGCACTAGAATTAGATCGCTAGCATTAGCAAGTTAGCATTAGCATTCAAGCTTAAACTTGCTGTACTTGCAACTATACAAGAAGGTGAAGCTTTAATGCCATCTAATCTAATATGCCCATTATGGGATATGCTTTTAATGCCATCTGATTCTTATTTCCATCATAAAGGACACGTACAGTATGAAAAATGACCAGATATTAGCACTAGCATTAGATCGCTAGTATTAGCAAGTTAGCATTAGCATTCAAACTTTAACATTGCTGTTTTTGCATATATAAAGAAGGGTTGCTTTTAATGCCATCTAACCTCATAATTCCATAAAAGGGTGATGCTTTTATGCCATCTGATCTTTATTTCCATTATAAGTAACACATACAGTTTGAAATGACCAGAAATTAGCACTAGCATTAGATCGCTAGCATTAGTAAGTTAGCATTAGCATTCAACCTTTAACTTGCTATACTTTGCATTTATACAAGAAGGGTTGCTTTAATGCCATCTAATCTGATATTCCAATGAAGGGTTATGCTTAAATGCCATCTGATTTCTTATATGCATCATAGAGGACAAGTACAGTATGAAATGACCTGATATTAGCACTAGAAATTAGATCGCTAGCATTAGCAAGTTAGCATTAGCATTCAAACTTTAACATTGCAGTATTTGTATAGATACAAGAAGGGTTGCTTTAATGCCATCTTATCTAATATGCCTATGAAGGGTTATGTTTAATGCCATCTGGTCTCTTATTTCCATTATAGAGGACACGCATAGAATGAAAATGACCAGATATTAGCACTAGCATTAGATCGCTAGCAATAGCAAGTTAGCATTAGCATTCAAACTTAAACTTACTGTACTTGCATGTATACAAGAAGGGTTAAGCTTTAATGCCATCTTATCTGATATTCCATGAAGGGTTATGCTTTTAAAGCAATCTGATCTCTTATATCCATCATAGATGACACGTAAAGTATGAAAATGACCAGATATTAGCACTAGCATTAGATCGCTAGCATTATCAAGTTAGCATTAGCATTCAAACATAAACATTGCAGAACTTGCATGTATACAAGAAGGGTGAAGCTTTAATGCCATCTAATCTAATATGCACATGAAGGGTTATGTTTTAATGCCATCTGATCTCTTATATGCATCATAAAGGACAAGTACAGTATGAAAATGACCTGATATTAACACTAGCATTAGATCGTTAGCATTAGCAAGTTAGCATTAGCATTCAAACTTCAACTTACTGTACATGCATGTATTCAAGAAGGGTGAAGCTTTAATGCCATCTACTCTGATATTCCCATGAAGGGTTATGCTTTAATGCCATCTGATCTCTTCTATCCATCATAGAGGACACGTACAATTTGAAAATGATCAGATATTAGCACTAGCATTAGATCGCTAGCGAAGTGTTAGCATTAGCATTCAAGCTTTTAAACTTGCTGTACTTGCAAGTATACAAGAAGGTGAAGCTTTAATGCCATCTAATCTAATATGCCCATTATGGGATATGCTTTAATGCCATCTGATCTCTTATTTCGATCATAAAGGACACGTACAGAATGAAAATTACCAGATATTAGCACTAGCATTAGATCGCTAATATTAGTAAGTTAGCATTAGCATTCAAACTTTTAACATTGCTGTTTTTTGCGAGATATAAAGTGGGGGGTTGCTTTAATGCCATCCAACCTCATAATTCCTAAAAGGTGATGCTTTTATGGCATCTGATCTCTGATTTCCATTATAAGTAACACATACAGTTTGAAAATGACCAGAAATTAGCACTAGCATTAGATCGCTAGCATTTGTAAGTTAGCATTAGCATTCAACCTTTAACTTGCTGTACTTGCATGTATAGAAGAAGGGTTAAGCTTTAATGCCATCTAATCTGATATTCCAATGAAGGGTTATGCTTAAATACCATCTGATCTCTTATATGCATCATGGAGGACAGGTACAGTATGAAATTGACCTGATATTAGCACTAGAATTAGATCGCTAGCATTAGCAAGTTAGCATTAGCATTCAAACTTAAACTTACTGTACTTCCATGTATAAAAGAAGGGTTAAGCTGTAATGCCATCTAATCTGATATTCCCATGAAGGGTAATGCTTTAATGCCATCTGATCTCTTATATCCATCATAGAGTTCACGTACAGTATGAAAATGACCAGATATTAGCACTAGCATTAGATCGTTAGCATTCGCAAGTTAGCATTAGCATTCAAACTTTAACATTGCTGTATTTGCATATATACAAGAAGGGTTAAGATTTAATGCCATCTAATCTGATATTCCCATGAAGGGTTACGCTTTAATGCCATCTGATCTCTTATTTCCATTATAGAGGACATGTACAGTATGAAAATGACCAGATAATAGCACTAGAATTAGATCGCTAGCATTAGCAAGTTAGCATTAGCATTCAAGCTTAAACTTGCTGAACTTGCAACTATACAAGAAGGTGAAGCTTTAATGCCATCTAATCTAATATGCCCATTATGGGATATGCTTTAATGCCATTGGATCTCTTTATTTCCATCATAAAGGACAACGTACAGTATGAAAATGACCAGGATATTAGCACTAGCATTAGATCGCTAGTATTAGCAAGTTAGCATTAGCATTCAAACTTTAACAATGCTGTTTTTTGCTTATATAAAGAAGGGTTGTTTTAATGCCATCTAACCTCATAATTCCATAAAAGTGATGCTTTTATGCCATCTGATCTCTTATTTCCATTAGAAGTAACACATACAGTTTGAAAATGACCAAAAATTAGCACTAGCATTAGATCGCTAGCATTAGCAAGTTAGTATTAGCATTCGACCATTAACTTGCTGTACTTGCATGCATACAAGAAGGGTTAACTTTTAATGCCATCTAATCTAATATGCCCATGAAGGGTTATGCTTTAATGCCATCTGATCTCTTATTTCCATTATAGAGGACAAGTAAAGTATGAAAATGACCTGATATTAGCACTAAAATTCGATCGCTAGCATTAGCAAGTTAGCATTAGCATTCAAACTTTAACATTGCAGTATTTGTATATATACAAGAAGGGTTAAGCTTTAATGCCATCTTATCTAATATGCGTATGAAGGGTTATGCTTTAAAACCATCTGATCTCTCATATGCATCATAAAGGACACGTACAGTATGAAAATGACCAGATATTAGCACTAGAATTAGATCGCTAGCCTTTGCAAGGTAGCATTAGCATTCAAACTTAAACTTACTGTACTTGCATGTATACAAGAAGGGTTAAGTTGTAATGCCATCTAATCTGATATTCCATGAAGGGTTATGCTTTAATGCCATCTGATCTCTTTATATCCATCATAGAGGACACGACAGTATGAAAATGACCAGATATTAGCACTAGCATTAGATCGTTAGCATTCGCAAGTTAGCATTAGCATTCAAACTTTAACATTGCTGTATTTGCATATATACAAGAAGGGTAAGCTTTTAATGCCATCTAATCTGATATTCCCATGAAGGGTTATGCTTTAATGCCATCTGATCTCTTATTTCCATTATAGAGACACGCGACAGTTTGAAAAATGACCAGATATTAGCACTAGAATTAGATCATGAAAGCATTAGCAAGTTAGCATTAGCATTCAAGCTTAAACTTGTTGTACTTGCAACTATACAAGAAGGTGAAGCTTTTAATGCCATCTAATCTAATATGCCCATTATGGGATATGCTTTTTAATGCCATCTGATCTCTTTATTTCCATCAAAGCGACACGACAGTATGAAAAAATGACCAGATATTAGCACTAGCATTAGATCGCTAGTATTAGCAAGTTAGCATTAGCATTCAAACTTTAACATTGCTGTTTTTGCGTATATAAAGAAGGGTTAAGCTTTTATGCCATCTGATCTCTTATTTCCATTATAAGTAACACATACAATTTGAAAATGACCAGAAATTAGCACTAGCATTAGATCGCCAGCATTAGCAAGTTAGCATTAGCATTCAACTTTTAACTTGCTGTACTTGCATGTATACAAGATGGGTTAAGCTTTAATGCCATCTAATCTGATATTCCAATGAAGGGTTATGCTTAAATGCCATCTGATCTCTTATATGCATCATAGAGGACAAGTACAGTATGAAAATGACATGATATTAGCACTAGAATTAGATCGCTAGCATTAGCAAGTTAGCATTAGCATTCTAACTTAAACTTACTGTACTTGCATGTATACAAGAAGGGTTAAGCTTTAATGCCATCTTATCTAATATGCCTATGAAGGGTTATGCTTTAATGCCATCTGGTCTATTATTTCCATTATAGAGGACACGTACAGTATGAAAATGACCAGATATTAGCACTAGCATTAGATCGCTATCAAAAGCAAGTTAGCATTAGCATTCAAACTTAAACTTACTGTACTTGCATGTATCCAAGAAGGGTTAAGCTTTAATGCCATCTTATATGATATTCCCATGAAGGGTTATGCTTCAAAGACATCTGATCTCTTATATCCATCATAGATGACACGTAAAGTATGAAAATGACCAGATATTAGCACTAGCATTAGATCGCTAGCATTATCAAGTTAGCATTAGAATTCAAACTTAAACATTGCAGTACTTGCATTTATACAAGAAGGGTGTAGCTTGAATGCCATCTTATCTAATATTCCCATGAAGGGTTATGCTTTAATGCCATCTGATGTCTTATTTCCATTATAGAGGACAAATACAATATGAAAATGACCAGATATTAGCACTAGCATTAGATCGCTAGCATTACCAAGTTAGCATTAGCATTCAAACTAAAACTTACTGTACTTGCATGTGTACAAGAAAGGTTGCTTTTAATGGCATCTAATCTGTTATTCCAATGAAGGGTTATGCTTTAATGCCATCTGATCTCTTATATCCATCATAGAGGACACGTACAGTATGAAAATGACCAGATATTAGCACTAGCATTAGATCGTTAGCATTAGCAAGTTAGCATTAGCATTCAAACTTAATCTTACTGTACTTGCATTTATACAAGAAGGGTTAAGCTGTAATGCCATCTAATCTGATATTCCCATGAAGGGTTATGCTTTAATGCTATCTGATCTCTTATATCCATCATAGAGGACACGCACAGTATGAAAAATGACCAGATATTAGCACTAGCATTAGATCGCTAGAATTAGCAAGTTAGCATTAGCATTCAAACTTAAACTTACTGTACTTGCATGTATACAAGAAGGGTTAAGCTTTAATGCCATCTAATCTAATATGCCCATTATGGGATATGCTTTAATGCCATCTGATCTCTTATTTCCATCATAAAGGACACGTACAGTATGAAAATGACCAGATATTAGCACTAGCATTAGATCGCTAGTATTAGCAAGTTAGCATTAGCATTCAAACTTTAACATTGTTGTTTTTGCGTATATTAAGAGGGGTTAAGCTTTAATGTCATCTAACCTCATAATTCCATAAAAGGTGATGCTTTTATGCCATCTGATCTCTTACTTCCATTATAAGTAACACATACAGTTTGAAAATGAACAGAAATTAGCACAAACATTAGATCGCAAGCATTTGCAAGTTAGCATTAGCATTCAACCTTTAACTTGCTGTACTTGCATGTATAGAAGAAGGGTTAAGCTTTAATGCCATCGAATCCGATATTCCAATGAAGGGTTATGCTTAAATGCCATCTGATCTCTTATATGCATCATGGAGGACAAGTACAGTCTGAAAATGACCTGATATTAGCACTAGAATTAGATCGCTAGCATTAGCAAGTTAGCATTAGCATTCAAACTTAAACTTACTGTACTTGCATATATACAAGAAGGGTTATGCTTTAATGCCATCTGATCTCTTATATCCATCATAGAGGACACGTACAGTATGAAAATGACCAGATATAAGCACTAGCATTAGATCGTTAGCATTCGCAAGTTAGCATTAGCATTCAAACTTTAACATTGCTTTATTTGCATATATACAAGAAGGGTTAAGCTTTAATGCCATCTAATCTGATATTCCCATGAAGGGTTTTGCTTTAATGCCATCTGATCTCTATTTCCATTATAGAGGACACGTACAGTATGAAAATGACCAGATATTAGCACAAGAATTAGATCGCTAGCATTAGCAAGTTAGCATTAGCATTCAAGCTTAAACTTGCTGTACTTTCAACTATACAAGAAGGTGAAGCTTTAATGCCATCTAATCTAATATGCCCATTATGGGATATGCTTTAATGCCATCTGATCTCTTATTTCCATCATAAAGGACACGTACAGTATGAAAATGACCAGATATTAGCACTAGCATTAGATCGCTAGTATTAGCAAGTTAGCATTAGCATTCAAACTTTAACATTGCTGTTTTTGCATATATAAAGAAGGGTTAAGCTTTAATGCCATCTTATCTTATATGCCTATGAAGGGTTATGCTTTAATGCCATCTGGTCTCTTATTTCCATCATAAAGGACACGTACAGTATGAAAATGACCAGATATTAGCACTAGCATTAGATCGCTAGTATTAGCAAGTTAGCATTAACATTCAAACTTTAACATTGTTGTTTTTGCGTATATAAAGAGGGGTTAAGCTTTAATGTCATCTAACCTCATAATTCCATAAAAGGTGATGCTTTTATGCCATCTGATCTCTTACTTCCATTATAAGTAACACATACAGTTTGAAAATGAACAGAAATTAGCACAAGCATTAGATCGCAAGCATTTGCAAGATAGCATTAGCATTCAACCTTTAACTTGCTGTACTTGCACGTATAGAAGAAGGGTTAAGCTTTAATGCAATCGAATCCGATATTCCAATGAAGGGTTATGCTTAAATGCCATCTGATCTCTTATATTCAACTTGGAGGACAAGTACAGTCTGAAAATGACCTGATATTAGCACTAGAATTAGATCGCTAGCATTAGCAAGTTAGCATTAGCATTCAAACTTAAACTTACTGTACTTGCATATATACAAGAAGGGTTATGCTTTAATGCCATCTGATCTCTTATATCCATCATAGAGGACACGTACAGTATGAAAATGACCAGATATAAGCACTAGCATTAGATCGTTAGCATTCATGAAGTTAGCATTAGCATTCAAACTTTTAACATTGCTTTTATTTGCATATATACAAGAAGAGTTAAGCTTTAATGCCATGTAATCTGATATTCCCATGAAGGGTTATGCTTTAATGCCATCTGATCTATTATTTCCATTACAGAGGACACGTACAGTGTGAAAATGACCAGATTTTAGCACTAGAATTAGATCGCTAGCATTAGCAAGTTAGCATTAGCATTCAAGCTTAAACTTGCTGTACTTGCAACTATACAAGAAGGTGAAGCTTTAATGCCATCTAATCTAATATGCCCATTATGGGATATGCTTTAATGCCATCTGATCTCTTATTTCCATCATAAAGGACACGTACAGTATGAAAATGACCAGATATTAGCACTAGCATTAGATCGCTAGTATTAGCAAGTTAGCATTAGCATTCAAACTTTAACATTGCTGTTTTTGCATATATAAAGAAGGGTTAAGCTTTAATGCCATCTAACCTCATAATTCCATAAAAGGTGATGCTTTTATGCAATCTGATCTCTTATTTCCATTATAAGTAACACATACAGTTTGAAAATGACCAGAAATTAGCACTAGCATTAGATCGCTAGCATTAGCAAGTTAGCATTAGCATTCAACCTTTAACTTGCTATACTTGCATTTATACAAGAAGGGTTAAGCTTTAATGCCATCTAATCTGATATTCCAATGAAGGGTTATGCTTAAATGCCATCCGATCTCTTATATGCATCATAGAGGACAAGTACAGTATGAAAATGACCTGATATTAGCACTAGAAATTAGATCGCTAGCATTAGCAAGTTAGCATTAGCATTCAAACTTTAACATTGCAGTATTTGTAAAGATACAAGAAGGGTTAAGCTTTAATGCCATCTCTTCTAATATGCCTATGAAGGGTTATGCTTTAATGCCATCTGGTCTCTTATTTCCATTATAGAGGACACGTACAGAATGAAAATGACCAGATATTAGCACTAGCATTAGATCGCTAGCAATAGCAAGTTAGCATTAGCATTCAAACTTAAACTTACTGTACTTGCATGTATACAAGAAGGGTTAAGCTTTAATGCCATTTATCTGATATTCCCCATGAAGGGTTATGCTTAAAGCCATCTGATTCTTATATCCATCATAGATGACACGTAAAGAATGAAAATGAACAGATATTAGCACTAGCATTAGATCGCTAGCATTATCAAGTTAGCATTAGCATTCAAACATAAACATTGCAGAACTTCCATGTATACAAGAAGGGTGAAGCTTTAATGCCATCTTATCTGATATTCCCATGAAGGGTTATGCTTTAAAGCCATCTGATCTCTTATATCCATCATAGATGACACGTAAAGTATGAAAATGAACAGATATTAGCACTAGCATTAGATCGTTAGCATTATCAAGTTAGCATTAGCATTCAAACTTCAACTTACTGTACATGCATGTATTCAAGAAGGGTGAAGCTTTAATGCCATCTACTCTGATATTCCCATGAAGGGTTATGCTTTAATGCCATCTGATCTCTTCTATCCATCATAGAGGACACGTACAATTTGAAAATGATCAGATATTAGCACTAGCATTAGATCGCTAGCGTAAGCAAGTTAGCATTAGCATTCAAGCTTAAACTTGCTGTACTTGCAAGTATACAAGAAGGTGAAGCTTTAATGCCATCTAATCCTAATATGCCCATTATGGGATATGCTTTTAATGCCATCTTGATCTCTTATTTCGATCATAAAGGACACGTACAGAATGAAAATTACCAGATATTAGCAATAGCATTAGATCACTAGCATTAGCAAGTTAGCATTAGCATTCAAACTTTAATATTGCTGTATTCGCATATATACAAGAAGGGTGAAGCTTTGATGGAATCTAATCTTATATGCCAAGGAAGGGTTTTGCTTTAATGCCATCTGGTCTCTTATTTCCATTATAGAGGACACGTACAGTATGAAAATGACAAGATATTAGCACTAGCATTAGATCTTCTTAATAGCAAGTTAGCATGAGCATTCAAACTTAAACTTACTGTACTTGCATGTGTACAAGAAAAGGTTGCTTTTAATGCCATCTAATCTGATATTCCAATGAAGGGTTATGCTTTAATGCCATCTGATCTCTTATATCCATCATAGAGGACACGTACAGTATGAAAATGACCAGAAATCAGCACTAGCATTAGATCGTTAGCATTAGCAAGTTAGCATTAGAATTCAAACTTTAACATTGGTGTATTTGCAGATATACATGAAGGGTTATCGTTAATGCCATCTGAAGGATTTATATCCATCATAGTGGACACGCTAGTTTGAAAATGACCAGATATTAGCACTAGCATTAAATCGCTAGCATTAGCAAGTTAGCATTAGCATTCAACCTTAAACTTGCTGTACTTGCATGTATACAAGAAGGGTTAAGCTTTAATGTCATCTAATCTGATATTCCAATGAAGGGTTATGCTTTAATGCCATCTGATCTTTATATCCATCATAGAGACACGTGCAGCATGAAAATGACCAGATATTAGCACTAGCATTAGATCGTTAGCATTCGCAAGTTAGCATTAGCATTCAAACTTTAACATTGCTGTATTTGCATATATACAAGAAGGGTTAAGCTTTTTAATGCCATCTAATCTGATATTCCCTATGAAGGGTTATGCTTTTTAATGCCATCTGATCTTATTTCCATTACAGAGGACACGCACAGTATGAAAAAAGACCAGATATTTGCACTAGAATTAGATCGCTAGCATTAGCAAGTTTGCATTAGCATTCTAGCTTAAACTTGCTGTACTTGCAACTATACAGAAGGTGAAGCTTTAATGCCATCTAATCTAATATGCCCATTATGGGATATGCTTTAATGGCATCTGATCTCTTTATTTCCATCATAAAGGACACGACAGTATGAAAATGACCAGATATTAGCAATAGCATTAGATCGCTAGTATTAGCAAGTTAGCATTAGCATTCAAACTTTAACATTGCTGTTTTTATATATAAAGAAGCGGTTAAGCTTTTTAATGCCATCTTACCTCATAATTCATAAAGGTGATGCTTTTTATGCCATCTGGATCTCTTATTTTCCATTATAAGTAACACATACAGTTTGAAAATGACCAGAAATTAGCACAAGCATTAGATCGCTAGCATTAGCATGTTAGCATTAGCATTCAACCTTTTTAACTTGCTGTACTTGCATGTATACAAGAAGGTTAAGCTTTTTAATGCCATCTAATCTGATATTCCAATGAAGGGTTATGCTTAAATGCCATCTGATCTCTTATATGCATCATAGAGGACAAGTACAGTATGAAAATGAAATGATATTAGCACTAGAATTAGATCGCTATCATTAGCAAGTTAGCATTAGCATTCAAACTTTAACATTGCAGTATTTGTATATATACAAGAAGGGTAAAGCTTTAATGCCATCTTATCTAATATGCCTATGAAGGGTAATGCTTTAATGCCATCTGGTCTCTTATTTCCATTATAGAGGACACGTACAGTATGAAAATGACCAGATATTAGCACTAGCATTAGATCGCTATCAATAGCAAGTTAGCATTAGCATTCAAACCTCAACTTACTGTACTTGCATGTATACAAGAAGGGTTAAGCTTTAATGCCATCTTATCTGATATTCCCATGAAGGGGTTATGTGCTTTAAAGCCATCTGATTCTTATATCCTTCTTAGATGACCGTGAAAGTATGAAAAATGACCAGATATTAGCACTAGCATTAGATCGCTAGCATTATCAAGTTAGCATTAGAATTCAAACTTAAACATTGCAGTACTTGCATTTTATACAAGAGGGTGTAGCTTGAATGCCATCTAATCTAATATGCCCTTGAAGGGTTATGCTTAATGCCATCTGATCTCTTATTTCCATTATAGAGGACACATACAATATGAAAAATGACTAGATATTAGCACTAGCATTAGATCGCTAGCATTAGCAAGTTAGCATTAGCATTCAAACTTAAACTTACTGTACTTGCATGTATACAAGAAGGGTTAAGCTTTAATGCCATCTTATCTGTTATTCCCATGAAGGGTTATGCTTTAATGCTATCTGATCTCTTATATCCATCATAGAGGACACGTACAGTCTGAAAATGACCAGATCTCAGCACTGGCATTAGATCGCTAGCATTATCAAGTTAGCATTAGCATTCAAGCTTAAACATTGCAGAACTTGCATGTATACAAGAAGGGTGAAGCTTTAATGCCATCTAATCTAATATGCCCATGAAGGGCTATGCTTTAATGCCATCTGATCTCTTATTTCCATTATAGAGGACACATTAAGTATGAAAATGACCAGATATTAGCATTAGCATTAGATCGCTAGCATTATCAAGTTAGCATTAGCATTCAACCTTAAACATTGCAGTACTTGCATGTATACAAGAAGGGTTAAGAATAAATGACATCTAATCTGATATTCCAATGAAGGGTTATGTTTTAATGCCATCTGATCTCTTATATGCATCATAGAGGACAAGTACAGTATGAAAATGACCTGATATTAACACTGGCATTAGATCGCTAGCATTAGCAAGTTAGCATTAGCATTCAAAATTAAACTTACTGTCCTTGCATGTATACAAGAAGGTTAAGCTTTAAAGACATCTTATCTGATATTCCCATGAAGGGTTATGCTTTAAAAGCCATCTGATCTCTTATATCCATCATAGATGACACGAAAGGTATGAAAAATGACCAGATATTAGCACTAGCATTAGATCGCTCTAGCATTATCAAGTTAGCATTAGAATTCAAACTTAAACATTGCAGTACTTGCATGTATACAAGAAGAATGAAGCTTTAATGCCATCTAATCTAATATTCCCTTGAAGGGTAATGCTTAATGCCATCTGATGTCTTATTTCCATTATAGAGGACAAATACAAGATGAAAATGACCAGTTATTAGCACTAGCATTAGATCGCTAGCATTAGCAAGTTAGCATTAGCATTCAAACTAAAACTTACTGTACTTGCATGTTTCCAAGAAAGGTTAAGCTTTAATGCCATCTAATCTGATATTCCCATGAAGGGTTATGCTTTAATGCTATCTGATCTCTTATATCCATCATAGAGGACACGTTCAGTTTGAAAATGAACAGAAATTAGCACAAGCATTAGATCGCAAGCATTTGCAAGTTAGCATTAGCATTCAACCTTTAACTTGCTGTACTTGCATGTATAGAAGAAGGGTTAAGCTTTAATGCCATCTAATCTGATATTCCAATGAAGGGTTATGCTTAAATGCCATCTGATCTCTTATATGCATCATAGAGGACAAGTACTGTATGAAAATGACCTGATATTAGCACTAGAATTAGAACGCTAGCATTAACAAGTTAGCAATAGCATTCAAACTTTAACATTGCAGTATTTGTATATATACAAGAAGGCTGAAGCTTTAATGCCATCTTATCTAATATGCCTATGAAGGGTTATGCTTTAATACCATCTGATCTCTTATTTCCATTATAGAGGACACGTACAGTATGAAAATGACCAGATATTAGCACTAGCATTAGATCGCTAGCATTCGCAAGTTAGCATTAGCATTCAAACTTAAACTTGCTGTAGTTGCATGTATACAAGAAGGGTAAAGCTTTAATGCAATCTAAACCGATATTCCCCATGAAGGATTATGCTTTAAAGCCATCTGATCTCTTATATCCATCATCGATGACACGCATTACAGTATGAAAAATGACCAGATATTAGCACTAGCATTGATCGCTAGCATTATCAAGTTAGCATTAGCATTCAAACTTAAACATTGCAGAACTTGCATGTATAAAAGAAGGGTGAAGCTTTAATGCCATGTAATCTATTATGCCCATGAAGGGTTATGCTTTTAATGCCATCTGATCTCTTATTTCCATTATAGAGGACACATTCAGTATGAAAAATGACCAGATATTAGCATTAGCATTAGATCGCTAGCATTAGCAAAGTTAGCATTAGAATTCAACCTTAAACATTGCAGTACTTGCGTGTATACAAGAAGGGTTAAGCTTTAATGACATCTAATCTGATATTCCAATGAAGGGTTATGTTTTAATGCCATTTGATCTCTTAAATGCATCATAGAGGACAAGTACAGAATGAAAATCACCTGATATTAACACTAACATTAGATCGCTAGCATTAGCAAGTTAGCATTAGCATTCAAACTTAAACTTGCTGTAGTTGCATGTATACAAGAAGGGTAAAGCTTTAATGCAATCTAAACCGATATTCCCATGAAGGATTATGCTTTAAAGCCATCTGATCTCTTATATCCATCATCGATGACACGTACAGTATGAAAATGACCAGATATTAGCACTAGCATTGGATCGCAAGCATTATCAAGTTAGCATTAGCATTCAAACTTAAACATTGCAGAACTTGCATGTATAAAAGAAGGGTGAAGCTTTAATGCCATGTAATCTATTATGCCCATGAAGGGTTATGCTTTAATGCCATCTGATCTCTTATTTCCATTATAGAGGACACATTCAGTATGAAAATGACCAGATATTAGCATTAGCATTAGATCGCTAGCATTAGCAAGTTAGCATTAGAATTCAACCTTAAACATTGCAGTACTTGCGTATATACAAGAAGGGTTAAGCTTTAATGACATCTAATCTGATATTCCAATGAAGGGTTATGTTTTAATGCCATTTGATCTCTTAAATGCATCATAGAGGACAAGTACAGAATGAAAATCACCTGATATTAACACTAACATTAGATCGCTAGCATTAGCAAGTTAGCTTTAGCATTCAAACTTTAATATTGCTGTATTTGCATATATACAAGAAGGGTGAAGCTTTAATGGAATCTAATCTAATCTGCCAATGAAGGGTTATGCTTTAATGCCATCTGGTCTCTTATTTCCATTATAGAGGACACGTACAGTATGAAAATGACCAGATATTAGCACAAGCATTAGATCGCTAGCAATAGCAAGTTAGCATTAGCATTCAAACTTAAAATTGCTGTAGGTGCATGTATACAAGAAGGGTAAAGCTTTAATGCAATCTAAACCGATATTCCCATGAAGGGTTATGCTTTAAAGCCATCTGATATCTTATATCCATCATCGATGACACGGACAGTATGAAAATGACCAGATATTAGCACAAGCATTAGATCGATAGCATTCGCCAGTTAGCATTAGCATTCAAACTTTAACATTGCTGTATTTGCATATATACAAGAAAGTTTAAGCTTCAATGCCATCTAATCTGATATTCCCATGAAGGGTTATGCTTTAATGCCATCTGATCTCTTATTTCCATTATAGAGGACACGTACAGTATGAAAATGACCAGATATTAGCACTAGAATTAGATCGCGAGCATTAGCAAGTTAGCATTAGCATACAAACTTTAACATTGCAGTTTTTGTATATATACAAGAAGGGTTAAGCTTTAATGCCATCTTATCTAATATGCCTAAGAAGGGTTATGCTTTAATGACATCTGGTCTCTTATTTCCATTATAGAGGACACGTACAGTATGAAAATGACCAGATATTAGCACTAGCATTAGATCGCTAGCAATAGCAAGTTAGCATTAGCATTCAAAATTAAACTTACTGTACTTGCATGTATACAAGAAGGGTTAAGCTTTAATGCCATCTTATCTGATATTCCCATGAAGGGTTATGCTTTAAAGCCATCTGATCTCTTATATCCATCATAGATGACACGTAAAGAATGAAAATGACCAGATATTAGCACTAGCATTAGATCGCTAGCATTATCAAGTTAGCATTAGCATTCAACCTTAAACATTGCAGTACTTGTGTGAATACAAGAAGGGTTAAGCTTTAATGCCATCTTATCTGATATTCCCATGAAGGGTTATGCTTTAAAGCCATCTGATCTCTTATATCCATCATAGAGGACACGTACAGTATGAAAATGACCAGATATTAGCACTAGCATTAGATCGTTAGCATTCGCAAGTTAGCATTAGCATTCAAACTTTAACATTGCTGTATTTGCAAATATACAAGAAGGGTTAAGCTTTAATGCGAACTAATCTGATAATCCCATGAAGGGTTATGCTTTAATGCCATCTGATCTCTTATATCCATCATAGAGGACACGTACAGTATGAAAATGACCAGATATTAGCACTAGCATTAGATCGTTAGCATTAGCAAGTTAGCATTAGCATTCAAACTTCAACTTACTGTACATGCAAGTATACAAGAGGTGAAGCTTTAATGCCATCTAATCTGATATTCCCATGAAGGGTTATGCTTAATGCCATCTGATCTCTTATATCCATCATAGAGGACACGCACAGTTTAAAAATGACCAGATATTAGCACTAGCATTAGATCGCTAGCGTAAGCAAGTTAGCATTAGCATTCAAGCTTAAACTTTCTGTACTTGCAAGTATACAAGAAGGTGACGCTTTAATGTCATCTAATCTAATATGCACATTATGGGATATGCTTTTATGCCATCTGATCTCTTATTTCCATCATAAAGGACACTTACAGTATGAAAATGACCAGATATTAGCACTAGCGTTAGATCGCTAGTATTAGCAAGTTAGCATTAGCATTCAAAATTTAACATTGCTGTTTTTGCGTATATAAAGAAGGCTTAAGCTAAAATGCCATCTAACCTCATAATTCCATAAAAGGTGATGCTTTTATGCCATCTGATCTCTTATTTCCATTATAGGTAACACATACAGTTTGAAAATGACCAGATATTAGCACTAGCATTAGATCGCTAGCATTAGCAAGTTAGCATTAGCATTCAACCTTTAACTTGCTGTACTTGCATGTATACAAGAAGGCGAAGCTTTAATGCCATCTAATCTGATATTCCAATGAAGGGTTATGCTTAAATGCCATCTGATCTCTAATATGCATCATAGAGGACAAGTACAGTATGAAAAGGACCTTATATTAGCACTAGAAGTAGATCGCTAGCATTAGCAAGTTAGCATTAGCATTCAAACTAAAACTTACTGTACTTGCATGTATACAAGAAGGGTTAAGCTGTAATGCCATCTAATCTGATATTCCCATGAAGGGTAATGCTTTAATGCCATCTGATCTCTTATATCCATCATAGAGGACACGTACAGTATGAAAATGACCAGATATTAGCACTAGCATCAGATCGTTAGCATTCGCAAGTTAGCATTAGCATTCAAACTTTAACATTGCTGTTTTTGCGTATAAAAAGAAGGGTTAAGCTTTAATGCCATCTAACCTCATAATTCCATAAAAGGTGATGCTTTTATTGCATCTGATTTCTTATTTCCATTATAAGTAACACATACAGTTTGAAAATGTCCAGAAATTAGCACTAGCATTAGATCGCCAGAATTAGCAAGTTAGCATTAGCATTCAACCGTTAACTTGCTGTACTTGCATGAATACAAGAAGCGATAAGCTTTAATGCCATCTAATCTGATATTCCAATGAAGGGTTATGCTTAAATGCCATCTGATCTCTTATATGCATCATAGAGGACAAGTACTGTATGAAAATGACCTGATATTAGCACTAGAATTAGAACGCTAGCATTAGCAAGTTAGCAATAGCATTCAAACTTTAACATTGCAGTATTTGTATATATACAAGAAGGGTGAAGCTTTAATGCCATCTTATCTAATATGCCTATGAAGGGTTATGCTTTAATACCATCTGATCTCTTATTTCCATTATAGAGGACACGTACAGCATGAAAATGACCAGATATTAGCACTAGCATTAGATCGCTAGCATTAGCAAGTTAGCATTAGCATTCAAACTTAAACTTGCTGTAGTTGCATGTATACAAGAAGGGTAAAGCTTTAATGCAATCTAAACCGATATTCCCATGAAGGATTATGCTTTAAAGCCATCTGATCTCTTATATCCATCATCGATGACACGTACAGTATGAAAATGACCAGATATTAGAACTAGCATTGGATCGCAAGCATTATCAAGTTAGCATTAGCATTCAAACTTAAACATTGCAGAACTTGCATGTATACAAGAAGGGTGAAGCTTTAATGCCATGTAATCTATTATGCCCATGAAGGGTTATGCTTTGATGCCATCTGATCTCTTATTTCCATTATAGAGGACACATTCAGTATGAAAATGACCAGATATTAGCATTAGCATTAGATCGCTAGCATTAGCAAGTTAGCATTAGAATTCAAACTTAAACATTGCAGTACTTGCAGTATATACAAGAAGGGTTGAAGCTTTAATGACATCTAATCTGATATGACAATGAAGGGTTATGTTTTCATGCCATTTGATCTCTTAAATGCATCATAGAGGACAAGTACAGAATGAAAATGACCTGATATTAACACTAACATTAGATCGCTAGCATTAGCAAGTTAGCATCAGCATTCAAACTTTAATATTGCTGTATTTGCATATATACAAGAAGGGTGAAGCTTTAATGCCATCTAATCTAATATGCCAATGAAGGGTTATGCTTTAATGCCATCTGGTCTCTTATTTCCATTATAGAGGACATGTACAGGATGAAAATGACCAGATATTAGCACAAGCATTAGATCGCTAGCATTAGAAAGTTAGCATTAGCATTCAAACTTAAACATTGCTGTAGGTGCATGTATACAAGAAGATTAAAGCTTTAATGCAATCTAAACTAATATTCCTATGAAGGGTTATGCTTTAAAGCCATCTGATCTCTTATATCCATCATCGAGGACACACGCACAGTATGAAAATGACCAGATATTAGCACTAACATTAGATCGCTAGCATTATCAAGTTACATTAGCATTCAAAATTAAACATTGCAGAACTTGCATGTATACAAGAAGGGTTGAAGCTTTTTAATGCCATCTAATCTAATATGCCCATTATGGATATGCTTTAATGCCATCTGATCTCTTATTTCCATCATAAAGGACACGTACAGTATGAAAATGACCAGATATAAGCATTAGCTTTAGATCGCTAGCATTAGCAAGTTAGCATTTGCATTCAACCTTAAACATTTCAGTACTTGGGTTTATACAAGAAGGGTTAAGCTTTCATGACATCTAATCTGATATTCCAATGAAGGGTTATGTTTTAATGCCATCTGATCTCTTAGATGCATCATAGAGGACAAGTACAGTATGAAAATGACCTGATATTAACACTAACATTAGATCGCTAGCATTAGCAAGTTAGCATTAGCATTCAACCTTAAACTTGCTGTACTTGCATGTATCCAAGAAGGGTTAAGCTTTAATGCCATCTAATCTGATATTCCAATGAAGGGTTATGCTTTAATGACATCTGATCTCTTATATGCATCATAGACGACAAGTACAGCATGAAAATGACCTGATATTAGCACTAGCATTAGATCGTTAGCATTAGAAAGTTAGCATTGGCATTCAAACTATAAAATTGCTGTATTTGCATATATACAAGAACGGTTAAGCTTTAATGAAATCTAAACCGATATTCCCATGAACGGTTATGCTTTAATGCCATCTGATCTCTTATATCCATAATTGATGACACGTACAGTATGAAAATTACCAGATATTAGCATTAGCATTAGATCGCTAGCATTAGCAAGTAAGCATTAGCATTCAAACTTAAACATTGCAGTACTTGCGTGTATACAATAAGGGTTAAGCTTTAATGACATCTAATCTGATATTCCAATGAAGGGTTATGTTTTAATGCCATCTGATCTCTTATATGCATCATAGAGGACAAGTACAGTATGAAAATGACCTGATATTAACACAAACATTAGATCGCTAGCATTAGCAAGTTAGCTTTAGCATTCAAACTTTAATATTGCTGTATTTGCATATATACAAGAAGGGTGAAGCTTTAATTGAATCTAATTTAATATGCCAATAAAGGGTAATGCTTTAATGCCATCTGGTCTCTTATTTCCATTATAGAGGACACGTACAGTATGAAAATGACCAGATATTAGCACTAGCATTAGATCGCTAGCAATAGCACGTTAGCATTAGAATTCAAACTTAAACTTACTGTACTTGCATGTATACAAGAAGGGTTAAGCTTTAATGGCATCTTATCTGATATTCCCATGAAGGGTTATGCTTCAAAACGCCATCTGATCTCTTATATCCATCATAGATGACAAGTAAAGTATGAAAATGACCAGATATTAGCACTAGCATTAGAGCGCTAGCATTAGCAAGTTAGCATTAGCATTCAAACTTAAACTTACTGGACTTGCATGTATACAAGAAGGGTTAAGTTTTAATGCCATCTAATCTGATATTCCAATGAAGGGTTATGCTTTATTGCCATCTGATCTCTTATATGCATCATAGAGGACAAGTACAGTATGAAAATGACCTGATATTAGCACTAGAATTAGATCGCTAGCATTAGCAAGTTAGCATTAGCATTCAAACTTTAACATTGCAGTATTTGTATTTATACAAGAAGGGTTAAGCTTTAATGCCGTCTTATATAATATCCCTATGAAGGGTTATGCTTTAATACCATCTGATCTCTTATTTCCATTAAAGAGGACACGTACAGTATGAAAATGACCAGATATTAGCACTAGCTTTAGATCGCTAGCATTAGCAAGTTAGCATTAGCATTCAAACTTAAACTTAATGTACTTGCATGTAAAAAGAAGGGTTAAGCTGTAATGCCATCTAATCTGATATTCCCATGAAGGGTTATGCTTTAATGCCATCTGATCTCTTATATCCATCATAGAGGACACGTACAGTATGAAAATGACCAGATATTAGCACTAGCATTAGATCGTTAGCATTCACCAAGTTAGCATTAGCATTCAAACTTTAACATTGCTGTATTTGCATATATACAAGAAGGGTTAAGCTTTAATGCCATCTAATCTGATAATCCCAAGAAGGGTTATGCTTTAATGGCATCTGATCTCTTATATCCATCATAGAGGATACGTACAGTATGAAAATGACCTGATATTAGCACTAGAATTAGAACGCTAGCATTAGCAAGTTAGCAATAGCATTCAAACTTTAACATTGCAGTATTTGTTTATATACAAGAAGGGTTAAGCTTTAATGCCATCTAATCTAATAATGCCTATGAAGGGGTATGCTTTTAATACCATCTGATCTCTTATTTCCATTATAGAGGACGCATGACAGTTGAAAAATGACCAGATATTAGCACTAACATTAGATCGCTAGCATTGCAAATTTAGCATTAGCATTCAAAACTTAAACTTGCAGAACTTGCATGTATACAAGAAGGGTGAAGCTTTTAATGCCATCTAATCTAATATGCCCATTATGGGATATGCTTTAATGCCATCTGATCTCTTATTTCCATCATAAAGGACACGTACAGTATGAAAATGACCAGATATTAGCATTAGCATTAGATCGCTAGCATTAGCAAGTTAGCATTAGCATTCAAACTTAAACATTGCAGAACTTGCATGTATGCCAAGAAGGGTGAAGCTTTAATGCCATCTAATCTAATATGCCCATGAAGGGATATGCTTTAATGCCATCCTGATCTCTTATTTCCATTATAGAGGACACATTCAGTATGAAAATGACCAGATATTAGCATTAGCATTAGATCGCTAGCATTAGCAAAGTTAGCATTAGCATTCAACCTTAAACATTTCAGTACTTGCATTTATACAAGAAGGGTTAAGCTTTAATGACATCTAATCTGATATTCCAATGAAGGGTTATGTTTTTAATGCCATCTGTTCTCTTAGATGCATCATAGAGGACAAGTACAGTATGAAAAATGACCAGATATTAACACTAACATTAGATCGCTAGCATTATCAGGTTAGCATTAGCATTCAAACTTAAACTTGCTGTACTTGCATGTATCCAAGAAGGGTTAAGCTTTTAATGACATCTAATCTGATATTCCAATGAAGGGTTATGCTTTAATGCCATCTGATCTCTTATATGCATCAAAGAGGACACTTACAGTATGAAAATGACCTGATATTAGCACTAGCATTAGATGAATTAGCATTAGCAAGTTAGCATTAGCATTCAAACTATAACATTGCTGTATTTGCATATATACAAGAAGGATTAAGCTTTTAATACCATCTAATTTATTCCAATGAAAATCTTTAAACATCTGATATTCCCATAGGAGGAAGACAGTATGAAAATGCTTTTAATGACATCTGATCATTCTTTTATATCTGTATTTGCATATTGATGACACATTAATATGCCAATGAAGTATGAAAATTACTCAGAATATGGGGATAAAATGTATTAGATTAGATCGCTAGCATTTTAAGTTAAGCATTAGCATTTATCTTAAACAAGCCATACAAGAAGGGTTGCAGGGTTATGCTTTAAAGCCATCTGATCCTCTTATATCCAATAGAGACGTACTTACAGTATAAGATATTAGCACTACCATTAGATTGCTAGCATTATCAAGTTAGCATTAAATTCAAACTTAAAGTACTTGCATTTATACAAGAAGGGTTTTAATGCATCTAATCTAATATTCCAATGAAGGGTTATGCTTTAATGCCATCTGATCTCATCCATTAGAGGACAAGTACAGTATGAAAATGACCTGATATTAACACAAACATTAGATCGCTAGCATTAGCAAGTTAGCTTTAGCATTCAAACTTTAATATTGCTGTATTTGCATATATACAAGAAGGGTGAAGCTTTAATGGAATCTAATCTAATATGCCAATAAAGGGTTATGCTTTAATGCCATCTGATCTCTTATTTCCATTATAGAGGATAAGTATAGTATGAAAATGTCCAGATATTAGCACTAGCATTAGATCGCTAGCAATAGCAAGTTAGCATTAGCATTCAAACTTAAACTTACTGTAATTGCATGTATACAAGAAGGGTTAAGCTTTAATGCCATCTTATCTGATATTCCCATGAAGGGTTATGCTTCAAAACGCCATCTGATCTCTTATATCCATCATAGATGACAAGAAAAGTATGAAAATGACCAGATATTAGCACTACCATTAGACCGCTAGCATTATCAAGTTAGCATTAGAATTCAAACTTGAACATTGCAGTACTTGCATGTATACAAGAAGGGTGAAGCTTTTAATACCATCTAATCTAATATGCCATTGAAGGGTTATGCTTTAATGCCATCTGATCTTTTTATTTCCATTATAGAGGACACATACAATATGAAAATGACCAGATATTAGCACTAGCATTAGATCGCTAGCATTAGCAAGTTAGCATTAGCATTCAAACTTAAACTTACTGTACTTTCATGTGTACAAGAAGGGTTAAGCTTTAATGCCATCAAATCTGATATTCCAATGAAGGGTTCTGCTTTTAATGCCATCTGATCTCTTATATCCATCATAGAGGACACGACAGTATGAAAAATGACCAGATATTAGCACTAGCATTAGATCGCTAGCATTAGCAAAAGTTAGCATTAACATTCATTAAACTTGCTGTTCTTGCATGTATACAAGAAGGGTTGCTTTAATGCCATCTAATCTGATATTCCAATGAAGGGTTATGCTTTAATGACATCTGATCTCTTATATGCATCATAGAGGACAAGTACAGTATGAAAATGACCTAATTTAGCACTAGCATTAGACCGTTAGCATTATCAAAGTTAGCATTAGCATTCAAACTATAACATTGCTGTATTTGTATATACAAGATGGGGTACAGCTTTTAATGCCATCTAATCTAATATGCCCATGAAGGGTTATGCTTTCATGCCATCTGATCTTTTATTTCCATGATAGAGGACACATACAGTATGAAAATGACCAGATTTTAGCACTAGCATTAGATCGTTAGCATTAGCAAGTACGCATTAGCATTCAAACTTAAACTTACTGTACTTGCATGTATGCAAGAAAGGTTAGCTTTAATGCCATCAAATCTGATATTCCCATGAAGAGGTGCTTTTATGCGATTTGAACTCTTATATCCATCATAGAGGACACGTACAGTATGAAAATGACCAGATATTAGCACTAGCATTAGATCGCTAGCATTAGCAAGTTAGCATTGACATTCAACCTTAAACTTGCTGTACTTGAATGTATACAAGAAGGGTTAAGCTTTAATGCCATCAAAATCTGATATTCCAATGAAGGGTTATGCTTTAATAACATTTGAACTCTTATATGCATCATAGAGGACAAGTACAGTATGAAAATGACCTGATATTACCATTAGCATTAGACAGTTAGCATTATCAAGTTAGCATTAGCATTCAAACTATAACATTGCTGTATTTGCATATATACAAGAAGGGGTACAGCTTAATGCCATCTAATATAATATGCCCATGAAGGGTTATTCTTTAATGCCATCTGATCTTTTATTTCCATGATAGAGGACACATATAGTATGAAAATGACCAGATATTAGCACTAGCATTAGATCGCTAACATTAGCAAGTTAGCATTAGCATTCAAACTTAAACTTACTGTACTTGCATGTTTACAAGAAGGGTTGCTTTAATGCCATCTAATCTGATATTCCAATGAAGGGTTATGTTTTAATGCCATCTGATCTCTTATATCCATCTTAGAGGACACGTACAGTATGAAAATGACCAGATATTAGCACTAGCATTAGATCGTTAGCATTAGAAAGTTAGCATTAGCATTCAAACTTAAACATTGCTGTATTTTCATATATACAAGAAGGGTTAAGCTTATTTAATGCCATCAGTATGAAAATCTGATATTCCCATGTAAAAGTTTTTAGGTTATGCTTTTTGCCATTTGAACTCTTATATCCATTATAGAGGACACGGTTTATACTTAATGGTATGAAAATGACCAGATATTACCAAAAGCATTAGATTACTAGCCAAGTTAGCTTTAGCATTCAAACTTAAAACATTTTTTATTTTGCATGTATACAAGAAGGTGAAGCTTTAATGCCATCTAATATGATAGACGCGGTTTTATTCTTTAATGGCATCTGATCTCTTATTTCCATCATAGAGGAGAAGTACAGTATAAAATGACCAGATATTAGCACTAGCATTAGATCGCTAGCATTATCAAGTTAGCATTAGCATTCAAACTTAAACATTGCAGAACTTGCATGTATACAAGAAGGGTGAAGCTTTAATGCCATCTAATCTCATATTCAATGAAGGGTTATGTTTTGATGCCATCTGATCTCTTATATCCATCATAGAGGACACATACAGTATGAAAATGACCAGATATTACCACTAGCATTAGATCGTTAGCATTAGAAAGTTAGCATTAGCATTCAAACTTTATACATTGCTAATATGCATGTAGGGTTATTTAATATTTGCATATGTACAAGAAGTATGAAAATGGGCATTAGATTAGCATTAGCAAGTTAGCATTAGTATCTATTCAAACTTCTTATGCTTTATGCTTTAATGCCATCTGATCTCTTATATATCCATCATAGAGGACACATACAGTATGAAAATGACCAGATATTACCACTAGCATTAGATCGTTAGCATTAGCAAGTTAGCATTAGCATTCAAACTTAAACTTACTGTACTTGCATGGAAAATACAAGAAGCATTAAGCTTTAATGCCATCTAATCTGATATTCCAATGAAGGGTGAATATGCTTTAATGACATCTGATCTCTTATATCCATCATAGATGACACATACAGTTTGAAAATGACCAGATATTAGCACTAGCATTAGATCGTTAGCATTCATTAGCATTCAAAGTTAGCATTAGCATTACAAGAAAAACTATAACATTGATCTATTTGCATATATAAAAAGAAGATTGAAGCATTTTAATGCCATCTAATCTAAAATATCCCCATGAAGGGTTATGCTTTAATGCCATCTGATCTCTTATTTCCATTATAGAGGACACATACAGTATGAAAATGACCAGATATTAGCACTAGCATTAGATCACTAGCATTATCAAGTTTGCATTAGCATTCAAACTTAAAACTTAGCATTGTACTTGCATGTATACAAGAAGGGTAAAAGCTTTAATGCCATCTAATCTGATATTTCCATGAAGGGTTATGCTTTAATGCCATCTGATCTCTTATATCCATCATAGACGACACGTACACTATGAAAATGATCAGATATTAGCACTAGCATTAGATCGTTAGCATTCGCAAGTTAGCATTAGCATTCGAACTTTAACATTGCTGTATTTGCATATATACAAGAACGGTTAAGCTTTCATGACATCAAATCTGATATTCCCATAAAGGGTTATGCTTAATGCCATCTGATCTCTTATATCCAACATAGAGGACACGAACAGTATGAAAATGACCAGATATTAGCACTAGCATTAGATCTTTAGCATTAGCAAGTTAGCATTAGCATTCAAACTTAAACTTACTGTACTTGCCTGTATACAAGAAGGGTTAAGCTTTAATGCCATCAAATCTGATATTCCCATGAAGGGGTATGCTTTAATGCGATTTGATCTCTTATATCCATCATAGAGGACACGTACAGTATGAAAATGACCAGATATTACGACAAGCATTAGATTGCTAGCATTACCAAGTTAGCTTTAGCATTCAAGCTTAAACTTGCTGTACTTGCATGTATACAAGAAGGGTTAAGCTTTAATGGCATCTAATATAATATGCCGATGAAAGGTTATTCTTTAATGGCATCTGATCTTTTATTTCCATCATACAGGACACGTACAGTATGAAAATGACCAGATATTAGCACTCGCATTAGATCGCTAGCATTAGCAAGTTAGAATTAGCATTCAAACTTAAACTTACTGTACTTGCATGTATACAAGAAGGGTGAAGCTTTAATGCCATCTAATCTGATATTCCCATGAAGGGTAATGCTTTAAAGCCATCTGATTTCTTATATCCATCATAGAGGACAAGTACAGTATGAAAATGACCAGATATTAGCACTAGCATTAGATCGCTAGCAATATCAAGTTAGCATTAGCATTCAAACTTAAACATTGCAGAACTTGCATGTATACAAGAAAGGTGAAGCTTTAATGCAATCAAATCTAATATGCCCATGAAGGGTTATGCTTTAATGCCATCTGATCTCTTATATCCATCATAGAGGACACGTACAGTATGAAAATAACCAGATATTAGCACTAGCATTAGATCCTTAGCATTAGCAAGTTTTTATTAGCATTGAAATTTAAACTTACTGTACTTGCATGTATACAAGAAGGGTTAAGCTTTAATGGCATCAAATCTGATATTCCCATGAAGGGTTATGCTTTAATGCCATCTGATCTCTTATATCCATCATAGAGCACACGTACAGTTTGAAAA
This sequence comes from Gymnothorax javanicus, assembly GCA_029692085.1. NCBI lineage: Eukaryota > Metazoa > Chordata > Actinopteri > Anguilliformes > Muraenidae > Gymnothorax > Gymnothorax javanicus. The sequence goes on along the minus strand of CM056200.1, from coordinate 14,562,146 downwards.
TGACCAGATATTAGCACTAGCATTAGATTGCTCGCCTTAGCAAGTTAGCATTAGCATTCAAGCTTAAACTTGCATGACTTGCAAGTATACAAGAAGATGAAGCTTTAATGCCATCTAATCTGATATTCCCATGAAGGGATATGCTTTAATGCAATCTGATCTCTTATTTCCATCATAAAGGAAACATACAGTATGAAAATGACCAGATATTAGCACTAGCATTAGAACGCTAGTATAAGCAAGTTAGCATTAGCATTCAAACTTTAACATTGCTGTTTATGCGTATATAAAGAAGGGTTAAGCTTTAATGACATCTTACCTCATAATCACATGAAAGGTGATGCTTTAATGCCATCTGATCTCTTATTTCCATTATAAATAACACATTCAGTTTGAAAATGACCAGAAATTAGCACTAACATTAAATCGCTAGCATTAGCAAGTTAGCATTAGCATTCAACCTTAAACTTGCTGTACTTGCATGTATACAAGAAGGGTTAAACTTTAATGGCATCTAATCTGATATTCCAATGAAGGGTTATGCTTAAATGCCATCTGATTTCTTATATGCATCATAGAGGACAAGTACAGTATGAAAATGACCAGATATTAGCACTAGCATTAGATCGCTAGCAGTATCAAGTTAGCATTAGCATTCAAACTTAAACATTGTAGAACTTGCATGTATAAAAGTAGGGTTAAGCTTTAATGCCATCTAATCTAATATGCCCATGAAGGGTTATGCTTTAATGCCATCTGATCTCTTATATCCATCATAGAGGACACGTACAGTATGAAAATGACCAGATATTAGCACTAGCATTAGATCGTTAGCATTAGCAAGTTAACATTAGCATTCAAACTTTAACATTGCTGTATTTGCATATATACAAGAAGGCTTCTGCTTTAATGCCATCTGATCTCTTATTTCCATTATAAATAACACACACAGTTTGAAAATGACCAGAAATTAGCACTACCATTATATCGCTAGCATTAGCAAGTTAGCATTAGCATTCAAACTTAAACTTGCTGTACATGCATGTATACAAGAAGGGTTAAGCTTTAATGGCATCTAATCTGATATTCCAATGAAGGGTTAAGCTTAAATGCCATCTGATTTCTTATATCCATCATACAGGACAAGTACAGTATGAAAATGACCAGATATAAGCACTAGCATTAGATCGCTAGCATTATCAAGTTAGCATTAGCATTCAAACTTAAACATTGCAGAACTTGCATGTATACAAGAAGGTTGAAGCTTTAATGCCATCTAATCTAATATGCCCATGAAGGGTTATGCTTTAATGACATCTGATCTGTTATATCTATCATAGAGGACACTTACAGTATGAAAATGACCAGATATTAGCACTAGCATTAGATCGCTAGCATTAGCAATTTAGAATTAGCATTCAAACTTAAACTTACTGTACTTGCATGTATACAAGAAGGGTTAAGCTTTAATGCCATCTAATCGGATATTCCAATGAAGGGTTATGCTTTAATGCCATCTGATCTCTTATATCCATCATAGAGGACACGTACAGTATGATAATGAGCAGATATTAGCACTAGCATGAGATCGTTAGCATTAGCAAGTTAGCATTAGCATTGAAACTTTAACATTGCTGTATTTGCATATGTACAAGAAGGGTTAGTCTTTAATGCAATCTGATCTCTTATATCTATCATAGAGGACACTTACAGTATGAAAATGACCAGATATTAGCACTAGCATTAGATCGCTAGCATTAGCAAGTTAGCATTAGCATTCAACCTTAAACTTGCTGTACTTGCATGTATACAAGAAAGATTAAGCTTTAATGCCATCTAATCTGATATTCCAATGAAGGGTTATGCTTTAATGACATCTGATCTCTTATATCCATCATAGAGGACATGTACAGTATGAAAATGACCAGATATTAGCACTAGCATTAGATCGTTAGCATTAGCAAGTTAGCATTAGCATTCAAACTTTAACATTGCTGTATTTGCATATATACAAGAAGGGTGAAGCTTTAATGGCATCTAATCTAATATGCCCATGTAGGGTTATGCTTTAAAGCCATCTGATCTCTTATTTCCATTATAGAGGACACATACAGTATGAAAATGACCAGATATTAGCACTAGCATTAGATCGTTAGCATTAGCAAGTTAGCATTAGCATTCAAACTTTAACATTTTTGTATTTGCATTAAAACAAGTAGCGTTATGCTTTAATGCCATCTGATCTCTTATTTCCATCATAGAGCACACGTACAGTATGAAAATGACCAGATATTAGCACTAGCATTAGATCGCTTGCATTAGCAAGTTAGCATTAGCATTCAAACTTAAAAATGCTGTAACTTGCATGTATACAAGAAGGGTTAAGCTTTAATGGCATCTAATCTTTTATTCCAATGAAGGGTTATGCTTAAATGCCATCTGATTTCTTATATGCATCATAGAGGACACGTACAGTATGAAAATGACCAGATATTAGCACTAGCATTAGATCGCTAGCATTATCAAGTTAGCATTAGCATTCAAACTTAAACCTTGCAGAACTGGCATGTATACAAGAATGGTGAAGCTTTAATGCCATCTAATCTAATATGCCCATGAAGGGTTATGATTTAATGACATTTGATCTCTTATTTCCATTAAAGAGGACACATAGAGTATGAAAATGACCAGATATTAGCACTAGCATTAGATCGCTAGCATTAGCAAGTTAGCATTAGCATTCAACCTTAAACTTGCTGTACTTGCATGTATACAAAAAGGGTTAAGCTTTAATGCCATCTAATCTGATATTCCAATGAAGGGTTATGTTTTAATGCCATCTGATCTCTTATATGCATCATCGAGGACAAGTACAGTATGAAAATGACCTGATATTAACACTAGCATTAGATCGCTAGCATTAGCAAGTTAGCATTAGCATTCAAACTTAAACATTGTAGAACTTGCATGTATACAAGTAGGGTTAAGCTTTAATGGCATCTAATCTAATATGCCCATGTAGGGTTGTGCTTTAATGCCATCTGATTTCTTATTTCCATTATAGAGGACACATACAGTATGAAAATGACCAGATATTAGCACTAGCATTAGATCGTTAGCATTAGCAAGTTAGCATTAGCATTCAAACTTTAACATTGCTGTATTTGCATATGTACAAGAAGGGTTATGCTTTAATCCCATCTGATCTCTTATATCCATCATAGAGGACACTTACAGAATGAAAATGACCAGATATTAGCTTTAGCATTAGATCGCTAGCATTATCAAGTTAGCATTAGCATTCAAACTTAAACATAGCAGTAGTTGCATGTATACAAGAAGGGTGAAGCTTTAATGCCATCTAATCTAATATGCCCTTGAAGGGTTATGCTTTAATGCCATCTGATCTCTTATTTCCTTTATAGAGTACACATACAATATGAAAATGCCCAGATATTAGCACTAGCTTTAGATCGTTAGCATTAGCAAGTTAGCATTAGCATTCAAACTTTAACATTGCTGTATTTGCATATGTACAAGAAGGGTTATGCTTTAATGCAATTTGATCTCTTATATCCATCATAGAGGACACTAACAGTATGAAAATGACCAGATATTAGCACTAGCATTAGATCGCTAGCATTAGCAAGTTACCATTAGCATTCAACCTTAAACTTGCTGTACTTGCATGTATACTAGAAGGATTAAGCTTTAATGCCATCTAATCTGATATTCCAAAGAAGGGTTATGCTTTAATGACATCTGATCTCTTATATGCATCATAGAGGACAAGTACAGTATGAAAATGACCTGATATTAGCACTAGCATTAGATGGCTAGCATTAGCAAGTTCGCATTAGCATTCAAACTTTAATATTGCTGTATTTGCATATATTCAAGAAGGGTGAAGCTTTAATGGAATCTAATCTAATATGCCCATGAAGGGTTATGCTTTAATGCCATCTGATCTCTTATCGCCATTATAGAGGACACGTACAGTAAGAAAATGACCTGATATTAGCACTAGCATTAGACCGTTAGCATTAGCAAGTTAGCATTAGCATTCAAACTATAACATTGCTGTATTTGCATGTATACAAGAAGGGTGAAGCTTTAATGACATTTAATCTAATATGCCCATGAAGGGTTATGCTTTAATGCCATCTGATCTCTTATTTCCATGATAGAGGACACATACAGTATGAAAATGACCATATTTTAGCACAAGCATTAGATCGCTAGCATTAGCAAGTTAGCATTAGCATTCAAACTTAAACTTACTGTACTTGCATGTATACAAGAAGGGTTAAGCTGTAATGCCATCTAATCTGATATTCCCATGAAGGGTTATGCTTGAATGCCATCTGATCTCTTATATCCATCATAGAGGACACATACAGTATGAAAATGACCAGATATTAGCACTAGCATTAGATCGTTAGCATTCGCAAGTTAGCATTAGCATTCAAACTTTAACATTGCTGTACTTGCATGTATACAAGAAGGGTTAAGCTTTAATGCCATCTAATATAATATGCCGAAGACGGTTTATTCTTTAATGGCATCTGATCTCTTATTTCCATCATAGAGGACACGTACAGTATGAAAATGACCAGATATTAGCACTAGCATTAGATCGTTATTATAAGCAAGTTAGCATTAGCATTCAAACTTTAACATTTTTGTATTTGCATTAAAACAAGTAGCGTTATGCTTTAATGCCATCTGATCTCTTATTTCCATCATAGAGCACACGTACAGTATGAAAATGACCAGATATTAGCACTAGCATTAGATCGCTTGCATTAGCAAGTTAGCATTAGCATTCAAACTTAAACTTGCTGTAACTTGCATGTATACAAGAAGGGTTAAGCTTTAATGTTATCTAATCTGATATTCCAATGAAGGGTTATGCTTAAATGCCATCTGATTTCTTATATGCATCATAGAGGACAAGTACTGTATGAAAATGACCAGATATTAGCACTAGCATTAGATCGCTAGCATTATCAAGTTAGCATTAGCATTCAAACTTAAACCTTGCAGAACTGGCATGTATACAAGAATGGTGAAGCTTTAATGCCATCTAATCTAATATGCCCATGAAGGGTTATGCTTTAATGACATTTGATCTCTTATTTCCATTAAAGAGGACACATAGAGTATGAAAATGACCAGATATTAACACTAGCATTAGATCGCTAGCATTAGCAAGTTAGTATTAGCATTCAAACTTAAACATTGTAGAACTTGCATGTATACAAGTAGGGTTGTTTTTAATGGCATCTAATCTAATATGCCCATGTAGGGTTATGCTTTAATGCCATCTGATCTCTTATTTCCATTATAGAGGACACATACAGTATGAAAATGCCCAGATATTAGCACTAGCATTAGATCGTTAGCATTAGCAAGTTAGTATTAGCATTCAAACTTTAACATTGCTGTATTTGCATATGTACAAGAAGGGTGATGCTTTAATGCCATCTGATCTCTTATATCCATCATAGTGGACACATACAGTATGAAAATGACCAGATATTAGCACTAGCATTAGATCGTTAGCATTCGCAAGTTAGCATTAGCATTCAACTTTAACATTGCTGTATTTGCATATATACAAGAAGGGTTAAGCTTTAATGCCATCTAATCTGATATTCCCATGAAGGGTTATGCTTGAATGCCATCTGATCTCTAATATCCATCATAGAGGCCACGTACAGTATGAAAATGAGCAGATATTAGCACTAGCATTAGATCGTTAGCATTAGCAAGTAAGCATTAGCATTCAAACTTAAACTTACTGTACTTGCATGTATGCAAGAAGGGTTGCTTTTAATGCCATCAAATCTGATATTCCCATGAAGGATATGCTTTTATGCCATTTGAACTCTTATATCCATCATAGAGGACACGCACAGTATGAAAAATGACCTGATATTACCACAAGCATAAGATTGCTAGCATTAGCAAGTTAGCTTTAGCATTCAAGCTTAAACTTGCTGTACTTGCATGTATACAAGAAGGGTTAACCTTTAATGCCATCTAATATAATATGCCGAAGACGGTTTATTCTTTAATGGCATCTGATCTCTTATTTCCATCATAGAGGACACGTACAGTATGAAAATGACCAGATATCAGCACAAGCATTAGATCGCTAGCATTAGCAAATTAGCATTAGCATTTAAACTTTAACAACACTGTATTTGCGTGTATAACGAAGGGTGAAGCTTTAATGCCATCTGATCTCATAATCCGCTGAATGGTGATGCTTTAATGCCGTCTTATCTCTTATTTCCATTATAAATATCACATACAGTTTGAAAATGATCAGAAATTAGCACTACCATTATATCGCTAGCATTAGCAAGTTAGCATTAGCATTCAAACTAAAACTTGCTGTACTTGCATGTATACATGAAGGGTTCAGCTTTAATGGCATCTAATCTGATATTCCAATGAAGGGTTATGCTTAAATGCCATCTGATTTCTTATATCCATCATAGAGGACAAGTACAGTATGAAAATGACCAGATATTAGCACTAGCATTAGATCGCTAACATTATCAAGTTAGCATTAGCATTCAAACTTAAACATTGCAGAACTTGCATGTATACAAGAAGGGTGAAGCTTTAATGCCATCTAATCTAATATGCCCATGAAGGGTTATGCTTTAATGACATCTGATCTCTTATTTCCATTATAGAGGACACATACAGTATGAAAATGACCAGATATTAGCACTAGCATTAGATCGCTAGCATTAGCAAGTTAGCATTAGCATTCAACCTTAAACTTGCTGTACTTGCATGAATACAAAAAGGGTTATGCTTTAATGCCATCTAATCTGATATTCCAATGAAGGGTTATGTTTTAATGCCATATGATCTCTTATATGCATCATCGAGGACAAGTACAGTATGAAAATGACCTGATATTAACACTAGCATTAGATCGCTAGCATTAGCAAGTTAGCATTAGCATTGAAACTTTTACATTGCTGTATTTGCATATATACAAGACGGGTGAAGCTTTAATGGCATCTAATCTAATATGCCCATGTAGGGTTATGGTTTAATGCCATCTGATCTCTTATTTCCATCATAGAGCACACATACAGTATGAAAATGACCAGATATTAGCACTAGCATTAGATCGTTAGCATTAGCAAGTTAGCATTAGCATTCAAATTTTAACATTGCTGTATTTGCATATGTACAAGAAGGGTTATGCTTTAATGCCATCTGATCTCTTATATCCATCATAGAGGACACTTACAGTATGAAAATGACCAGATATTAGCACTGGCATTAGATCGCTAGCAATAGCAAGTTAGCATTAGCATTCAACCTTTAACTTGCTGTACTTGCATGTATACAAGAAGGATTAAGCATTAATGCCATCTAATCTGATATTCCAATGAAGGGTTATGCTTTAATGTCATCTGATCTCTTATATGCATCATAGAGGACAAGTACAGTATGAAAATGACCTGATATTAGCACTACCATTAGATTGCTAGCATTATCAAGTTAGCATTAGAATTCAAACTTAAACATTGCAGTACTTGCATGTATACAAGAAGGGTGAAGCTTTAATACCATCTAATCTAATATTCCCTTGAAGGGTTATGCTTTAATGCCATCTGATCTCTTATTTCCATTATAGAGGACACATACAATATGAAAATGACCAGATATTAGCACTAGCATTAGATCGCTAGCATTAGCAAGTTAGCATTAGCATTCAAACTTAAACTTACTGTACTTTCATGTGTACAAGTAGGGTTAAGCTTTAATGCCATCTAATCTGATATTCCAATGAAGGGTTATGCTTGAATGCCATCTGATCTCTTATATCCATCATAGAGGACATGTACAGTATGAAAATGACCAGATATTGGCACTAGCATTAGATCGATAGCATTAGCAAGTTAGCATTAGCATTCAAACTTTAACATTGCTCTATTTACATATATACAAGAAGGGTTATGCTTTATTGCCATCTGATCTCTTATATCCATCATAGAGGACACGTACAGTATGAAAATGACCAGATATTAGCACTAGCATTAGATCGCTAGCATTAGCAAGTTAGCATTAACATTCAACCTTAAACTTGCTGTACTTGCATGTATACAAGAAGGGTTAAGCTTGAATGCCATCTAATCTGATATTCCAATGAAGGGTTATGCTTTAATGACATCTGATCTCTTATATGCATCATAGAGGACAAGTACAGTATGAAAATGACCTGATATTAGCACTAGCATTAGACCGTTAGCATTAGCAAGTTAGCATTAGCATTCAAACTATAACATTGCTGTATTTGCATATATACAAGAAGGGTACAGCTTTAATGCCGTCTAATCTAATATGCCCATGAAGGGTTATGCTTTAATGACATCTGATCTTTTATTTCCATGATAGAGGACACATACAGTATGAAAATGACCAGATTTTAGCACTACCATTAGATCGCTAGCATTAGCAAGTTAGCATTAGCATTCAAACTTAAACTTACTGAACTTGCATGTTTACAAGAAGGGTTAAGCTGTAATGCCATCTAATCAGATATTCCCATGAAGGGTTATGCTTTAATGCCATCTGATCTCTTATATCCATCATAGAGGACACGTACAGTATGAAAATGACCAGATATTAGCACTAACATTAGATCGTTAGCATTCGCAAGTTAGCATTAGCATTCAAACTTCAACATTGCTGTATTTGCATATATACAAGAAGGGTTAAGCTTTAATGCCATTTAATCTGATATTCCCATGAAGGGTTATGCTTGAATGCCATCTGATCTCTTATATCCATCATAGAGGACACGTACAGTATGAAAATGACCAGATATTAGCACTAGCATTAGATCGTTAGCATTAGCAAGTTACCATTAGCATTCAAACTTTAAAATTTTTGTATTTGCATATATACAAGAAGGGTTATGCTTTAATGCCATCTGATCTCTTATATCCATCATAGAGGACACGTACAGTATGAAAATGACCAGATATTAGCACTAGCATTAGATCGCTAGCATTAGCAAGTTAGCATTAACATTCAACCTTAAACTTGCTGTACTTGCATGTATACAAGAAGGGTTAAGCTTTAATGCCATCTAATCTGATATTCCAATGAAGGGTTATGCTTTAATGACATCTGATCTCTCATATGCATCATAGAGGACAAGTACAGTATGAAAATGACCTGAGATTAGCACTAGCATTAGACCGTTAGCATTAGCAAGTTAGCATTAGCATTCAAACTATAACATTGCTGTATTTGCATATATACAAGAAGGGTACAGCTTTTAATGCCGCCTAATCTAATATGCCCATGAAGGGTTATGCTTTTAATGACATCTGATCTTTTATTTCCATGATAGAGGACACATACAGTTTGAAAATGACCAGATTTTAGCACTACCATTAGATCGCTAGCATTAGCAAGTTAGCATTAGCATTCAAACTCAAACTTACTGAACTTGCATGTTTACAAGAAGGGTTAAGCTGTAATGCCATCTAATCAGATATTCCCATGAAGGGTTATGCTTTAATGCCATCTGATCTCTTATATCCATCATAGAGGACACGTACAGTATGAAAATGACCAGATATTAGCACTAACATTAGATCGTTAGCATTCGCAAGTTAGCATTAGCATTCAAACTTCAACATTGCTGTATTTGCATATTTACAAGAAGGGTTAAGATTTAATGTCATTTAATCTGATATTCCCATGAAGGGTTATGCTTGAATGCCATCTGATCTCTTATATCGATCATAGAGGACACGTACAGTATGAAAATGACCAGATATTAGCACTAGCATTAGATCGTTAGCATTAGCAAGTTAGCATTAGCATTCAAACTTAAACTTACTGTACTTGAAAGTATACAAGAAGGGTTAAGCTTTAAAGCCATCAAATCTGATATTCCCATGAAGGGGTATGCTTTTATGCGATTTGAACTATTATATCCATCATAGAGGACACGTACAGTATGAACATGACCTGATATTACCACAAGCATTAGATTACTAGCATTAGCAAGTTAGATTTAGCATTCAAGCTTAAACTTGCTGTACTTGCATGTATACAAGAAGGGTTAAGCTTTAATGCCATCTAATATAATATGCCGAAGACGGTTTATTCTTTAATGGCATCTGATCTCTTATTTCCATCATAGAGGACACGTACAGTATGAAAATGACCAGATATCAGCACAAGCATTAGATCGCTAGCATTATCAAGTTAGCATTAGTATTCAAACTTAAACATTGCAGAACTTGCATGCATACAAGAAGGGTGAAGCTTTAATGGCATCTAATCTAATACGCCCATGAAGGGTTATGCTTTAATGCCATCTGATCTCTTACTTCCATTATAGAGGACACATACAGTATGAAAATGACCAGATATTAGCACTAGCATTAGATCGTTAGCATTAGCAAGTTAGCATTAGCATTCAAACTTTAACATTTTTGTATTTGCATTTATACAAGTAGCGTTATGCTTTAATGACATCTGATCTCTTATTTCCATCATAGAGCACACGTACAGTATGAAAATGACCAGATATTAGCACTCGCATTAGATCGCTAGCATTATCAAGTTAGCATTAGCATTCAAAATTAAACCTTGCAGTACTTGCATTTATACAAGAAGGGTTAAGCTTTAATGCCATCAAATCTGATATTCCCATGAAGGGTTATGCTTTAAAGCCATCTGATCTCTTAAATCCATCATAGATGACACGAAAAGTATGAAAATGACCAGATATTAGCACTAGCATTAGATCGCTAGCATTATCAAGTTAGCATTAGCATTCAAAATTAAACCTTGCAGTACTTGCATTTATACAAGAAGGGTTATGCTTTAATGCCATATAATCTAACATGCCCTTGAAGGGTTATGCTTTAATGCCATCTGATCTCTTATTTCCTTTATAGAGGACACATACAATATGAAAATGACCAGATCTTAGCACTAGCATTAGATGGCTAGCATTAGCAAGTTAGCATTAGCATTCAAACTTAAACTTACTGTACTTGCATGTCTACAAGAAGGGTTACGCTTAAATGCCATCTAATCTGATATTCCAATGAAGGTATATGCTTTAATGCCATCTGATCTCATATATCCATCATAGAGGACACGAACAGTATGGAAATGTCCAGATATTACCACTAGCATTAGATCGTTAGCATTAGCAAGTTAGCATTAGCATTCAAACTTTAACATTGCTGTATTTACATATATTCAAGAAGGGTTATGCTTTAATGCCATCTGATCTCTTATATCCATCATAGAGGACACGTACAGTATGAAAATGACCAGATATTAGCACTAGCATTAGATCGCTAGCATTAGCAAGTTAGCATTAACATTCAACCTTAAACTTGCTGTACTTGCATGTATACAAGAAGGGTTAAGCTTTAATGGCATCTAATCTGATATTCCAATGAAGGGTTATGCTTTAATGACATCTGATCTCTTATATGCATCATAGAGGACAAGTACAGTATGAAAATGACCTGATATTAGCACTAGCATTAGACCGTTAGCATTAGCAAGTTAGCATTAGCATTCAAACTATAACATTGCTGTATTTGCATATATACAAGAAGGGTACAGCGTTAATGCCGTCTAATCTAATATGCCCATGAAGGGTTATGCTTTAATGACATCTGATCTTTGATTTCCATGATAGAGGATACATACAGTATGAAAATGACCAGATTTTAGCACTACCATTAGATCGCTAGCATTAGCAAGTTAGCATTAGCATTCAAACTTAAACTTACTGTACTTGCATGTTTACAAGAAGGGTTAAGCTGTAATGCCATCTAATCAGATATTCCCATGAAGGGTTATGCTTTAATGCCATCTGATCACTTATATCCATCATACTGGACACGTAAAGTATGAAAATGACCAGATATTAGCACTAACCTTAGATCGTTAGCATTCGCAAATTAGCATTAGCATTCAAACTTCAACATTGCTATATTTGCATATATACAAGAAGGGTTAAGCTTTAATGCCATTTAATCTGATATTCCCATGAAGGGTTATGCTTGAATGCCATATGATCTCTTATATCCATCATAGAGGACACGTACAGTATGAAAATGACCAGATATTAGCACTAGCATTAGATCGTTAGCATAAGCAAGTTAGCATTAGCATTCAAACTTAAACATTGCAGAACTTGCATGTATACAAGAAGGGTGAAGCTTTAATGGCATATAATCTAATACGCCCATGAAGGGTTATGCTTTAATGCCATCTGATCTCTTATTTCCATTATAGAGGACACATACAGTATGAAAATGACCAGATATTAGCACTAGCATAAGATCGTTAGCACTAGCAAGTTAGTATTAGCATTCAAACTTTAACATTTTTGTATTTGCATTGATACAAGTAGCGTTATGCTTTAATGACATCTGATCTCTTATTTCCATCATAGAGCAACACATACAGTATGAAAATGACCAGATATTAGCACTCGCATTAGATCGCTAGCATTAGCAGGTTAGCATTAGCATTCAAACTTAAACTTCCTTTACTTGCATGAATACAAGAAGGGTTAAGCTTTAATGCCATCAAATCTGATATTCCCATGAAGGGTTATGCTTTTAAAGCCATCTGATCTCTTAAATCCATCATAGATGACACGTGTAAAGTATGAAAATGACCAGATATTAGCACTAGCATTAGATCGCTTGCATTATCAAGTTAGCATTAGCATTCAAACTTAAACCTTGCAGTACTTGCATTTATACAAGAAGGGTTATGCTTTAATGCCATATAATCTAATATGCCCTTGAAGGGTTATGCTTTAATGCCATCTGATCTCTTATTTCCTTTATAGAGGACACATACAATATGAAAATGACCAGATCTTAGCACTAGCATTAGATGGCTAGCATTAGCAAGTTAGCATTAGCATTCAAACTTAAACTTACTGTACTTGCATGTATAAAAGAAGGGTTAAGCTTTCATGCCATCTAATCTGATATTCCCATGAAGGGTTATGCAATAATGCCATCTGATCTCTTATATCCAACATAGAGGACACGAACAGTATGAAAATGACCAGATATTAGCACTAGCATTAGATCGTTAGCATTAGCAAGTTAGCATTAGCATTCAAACTTTAACATTGCTGTATTTGCATATATGCAAGAAGGGTTATGCTTTAATGCCATCTGATCTCTTATATCCATCACAGAGGACACTTACAGTATGAAAATGACCAGATATTAGCACTAGCATTAGATCGCTAGCATTATCAAGTTAGCATTAGCATTCAAACTTTAACATTGCTGTATTTACATATATACAAGAAGGGTGAAGCTTTAATGGAATCTAATATGCCCATGTAGGGTTATGCTTTAATGCCATCTGAAATCTTATTTCCATTATAGAGGACACGTACTGTATGAAAATGACCTGATATTAGCACTAGCATTAGATCGCTAGCAATAGCAAATTAGCATTAGCATTCAAACTTAAACTTACTGTACTTGCATGTATACAAGAAGGGTTAAGCTTTAATGCCATCTAATCTGATATTCCCATGAAGGGTTATGCTTTAGAGCCATCTGATCTCTTATATCCATCATAGAGGACACGTAAAGTATGAAAATGACCAGATATTAGCACTAGCATTAGATCGTTAGCATTAGCAAGTTAGCATTAGCATTCAAACTTTAACATTTTTGTATTTGCATTTATACAAGTAGCATTATGCTTTAATGCCATCTGATCTCTTATTTCCATCATAGAGCACACGTACAGTATGAAAATGACCAGATATTAGCACTAGCATTAGATCGCTAGCATTAGCAAGTTAGCATTAGCATTCAAGCTTAAACTTGCTGTACTTGCATGTATACAAGAAAGGTGAAGCTTTAATGCCATCTGATCTGATATTCCAATGAAGGGTTATGTTTTAATGCCATCTGATGTCTTATATGGATCATAGAGGACAAGTACAGTATGAATATGACCTGATTTTAACACTAGAATTAGATCGCTAGCATTAGCAAGTTAGCATTAGCATTCAAACTTTAACATTGCTGTATTTGCATAAATACAAGAAGGGTGAAGCTTTAATGGCATCTAATCTAATATGCCCATGTAGGGTTATGCTTTAATGCCATCTGATCTCTTATTTCCATTATGAAGGACACGTACAGTATGAAAATGACCAGATATTAGCACTAGCATTAGATCGCTAGCAATAGCAAGTTAGCATTAGCATTCAAACTTAAACTTACTGTACTTGCATGTATACAAGAAGGGTTAAGCTTTAATGCCATCTAATCTGATATTCCCATGAAGGGTTATGCTTTAAAGCCATCTGATCTCTTATATCCATCATAGAGGATAAGTACAGTATGAAAATGACCAGATATTAGCACTAGCATTAGATCGCTAGCATTATCAAGTTAGCATTAGCATTCAAACTTAAACATTGTAGAACTTGCATGTAAACAAGAAGGGTTCAGCTTTAATGCCATCAAATCTAATATGCCCATGAAGGGTTTTGCTTTAATGCCATCTGATCTCTTATTTCCATTATAGAGGACACATACAGTATGAAAATCACCAGATATTAGCACTAGCATTAGATCGCTAGCATTAGCAAGTTAGCATTAGCATTCAAGCTTAAACTTGCTGTACTTGCATTTATACAAGAAAGGTGAAGCTTTAATGCCATCTAATCTGATATTCCAATGAAGGGTTATGTTTTAATGCCATCTGATCTCTTATATGGATCATAGAGGACAAGTACAGTATGAAAATGACCTGATATTAACACTAGCATTAGATCGCTAGCATTAGCAAGTTAGCATTAGCATTCAAGCTTAAACTTGCTGTACTTGCATTTATACAAGAAAGGTGAAGCTTTAATGCCATCTAATCTGATATTCCAATGAAGGGTTATGTTTTAATGCCATCTGATCTCTTATATGGATCATAGAGGACAAGTACAGTATGAATATGACCTGATTTTAACACTAGCATTAGATCGCTAGCATTAGCAAGTTAGCATTAGCATTCAAGCTTAAACTTGCTGTACTTGCATTTATACAAGAAAGGTGAAGCTTTAATGCCATCTAATCTGATATTCCAATGAAGGGTTATGTTTTAATGCCATCTAATCTGATATTCCAAAGAAGGGTTATGCTTTAATGCCATCTGATCTCTTTTATGCATCATAGAGGACAAGTACAGCATGAAAATGACCTGATATTAGCACTAGCATTAGATCGCTAGCATTAGCAAGTTAGCATTAGCATTCAAACTTTAACATTGCTGTATTTGCATATATACAAGAAGGGTGAAGCTTTAATGCCATCTAATCTAATATGCCCATAAAGGGTTATGCTTTAATGCCATCTGATATCTTATTTCCATTATAGAGGACACGTACAGTTTGAAAATGACCAGATATTAGCACTAGCATTATATCGCTAGCATTAGCAAGTTAGCATTAGCATTCAAACTTAAACTTACTGTACTTGCATGTATACAAGAAGGGTGAAGCTTTAATGCCATCAAATCTGATATTCCCATGAAGGGTTATGCTTTAATGCCATCTGATCTCTTATATCCATCATAGAGGACACGTACAGTTTGAAAATGACCAGATATAAGCACTAGCATTAGATTGCTCGCCTAAGCAAGTTAGCATTAGCATTCAAGCTTAAACTTGCATTACTTGCAAGTATAAAAGAAGCTGAAGCTTTAATGCCATCTAATCTGATATTCCCATGAAGGGATATGCTTTAATGCCATCTGATCTCTTATTTCCATCATAAAGGAAATATACAGTATGAAAATGACCAGATGTTAGCACTAGCATTAGATCGCTAGTATAAGCAAGTTAGCATTAGCATTCAAACTTTAACATTGCTGTTTTTGTGTATATAAAGAAGGGTTAAGCTTTAATGACATCTTACCTCATAATCACATGAAAGGTGATGCTTTAATGCCATCTGATCTCTTATTTCCATTATAAATAACACATACAGTTTGAAAATGACCAGAAATTAGCACTAGCATTAAATCGCTAGCATTAGCAAGTTAGCATTAGCATTCAACCTTAAACTTGCTGTACTTGCATGTATACAAGAAGGGTTTAACTTTAATGGCATCTAATCTGATATTCCAATGAAGGGTTATGCTTAAATGCCATCTGATTTCTTATATGCATCATAGAGGATAAGTACAGTATGAAAATGACCAGATATTAGCACTCGCATTAGATCGCTAGCATTATCAAGTTAGCATTAGCATTCAAACTTAAACATTGTAGAACTTGCATGTATACAAGAAGGGTTCAGCTTTAATGCCATCAAATCTAATATGCCCATGAAGGGTTATGCTTTAATGCCATCTGATCTCTTATTTCCATTATAGAGGACACATACAGTATGAAAATCACCAGATATTAGCACTAGCATTAGATCGCTAGCATTAGCAAGTTAGCATTAGCATTCAAGCTTAAACTTGCTGTACTTGCATGTATACAAGAAAGGTGAAGCTTTAATGCCATCTAATCTGATATTCCAATCAAGGGTTATGTTTTAATGCCATCTGATCTCTTATATGGATCATAGAGGACAAGTACAGTATGAAAATGACCTGATATTAACACTAGCATTAGATCGCTAGCATTAGCAAGTTAGCATTAGCATTCAAACTTTAACATTGCTGTATTTGCATATATACAAGAAGGGTGAAGCTTTAATGGCATCTAATCTAATATGCCCATGTAGGGTTATGCTTTAATGCCATCTGATCGCTTAATTCCATTATAAAGGACACGTACAGTATGAAAATGACCAGATATTAGCACTAGCATTAGATCGCTAGCAATAGCAAGTTAGCATTAGCATTCAAACTTAAACTTACTGTACTTGCATGTATACAAGAAGGGTTAAGCTTTAATGCCATCTAATCTGATATTCCCATGAAGGGTTATGCTTTAAAGCCATCTGATCTCTTATATCCATCATAGAGGACACGTAAAGTATGAAAATGACCAGATATTAGCACTAGCATTAGATCGTTAGCATTAGCAAGTTAGCATTAGCATTCAAACTTTCACATTGCTGTATTTGCATATATACAAGAAGGGTTATGCTTTAATGCCATCTGATCTCTTATTTCCATCATAGAGCACACGTACACTATGAAAATGACCAGATATTAGCACTAGCATTAGATCGCTAGCATTAGCAAGTTAGTATTAGCATTCAAACTTATACTTGCTGTACTTGCCTGTATACAAGAAGGGTTAAGCTTTAATGCCATCAAATCTGATATTCCCATGAAGGGTTATGCTTTAATGCCATCTGATCTCTTATATCCATCATAGACGACACGTACAGTATGAAAATGACCAGATATTAGCACTAGCATTAGATCGCTAGCATTATCATGTTAGCATTAGCATTCAAACTTAAACATTGCAGAACTTGCATGTATACAAGAAGGGTGAAGCTTTAATGGAATCTAATCTAATATGCCAATGACGGGTTATGCTTTGATGCCATCTGATCTCTTATTTCCATTATAGAGGACACGTACAGTATGAAAATGACCAGATATTAGCACTAGCATTAGATCGCTAGCATTACCAATTTAGCATTAGCATTCAAACTTAAACTTGCTGTACTTGCATGTATACAAGAAGGCTGAAGCTTTAATGCCATCTAATCTAATATTCCCATGAAGGGTGATGCTTTAATGCCATCTGATCTCTTATATCGATCATAGAGGACACGTACAGTATGAAAATGACCAGATATTAGCACTAGCATTAGATCGATAGCATTAGCAAGTTAGCATTAGCATTCAAACTTAAACTTGCTGTACTTGCATGTATACAAGAAGGGTTATTCTTTAATGCCATCTAATCTGATATTCCCATGAAGGGTTATGCTTTAATGCCATCTGATCTCTTATATCCATCATAGACGACACGTACAGTAAGAAAATGACCAGATATTAGCACTAGCATTAGATCGCTAGCATTATCAAGTTAGCATTAGCATTCAAACTTAAACATTGCAGAACTTGCATGTATACAAGAAGGGTGAAGCTTTAATGCCATCTAATCTAATATGCCCATGAAGGGTTATGCTTTAAAGCCATCTGATCTCTTATATCCATCATAGATGACACGTAAAGTATGAAAATGACCAGATATTACCACTAGCATTAGATCGCTAGCATTATCAAGTTAGCATTAGCATTCAAACTTAAACATTGCAGTACTTACATGTATACAAGAAGGGTGAAGCTTTAATGCCATTTAATCTGATATTCCCATGAAGGGTTATGCTTAAATGCCATCTGATCTCTTATTTCCATTAAGGAGGACACATACAGTATGAAAATGACCAGTTATTAGCACTAGCATTAGATCGCTAGCATTATCAAGTTAGCATTAGCATTCAAACTTATACTTACTGTACTTGCATGTATAGAAGAAGGGTTAAGCTTTAATGCCATCTAATCTGATATTCCAATGAAGGGTTATGCTTTAATGACATCTGATCTCATATATCCATAATAGAGGACACGTACAGTATGAAAATGACCAGATATTAGCGCTAGCATTAGATCGTTAGCATTAGCAAGTTAGCATTAACATTCAAGCTTAAACTTGCTGTACTTGCATGTATAGAAGAAGGGTTAAGCTTTAATGCCATCTAATATGATATTCCAAAGAAGGGTTATGCTTTAATGCCATCTGATCTCTTATATGCATCATAGAGGACAAGTACAGTATGAAAATGACCTGATATTAGCACTAGCATAATATCGCTAGCATTAGCAAGTTAGCACTAGCATTCAAACTTTAACATTGCTGTATTTGCATATATACAAGAAGGGTGAAGCTTTAATGCCATCTAATCTAATATGCCCATGAAGGGTTATGCTTTAATGCCATCTGATATCTTATTTCCAATATAGAGGACACATACAGTATGAAAATGACCAGATATTAGCACTAGCATTTGATCGCTAACATTAGCAAGTTGGCATTAGCATTCAAGCTTAAACCTGCTGTACTTGCAATTATACAAGAAGGTGAAGCTTTAATGCCATCTAATCTAATATGCCCATTATGGGATATGCTTAAATGCCATCTGATCTCTTATTTCCATCATAAAGGACACGTACAGTATGAAAATGACCAGATATTAGCACTAGCATTAGATCGCTAGTATTAGCAAGTTAGCATTAGCATTCAAACTTTAACATTGCTGTTTTTGCGTATATGAAGATGGGTTAAGCTTTAATGCCATCTAACCTCATAATTCCATAAAAGGTGATGCTTTTATGCCATGTGATCTCTTATTTCCATTATAAGTAACACATACAGTTTGAAAATGACCAGAAATTAGCACTTGCATTAGATCGCTAGCATTAGCAAGTTAGCATTTGCATTCAACCTTTAACTTGCTGTACTTGCATGTATACAAGAAGGGTTAAGCTTTAATGCCATCTAATCTGATATTCCAATGAAGGGTTATGCTTAAATGCCATCTGATCTCTTATATGCATCATCGAGGACAAGTACAGTATGAAAATGACCTGATATTAGCACTAGAAATAGATCGCTAGCATCAGCAAGTTAGCATTAGCATTCAAACTTTAACATTGCAGTATTTGTATATATACAAGAAGGGATAAGCTTTAATGCCATCTAATCTAATATGCCTATGAAGGGTTATGCTTTAATACCATCTGATCTCTTATTTCCATTATAGAGGACAGGTACAGTATGAAAATGACCAGATATTAGCACTAGCATTCGATCGCTAGCATTAGCAAGTTAGCATTAGCATTCAAACTTAAACATTGCAGAACTTGCATGTATACAAGAAGGGTGAAGCTTTAATGCCATCTAATCTAATATGCCCATGAAGGGTTATGCTTTAATGGCATCTGATCTCTTATTTCCATTATAGAGGACACATACAGTATGAAAATGACCAGATATTAGCACTAGCATTAGATCGCTAGCATTAGCAAGTTAGCATTAGCATTCAACCTTAAACTTGCTGTACTTCCATGTATACAAGAAGGCTTAAGCTTTAATGCCATCTAATCTGATATTCCAATGAAGGGTTATGTTTTAATGCCATCTGATCTCTTATATGGATCATAGAGGACAAGTACAGTATGAAAATGACCTGATATTAAGACTAGTATTAGATCGCTAGCATTAGCAAGTTAGCATTGGCATTCAAACTTTAACATTGCTGTATTTGCATATATACAAGAAGGGTGAAGCTTTAATGGCATCTAATCTAATATGCCCATGTAGGGTTATGCTATAATGCCATCTGATCTCTTATTTCCATTATAAAGGACACGTACAGTATGAAAATGACCAGATATTAGCACTAGCATTAGATCGCTAGCAATAGCAAGTTAGCATTAGCATTCAAACTTAAACTTACTGTACTTGCATGTATACAAGAAGGGTTAAGCTTTAATGCCATCTAATCTGATATTCCCATGAAGGGTTATGCTTTAAAGCCATCTGATCTCTTATATCCATCATAGAGGACACGTAAAGAATGAAAATGACCAGATATTAGCACTAGAATTAGATCGATAGCTTTAGCAAGTTAGCATTAGCATTCAAACTTTAACATTTTTGTATTTGCATTTATACAAGTAGCATTATGCTTAAATGCCATCTGATCTCTTATTTCCATCATACAGCACACGTACAGTATGAAAATGACCAGATATTAGCACTAGCATTAGATCGCTAGCATTAGCAAGTTAGCATTAGCTTTGAAACTTAAACTTGCTGTACTTGCATGTATACAAGAAGGGTTAAGCTTTAATGCCATCAAATCTGATATTCCCATGAAGGGTTATGCTTTAATGCCATCTGTTCTCTTATATCCATCATAGACGACACGTACAGTATGAAAATGACCAGATATTAGCACTAGCATTAGATCGCTAGCATTATCAAGTTAGCATTAGCATTCAAACTTAAACATTGCAGAACTTGCATGTATACAAGAAGGGTGAAGCTTTAATTCCATCTAATCTAATATGCCCATGAAGGGTTATGCTTTAATGCCATCTGATCTCTTATTTCCATTATAGAGGACACGTACAGTATGAAAATGACCAGATATTAGCACTAGCATTAGATCGCTAGCAATAGCAAATTAGCATTAGCATTCAAACTTAAACTTACTGTACTTGCATGTATACAAGAAGGGTTAAGCTTTAATGCCATCTAATCTGATATTCCCATGAAGGGTTATGCTTTAAAGCCATCTGATCTCTTATATCCATCATTGATGAGACGTAAAGTATGAAAATGACCAGAAATTAGCACTAGCATTAGATCGCTAGCATTATCAAGTTAGCATTAGCATTCACACTTAAACATTGCAGTACTTACATGTATACAAGAAGGGTGAAGCTTTAATGCCATCTAATCTAATATGCCCATGAAGTGTGATGCTTAAATGCCATCTGATCTCTTATTTCCATTAAAGAGGACACAAACAGTATGAAAATGACCAGTAATTAGTACTAGCATTAGATCGCTAGCATTATCAAGTTAGCATTAGCATTCAAACTTATACTTACTGTACTTGCATGTATACAAGAAGGGTTAAGCTTTAATGCCATCTAATCTGATATTCCAATGAAGGGTTATGCTTTAATGCCATCTGATCTCTTATATCCATCATAGAGGACACGTACAGTATGAAAATGACCAGATATTAGCACTAGCATTAGCAAGTTAGCATTAGTATTCAAAGTTTAACATTGCTGTATTTGCATATATAAAAGAAGGGTTATGCTTTAATGCCATCTGATCTCTTATATCCAATATAGAGGACACGTACAGTATGAAAATGACCAGATATTAGCACTAGCATTAGATCGCTAGCAATAGCAAATTAGCATTAGCATTCAAACTTAAACTTACTGTACTTGCATGTATACAAGAAGGGTTAAGCTTTAATGCCATCTAATCTGATATTCCCATGAAGGGTTATGCTTTAAAGCCATCTGATCTCTTATATACATCATAGATGAGACGTAAAGTATGAAAATGACCAGATATTAGCACTACCATTAGATCGTTAGCATTAGCAAGTTAGCATTAGCATTCAAACTTAAACATTGCTGTATTTGCATATATACAAGAAGGGTTATGCTTTAATGCCATCTGATCTCTTATATCCATCATAGAGGACACGTACAGTATGAAAATGACCAGATATTAGCACTAGCATTAGATCGCTAGCATTAGCAAGTTAGCATTAGCATTCAACCTTAAACTTGCTGTACTTGCATGTATAGAAGGAGGGTTATGCTTTAATGCCATCTAATATGATATTCCAAAGAAGGGTTATGCTTTAATGCCATCTGATCTCTAATATGCATCATAGAGGACAAGTACAGTATGAAAATGACCTGATATTAGCACTAGCATTAGATCGCTAGCATTAGCAAGTTAGCATTAGCATTCAAACTTTAACATTGCTGTATTTGCATATATACAAGAAGGGTGAAGCTTTAATGCCATTTAATCTAATATGCCCATGAAGGGTTATGCTTTAATGCCATCTGATATCTTATTTTCATTATAGAGGACACATACAGTATGAAAATGACCAGATATTAGCACTAGCATTATATCGTTAGCATTAGCAAGTTAGCATTAGCATTCAAACTTAAACTTACTGTACTTGCATGTATACAAGAAGGGTGAAGCTTTAATGCCATCTAATCTGATATTCCCATGAAGGGTTATGCTTTAATGCCATCTGATCTCTTTTTCCATCATAGAGGACACGTACAGTTTGAAAATAACCAGATTTTAGCATTAGCATTAGATCGCTAGCATTAGCAAGTTAGCATTAGCATTCAAGCTTAAACTTGCTGTACTTGCAAGTATACAATATGGTGAAGCTTTAATGCCATCTAATCTAATATGCCCATTATGGGATATGCTTTAATGCCATCTGATCTCTTATTTCCATAATAAAGGACACGTACAGTATGAAAATGACCAGATTTTAGCACTAGCATTAGATCGCTAGCATTAGCAAGTTAGCATTAGCATTCAAACTTAAACATTGCTGTATTTGCATATATACAAGAAGGGTTATGCTTTAATGCCATCTGATCTCTTATATCCATCATAGAGGACACTTTACAGTATGAAAATGACCAGATATTAGCACTAGCATTAGATCGCTAGCATTAGCAAGTTAGCATTAGCATTCAACCTTAAACTTGCTGTACTTGCATGTATAGAAGGAGGGTTATGCTTTAATGCCATCTAATATGATATTCCAAAGAAGGGTTATGCTTTAATGCCATCTGATCTCTAATATGCATCATAGAGGACAAGTACAGTATGAAAATGACCTGATATTAGCACTAGCATTAGATCGCTAGCATTAGCAAGTTAGCATTAGCATTCAAACTTTAACATTGCTGTATTTGCATATATACAAGAAGGGTGAAGCTTTAATGCCATTTAATCTAATATGCCCATGAAGGGTTATGCTTTAATGCCATCTGATATCTTATTTTCATTATAGAGGACACATACAGTATGAAAATGACCAGATATTAGCACTAGCATTATATCGTTAGCATTAGCAAGTTAGCATTAGCATTCAAACTTAAACTTACTGTACTTGCATGTATACAAGAAGGGTGAAGCTTTAATGCCATCTAATCTGATATTCCCATGAAGGGTTATGCTTTAATGCCATCTGATCTCTTTTTCCATCATAGAGGACACGTACAGTTTGAAAATAACCAGATTTTAGCATTAGCATTAGATCGCTAGCATTAGCAAGTTAGCATTAGCATTCAAGCTTAAACTTGCTGTACTTGCAAGTATACAATATGGTGAAGCTTTAATGCCATCTAATCTAATATGCCCATTATGGGATATGCTTTAATGCCATCTGATCTCTTATTTCCATAATAAAGGACACGTACAGTATGAAAATGACCAGATATTAGCACTAGCATTAGATCACTAGTATTAGCAAGTTAGCATTAGCATTCAAACCTTAACATTGCTGTTTTTGCGTATATAAAGAAGGGTTAAGCTTTAATGCCATCTAACCTCATAATTCCATAAAAGGTGATGCTTTTATGCCATCTGATCTCTCATTTCCATTCTAAGTAGCACATACAGTTAGAAAATGACCAGAAATTAGCAGTATCATTAGATCGCTAGCATTAGTAAGTTAGCATTAGCATTCAACCTTTAACATTGCAGTATTTGTATATATACAAGAAGGGTGAAGCTTTAATGGAATCTAATCTAATATGCCAATGAAGGGTTATGCTTTAATCCCATCTTATTTGATTATCTCAGTATAGGAAAATGACCAGATATATCATTAGATCACTAGCAATAGTTAGCATTAGCATTCAAACTTAAACATTGCAGTACTTGCATGTATAGGGTGTAGCATTAATGCCAAATGATATTCCAATGAATATGCTTTAATGACATCTGATCTCTTATATCCATGATAGACACATTAGATCACTAGCATTAGATAGCATTATTAAGTTAGCATTAGCATTCAAACTTAAAATTACTGTACTTGCATGTATACAAGAAGGGTGAAGCTTTAATGCCATCTAATCTGATATTCCAATGAAGGGTTATGCTTTAATGCTATCTGATCTCTAATATCCATCATAGAGGACACATACAATAAGAAAATGACCAGATATTAGCACTAGCATTAGATCGCAAGCATTAGCAAGTTAGCATTAGCATTAAAACTTAAAATTACTGTACTTGCATGTATACAAGAAGGGTTAAGCAGTAATGCCATCTAATCTGATATTCCCATGAAGGGTTACGCTTTAATGCCATCTGATCTCTTATTTCCATGATAGAGGACACATACAGTATGAAAATGACCAGATTTTAGCACTAGCATTAGATCGCTAGCATTAGCAAGTTAGCATTAGCATTCAAACTTAAACTTACTGTACTTGCATGTATACAAGAAGGGTTAAGCAGTAATGCCATCTAATCTGATATTCCCATGAAGGGTTATGCTTTAATGCCATCTGATCTCTTATATCCATCATAGAGGAGACGTACAGTATGAAAATGACCAGATATTAGCACTAGCATTAGCTCGTTAGCATTCGCAAGTTAGCATTAGCATTCAAACTTAAACTTACTGTACTTGCATGTATACAAGAAGGGTAAAGCTTTAATGCCATCTAATCTGATATTCCCATGAAGGGTTATGCTTTAAAACCATATGATCTCTTATATCCATCATAGATGACACGTACAGTATGAAAATGACCAGATATTAGCACTAGCATTAGATCGCTAGCATTATCAAGTTAGCATTAGCATTCAAACTTAAACATTGCAGAACTAGCATGTATACAAGAAGGGTGAAGCTTTAATGCCATCTAATCTAATATGCCCATGAAGGGTTATGCTTTAATGCCATCTGATCTCTTATTTCCAATTTAGAGGACACATACAGTATGAAAATGACCAGATATTAGCACTAGCATTAGATCGCTAGCATTAGCCAGTTAGCTTTAGCATTCAACCTTAAACTTGCTGTACTTGCATGTATATAAGAAGGGTTAAGCTTTAATGACATCTAATCTGATATTCCAATGAAGGGTTATGTTTTAATGCCATCTGATCTCATATATGCATCATAGAGGAAAAGTACAGTATGAAAATGACCAGATATTAACACTAGCATTAGATCGCTAGCATTAGCATGTTAGCATTAGCATTCAAACTTTAACATTGCTGTATTTGCATATATTCAAGAAGGGTGAAGATATAATGGAATCTAATCTAATATGCCCATGAAGGGATATGCTTTAATGCAATCTGATCTCTAATTTCCATTATAGAGGACAAGTACAGTTTGAAAATGACCAGATATCAGCACTAGCATTAGATCGCTAGCATTATCAAGTTAGTATTAGCATTCAAACTTTAACATTGCAGTACTTGCATGTTTCCAAGAAGGGTGAAGCTTTAATGCCATCTAATTTAATATGCCCATGAAGGGTTATGCTTAAATGCCATCTGATCTCTTATTTCCATTAAAGAGGACACATACAGTATGAAAATGACCAGATATTAGCACTAGCATTAGATCGCTAGCATTATCAAGTTAGCTTTAGCATTCAAACTTATACCTACTGTACTTGCATGTATACAAGAAGGGTTAAGCTTTAATGCCATCTAATCTGATATTCCAATGAAGGGTTATGCTTTAATGCCATCTGAGCTCTTATATCCATCATAGAGGACACGTACAGCATGAAAATGACCAGATATTAGCACTAGCATTAGATCGTTAGCATTAGCAAGTTAGCATTAGCATTCAATCTTTCACATTGCTGTATTTGCATATATACAAGAAGGGTTATGCTTTAATGCCATCTGATCTCTTATATCCATCATAGAGGACACGTACAGTATGAAAATGACCAGATATTAGCACTAGCATTAGATCGCTAGCATTAGCAAGTTAGCATTAGCATTCAACCTTAAACTTGCTGTACTTGCATGTATAGAAGGAGGGTTATGCTTTAATGCCATCTAATATGATATTCCAAAGAAGGGTTATGCTTTAATGCCATCTGATCTCTTATATGCATCATAGAGGACAAGTACAGTATGAAAATGACCTGATATTAGCACTAGCATTAGATCGCTAGCATAAGCAAGTTAGCATTAGCATTCAAACTTTAACATTGCTGTATTTGCATATATACAAGAAGGGTGAAGCTTTAATGCCATCTAATCTAATATGCCCATGAAGGGTTATGCTTTAATGCCATCTGATATCTTATTTTCATTATAGAGGACACATACAGTATGAAAATGACCAGATATTAGCACTAGCATTATATCGTTAGCATTAGCAAGTTAGCATTAGCATTCAAACTTAAACTTACTGTACTTGCATGTATACAAGAAGGGTGAAGCTTTAATGCCATCTAATCTGATATTCCCATGAAGGGTTATGCTTTAATGCCATCTGATCTCTTTTTCCATCATAGAGGACACGTACAGTTTGAAAATGACCAGATATCAGCACTAGCATTAGATCGCTAGCATTATCAAGTTAGCATTAGCATTCAAACTTTAACATTGCAGTACTTGCATGTTTCCAAGAAGGGTGAAGCTTTAATGCCATCTAATTTAATATGCCCATGAAGGGTTATGCTTAAATGCCATCTGATCTCTTATTTCCATTAAAGAGGACACATACAGTATGAAAATGACCAGATATTAGCACTAGCATTAGATCGCTAGCATTATCAAGTTAGCTTTAGCATTCAAACTTATACCTACTGTACTTGCATGTATACAAGAAGGGTTAAGCTTTAATGCCATCTAATCTGATATTCCAATGAAGGGTTATGCTTTAATGCCATCTGAGCTCTTATATCCATCATAGAGGACACGTACAGCATGAAAATGACCAGATATTAGCACTAGCATTAGATCGTTAGCATTAGCAAGTTAGCATTAGCATTCAAACTTTCACATTGCTGTATTTGCATATATACAAGAAGGGTTATGCTTTAATGCCATCTGATCTCGTATATCCATCATAGAGGACACGTACAGTATGAAAATGACCAGATATTAGCACTAGCATTAGATCGCTAGCATTAGCAAGTTAGCATTAGCATTCAAACTTTAACATTGCTGTATTTGCATATATACAAGAAGGGTGAAGCTTTAATGCCATCTAATCTAATATGCCCATGAAGGGTTATGCTTTAATGCCATCTGATATCTTATTTTCATTATAGAGGACACATACAGTATGAAAATGACCAGATATTAGCACTAGCATTATATCGTTAGCATTAGCAAGTTAGCATTAGCATTCAAACTTAAACTTACTGTACTTGCATGTATACAAGAAGGGTGAAGCTTTAATGCCATCTAATCTGATATTCCCATGAAGGGTTATGCTTTAATGCCATCTGATCTCTTTTTCCATCATAGAGGACACGTACAGTTTGAAAATAACCAGATTTTAGCATTAGCATTAGATCGCTAGCATTAGCAAGTTAGCATTAGTATTCAAGCTTAAACTTGCTGTACTTGCAAGTATACAAGATGGTGAAGCTTTAATGCCATCTAATCTAATATGCCCATTATGGGATATGCTTTAATGCCATCTGATCTCTTATTTCCATAATAAAGGACACGTACAGTATGAAAATGACCAGATATTAGCACTAGCATTAGATCACTAGTATTAGCAAGTTAGCATTAGCATTCAAACCTTAACATTGCTGTTTTTGCGTATATAAAGAAGGGTTAAGCTTTAATGCCATCTAATCTCATAATTCCATAAAAGGTGATGCTTTTATGCCATCTGATCTCTCATTTCCATTCTAAGTAGCACATACAGTTAGAAAATGACCAGAAATTAGCAGTATCATTAGATCGCTAGCATTAGCAAGTTAGCATTAGCATTCAACCTTTAACATTGCAGTATTTGTATATATACAAGAAGGGTGAAGCTTTAATGGAATCTAATCTAATATGCCAATGAAGGGTTATGCTTTAATGCCATCTGATCTCTTATTTCGATTATAGAGGACACGTACAGTATGAAAATGACCAGATATTAGCACTAGCATTAGATCACTAGCAATAGCAAGTTAGCATTAGCATTCAAACTTAAACTGACTGTACTTGCATGTATAGAAGAAGGGTTAAGCTTTAATGCCATCTTATCTGATATTCCCATGAAGGGGAATGCTTTAAAGCCATCTGATCTCTTATATCCATCATAGATGACACGTAAAGTATGAGAATGACCAGATATTAGCAATAGCATTAGATCGCTAGCATTATCAAGTTAGCATTAGCATTCAAACTTAAACATTGCAGTACTTGCATGTATAAAAGAAGGGTGAAGCATTAATGCCATCTAATCTGATATTCCAATGAAGGGTTATGCTTTAATGACATCTGATCTCTTATATCCATGATAGAGGACACATACAATAAGAAAATGACCAGATATTAGCACTAGCATTAGATCGCTAGCATTAGCAGGTTAGCATTAGCATTCAAACTTAAAATTACTGTACTTGCATGTATACAAGAAGGGTGAAGCTTTAATGCCATCTAATCTGATATTCCAATGAAGGGTTATGCTTTAATGCTATCTGATCTCTAATATCCATCATAGAGGACACATACAATAAGAAAATGACCAGATATTAGCACTAGCATTAGATCGCTAGCATTAGCAAGTTAGCATTAGCATTAAAACTTAAAATTACTGTACTTGCATGTATACAAGAAGGGTTAAGCAGTAATGCCATCTAATCTGATATTCCCATGAAGGGTTACGCTTTAATGCCATCTGATCTCTTATTTCCATGATAGAGGACACATACAGTATGAAAATGACCAGATTTTAGCACTAGCATTAGATCGCTAGCATTAGCAAGTTAGCATTAGCATTCAAACTTAAACTTACTGTACTTGCATGTATACAAGAAGGGTTAAGCTTTAATGCCATCTAATCTGATATTCCCATGAAGGGTTATGCTTTTAATGCCATCTGATCTCTTATATCCATCATAGAGGACACGTACAGTATGAAAATGACCAGATATTAGCACTAGCATTAGATCGTTAGCATTCGCAAGTTAGCATTAGCATTCAAACTTAAACTTACTGTACTTGCATGTATACAAGAAGGGTAAAGCTTTAATGCCATCTAATCTGATATTCCCATGAAGGGTTATGCTTTAAAACCATATGATCTCTTATATCCATCATAGATGACACGTACAGTATGAAAATGACCAGATATTAGCACTAGCATTAGATCGCTAGCATTATCAAGTTAGCATTAGCATTCAAACTTAAACATTGCAGAACTTGCATGTATACAAGAAGGGTGAAGCTTTAATGCCATCTAATCTAATATGCACATGAAGGGTTATGCTTTAATGCCATCTGATCTCTTATTTCCATTATAGAGGACACGTACAGTATGAAAATGACCAGATATTAGCACTAGCATTAGATCACTAGTATTAGCAAGTTAGCATTAGCATTCAAACCTTAACATTGCTGTTTTTGCGTATATAAAGAAGGGTTAAGCTTTAATGCCATCGAACCTCATAATTCCATAAAAGGTGATGCTTTTATGCCATCTGATCTCTCATTTCCATTCTAAGTAACACATACAGTTAGAAAATGACCAGAAATTAGCACTAGCATTAGATTGCTAGCATTAGCAAGTTAGCATTAGCATTCAACCTTTAACATTGCAGTATTTGTATATATACAAGAAGGGTGAAGCTTTAATGGAATCTAATCTAATATGCCAATGAAGGGTTATGCTTTAATGCCATCTGATCTCTTATTTCCATTATAGAGGACACGTACAGTATGAAAATGACCAGATATTAGCACTAGCATTAGATCACTAGCATTAGCAAGTTAGCATTAGCATTCAAACTTAAACTGACTGTACTTGCATGTATACAAGAAGGGTTAAGCTTTAATGCCATCTTATCTGATATTCCCATGAAGGGAATGCTTTTAATGCCATCTGATCTCTTATATCCATCATAGATGACACGTAAAGTATGAGAATGACCAGATATTAGCAATAGCATTAGATCGCTAGCATTATCAAGTTAGCATTAGCATTCAAACTTAAACATTGCATTACTTGCATTTATAAAAGAAGGGTGAAGCATTAATGCCATCTAATCTGATATTCCAATGAAGGGTTATGCTTTAATGACATCTGATCTCTTATATCCATTATAGAGGACACATACAATAAGAAAATGACCAGATATTAGCACTAGCATTAGATCGATAGCATTAGCAAGTTAGCATTAGCATTCAAACTTAAAATTACTGTACTTGCATGTATACAAGAAGGGTGAAGCTTTAATGCCATCTAATCTGATATTCCAATGAAGGGTTATGCTTTAATGCTATCTGATCTCTAATATCCATCATAGAGGACACATACAATAAGAAAATGATCAGATATTAGCACTAGCATTAGATCGCTAGCATTAGCAAGTTAGCATTAGCATTAAAACTTAAAATTACTGTAATTGCATGTATACAAGAAGGGTTAAGCAGTAATGCCATCTAATCTGATATTCCCATGAAGGGTTATGCTTTAATGCCATCTGATCTCTTATTTCCATGATAGAGGACACATACAGTATGAAAATGACCAGATTTTAGCACTAGCATTAGATCGCTAGCATTAGCAAGTTAGCATTAGCATTCAAACTTAAACTTACTGTACTTGCATGTATACAAGAAGGGTTAAGTTTTAATGCCATCTAATCTGATATTCCAATGAAGGGTTATGCTTTAATGCCATCTGATCTCTTATATCCATCATAGAGGACACGTACAGTATGAAAATGACCAGATATTAGCACTAGCATTAGATCGTTAGAATTCGTAAGTTAGCATTAGCATTCAAACTTTAACATTGCTGTATTTGCATATATACAAGAAGGGTTAAGCTTTAATGCCATCTAATCTGATATTCCCATGAAGGGTTATGCTTTAATGCCATCTGATCTCTTATATCCATCATAGAGGACACGTACAGTATGAAAATGACCAGATATTAGCACTAGCATTAGATCGTTAGCATTCGCAAGTTAGCATTAGCATTCAAACTTAAACTTACTGTACTTGCATGTATACAAGAAGGGTAAAGCTTTAATGCCATCTAATCTGATATTCCCATGAAGGGTTATGCTTTAAAACCATATGATCTCTTATATCCATCATAGATGACACGTACAGTATGAAAATGACCAGATATTAGCACTAGCATTAGATCGCTAGCATTAACAAGTTAGCATTAGCATTCAAACTTAAACATTGCAGAACTTGCATGTATACAAGAAGGGTGAAGCTTTAATGGCATGTAATCTAATATGCACATGAAGGGTTATGCTTTAATGCTATCTGATCTCTTATTTCCATTATAGAGGACACATACAGTATGAAAATGACCAGATATTAGCACAAGCATTAGATCGCTAGCAATAGCAAATTAGCCTTAGCATTCAAACTTAAAATTACTGTACTTGCATGTATACAAGAAGGGTTAAGCTTTAATGCCATCTAATCTGATATTCCCACGAAGGGTTATGCTTTGAAGCCATCTGATCTCTTATATCCATCATAGATGACACGTACAGTATGAAAATGACCAGATATTAGCACTAGCATTAGATCGCTAGCATTATCAAGTTAGCATTAGCATTCAAACTTAAACATTGCAGTACTTGCATGTATACAAGAAGGGTGAAGCTTTAATGCCATCTAATCTGATATTCCCATGAAGGGTGATGCTTTAATGCCATCTGATCTGTTATATCCATCATAGATGACACGTAAAGTATGAAAATGACCAGATATTAGCACTAGCATTAGATCGTTAGCATTAGCAAGTTAGCATTAGCATTCAACCTTAAACTTGCTGTACTTGCATGTATACAAGAAGGGTTAAGCTTTAATGCCATCTAATCTGATATTCCAATGAAGGGTTATGCTTTAATGCCATCTGATCTCTTATATGCATCATAGAGGACAAGTCCAGTATGAAAATGACCTGATATTAGCACTAGCATTAGATCGCTAGCATTAGCAAGTTAGCATTAGCATTCAAACTTTAACATTGCTGTATTTGCATATATACAGGAAGGTTGAAGCTTTAATGCCATCTAATCTAATATGCCCATGAAGGGTAATGCTTTAATGCCATCTGATATCTTATTTCCATTATAGAGGACACATACAGTTTGAAAATGACCAGATATTAGCACTAGCATTTTATCGCTAGCATTTGCAAGTTAGCATTAGCATTCAAACTTCAACTTACTGTCCATGCATGTATACAAGAAGGGTGAAGCTTTAATGCCATCTAATCTGATATTTCCATGAAGCGTTATGCTTTCATGCCATCTGATCCCTTATATCCATCATAGAGGACATGTACAGTTTGAAAAAGACCAGATATTAGCACTAGCATTAGATCGCTAGCGTTAGCAAGTTAGCATTAGCATTCAAGCTTAAACTAGCTGTACTTGCAAGTATACAAGAAGGTGAAGCTTTAATGCCATCAAATCTAATATGCCCATTATGGGATATGCTTTAATGCCATCTGATCTCTTATTTCCATCATAAAGGACATGTACAGTATGAAAATGACCAGATATTAGCACTAGCATTAGATCGCTAGTATAAGCAAGTTAGCATTAGCATTCAAACTATAACATTGCTGTTTTTACGTATATAAAGAAGGGTTAAGCTTTAATGCCATCTAACCTCATAATTCCATAAAAGGTAATGCTTTTATGCCATCTGATATCTTATTTCCATTATAAGTAACACATACAGTTTGAAAATGACCAGAAATTAGCACTAGAATTAGATCGCTATCATTAGCAAGTTAGCATTAGCATTCAACCTTAAACTTACTGTACTTGCATGTAAACAAGAAGGGTTAAGCTTTAATGCCATGTAATCTGATATTCCAATGAAGGGTTATGCTTAAATGCCATCTGATCTCTTATATGCATCATAGAGGACAAGAACAGCATGAAAATGACCTGATATTAGCACTAGAATTAGATCGCTAGCATGAGCAAGTTAGCATTAGGATTCAAACTTTAGCATGGCAGTATTTGTATATATACAAGAAGAGTTAAGCTTTAATGCCATCTTATCTAATATGCCTATGAAGGGTAATGCTGTAATACCATCTGATCTCTTTTTTCCATTATAGAGGACACGTACAGTATGAAAATGACCTGATATTAGCACTAGCATTAGATCGCTAGCATTAGCAAGTTAGCATTAGCATTCAAGCTTAAACTTACTGTACTTGCATGTAAACAAGAAGGGTTAAGCTTTAATGCCATGTAATCTGATATTCCAATGAAGGGTTATGCTTAAATGCCATCTGATCTCTTATATGCATCATAGAGGACAAGTACAGCATGAAAATGACCTGATATTAGCACTAGAATTAGTTCGCTAGCATGAGCAAGTTAGCATTACGATTCAAACTTTAGCATGGCAGTATTTGTATATATACAAGAAGAGTTAAGCTTTAATGCCATCTTATCTAATATGCCTATGAAGGGTAATGCTGTAATACCATCTGATCTCTTTTTTCCATTATAGAGGACACGTACAGTATGAAAATGACCTGATATTAGCACTAGCATTAGATCGCTAGAATTAGCAAGTTAGCATTAGCATTCAAACTTAAACTTGCTGTAGTTGCATGTATACAAGAAGGGTAAAGCTTTATTGCCATCTAAACCGATATTCCCATGAAGGGTTATGCTTTAAAGCCATCTGATTCTTTTATATCCATCATCGCTGACACGTACAGTATGAAAATGACCAGATATTAGCACTAGCATTAGATCAATAGCAATAGCAACTTAGCATTAGCATTCAAACTTAAACTGACTGTACTTGCATGTATACAAGAAGGGTTAAGCTTTAATGCCATCTTATCTGATATTCCCATGAAGGGGAATGCTTTAAAGCCATCTGATCTCTTATATCCATCATAGATGACACGTAAAGTATGAGAATGACCAGATATTAGCAATAGCATTAGATCGCTAGCATTATCAAGTTAGCATTAGCATTCAAACTTAAACATTGCAGTACTTGCATGTATAAAAGAAGGGTGAAGCATTAATGCCATCTAATCTGATATTCCAATGAAGGGTTATGCTTTAATGACATCTGATCTCTTATATCCATTATAGAGGACACATACAATAAGAAAATGACCAGATATTAGCACTAGCATTAGATCGCTAGCATTAGCAAGTTAGCATTAGCATTCAAACTTAAAATTACTGTACTTGCATGTATACAAGAAGGGTTAAGCTTTAATGCCATCTAATCTGATATTCCCATGAAGGGTTATGCTTTAATGCCATCTGATCTCTTATATCCATCATAGAGGACTTCCGTTATAGAGGACACATACAGTATGAAAATGACCAGATATTAGCACTAGCATTAGATCGCTAGCATTAGCAAGTTAGCATTAGCATTAA
This sequence comes from Gymnothorax javanicus, assembly GCA_029692085.1. Taxonomy (NCBI): domain Eukaryota; kingdom Metazoa; phylum Chordata; class Actinopteri; order Anguilliformes; family Muraenidae; genus Gymnothorax; species Gymnothorax javanicus. Next base: position 14,526,938 of record CM056200.1, on the reverse strand, counting down.
AACTTAAAATTACTGTACTTGCATGTATACAAGAAGGGTTAAGTTTTTAATGCCATCTAATCTGATATTCCCATGAAGGGTTATGCTTTAATGCCATCTGATCTCTTATTTCCATCATAGAGGACACATACAGTATGAAAAATGACCAGATATTAGCACTAGCATTAGATCGTTAGCATTAGCAAGTTAGCATTAGCATTCAAACTTAAACTTACTGTACTTTGCATGTATACAAGAAGGGTTAAGCTTTAATGCCATCTAATCTGATATTCCCATGAAGGGTTATGCTTTTAATGCCATCTGATCTCTTATATCCATCATAGAGGGACACAGTATAAAATATGAAAAATGACCAGATATTAGCACTAGCATTAGATAACATTGCTGTAGCATATATACAAGGGTTAGCATTAGCTGATATTCAAACTTAAACATTGCTTATATACTTGCATGTATACAAGAAGGGTAGCATTAGCAAGCATGTATTTAATTCCATCTAATCTGATATTCCAATGAAGGGTTATGCTTTAATGCCATCTGATCTCTTATTTCCATTATATCCATGAAAATAGATGACATTAGATCGTAGCAATAGTATAGCATTCAAACTTAAAAATGACCAAGATATTAGCACTAGCATAGATTAGATGAAAATGCAGATATTAGCATTATCAAGTTAGCATTAGCATTCAAACTTAAACATTGCAGTACTTGCATGTATACAAGAAAGGTGAAGCTTTAATGGCCATCTATCTAATCTGATATGCCCATGAAGGGTGATGCGAATTTAATGCCATCTGATCTCTTATATCCATCATAGATGACACATAAAGTATGAAAATGACCAGATATTAGCATTAGCATTAGATCGTTAGCATTAGCAAGATTAGCATTAGCATTCAACCTTAAACTTGCTGTACTTGCATGTATACAAGAAGGGTTAAGCTTTAATGCCATCTAATCTGATATTCCAATGAAGGGACATGCTTTATTGCCATCTGATCTCTTATATGCATCATAGAGGAAAAGTCCAGTATGAAGATGACCTGATATTAGCACTAGCATTAGATCGCAAGCATTAGCAAGTTAGCATTAGCATTCAAACTTTAACATTGCTGTATTTGCATATATACAGGAAGGTTGAAGCTTTAATGCCATCTAATCTAATATGCCCATGAAGGGTAATGCTTTAATGCCATCTGATATCTTATTTCCATTATAGAGGACACATACAGTTTGAAAATGACCAGATATTAGCACTAGCATTTGATCGCTAGCATTAGCAAGTTAGCATTAGCATTCAAACTTCAACTTACTGTCCATGCATGTATACAAGAAGGGTGAAGCTTTAATGCCATCTAATCTGATATTTCCATGAAGCGTTATGCTTTCATGCCATCTGATCTCTTATATCCATCATAGAGGACATGTACAGTTTGAAAATGACCAGATATTAGCACTAGCATTAGATCGCTAGCGTTAGCAAGTTAGCATTAGCATTCAAGCTTAAACTTGCTGTACTTGCAAGTATACAAGAAGGGGGAAGCTTTAATGCCATCAAATCTAATATGCCCATTATGGGATATGCTTTAATGCCATCTGATCTCTTATTTCCATCATAAAGGACATGTACAGTATGAAAATGACCAGATATTAGCACTAGCATTAGATCGCTAGTATAAGCAAGTTAGCATTAGCATTCAAACTTCAACTTACTGTCCATGCATGTATACAAGAAGGGTGAAGCTTTAATGCCATGTTATCTGATATATCCATGAAGGGTTATGCTTTCATGCCATCTGATCTCTTATATCCATCATAGAGGACACGTACAGTTTGAAAATGACCAGATATTAGCACTAGCATTAGATCGCTAGCGTTAGCAAGTTAGCATTAGCATTCAAGCTTAAACTAGCTGTACTTGCAAGTATACAAGAAGGTGAAGCTTTAATGCCATTTGATCTAATATGCCCATTATGGGATATGCTTTAATGCCATCTGATCTCTTATTTCCATCAAAAAGGACACGTACAGTATGAAAATGACCAGATATTGGCACTAGCATTAGATCGCTAGTATAAGCAAGTTAGCATTAGCATTCAAACTTTAACATTGCTGTTTTTGCGTATATAAAGAAGGGTTAAGCTTTAATGCCATCTAACCTCATAATTCCATAAAAGGTAATGCTTTTATGCCATCTGATCTCTTATTTCCATTATAAGTAACACATACAGTTTGAAAATGACCAGAAATTAGCACTAGCATTAGATCGCTATCATTAGCAAGTTAGCATTAGCATTCAAGCTTAAACTTACTGTACTTGCATGTAAACAAGAAGGGTTAAGCTTTAATGCCATGTAATCTGATATTCCAATGAAGGGTTATGCTTAAATGCCATCTGATCTCTTATATGCATCATAGAGGACAAGTACAGCATGAAAATGACCTGATATTAGCACTAGAATTAGATCACTAGCATGAGCAAGTTAGCATTAGGATTCAAACATTAGCATGGCAGTATTTGTATATATACAAGAAGAGTTAAGCTTTAATGCCATCTTATCTAATATGCCTATGAAGGGTAATGCTTTAATACCATCTGATCTCTTTTTTCCATTATAGAGGACACGTACAGTATGAAAATGACCAAGATATTAGCACTAGCATTAGATCGCTAGCATTAGCAAGTTAGCATTAGCATTCAAACTTAAACTTGCTGTAGTTGCATGTATACAAGAAGGGTAAAGCTTTATTGCTATCTAAACCGATATTCCCATGAAGGGTTATGCTTTAAAGCCATCTGATTCTTTTATATCCATCATCGCTGACACGTACAGTATGAAAATGACCAGATATTAGCACTAGCATTAGATCGCTAGCATTATCAAGTTAGCATTAGCATTCAAACTTAAACATTGCAGAACTTGCATGTATACAAGAAGGGTGAAGCTTTAATGCCATCTAATCTAATATGCACATGAAGGGTTATGCTTTAATGCCATCTGATCTCTTATTTCCATTATAGAGGACATATACAGTATGAAAATGACCAGATATTAGCACAAGCATTAGATCGCTAGCAATAGCAAATTAGCATTAGCATTCAAACTTAAACTTACTGTACTTGCATGTATACAAGAAGGGTTAAGCTTTAATGCCATCTAATCTGATATTCCACAAAGGGTTATGCTTTGAAGCCATCTGATCTCTTATATCCATCATAGATGACACGTAAAGTATGAAAATGACCAGATATTAGCACTAGCATTAGATTGCTAGCATTATCAAGTTAGCATTAGCATTCAAACTTAAACATTGCAGTACTTGCATGTATACAAGAAGTGTGAAGCTTTAATGCCATCTAATCTGATATTCCCATGAAGGGTTATGCTTTAATGCCATCTGATCTCTTATATCCATCATAGATGACACGTAAAGTATGAAAATGACCAGATATTAGCACTAGCATTACAACGCTAGCATTAGCAAGTTAGCATTAGCATTCAACCTTAAACTTGCTGTACTTGCATGTATACAAGAAGGGTAAAGCCTCAATGCCATCTAATCTGATATTCCAATGAAGGGTTATGCTTTAATGCCATCTGATCTCTTATATGCATCATAGAGGACAAGTACAGTAAGAAAATGACCTGATATAAGCACTAGCATTAGATCGCAAGCATTAGCAAGTTAGCATTAGCATTCAAACTTTAACATTGCTGTATTTGCAAAAAACAAGAAGGGTGAAGCTTTAATGCCATCTAATCTAATATGCCCATGAACGGTTATGCTTTAATGCCATCTGATATCTTATTTCCATTATAGAGGACACATACAGTATGAAAATGACCAGATATTAGCACTAGACTTAGATCGCGAGCATTAGCAAGTTAGCATTAGCATTCAAACTTCAACTTACTGTCCATGCATGTATACAAGAAGGGTGAAGCTTTAATGCCATGTTATCTGATATATCCATGAAGGGTTATGTTTTCATGCCATCTGATCTCTTATATCCATCATAGAGGACACGTACAGTTTGAAAATGACCAGATATTAGCACTAGCATTAGATCGCTAGCGTTAGCAAGTTAGCATTAGCATTCAAGCTTAAACTAGCTGTACTTGCAAGTATACAAGAAGGTGAAGCTTTAATGCCATTTGATCTAATATGCCCATTATGGGATATGCTTTAATGCCATCTGATCTCTTATTTCCATCAAAAAGGACACGTACAGTATGAAAATGACCAGATATTGGCACTAGCATTAGATCGCTAGTATAAGCAAGTTAGCATTAGCATTCAAACTTTAACATTGCTGTTTTTGCGTATATAAAGAAGGGATAAGCTTTAATGCCATCTAACATTATAATTCCATAAAAGGTAATGCTTTTATGCCTTCTGATCTCTTATTTCCATTATAAGTAACACATACAGTTTCAAAATGACCAGAAATTAGCACTAGCATTAGATCGCTAGCATTAGCAAGTTAGCATTAGCATTCAACCTTAAACTTGCTGTACTTGCATGTATACAAGAAGGGTTAAGCTTTAATGCCATGTAATCTGATATTCCAATGAAGGGTTATGCTTAAATGCCATCTGATCTCTTATATGCATCATAGAGGACAAGTACAGTATGAAAATGACCTGATATTAGCACTTGCATTAGATCGCTAGCATTAGCAAGTTAGCATTAGCATTCAAACTTAAACTTGCTGTAGTTGCATGTATACAAGAAGGGTAAAGCTTTATTGCCATCTAAACCAATATTCCCATGAAGGGTTATGTTTTAAAGCCATCTGATCTCTTATATCCATCATCGCTGACACGTACAGTATGAAAATGACCAGATATTAGCACTAGCATTAGATCGCTAGCATTATCACGTTAGCATTATTATTCAAACTTAAACATTGCAGAACTTGCATGTATACAAGAAGGGTGAAGCTTTAATGCCATCAAATCTAATATGCCCATGAAGGGTTATGCTTTAATGCCATCGGATCTCGTATTTCCATTATAGAGGACACATTCAGTATGAAAATGACCATATATTAGCATTAGATTTAGATCGCTAGCATTAGCAAGTTAGCATTAGCATTCAACCTTAAACATTGCAGTACTTGCGTGTATACAAGAGGGGTTAAGCTTTAATGACATCTAATCTGATATTCCAATGAAGGGTTATGTTTTAATGCCATCTGATCTCTTATATGCATCATAGAGGACAAGTACAGTATGAAAATGACCTGATATTAACACTAGCATTAGATCGCTAGCATTAGCAAGTTAGCATTAGCATTCAAACTTTAATATTGCTGTATTTGCATATATACAAGAAGGGTGAAGCTTTAATGGAATCTAATCTAATATGCCAATGACGGGTTATGCTTTGATGCCATCTGATCTCTTATTTCCATTATAGAGGACACGTACAGTATGAAAATGACCAGATATTAGCACAAGCATTAGATCGCTAGCAATAGCAAGTTAGCATTAGCATTCAAACTTTAATATTGCTGTATTTGCATATATACAAGAAGGGTGAAGCTTTAATGGAATCTAATCTAATATGCCAATGAAGGGTTATGTTTTAATGCCATGTGATCTCTTATATGCATCATAGAGGACAAGTACAGTATGAAAATGACCAGATATTAGTACAAGCATTAGATCGCTAGCAATAGCAAGTTAGCATTAGCATTCAAACTTAAACTTACTGTACTTGCATATATACAAGAAGGGTTAAGCTTTAATGCCATCTTATCTGATATTCCCATGAAGGTTTATGCTTTAAAGCCATCTGATCTCTTATATCCATCATAGATGACACGTAAAGTATGAAAATGACCAGATATTAGCACTAGCATTAGATCGTTAGCATTAGGCAGTTAGCATTAGCATTCAAACTTAAACTTACTGTACTTGCATGTGGACAAGAAGGGTTAAGCTTTAATGCCATCTAATCTGATATTCCAATGAAGGGTTATGCTTTAGTGACATCTGATCTCTTATATCCATCATAGAGGACACGTACAGTATGAAAACGACCAGATATTAGCACTAGCATTAGATCGTTACCTTTAGCAAGTTAGCATTAGCATTCAAACTTTAACATTGCTGTATTTGCATATATACAATAAGGGTTATGCTTTAATGCCATCTGATCTCTTATATCCATCATAGAGGACATGTACAGTTTGAAAATGACCAGATATTAGCACTAGCATTAGATCGCTAGCATTAGCAAGTTAGCATTAACATTCAACCTTAAACTTGCTGTACTTGCATGTATACAAGAAGGGTTAAGCTTTAATGCCATCTAATCTGATTTTCCAATGAAGGGTTATGCTTTAATGACATCTGATTTCTTATATGCATCATAGAGGACAAGTACAGTATGAAAATGACCTGATATTAGCACTAGCATTAGACCGTTGGCATTAGCAAGTTAGCATTAGCATTCAAACAATAACATTGCTGTATTTGCATATATACAAGAAGGGTTATGCTTTAATGCCATCTCTTCTCTTATATCCATTATAGAGGACACTTACAGTATGAAAATGACCAGATATTAGCACTAGCATTAGATCGCTAGCATTAGCAAGTTAGCATTAGCATTCAACCTTAAACTTTTTGGACTCGAATGTATCCAAGAAGGAATAAGCTTTAATGCCATCTAATCTGATATTCCAATGAAGGGTTATGCTTTAATGACATCTGATCTCTCATATGCATCATGGAGGACACTTACAGTATGAAAATGACCTGATATTAGCACTAGCATTAGATCGCTGGAATAAGCAAGTTAGCATTAGCATTAAAACTATAACATTGCTGTATTTGCATATATACAAAAAGGGTTATGCTTTAATGCCATCTGATCTCTTATATCCATCATAGAGGACACTAACAGTATGAAAATGACCTGATATTAGCACTAGCATTAGATCGCTAGCATTAGCAAGTTAGCATTAGCATTCAAACTCAAACATTGCAGAACTTGCATGTATACAAGAAGGGTGAAGCTTTAATGCCATCTAATCTAATATGCACATGAAGGGTTATGCTTTAATGCCATCTGATCTCTTATTTCCATTATAGAGAACACATACAGTATGAAAATGACCTGATATTAGCATTAGCATTAGATCGCTAGCATTAGCAAGTTAGCATTAGCATTCAAACTTAAACTTACTGTACTTGCATGTATACAAGAAGGGTTCAGCTTTAAAGCCATCTTATCTGATATTCCCATGAAGGGTTTTGCTTTAATGCCATCTGATCTCTTATATCCATCATAGAGGACACGTACAGTATGAAAATGACCAGTTATTAGCACAAGCATCAGATCGTTAGAATTCGCAAGTAAGCATTAGCATTCAAACTTTAACATTGCTGTATTTGCATATATACAAGAAGTGTTAAGCTTTAATGCCATCTAATCTGATATTCCCACGAAGGGTTATGCTTTGAACCCATCTGATCTCTTATATCCATCATAGATTACACGTAAAGTATGAAAATGATTAGATATTAGCACTAGCATTAGATCGCTAGCATTATACAGTTAGCATTAGCATTCAAACTTAAACATTGCAGTACTTGCATGTATTCAAGAAGGGTGAAGCTTTAATGCCATCTAATCTGATATTCCCATGAAGGGTTATGCTTTAATGCCATCTGATCTCTTATATCCATCATAGATGACACATAAAGTATGAAAATGACCAGCTATTAGCACTAGCATTAGATCGCTAGCATTAGCCAGTTAGCATTAGCATTCAAACTTAAACTTACTGTCATTGCATGTGTACAAGAAGGGTTAAGCTTTAATGCCATCTAATCTGATATTCCAATGAAGGGTTATGCTTTAGTGCCATCTGATCTCTTATATCCATCATAGAGGACACGTACAGTATGAAACTGACCAGATATTAGCACTAGCATTGGATCGCTAGCATTAGCAAGTTGGCATTAACATTCAACCTTAAACTTGCTGTACTTGCATGTATACAAGAAGGGTTAAGCTTTAATGCCATCTAATCTGATTTTCCAATGAAGGGTTATGCTTTAATGACATCTGATCTCTTATATGCATCATAGAGGACACTTACAGTATGAAAATGACCTGATATTAGAACTAGCATTAGATCGCTGGCATTAGCAAGTTAGCATTAGCATTAAAACTATAACATTGCTGTATTTGCATATATACAAGAAGGGTTATGCTTTAATGCCATCTGATCTCTTATATCCATCATAGAGGACATGTACAGTATGAAAATGACCAGATATTAGCACTAGCATTAGATCGCTAGCATTAGCAAGTTGGCATTAACATTCAACCTTAAACTTGCTGTACTTGCATGTATACAAGAAGGGTTAAGCTTTAATGCCATCTAATCTGATATTCCAATGAAGGGTTATGCTTTAATGACATCTGATCTCTTATATGCATCATAGAGGACACTTCCAGTATGAAAATGACCTGATATTAGAACTAGCATTAGATCGCTGGCATTAGCAAGTTAGCATTAGCATTAAAACTATAACATTGCTGTATTTGCATATATAGAAGAAGGGTTATGCTTTAATGCCATCTGATCTCTTATATCCATCATAGAGGACACTAACAGTATGAAAATGACCTGATATTAGCACTAGCATTAGATCGCTAGCATTAGCAAGTTAGCATTAGCATTAAAACTATTACATTGCTGTATTTGCATATATACAAGAAGGGTGAAGCTTTAATGACATCTAATCTAATATCCCCATGAAGGGTTATGCTTTAATGGCATCTGATCTCTGATTTCCATTATAGAGAACACATACAGTATGAAAATGACCTGATTTTAGCATTAGCATTAGATTGCTAGCATTAGCAAGTTAGCATTAGCATTCAAACTTAAACTTACTGTACTTGCATGTATACAAGAAGTGTTCAGCTTTAAAGCCATCTTATCTGATATTCCCATGAAGGGTTATGCTTTAATGCCATCTGATCTCTTATATCCATCATAGAGGACACGTACAGTATGAAAATGAAAATGACCAGATATTAGCACTAAGCATTAGCATTCAAATCATTGCTGTAGCATTAGCTTTAATGCCATTAGCATTAGATCTCTTATATTCAAACTTAAACTTAGACTAGCATTATCAAATTAGCATTGCATTCAAATTAAACATGCAGAACTTGCATATACAAGAAGGGCTTTAATGCCATCTTTTAATGCCATCTTTAATCTGATATTCCATACAGTGAGAAAATGAAGGGTTATGGGTAGCAAATTTAATTAGCATTCCATCTGACTTGCATGTATCTTATATCCATCTGATATTAGATGTTTTGACACGATCTCTTATATCCATCATAGATGATGTAAAATGACCAGATATTAGCATTAGCATTAGATCGCTAGCATTATAAAGTTAGCATTAGCATTCAAACTTAAACATTGCAGTACTTGCATGTATTCAAGAAGGGTGAAGCTTTAATGCCATCTAATCTGATATTCCCATGAAGGGTTATGCTTTAATGCCATCTGATCTCTTATATCCATCATAGATGACACGTAAAGTATGAAAATGACCAGATATTAGCACTTGCATTAGATCGCTAGCATTAGCAAGTTAGCATTAGCATTCAACCTTAAACTTGCTGAACTTGCATGTATACAAGAAGGGTTAAGCTGTAATGGCATCTTATCTGATATTCCAATGAAGGGTTATGCTTTAATGCCATCTGATCTCTTATATGCATCATAGAGGACAAGTACAGTATGAAAATGACCTGATATTAGCACTAGCATTAGATCGCAAGCATTAGCAAGTTAGCATTAGCATTCAAATTTTAACATTGCTGTATTTGCATATATACAAGAAGGGTGAAGCTTTAATGCCATCTAATCTAATATGCCCATGAAGGGTTATGCTATAATGCCATCTGGTATCTTATTTCCTTTATAGAGGACACATACAGTATGAAAATGACCAGATATTAGCACTAGCATTAGATCGCTAGCATTAGCAAGTTAGCATTAGCATTCAAACTTAAACATTGCAGTACTTGCATGTATTCAAGAAGGGTGAAGCTTTAATGGCATCTAATCTGATATTCCCATGAAGGGTTATGCTTTAATGCCATCTGATCTCTTATATCCATCATAGAGGACACGTAGAGTTTGAAAATGACCAGATATTAGCACTAGCATTAGATCGCTAGCGTTAGCAAGTTAGCATTAGCATTCAAGCTAAAACTAGCTGTACTTGCAAGTATACAAGAAGGTGAAGCTTCCATGCCATCTAATCTAATATGCCCATTATGGGATATGCTTTAATGCCATCTGATCTCTTATATGCATCATAAAGGACACGTACAGTATGAAAATGACCAGATATTAGCACTACTATTAGATCGCTAGTATAAGCAAGTGAGCATTAGCATTCAAACTTTAACATTGCTGTTTTTGCGTATATAAAGAAGGGTTAAGCTTTAATGCCATCTAACCTCATAATTCCATAAAAGGTAATGCTTTTATGCCATCTGATCTCTGATTTCCATTATAAGTAACACATACAGTTTGAAAATGACCAGAAATTAGCACTAGCATTAGATCGCTAGCATTTGCAAGTGAGCATTAGCATTCAACCTTAAACTTGCTGTACTTGCATGTATACAAGAAGGGTTAAGCTTTAATGCCATGTAATCTGATATTCCAATGAAGGGTTATGCTTAAATGCCATCTGATCTCTTATATGCATCATAGAGGACAAGTACAGTATGAAAATGACCTGATATTAGCACTAGAATTAGATCGCTAGCATGAGCAAGTTAGCATTAGCATTCAAACTTTAACATTGCAGTATTTGTATATATACAAGAAGAGTTAAGCTTAAATGCCATCTTATCTAATATGCCTATGAAGGGTAATGCTTTAATACCATCTGATCTCTTTTTTCCATTATAGAGGACACGTACAGTATGAAAATGACCAGATATTAGCACTAGCATTAGATCGCTAGCATGAGCAAGTTAGCATTAGCATTCAAACTTTAACATTGCAGTATTTGTATATATACAAGAAGAGTTAAGCTTTAATGCCATCTTATCTAATATGCCTATGAAGGGTAATGCTTTAATACAACCTGATCCCTTTTTTTCATTATAGAGGACACGTACAGTATGAAAATGACCAGATATTAGCACTAGGATTAGATCGCTAGCATTAGCAAGTTAGCATTAGCATTCAAACTTAAACTTGCTGTAGTTGCATGTATACAAGAAGGGTAAAGCTTTATTGCCATCTAAACCGATATTCCCATGAAGGGTTATGCTTTAAAGCCATCTGATCTCTTATATCCATCATCGCTGACACGTACAGTATGAAAATGACCAGATATTAGCACTAGCATTAGATCGCTAGCATTATCAAGTTAGCATTAGCATTCAAACTTAAACATTGCAGAACTTGCATGTATACAAGAAGGGTGAAGCTTCAATGACATCAAATCTAATATGCCCATGAAGGGTTATGCTTTAATGCCATCGGATCTCTTATTTCCATAATAAAGGACACATTCAGCATGAAAATGACCAGATATTAGCATTAGATTTAGATCGCTAGCATTACCAAGTTAGCATTAGCATTCAACCTTAAACATTGCAGTACTTGCGTGTATACAAGAGGGGTTAAGCTTTAATGACATCTAATCTGATATTCCAATGAAGGGTTATGTTTTAATGCCATCTGATCTCTCATATGCATCATAGAGGACAAGTACAGTATGAAAATGACCTGATATTAACACTAGCATTAGATCGCTAGCATTAGCAAGTTAGCATTAACATTCAAACTTTAATTTTGCTGTATTTGGATATATACAAGAAGGGTGAAGCTTTAATGGAATCAAATCTAATATGCCAATGAAGTGTTATGCTTTAATGCCATCTGATCTCTTATTTCCATTATAGAGGACACGTACAGTATGAAAATGACCAGATATTAGCACAAGCATTAGATCGCTAGCAATAGCAAGTTAGCATTAGCATTCAAACTTTAATATTGCTGTACTTGCATGTATACAAGAAGGGTTAAGCTTGAATGCCATCTAATCTGATTTTCCAATGAAGAGTTATGCTTTAATGCCATCTGATCTCTTATTTCCATTATAGAGGACACGTACAGTATGAAAATCACCAGATATTAGCACAAGCATTAGATCGCTAGCAATAGCAAGTTAGCATTAGCATTCAAACTTTAATATTGCTGTATTTGCATATATACAAGAAGGGTGAAGCTTTAATGCCATCTTATCTGATATTCCTATGAAGGGTTATGCTTTAAAGCCATCTGATCTCTTATATCCATCATAGATGATATGTAAAGTATGAAAATGACCAGATATTAGCACTAGCATTAGATCGCTAGCATTATCAAGTTAGCATTAAATTCAAACTGAAACATTGATGTACTTGCATGTATACAAGAAGGGTTAAGCTTTAATGCCATCTAATCTAATATTCCAATGAAGGGAATGCTTTTAATACCATCTGATCTCTTATTTCCATGATAGAGGACACATACAGTATGAAAATGACCAGATATTAGCACTAGCATTAGATCGCTAGCATTAAAAGTTAGCATTAGCATTCAAACTTAAACTTACTGTACTTGCATGTGTACAAGTGGGGTTAAGCTTTAATGCCATCTAATCTGATATTCCCATGAAGGGTTATGCTTTTAATGCCATCTGATCTCTTATATCCATCATAGATGACACGTAAAGTATGAAAATGACCAGATATTAGCACTAGCATTAGATCGCTAGCATTATCAAGTTAGCATTAGCATTCAAACTTTAACATTGCTGTATTTGCATATGTACAAGAAGGGTGAAGCTTTAATGCCATCTAATCTAATATGCCCATGAAGGGTTATGCTTTAATGCCATCTGATATCTAATTTCCATTATAGAGGACACATACAGTATGAAAATGACCAGATATTAGCACTAGCATTAGATCGCTAGCATTAGCAATTTAGCATTAGCATTCAAACTTAAACTTGCTGTCCTTGCATGTATACAAGAAGGGTGAAGCTTTAATGCCATCTAATCTGATATTTCCATGAAGGGTTATGCTTAAATGCCATCTGATCTCTTATATCCATCATAGAGGACACATACAGTATGAAAATGACCAGATATTAGCACTAGCATTAGATCGCTAGCGTTAGCAAGTTAGCATTAGCATTCAAACTTAAATACAAGCTGTACTTTTGCATGTATACAAGAAGGGATAAGCTTTAATGCCATCAAATCTGATATTCCAGTATAAAAAATGAAGGGTTATGCTTTAATGCCATCTGATCATTCTTATATCCATCATAAAGAGGGACTTATTTCCATTATGTAACACATACACAGTATGAAAATGACCAGATATTAGCATTAGCATTAGATTGCTAGCATTAGAGGACAATTATCAAGACCTGATATTAGCACTATTAGCATTAGATAAGCTAGCATTAGCAAAGCTTAAACATTCAAGTTTTAAATGTATACAAGAAGGGTTAAGCTTTAATGCCATCTAAATCTGATATTCCCATGAAGGGTTATGCTTTAAATGCCATCTGATCTCTTATTTCCATTAAAGAGGACATGTACAGTATGAAAATGACCAGATATTAGCACTAGCATTAGATCGCTAGCATTATCAAGTTAGCATTAGCATTCAAACTTAAACATTGCAGAACTTGCATGTATACAAGAAGGGTTAAGTTTTTAATGCCATCTAATCTGATATTCCAATGAAGGGTTATGCTTTAATGCCATCGGATCTCTTATATCCATTATAGAGGAAACATTCAGTATGAAAATGACCAGATATTAGCATTAGATTAGATCGCTTAGCATTAGCAAGTTAGCATTAGCATTCAACCTTAAACATTGCAGTACTTGCATGTATACAAGAAGGGTTAAAGCTGTATTTTAATGAACATCTAATCTGATATTCCAATGAAGGGTTATGCTTTAATGCCATCTGATCTTTATATGCATCATAGAGGACAAGTACAGTATGAAAATGACCAGATATTAACACTAGCATTAGATCGCTAGCATTAGCAAGTTAGCATTAGCATTCAAACTTAAATGAATTGCTGTATCTTGCATGTATACAAGAAGGGTGAAGCTTTAATGCATCGTTATCTAATCTCAAATATTGCCATATATACAAGAAGGGTTATGCTTTAATGCCATCTGATCTCTTTATATCCATCATAGAGGACACGTACAGTATGAAAATGACCAGATATTAGCACTAGCATTAGATCGCTAGCATTAGCAAGTTAGCATTAGCATTCAAACTTAAACTTGCTGTACTTGCATGTATACAAGAAGGGTTAAGCTTTAATGCCATCTAATCTGATATTCCCATGAAGGGTTATGCTTTAATGACATCTGATCTCTTATATGCATCATAGAGGACAAGTTCAGTATGAAAATGACCAGATATTAGCACTAGCATTAGATCTTTAGCATTAGCAAGTTAGCATTAGCATTCAAACTATAACATTGCTGTATTTGCATATATACAAAGAAGGGTGAAGCTTTTAATGCCATCTAATCTAATATTCCATGAAGGGTTATGCTTTAATGCCATCTGATCTCTTATTTGCCTGATAGAGGAAACATACAGTATGAAAATGACCAGATATTAGCACTAGCATTAGATCGCTAGCATTAGCAAATTAGCATTAGCATTCAAACTTAAACTTGCTGTACTTGCATGTATACAAGAAGGGTTAGCTTTTTTAATGCCATCTAATCTGATATTCCAATGAAGGGTTATGCTTTAAATGCCATCTGATCTATTTATATCCATCATAGAGGACAAGTACAGTATGAAAATGACCAGATATTAGCACTAGCATTAGATCGCTAGCATTATCAAGTTAGCATTAGCATTCAAACTTTAAACATTGCAGTACTTACATGTATACAAGAAGGTGAAGCATTAAACCTTTAATGCCATCTAATCTGATATTCCAATGAAGGGTTAGCTTTTAATGCCATCTGATCTCTTATTTCCATTATAGAGGACACATACAGTATGAAAATGACCAGATATTAGCACTAGCATTAGATCGCTAGCATTAGCAAGTTAGCATTAGCATTCAAACTTTAATATTACTGTACTTGCATGTATACAAGAAGGGTGAAGCTTTAATGCCATCTAATCTAATATTCCAATGAAGGGTTATGTTTTTAATGCCATCTGATCTCTTATATCCATCATAGAGGAAACGTATACAGTATGAAAATGACCAGATATTAGCACTAGCATTAGATCGCTAGCATTATCAAGTTAGCATTAGCATTCAAACTTAAACATTACTGTACTTCCATATATACAAGAAGGGTGAAGCTTTAATGCCATCTAATCTGATATTCCCATGAAGGGTTATGCTTTAATGCCATCTGATCTCTTATTTCCATTATAGAGGACACGTACAGTATGAAAATGACCAGATATTAGCACTAGCATTAGATCGCTAGCATTATCAAGTTAGCATTAGCATTCAAACTTAAACATTGCTGAACTTGCATGTATACAAGAAGGTGAAGCTTTAATGCCATCTAATCTGATATTCCATGAAGGTTATGCTTTAATGCCATCTGATCTCTTATATCCATCATAGAGGACACGTACAGTATGAAAATGACCAGATATTAGCACTAGCATTAGATCGCTAGCAATAGCAATTAGCATTAGCATTCAAACTTAAACTTGCTGTACTTGCATGTATACAAGAAGGGTTAAGCTTTAATGCCATCTAATATGATATTCCCATGAAGGGTTATGCTTATAATGCCATCTGATCTTATATATCCATCATAGATGACACGTATACAGTATGAAAATGACCAGATATTAGCACTAGCATTAGATCGCTAGCATTATCAAGTTAGCATTAGCATTCAAACTTAAACTTACTGTACTTGCATGTATACAAGAAGGGTGAAGCTTTAATGCCATCTAATCTGATATTCCAATGAAGGGTTATGCTTTAATGCCATCTGATCTCTTTTTCCATCAAGAGGACACGTACAGTATGAAAATGACCAGATATTAGCACTAGCATTAGATCGCTAGCATTAGCAAGTTAGCATTAGCATTCAAGCTTAAACTCATAACTGTTTTTGCATGTATTAAGAAGGGTTGCTTTAATGCCATCTAATCTGATATTCCAATGAAGGGTTATGCTTTAATGCCATCTGATCTCTTATATCCATCATAGAGACACATGTACAGTATGAAAATGACCAGATATTAGCACTAGCATTAGATCGCTAGCATTAGCAAGTTAGCATTAGCATTAGCATTCAAACTTGCTGTACTTGCATGTATACAAGAAGGGTTACTTTAATGGCATCTAATCTATACAAGAAGGGTTATGCTTTAATGCCATCTATCTCTTATTTCCAATGAGGAGGGTTACAGTTTGAAAATGACACATATTGGGTTTCTTTAATGCACTCATTAGATGCACATTAGCAAGTTAGCACACATACATTCAAACTTTGAAAATGACTTGCATGTATACAAGAAGGGTGAAGCTTTAATGCCATCTAATCTAATAGCCAATGAAGGGTTATGCTTTAATGCCATTATCATTTAGCATTCAAACTATAACATTGACATTAGCATTATTAAACTTGCTGTACTTGCATATATACAAGAAGCATTAGATCGATATATTCCCAATAGAAGGGTGCAAGCATTAATGCCATCTAACTTGCATATATAAATGAAGGGTTATGCTTAATGCCATCCTGATGCTTTTTATCTGATCCTTATATGATAGAGACACATACAGTATGAAAATGACCAGATATTAGCACTAGCATTAGATCGCTAGCATTAGCAAGTTAGCATTAGCATTCAAACTTAAACTTGCTGTACTTGCATGTATACAAGAAGGGTTAAGCTTTAATGCCATCTAATCTGATATTCCAATGAAGGGTTATGCTTTAATGCCATCTGATCTCTTATATGCATCATAGAGGACAAGTACAGTATGAAAATGACCTGATATTAGCACTAGCATTAAACCGTTAGCATTAGCAAGTTAGCATTAGCATTCAAACTATAACATTGCTGTATTTGCATATATACAAGAAGGGTGAAGCTTTAATGCCATCTAATCTAATATGCCCATGAAGCGTTATGCTTTAATGCCATCTGATCTCTTATTTCCATGATAGAGGAAACATACAGTATGAAAATGACCAGATATTAGCACTAGCATTAGATCGCTAGCAATAGCAAATTAGCATTAGCATTCAAACTTAAACTTGCTGTACTTGCATGTATACAAGAATCCATTAAGCTTTAATGCCATCTAATCTGATATTCCCATGAAGGGTTATGCTTTAATGCCATCTGATCTCTTATTTCCATCATAAGAGGACACATACAGTATGAAAATGACCAGATATTAGCACTAGCATTAGATCGCTAGCATTATTCAAAGCATTAGCATTAGAATTCAAACTATAAACAATTCCTGTATTTGCATAATCTATACAAGAAGGGTGATGCTTTAATGCCATCTGATCTCTCAAATATCCATCATAGAGGACACATTACAGTATGAAAATGACCAGATATTAGCACTAGCATTAGATCGCTAGCATTAGCAAGTTAGCATTAGCATTCAACCTTAAACTTGTTGTATTTGCATGTATACAAGAAGGGTTAAGCTTTAATGCCATCTAATCTGATATTCCAATGAAGGGTTATGCTTTAATGCCATCTGATCTCTTATATGCATCATAAAGGACACTTACAGTATGAAAATGACCTGATATTTGCACTAGCATTAGATCGCTAGCATTAGCAAGTTAGCATTAGAATTCAAAAAAATATAATGTATTTGCTGTATTTGCATATATACAAGAAGGGTTATTGCTTTAATGCCATCATCTAAAAAATATTGCAATGAAGGGTTATGCTTTAATATATATATCCATTATAGAGGACATATACAGTATGAAAATGACCTGATATTAGCACTAGAATTAGATCGCTAGCATCAGCAAGTTAGCATTAGCATTCAAACTTAACATTGCAGTATTTGCATATATACAAGAAGGGTGAAGCTTTAATGCCATCTAATCTATTTTGCATATGAACCTTTTAATGCCATCTGATCTCTTATTTCCATTATAGAGGACACATACAGTATGAAAATGACCAGATATTAGCACTAGCATTAGATCGCTAGCAATTAGCAAGTTATCATTAGCATTCAAACTTAAACATTGCAGAACTTGCATGTATACAAGAAGGGCTAAGCTTTAATGCCATCTAATCTGAATATGCCCATGAAGGGTTATGCTTTAATGCCATCTGATCTCTTATTTCCATTATAAAGGACACGTTACAGTATGAAAATGACCAGATATTTAGCACTAGCATTAGATCGCTAGCAATAGCAATTAGCATTAGCATTCAAACTTAAACTTGCAGTACTTGCATGTATAAACAAGAAGGGTTAAGCTTTTAATGCCATCAAATATGATATTCCCATGAAGGGTTATGCTTTAATGCCATCTGATCTCTTATATCCATCATAGACGACACGTACAGTATGAAAATGACCAGATATTAGCACTAGCATTAGATCGCTAGCATTATCAAGTTAGCATTAGCATTCAAACTTAAACATTGCAGTACTTACATGTATACAAGAAGGGTGAAGCTTTAATGCCATCTAATCTAATATGCCCATGAAGAGTGATGCTTAAATGCCATCTGATCTCTTATTTCCATTAAAGAGGACACATACAGTATGAAAATGACTAGTTATTAGCACTAGCTTTAGATCGCTAGCATTATCAAGTTTGCATTAGCATTCAAACTTATACTTATTGTACTTGCATGTATACAAGAAGGGTTAAGCTTTAATGCCATCTAATCTGATATTCCAATGAAGGGTTATGCTTTAATGCCATCTGATCTCTTATATCCATCATAGAGGACACGTACAGTATGAAAATGATCAGATATTAGCACTAGCATTAGATCGTTAGCATTAGCAAGTTAGCATTATTATTCAAAGTTTAACATTGCTGTATTTGCATATATACAAGAAGGGTTATGCTTTAATGCCATCTGATCTCTTATATCCATCATAGATGACATGTACAGTCTGAAAATGACCAGATATTAGCACTAGCATTAGATCGCTAGCATTAGCAAGTTAGCATTAGCATTCAAGCTTAAACTTGCTGTACTTGCATGTATAGAAGAAGGGTTAAGCTTTAATGCCATCTAATATGATATTCCAAAGAAGGGTTATGCTTTAATGCCATCTGATCTCTTATATGCATCATAGAGGACAAGTACAGTATGAAAATGACCTGATATTAGCACTAGCATTAGATCGCTAGCATTAGCAAGTTAGCATTAGGATTGAAACTTCAAAATTGCTGTATTTGCATATATACAAGAAGGGGTTTAGCTTTAATGCCATCTAATCTAATATGCCCATGAAGGGTTATGCTTTAATGCCATCTGATCTCTTATTTCCATCATAGAGGACACTAGCATTACAGTATGAAACTTCAAAATTGACCAGATATTAGCACTAGCATTAGATCGCTAGCATTACCAATTTAGCATTAGCATTCAAACTTAAACTTGCAGTACTTGCATGTATTCTAGAAGGGTTAAGCTTTCATACCATCTAATCTGATATTCCCATGAAGGGTTTTGCTTTTATGCCATGTGATCTCTTATATCCATCATAGATGACACATACAGTATGAAAATGACCTGATATTAGCACTACCATTAGATCGCTAGCATTAGCAAGTTAGCATTAGCATTCAAACATATACATTGCAGTACTTGCATGTATACAAGAAGGGTGAAGCTTTAATGCCATTTATTCTAATATGCCCATGAAGGGTTATGCTTTAATGCCATCTGATCACTTATATCCATCATAGAAGACACGTTCAGTGTGAAAATGACCAGATATTAGCACAAGCATTAGATGGCTAGCATTAGCAAGTTAGCATTAGCATTCAAACTTAAACATTGCAGTACTTGCATGTTTACAAGCAGGGTGAAGCTTTAATGACATCTAATCTAATATTCCCATGAAGGGTGATGCTTTAATGCCATCTGATCTCTTATATCCATCATAGAGCACACGTACAGTATGATAATGACCAGATATTAGCACTAGCATTAGATCATTAGCATTAGCAAGTTAGCATTAGCATTCAAACTTTAACATTGCTGTATTTGCATATATACAATAAGGGTTATGCTTTAATGCCATCTGATATCCTTTTTCCATCAAAGAGGACACGTACTGTATGAAAATAAGCAGATATTCGCACAAGCATTAGATCGTTAGCACTAGGAATTTAGCATTAGCATTCAAACTTAAACATTGCAGTACTTGCATGTTTACAAGCAGGGTGAAACTTTAATGACATCTAATCTAATATTCCCATGAAGGGTGATGCTTTAATGCCATCTGATCTCTTATATCCATCATAGAGCACACGTACAGTATGATAATGACCAGATATTAGCACTAGCATTAGATCATTAGCATTAGCAAGTTAGCATTAGCATTCAAACTTTAACATTGCTGTATTTGCATATATACAATAAGGGTTATGCTTTAATGCCATCTGATCTCCTTTTTCCATCATAGAGGACACGTACAGTATGAAAATGACCAGATATCAGCACTTGCATTAGATCGCTATCATTAGCAAGATAGCATTAGCATTTAAAATTTAACAACACTGTATTTGTGTGTATCAAGAAGGGTTAAGCTATAATGCCATCTGATTTCTTATTTCCATCATAGAGGACACGTACAGTATGAAAATGAGCAGGTATTAGCACTAGCATTAGATCGCTAGTATTAGAAGGTCAGCATTAGCATTCAAACTTAAACTTGCTGTACTTGCATGTATACAAGTAGGGTTAAGCATTAATGCTATCTAATCTGATATTCCCATGAAGGGTTATGCTTAAATGCCATCTGATTTCTTATATGCATCATAGAGGACAAGTACAGTATGAAAATGACCAGATATTAGCACTAGCATTAGATCGCTAGCATTAGCAAGTTTGCATTAGCATTCAAACTTAAACATTGCAGTACTTGCATGGATACAAGAAGGGTGAAGCTTTAATGCCATCTAATCTAATATGCCCATGAAGGGTTATGCTTTAATGCCATCTGATCTCTTCTTTCCATTATAGAGGACACATACAGTATGAAAATGACCAGATATTAGCACTAGTATTAGATCGCTAGCATTAGCACGTTAGCATTAGCATTCAAACTTATACATTGCAGTACTTGCATGTATACAAGAAAGGTGAAGCTTTAATGCCATTTAATCTAATATGCCCATGAAGGGTTATGCTTTAATGCCATCTGATCACTTATATCCATCATAGACGACACGTACAGTATGAAAATGACCAGATATTAGCACAAGCATTAGATGTCTAGCATTAGCAAGTTAGCATTAGCATTCAAACTTTAACATTGCAGTACTTGCATGTATACAAGAAAGGTGAAGCTTTAATGCCATTTAATCTAATATTCCCATGAAGGGTTATGCTTTAATGCCATCTGATCTCTTATATCCATTATAGAGGACACGTACAGTATGATAATGACCTGATATTTGTACTAGCATTAGATCGTTAGCATTAGCAAGTTTGCATTAGCATTCAAACTTTAACATTGCTGTATTTGCATATATACAAGAAGGGTTATGCTTTAATGCCATCTGATCTCTTATATCCATCATAGAGGACACGTACAGTCTGAAAATGACCAGATATTCGCACAAGCATTAGATGGCTAGCACTAGTAATTTAGCATTAGCATTCAAACTTATACATTGCAGTACTTGCATGTATACAAGTAGGGTTAAGCTTTAATGGTATCTAATCTCATATTCCGATGAAGGGTAATGCTTTTATGTCATCTGATCTCTTATATCCATCATAGAGGACACGTACAGTATGAAAATGACCAGATATCAGCACTAGTATTAGATCGCTATAATTAGCAAGATAGCATTAGCATTTAAACTTTAACAACACTGTATTTGTGTGTATAAAGAAGGGTTAAGCTTTAATGCCATCTAATTTCTTATTTCCATCATAGAGGACACGTACAGGATGAAAATGACCAGGTGTTAGCACTAGCGTTAGATCGCTAGCTTAAGCAAGTTAGCATAAGCATTGAAACTATAACATGACTCTATTTGAATATATACAAGCAGGGTTGTGCTTTAATGGCATCTGATCTTTTATTTCCATCATAGAGGACACGTTCAGTATGAAAATGACCAGATATTAGCACTAGCATTAGATCGCTAGTATTAGAAAGTCAGCATTAGCATTCAAACTTTAACTTGCTGTACTTGCATGAATACAAGTAGGGTTAAGCATTAATGCTATCTAATCTGATATTCCCATGAAGGGTTATGCTTTTATGCCATTTGATCTCTTATATCCATCATAGAGGACTCGTACAGTATGAAAATGACCAGATATCAGCACTAGCATTAGATCGCTATCATTAGCAAGTTAGCATTAGCATTTAAACTTTAACAAAACTGTATTTGCGTGTATAAAGAAGGGTTAAGCTTTAATGCCATCTGATCTCATAATCCCATGAATGGTAATGCTTTAATGCTATCTGATCTCTTATTTCCATCATTGAGGACACGTAGAGTATGAAAGTGACCAGATATTAGCACTAGCATTAAATCGCTAGCATTAGCAAGTTAGCATTAGCATTCAAACTTTAACATTTCTGTATTTGCATATATAAAAGAAGGGTTATGCTTTAATGCCATCTAATCTGATATTGTCATGACGGGTTATTCTTTAATGCCATCTGATCTCTTATATCCATCATAGACGACACGTACAGTATGAAAATGACCAGATATTAGCACTAGCATTAGATGGCTAGCATTAGCAAGTTAGCATTAGCATTCAAACTTAAACATTGCAGTACTTGCATGTTTACAAGCAGGGTGAAGCTTTAATGACATCTAATCTAATATGCCCATGAAGGGATATGCTTTAATGCCATCTGATCTCTTATTTCCATCATAGAGGACACGTACAGTATGAAAATGACCAGATATTAGCACTAGCGTTAGATCGCTAGCATTTGCAAGTTAGCATTAGGATTCAAACTTTAACATTGCTGTATTTGCGTAAATAAAGAAGGGTTAAGCTTTAATTCCATCTAATCTCATAATCCCATGAAAGGTGATGCTTTAATGCCATCTGATCTCTTATTTCCATCATAAAGGACACATACAGTATGAAAATGAGCAGAAATTAGCACTAGCATTAGATCGCTAGCATTAGCAAGTTAGCATTAGCATTCAAACTTAAACTTACTGTACTTGCATGTATACAAGAATGGTTAAGATTTAATTCCATCAAATCTGATATTCCCATGAAGGGTTATGCTTTAATGCCATCTGATCTCTTATATCCATCATAGAGGACACATACAGTATGAAAATGACCTGATATTAGCACTAGCATTAGATCACTAGCATTAGCGAGTTAGCATTAGCATTGAAACTTTAACATTGCTGTATTTGCATATATACAAGAAGGGTTAAGCTTTAATGCCATCTAATCTAATATGCCCATGAAGGGTTATGCTTTAATGCCATCTGATCTCTTATTTCCATTAAAGAGGACACTTACAGTATGAAAATGACCAGATATTAGCACTAGCATTAGATCGCAAGCATTACCAATTTAGCATTAGCATTCAAACTTAAAATTGCAGTACTTGCATGTATTCTAGAAGGGTTAAGCTTTAATGCCATCTAATCTGATATTCCCATGAAGGGTTATGCTTTAATGCCATGTGATCTCTTATATCCATCATAGATGACAAATACAGTATGAAAATGACCAGATTTTAGCACAAGCATTAGATCGCTAGCATTCGCAAGTTAGCATTAGCATTCAACCTTAAACATTGCAGTACTTGCATGTTTACAAGCAGGGTGAAGCTTTAATGACATCTAATCTAATATTCCCATGAAGGGTTATGGTTTAATGCCATCTGATCTCTTATATCCATCATAGAGGACACGTACAGTATGATAATGACCAGATATTAGCACTAGCATTAGATCGTTAGCATTAGCAAGTTAGCATTAGCATTTAAACTTTAACATTGCTGTATTTGCATATATACAATAAGGGTTATGCTTTAATGCCATCTGATCTCCTTTTTCCATCATAGAGGACACGTACAGTATGAAAATGACCAGATATTCGCACAAGCATTAGATCGCTAGCACTAGTAATTTAGCATTAGCATTCAAACTTATACATTGCAGTACTTGCATATATACAAGTAGGGTTAAGTTTTAATGCTATCTAATCTCAAATTCCCATGAAGGGTAATGCTTTTATGTCATCTGATCTCTTATATCCATCATAGAGGACACGTACAGTATGAAAATGACCAGATATCAGCACTAGCATTAGATCGCTAGCATTAGCAAGTTAGCATTAGCATTTAAACTTTAACAAAACTGTATTTGCGTGTATAAAGAAGGGTTAAGCTTTAATGCCATCTGATCTCATAATCCCATGAATGGTAATGCTTTAATGCTATCTGATCTCTTATTTCCATCATTGAGGACACGTAGAGTATGAAAGTGACCAGATATTAGCACTAGCATTAGATCGCTAGCATTAGCAAGTTAGCATTAGCATTCAAACTTTAACATTTCTGTATTTGCTTATATAAAAGAAGGGTGATGCTTTAATGCCATCAGATCTCTTATTTCCAACATAGAGGACACGTACAGTATGAAAAGGACCATATATTAGCACTAGCATTAGATCGCTAGCATTAACAAGTTAGCATTAGCATTCAAACTTAAACTTGCTGTACTTGCATGTATACAAGAATGGTTAAGCTTTAATGCAATTTAATCTGATATTCCCATGAAGGGTTATGCTTTAATGCCATCTGATCTCTTAAATACATCATAGAGGACACGTACAGTTTGAAAATGACCAGATATTAGCACAAGCATTGGATCGCTAGCATTAGAAAGTTAGCATTAGCATTCAAACTTAAACATTGCAGTACTTGCATGTTTACAAGCAGGGTGAAGCTTTAATGACATCTAATCTAATATGCCCATGAAGGGATATGCTTTAATGCCATCTGATCTCTTATTTCCATCATAGAGGACACGTACAGTATGAAAATGACCAGATATTAGCACTAGCGTTAGATCGCTAGCATTTGCAAGTTAGCATTAGGATTCAAACTTTAACATTGTTGTATTTGCGTAAATAAAGAAGGGTTAAGCTTTAATGCCATCTAATCTCATAATCCCATGAAAGGTGATGCTTTAATGCCATCTGATCTCTTATTTCCATCATAAAGGACACATACAGTATGAAAATGAGCAGAAAGTAGCACTAGCATTAGATCGCTAGCATTAGCAAGTTAGTATTAGCATTCAAACTTACACTTACTGTACTTGCATGTATACAAGAAGGGTTAAGCTTTAATTCCATTAAATCTGATATTCCCATGAAGGGTTATGCTTTAATGCCATCTGATCTCTTATATCCATCATAGAGGACACATACAGTATGAAAATGACCTGATATTAGCACTAGCATTAGATCGCTTGCATTAGCAAGTTAGCATTAGCATTGAAACTTTAACATTGCTGTATTTGCATATATACAAGAAGGGTTAAGCTTTAATGCCATCTTATCTAATATGCCCATGAAGGGTTATGCTTTAATGCCATCTGATCTCTTATTTCCATTAAAGAGGACACTTACAGTATGAAAATGACCAGATATTAGCACTAGCATTAGATCGCAAGCATTACCAATTTAGCTTTAGCATTCAAACTTAAATTTGCGGTACTTGCATGTATTCTAGAAGGGTTAAGCTTTAATGCCATCTAATCTGATATTCCCATGAAGGGTTATGCTTTAATGCCATGTGATCTCTTATATCCATCATAGATGACACATACAGTATGAAAATGACCAGATTTTAGCACAAGCATTAGATCGCTAGCATTAGCAAGTTAGCATTAGCATTCAACCTTAAACATTGCAGTACTTGCATGTTTACAAGCAGGGTGAAGCTTTAATGACATCTAATCTAATATTCCCATGAAGGGTTATGGTTTAATGCCATCTGATCTCTTATATCCATCATAGAGGACACGTACAGTATGATAATGACCAGATATTAGCACTAGAATTAGATCGTTAGCATTAGCAAGTTAGCATTAGCATTCAAACTTTAACATTGCTGTATTTGCATATATACAATAAGGGTTATGCTTTAATGCCATCTGATCTCCTTTTTCCATCATAGAGGACACGTACAGTATGAAAATGACCAGATATTCGCACAAGCATTAAATCGCTAGCACTAGTAATTTAGCATTAGCATTCAAACTTATACATTGCAGTACTTGCATATATACAAGTAGGGTTAAGTTTTAATGCTATCTAATCTCAAATTCCCATGAAGGGTAATGCTTTTATGTCATCTGATCTCTTATATCCATCATAGAGGACACGTACAGTATGAAAATGACCAGGTATTAGCACTAGCGTTAGATCGCTAGCATTAGCAAGTTAGCATAAGCATTGAAACTATAACACGGCTGTATTTGAATATATACAAGAAGGGTTGTGCTTTAATGGCATCTGATCTTTTATTTGCATCATAAAGGACACGTACAGAATGAAAATGACCAGATATTGGCACTAGCATTAGATCGCTAGTATTAGAAAGTCAGCATTAGCATTCAAACTTAAACTTGCTGTACTTGCATGTATACAAGTAGGGTTAAGCATTAATGCTATCTAATCTGATATTCCCATGAAGGGTTATGCTTTTATGCCATTTGATCTCTTATATCCATCATAGAGGACACGTACAGTATGAAAATGACCAGATATCAGCACTAGCATTAGATCGCTAGCATTAGCAAGTTAGCATTAGCATTTAAACTTTAACAAAACTGTATTTGCGTGTATAAAGAAGGGTTAAGCTTTAATGCCATCTGATCTCATAATCCCATGAATGGTAATGCTTTAATGCTATCTGATCTCTTATTTCCATCATTGAGGACACGTAGAGTATGAAAGTGACCAGATATTAGCACTAGCATTAGATCGCTAGCATTAACAAGTTAGCATTAGCATTCAAACTTTAACATTTCTGTATTTGCTTATTTAAAAGAAGGGTTATGCTTTAATGCCATCAGATCTCTTATTTCCAACATAGAGGACACGTACAGTATGAAAAGGACCATATATTAGCACTAGCCGCTAGCATTAACAAGTTAGCATTAGCATTCAAACTTAAACTTGCTGTACTTGCATCTATACAAGAATGGTTAAGCTTTTTAATGCCATTTAATCTGATATTCCCATGAAGGGTTATGCTTTTAATGCCATTGATCTCTTATATCCATCATAGGACACATACAGTATGAAAATGACCTGATATTAGCACTAGCATTAGATCACTAGCAGCGAGTTAGCATTAGCATTGAAACTTTAACATTGCTGTATTTGCATATATACAAGAAGGGTTAAGCTTTAATGCCATTTAATCTAATATGCCCATGAAGGGTTATGCTTAATGCCATCTGATCTCTTATTTCCATAAAGGACACTTACAGTATGAAAATGACCAGATATTAGCACTAGCATTAGATGCAAGCATTACCAATTTAGCTTTAGCATTCAAACTTAAATTTGCAGTACTTGCATGTATTCTAGAAGGGTTAAGCTTTAATGCCATCTGATCTGATATTCTCATGAAGGGTTATGCTTTAATGCCATGTGATCTCATAATCCCATGAATGGTAATGCTTTAATGCCATCAGATCTCTTATTTCCAACATAGAGGACAAGTACAGTTTGAAAATGACCAGATATTAGCACAAGCATTGGATCGCTAGCATTAGAAAGTAAGCATTAGCATTCAACCTTGAACTTGCTGTACTTGAATGTATACAAGAAGGGTAAAGCTTTAATGCCATCTAATCTGATATTCTCATGAAGGGTTATTCTTTAATGCCATCTGATCTCTTATATCCTCATAGACGACAGGTACAGTATGAAAATGACCAGATATTAGCACTAGCAATAGATGGCTAGCACTAGCAAGTTAGCATTAGCATTCAACCTTAAACATTGCAGTATTTGCATGTTTACAAGCAGGGTGAATCTTTAATGACATCTAATCTAATATGCCCATGAAGGGATATGCTTTAATGCCATCTGATCTCTTATTTCCATCATAGAGGACACGTACAGTATGAAAATGACCAGATATTAGCACTAGCGTTAGATCGCTAGCATTTGCAAGTTAGCATTAGGATTCAAACTTTAACATTGTTGTATTTGCGTAAATAAAGAAGGGTTAAGCTTTAATGCCATCTAATCTCATAATCCCATGAAAGGTGATGCTTTAATGCCATCTGATCTCTTATTTCCATCATAAAGGACACATACAGTATGAAAATGAGCAGAAATTAGCACTAGCATTAGATCGCTAGCATTAGCAAGTTAGCATTAGAATTCAAACTTACACTTACTGTACTTGCATGTATACAAGAAGGGTTAAGCTTTAATTCCATCTAATCTGATATTCCCATGAAGGGTTATGCTTTAATGCCATCTGATCTTTTATATCCATCATAGAGGACACATACAGTATGAAAATGACCTGATATTAGCACTAGCATTAGATCGCTTGCATTAGCAAGTTAGCTTTAGCATTGAAACTTTAACATTGCTGTATTAGCATATATACAAGAAGGGTTAAGCTTTAATGCCATCTAATCTAATATGCCCATGAAGGGTTATGCTTTAATGCCATCTGATCTCTTATTTCCATTAAAGAGGACACTTACAGTATGAAAATGACCAGATATTAGCACTAGCATTAGATCGCAAGCATTACCAATTTAGCATTAGCATTCAAACTTAAATTTGCAGTACTTGCATGTATTCTAGAAGGGTTAAGCTTTAATGGCATCTGATCTGATATTCTCATGAAGGGTTATGCTTTAATGCCATGTGATCTCTTATATCCATCATAGATGACACATACAGTATGAAAAAGACCAGATTTTAGCAAAAGCATTAGATCGCTAGCATTAGCAAGTTTACATTAGCATTCAAACTTAAACATTGCAGTACTTGCATGGATACAAGAAGGGTGAAGCTTTAATGCCATATAATCTAATATGCCGATGAAGGGTTATGCTTTAAAGCCATCTGATCTCTTATTTCCATTATAGAGGACACATACTTTATGAAAATGATCAGATATCAGCACTAGCATTAGCTCGCTATCATTAGCCAGATAGCATTAGCATTCAACCTTAAACAACACTGTGCATTTGTGAAGGTTTGTATAAAAGAAGGGTTAATGCTTTAATGCCATCTGATTTCTTTTATCCATCATAGAGGACACGTACAGCATGAAAATGACCAGATATTACCACTAGCGTTAGATCGTTAGCATTAGCAAGTTAGCATTAGCATTCAAACTATAACATTGCTGTATTTGAATATATACAAGAAGGGTTGTGATTAATGGCATCTGATATTTTTTTCCATCATAGAGGACACGTACAGTATGAAAATGACCAGATATAAGCACTAGCATTAGATCGCTAGCATTAGAAATTTAGCATTAGCATTCAAACTTAACATTGTAGTACTTGCATGTATACAAGTAGGGTTAAGCTTTAATGCTATCTAATCTGATAATCCTATGAAGGGTTATGCTTTTATGCCATTTGATCTCTTATATCCATCAAAGAGGACACGAACAGTATGAAAATGACCAGATATCAGCACTAGCATTAGATCGCTAGCATTAGCCAGATAGCATTAGCATTTAAACTTTAACAAAACTTTATTTGTGTGTATAAAGAAGGGGCTTTAATGCCAGTTTGATTTTTAATCCCATAGAGGACATGACAGTATGAAAATGACCAGGTATTAATGTTATCGCTAGCATTGATCTCTTGAAATTTCCATCTGTATTTGAATATATACAAGAAGGGTTATGAAATCTGATATTTTACCAGATAGGACAGCAGTATGAAAAATATTAGATCGCTAGCATAGTATTAAAGTTAGCATTAGCATTCAAACTTTAACATTTCTGTATTTTCATGTATACAAGAAGGGTTATGCTTTAATGAAATCAGATCTCTTATTTCCCATGAAGGGTTATGCTTTTATGAAAATGACCTCTTATATCCAGCATTAGATCGCTAGCATTAGCAAGTTAGCATTAGCATTCAAGCATTAAATTGCTAGCATTAGCATGTTAGCATTACAAGAATGGTTAACAAAGCTTTTATTGCCATCTAATCATCTGATATTCTCATGAAAGGGTTATTCTTTAATGCCATCTGATCTCTTATATCCATCATAGAGGACACGGACAGTATGAAAATGACCAGATATTAGCACTAGCATTAGATGGCTAGCATTAGCAAGTTAGCATTAGCATTGAAACTTTAACATTTCTGTATTTTCATATATACAAGAAGGGTTATGCTTTAATGCCATCAGATCTCTTATTTCCAACATAGAGGACACGTACAGTATGAAAATGACCAGATATTAGCACTAGCATTAGATCGCTAGCATGAGCAAGTTAGAATTAGCATTCAAACTTAAACTTGCTGTACTTGCATGTATACAAGAATGGTTAAGCTTTAATGCCATTTAATCTGATATTCCCATGAAGGGTTATGCTTAAATGTCATCTGATCTCTTATATCCATCATAGAGGACACGTACAGTTTGAAAATGACCAGATATTAGCACAAGCATTGGAACGCTAGCATTAGAAAGTAAGCATTAGCATTCAACCTTGAACTTACTGTACTTGCATGTATACAAGAAGGGTAAAGCTTTAATGCAATCTAATCTGATATTCTCATGAAGGGTTATTCTTTAATGCCATCTGATCTCTTATATCCATCATAAACGACACGGACAGTATGAAAATGACCAGATATTAGCACTGGCATTAGATGGCTAGCATTAGCAAGTTAGCATTAGCATTGAAACTTTAACATTGCTGTATTTGCATATATACAAGAAGGGTTAAGCTTTAATGCCATCTAATCTAATATGCCCATGAAGGGTTATGCTTTAATGCCATCTGATCTCTTATTTCCATTAAAGAGGACACTTACAGTATGAAAATGACCAGATATTAGCACTAGCATTAGATCGTAAGCATTACCAATTTAGCATTAGCATTCAAACTTAAATTTGCAGTACTTGCATGTATTCTAGAAGGGTTAAGCTTTAATGCCATCTAATCTGATATTCCCATGAAGGGTTCTGCTTTAATGCCATGTGATCTCTTATATCCATCATAGATGACACATACAGTATGAAAAAGACCAGATTTTAGCAAAAGCATTAGATCGCTAGCATTAGCAAGTTTGCATTAGCATTCAAACTTAAACATTGCAGTACTTGCATGGATACAAGAAGGGTGAAGCTTTAATGCCATATAATCTAATCTGCCCATGAAGGGTTATGCTTTAATGCCATCTGATCTCTTATTTCCGTTATAGAGGACACATACTTTATGAAAATGACCAGATATTAGCACTAGCATTAGATCACTAGCATTAGCAAGTTAGCATTAGCATTCAACCTTAAACATTGCAGTACTTGCATGTTTACAAGCAGGGTGAAGGTTTAATGACATCTATTCTATTATTCCCATGAAGGGTTATGCTTTAATGCCATCTGATCTCTTATATCCATCATAGAGGACACGTACAGCATGATAATGACCAGATATTACCACTAGCATTAGATCGTTAGCATTAGCAAGTTAGCATTAGCATTCAAACTTTAACATTGCTGTATTTGCATATATACAATAAGGGTTATGATTAATGCCATCTGATCTCCTTTTTTTCCATCATAGAGGACACGTACAGTATGAAAATGACCAGATATTCGCACAAGCATTAGATCGCTAGCATTAGAAAGTAAGCATTAGCATTCAACCTTGAACTTGCTGTACTTGCATGTATACAAGAAGGGTAAAGCTTTAATGCTATCTAATCTCATATTCCCAGGAAGGGTAATGCTTTTATGTCATCTGATCTCTTATATCCATCATAGAGGACACGAACAGTATGAAAATGACCAGATATCAGCACTAGCATTAGCTCGCTATCATTAGCCAGATAGAATTAGCATTTAAACTTTAACAACACTGTATTTGTGTGTATAAAGAAGGGTTAAGCTTTAATGCCATCGGATTTCTTATTACCATCATAGAGGACACGTACAGTATGAATATGACCAGGTATTAGCACTAGCGTTAGATCGCTAGCATTAGCAAGTTAGCATAAGCATTGAAACTATAACATGGCTGTATTTGAATATATACAAGAAGGGTTGTGCTTTAATGGCATCTGATATTTTATTTCCATCATAGAGGACACGTACAGTATGAAAATGACCAGATATTAGCACTAGCATTAGATCGCTAGTATTAGAAAGTCAGCATTAGCATTCAAACTTAAACTTGCTGTACTTGCATGTATACAAGTAGGGTTAAGCATTAATGCTATCTAATCTGATATTCCCATGAAGGGTTATGCTTTTATGCCATTTGATCTCTTATATCCATCATAGAGGACACGTACAGTATGAAAATGACCAGATATCAGCACTAGCATTAGATCGCTAGCATTAGCAAGTTAGCATTAGCATTTAAACTTTAACAAAACTTTATTTGCGTGTATAACGAAGGGTTAAGCTTTAATGCCATCTGATCTCATAATCCCATGAATTGTGATGCTTTCATGCTATCTGATCTCTTATTTCCATCATTGAGGACACGTAGAGTATGAAAGTGACCAGATATTAGCACTAGTATTAGATCGCTAGCATTAGCAAGTTAGCATTAGCATTCAAACTTTAACATTTCTGTATTTTCATATATACAAGAAGGGATATGCTTTAATGCCATCTGATCTCTTATTTCCAACATAGAGGACACGTACAGTATGAAAATGACCAGATATTAGCAGTAGCATTAGATCGCAAGCATGAGCAAGTTAGCATTAGCATTCAAACTTAAACTTGCTGTACTTGCATGTATACAAGAATGGTTAAGCTTTAATGCCATTTAATCTGATATTCCCATGAAGGGTTATGCTTTCATGCCATCTGATCTCTTATATCCATCATAGAGGACACGTACAGTTTGAAAATGACCAGATATTAGCACAAGCATTGGATCGCTAGCATTAGAAAGTAAGCATTAGCATTCAACCTTGAACTTGCTGTACTTGCATGTATACAAGAAGGGTAAAGCTTTAATGCCATCTAATCTGATATTCTCATGAAGGGTTATTCTTTAATGCCATCGGATCTCTTATATCCATCATAGACGACACGTACAGTATGAAAATGACCAGATATTAGCACTAGCATTAGATGGCTAGCATTAGCAAGTTAGCATTAGCATTGAAACTTTAACATTGCTGTATTTGCATATATACAAGAAGGGTTAAGCTTTAATGCCATCTAATCTAATATGCCCATGAAGGGTTATGCTTTAATGCCATCTGATCTCTTATTTCCATTAAAGAGGACACTTACAGTATGAAAATGACCAGATATTAGCACTAGCATTAGATCGCAAGCATTACCAATTTAGCATTAGCATTCAAACTTAAATTTGCAGTACTTGCATATATTCTAGTAGGGTTAAGCTTTAATGCCATCTAATCTGATATTCCCATGAAGGGTTATGCTTTAATGCCATGTGATCTCTTATATCCATCATAGATGACACATACAGTATGAAAATGACCAGATTTTAGCAAAAGCATTAGATCGCTAGCATTAGCAAGTTTGCATTAGCATTCAAACTTAAACATTGCAGTCCTTGCATGGATACAAGAAGGGTGAAGCTTTAATGCCATATAATCTAATATGCCAATGAAGGGTTATGCTTTAATGCCATCTGATCTCTTATTTCCATTAAAGAGGACACATACTTTATGAAAATGACCAGATATTAGCACTAGCATTAGATCGCTAGCATTATCAAGTTAGCATTAGCATTCAACCTTAAACATTGCAGTACTTGCATGTTTACAAGCAGGGTGAAGGTTTAATGACATCTAATCTAATATTCCCATGAAGGGTTATGCTTTAATGCCATCTGATCTCTTATATCCATCATAGAGGACACGTACAGCATGATAATGACCAGATATTACCACTAGCATTAGATAGTTAGCATTAGCAAGTTAGCATTAGCATTCAAACTTTAACATTGCTGTATTTGCTTATATACAATATGGGTTATGCTTTAATGCCATCTGATCTCCTTTTTCCATCATAGAGGACACGTACAGTATGAAAATGACCAGATATTCGCACAAGCATTAGATCGCTAGCACTAGTAATTTAGCATTAGCATTCAAACTTATACATTGCAGTACTTGCATGTATACAAGTAGGGTTAAGCTTTAATGCTAACTAATCTCATCTTCCCATGAAGGGTTATGCTTTTATGCCATTTGATCTCTTATATCCATCATAGAGGACACGTACAGTATGAAAATGACCAGATATCAGCACTAGCATTAGATCGCTAGCATTAGCAAGTTAGCATTAGCATTTAAACTTTAACAAAACTTTATTTGAGTGTATAACGAAGGGTTAAGCTTTAATGCCATCTGATCTCATAATCCCATGAATGGTGATGCTTTAATGCTATCTGATCACTTATTTCCATCAATGAGGACACGTAGAGTATGAAAGTGACCAGATATTAGCACTAGTATTAGATCGCTAGCATTAGCAAGGTAGCATTAGCATTCAAACTTTAACATTTCTGTATTTTCATATATACAAGAAGGGTTATGCTTTAATGCCATCAGATCTCTTATTTCCAACATAGAGGACACGTACAGTGTGAAAATAACCAGATATTAGCACTAGCATTAGATCGCTAGCATTAGCAAGTTAG
Source organism: Gymnothorax javanicus (assembly GCA_029692085.1). NCBI lineage: Eukaryota > Metazoa > Chordata > Actinopteri > Anguilliformes > Muraenidae > Gymnothorax > Gymnothorax javanicus. The sequence continues at coordinate 14,491,756 of CM056200.1, read as the reverse complement.
CATTAGCATTCAAACTTAAACTTGCTGTACTTGCATGTATACAAGAATGGTTTAGCTTTAATGCCATCTAATATGATATTCCCATGATGGGTTATGCTTTTAATGCCATCTGATCTCTTATATCCATCATAGACGACACGTACAGTATGAAAATGACCAGATATTAGCACTAGTATTAGATGGCTAGCATTAGCAAGTTAGCATTAGCATTCAAACTTGAACATTGCTGTACTTGCATGTTTAAAGAAGGGGTGAAGCTTTAATGACATCTAATCTAATAATCCCATGAATGGATATGCTTTAATGCCATCTGATCTCCTATTTCCATCATAGAGGACACGTACAGTATGAAAATGACCAGATATTAGCACTAGCGTTAGATCGCTAACATTTGCAAGTTAGCATTAGGATTCAAACTTTAACATTGCTGTATTTGCATAAATAAAGAAGGGTTAAGCTTTAATGCCATCTAATCTCATAATCCCATGAAAGGTGATGCTTTAATGCCATCTGATCTCTTATTTCCATCATAAAGGACACATACAGTATGAAAATGAGCAGAAATTAGCACTAGCATTAGATCGCTAGCATTAGCAAGTTAGCATTAGCATTCAAACTTACACTTACTGTACTTGCATGTATACAAGAAGGGTTAAGCTTTAATTCCTTCTAATCTGATATTCCCATGAAGGGTTATGCTTTAATGCCATCTGATCTCTTATATCCATCATAGAGGACACATACAGTATGAAAATGACCAGATTTTACCACAAGCATTAGATCGCTAGCATTAGCAAGTTTGCTTTAGCATTCAAACTTAAACATTGCAGTACTTGCATGGATACAAGAAGGGTGAAGCTTTAATGGCATCTAATCTAATATGCCAATGAAGGGTTATGCTTTAATGCCATCTGATCTCTTATTTCCATTATAGAGGACACATACTTCATGAAAATGACCAGATATTAGCACTAGCATTAGATCGCAAGCATTAGCAAGTTAGCATTAGCATTCAACCTTAAACATTGCAGTACTTGCATGTTTACAAGCAGGGTGAAGCTTTAATGACATCTAATCTAATATTCCCATGAAGGGTTATGCTTTAATGCCATCTGATCTCTTATATCCATCATAGAGGACACGAACAGTATGACAATGACCAGATATTAGCACTAGCATTAGATCGTTAGCATTAGCAAGTTAGCATTAGCATTCAAACTTTAACATTGCTGTATTTGCATATATACAATAAGGGTTATGCTTTAATGCCATCTGATCTTTTTTTCCATCATAGAGGACACGCACAGTATGAAAATGACCAGATTCGCTGAAAGCATTAGATCGCTAGCACTAGTAATTTAGCATTAGCATTCAAACTTATACATTGCAGTACTTGCATGTATACAAGTAGGGTTAAACTTTAATGCTATCTAATCTCATATTCCCATGAAGGGTAATGCTTTTATGTCATCTGATCTCTTATATCCATCATAGAGGACACGTACAGTATGAAAATGACCAGATATCAGCACTGACATTAGCCCGCTATCATTAGTAAGATAGCATTAGCATTAAAACTTTAACAACACTGTATTTGTGTGTATAAAGAAGGGTTAAGCTTTAATGCCATCGGATTTCTTATTTCCATCATAGAGGACACGTACAGTATGAAAATGACCAGGTATAGCACTAGCGTTAGATCGCTAGCATTAGCAAGTTAGCATAAGCATTGAAACTATAACATGGCTGTATTTGAATATGTACAAGAAGGGTTGTGCTTTAATGGCATCTGATCTTTTATTTCCATCATAGAGGACACGTACAGTATGAAAATGACCAGATATTAGCACTAGCATTAGATAGCTAGTATTAGAAAGTCAGCATTAGCATTCAAACTTAAACTTGCTGTACTTGCATGTATACAAGTAGGGTTAATCATCAATGCTATCTAATCTGATATTCCCATGAAGGGTTATGCTTTAATTCCATCTGATCTTTTATATCCATCATAGAGGACACGTACAGTATGAACATGACCAGATATCAGCACTAGCATAAGATCGCTAGCATTAGCAAGTTAGCATTAGCATTTAAACTTTAACAAAACTGTATTTGCGTGTATAACGAAGGGTTAAGCTTTAATGCCATCTGATCTCATAATCCCATGAATGGTGATGCTTTAATGCTATCTGATCTCTTATTTCCATCATTGAGGACACATAGAGTATGGAAGTGACCAGATATTAGCACTAGCATTAGATCGCTAGCATTAGCAAGTTAGCATTAGCATTCAAACTTAAACTTGCTGTACTAGCATGTATACAAGAATGGTTAAGCTTTAATGCCATCTAATCTGATATTCCCATGAAGGGTTATGCTTTAATGCCATCTGATCTCTTATATCCATCATAGAGGACAAGTACAGTTTGAAAATGACCAGATATTAGCACAAGAATTGGATCGCTAGCATTAGAAAGTAAGCATTAGCATTCAACCTTGAACTTGCTGTACTTGAATGTATAAAAGAAGGGTAAAGCTTTAATGCCATCTAATCTGATGTTCTCATGAAGGGTTATTCTTTAATGCCATCTGATCTCTTATATCCATCATAGACGATACGTACAGTAAAAAAAATGACCAGATATTAGCACTAGCATTAGATCGCTAGCATTAGCAAGTTAGCATTAGCATTCAAACTTAAACATTGCAGTACTTGCATGGATACAAGAAGGCTGAAGCTTTAATGCCATTTAATCTCATATGCCCATGAAGGGTTATGCTTTAATGCCATCTGATTTCTCATTTCCATTATAGAGGACACGTACAGTATGAAAATGACCAGATATTAGCACTACCGTTAAATCGCTAGCATTAGCAAGTTAGCATTAGCATTCAAACTTTAACATTGCTTTATTTGCATGTATACAAGAAGGGTTGCTTTAATGCCATCTAATCTAATATTCCTGATGAAGGGGTTATGCTTTAATGCCATCTGATCTCTTATATCCATCATAGAGGACACGACAGTATGAAAATGACCAGATTTTAGCACTAGCTTTAGATCGTTAGCATTAGCAAGTTAGCATTTGCATTCAAACTTTAACATTGCTGTATTTTTGTATATATGCCATCTAAATAAGCATGAAGGTGATGTTTAAATGCCATCTGATCTCTTATTTCCATCATAAAGGACATATACAGTATGAAAATGACCAGAAATTAGAACCAGCATTAGATCGCTCGCATTAGCAAGTTAGCATTAGCATTAAAACTTAAACTTACTGGTTGCATGTATACAAGATGGGTTAAGCTTTTAATGCCATCTAATCAGATATTCCCATGAAGGGTTATGTTTTTAATGCCATCTGATCTCTTATATCCATCATAGAGGACACATACAGTATGAAAATGACCTGATAATAGCACTAGCATTAGATCGCTAGCATTAGCAAGTTAGCATTAGCATTCAAACTTAAACATTACTGTATTTACTTTACAAGAAGGGTAGCTTTTAATGCCATTGCATGTATGTTTTTAATGCCATCTGATTCTCTTATATCCATCATAGAGGACCGCGTACAGTTGAAAATGACCCATCATTAATCTAGCATATTCCCATGAACTTCCATGTATACAGGGTGTTATTCCATGAAGGGTTATGCTTTAATGCCATCTGATCTCTTATATCCATCATAGAGGACACGTACAATATGAAAATGACCAGATAACAGCACTAGTATAAGATCGCTAGCATTAGCAAGTTAGCAATAGCATTTCAAAATTTAACAACACTGTATTTTATGTATATGAAGAAGTGTTCAGCTTTAATGCCATCTAATCTCATAATCCCATGAATGGTGATGCTTTAATGACATCTGATCTCTTATTTCCATCATAGAAGACACGTACAGTATGAAAATGACCAGATATTAGCACTAGCATTAGATTGCTAGTATTAGCAAGTTAGAAATAGCATTCAAACTTAGACTTACTGTACTTGCATGTATACAAGAAGGGTAAATCTTTAATGCCATCTAATCTGATATTCCCATGAATAGATATGCTTTAATGCCATCTGATCTCTTATATCCATCATAGAGGACACGTACAGTATGATAATGAGCAGATATTAGCACTAGCATTAGATCGTTAGCATTAGCAAGTTAGCATTAGCATTCAAACTTAAACATTTTAACATTGCTGTGAATTTGTAATCTAATATACAATAGGGTTATGCTTTAATGCCATCTGATCTCCTTTTTCCATCATAGAGGACACGTACAGTATGAAAATGACCAGATAGTCGCACAAGCATTAGATCGCTAGCACTAGTAATTTAGCATTAGCATTCAAACTTATACATTGCAGTACTTGCATGTATACAAGTAGGGTTAAGTTTTAATGCTATCTAATCTGAAATTCCCATGAAGGGTAATGCTTTTATGTCATCTGATCTCTTATATCCATCATAGAGGACACGTACAGTATGAAAATGACCAGATATCAGCACTTGCATTAGCTCGCTATCATTAGCAAGATAGCATTAGCATTTAAACTTTAACAACACAGTATTTTTGTGTGTATAAAGAAGGGTTGTTTTTAATGCCATGATTTCTTATTTCCGTCATAGAGGACACGTACAGTATGAAAATGACCAGGCTTTAATGCCATCTAGCATTCAAGTTAGCATAAGCATTGAAAGTATAACATGGCTGTATTTGAATATATACAAGAAGGGTGATGCTTTAATGCCATCTGATCTTTTATTTCCATCATAGAGGACACGTACAGTATGAAAATGACCAGATATTAGCACTAGCATTAGATTGCTAGTATTAGAAAGTTAGCATTAGCATTCAAACTTAAAACTTACTTGTATACAAGAAGGGTTAAGCTTTAATGCTATCTAATCTGATATTCCTATGAAGGGTTATGCTTTTATGCCATTTCATCTCTTATATCCATCATAGAGGACACATAAAGTATGAAAATGACCAGATATTAGCACTAGCATTAGATCGCTAGCATTAGCAAGTTAGCATTAGCATTTAAACTTTTAAAAAACTGTATTTGCATGTATAAAGAAGGGTTAAGATTTAATGCCATCTGATCTCATAATCCCATGAATGGTTATGCTTTAATGCTATCTGATCTCTTATTTCCATCATTGAGGACACGTAGAGTATGAAAGTGACCAGATATTAGCACTAGCATTAGATCGCTAGCATTAGCAAGTTAGCATTAGCATTCAAACTTTAACATTTCTGTATTTGCCATCTAATTATATAAAAGAAGGGTTATGCTTTTTAATGCCATCTGATCTCTTATTTCCAACATAGAGGACACGTACAGTATGAAAAGGACCATATATTAGCACTAGCATTAGATCGCTAGCATTAACAAGCTAGCATTAGCATTCAAACTTAAACTTGCTGTATTTGCATGTATACAAGAATGGTTAAGCTTTACTGCCATTTAATCTGATATTCCCATGAAGGGTTATGCTTTAATGCCATCTGATCTCCTTTTTCCATCATAGAGGACACGTACAATATGAAAATGACCAGATAACAGCACTAGTATAAGATCGCTAGCATTAGCAAGTTAGCAATAGCATTTAAAATTTAACAACACTGTATTTGCGTGTGTAAAGAAGTGTTCAGCTTTAATGCCATTTGATCTCATAATCCCATGAATGGTGATGCTTTAATGACATCTGATCTCTTATTTCCATCATAGAAGACACGTACAGTATGAAAATGACCAGATATTAGCACTAGCATTAGATTGCTAGTATTAGCAAGTTAGAAATAGCATTCAAACTTAGACTTACTGTACTTGCATGTATACAAGAAGGGTAAATCTTTAATGCCATCTAATCTGATATTCCAATGAATAGAAATGCTTTAATGCCATCTGATCTCTTATATCCATCATAGAGGACACGTACAGTATGATAATGAGCAGATATTAGCACTAGCATTAGATCGTTAGCATTAGCAAGTTAGCATTAGCATTCAAACTTTAACATTGCTGTATTTGCATATATACAATAGGGTTATGCTTTAATGCCATCTGATCTCCTTTTTCCATCATAGAGGACACGTACAGTATGAAAATGACCAGATAGTCGCACAAGCATTAGATCGCTAGCACTAGTAATTTAGCATTAGCATTCAAACTTATACATTGCAGTACTTGCATGTATACAAGTAGGGTTAAGCTTTAATGCTATCTAATCTCATATTCCCATGAAGGGTAATGCTTTTATGTCATCTGATCTCTTATATCCATCATAGAGGACACGTACAGTATGAAAATGACCAGATATCAGCACTTGCATTAGATCGCTATCATTAGTAAGATAGCATTAGCATTAAAACTTTAACAACACTGTATGTGTATAAAAGAAGGGTTAGCTTTTTAATGCCATCGGATTTCTTATTTCCATCATAGAGGACACGTACAGTATGAAAATGACCAGGTTAGCACTAGCGTTAGATCGCTAGCATTAGCAAGTTCATAAGCATTGAAACTATAACATGGCTGTATTTGAATATTACAAGAAGGGTTGTGCTTTAATGGCATCTGATCTTTTATTTCCATCATAAAAGACACATACAGTATGAAAATGACCAGATATTAGCACTAGCATTAGATCGCTAGCATTAGAAAGTCAGAATTAGCATTCAAACTTAAACTTGCTGTACTTGCATGTATACAAGAAGGGTTAAGCTTTAATGCCATCTAATCTGATATTCCCATGAAAGGTTATGCTTTAATGCCATCTGATCTCTTATATCCATCATAGAGGACATACAGTATGAAAATGACCAGATATTAGCACTAGCATTAGATCGATAGCATTAGCAAGTTAGCATTAGCATTCAAACTTAAACTTACTGTACTTGCATGTATACAAGAAGGGTTAAGCTTTAATGCCATTTGATCTATATTCCCATGAATGGTTATGCTTTAATGCCATCTGATCTCTTATTTCCATCATAGAGGACACGTACAGTATGAAAATGATAAGATATTAGCACTAGCATTAGATCGCTAGCATTAGCAAGTTAGCATTAGCATTCAAACTTTAACATTGCTGTATTTTGTATTTGGGTTAAGCTTCAATATAATCTCATAATCCCATGAAGGGTGATGCTTTAATGCCATCTGATCTCTTATTTCCATCATAGAGGACACATACAGTATGAAAATGACCAGAAATTAGCACTATCATTAGATCGATAGCATTAGCAAGTTAGCATTAGCATTCAAACTTAAACTTACTGTACTTGCATGTATACAAGAAGGGTCAAGCTTTAATGCCATATAATCTGATATTCCCATCAAGGGAAATGCTTTAATGCCATCTGATCTTTTATATACATCATAGAGGACAACTCCAGTATTAAAATGACCTGATATAAGCACTAGCATTAGATAGCTAGCATTAACAAGTTAGCATTAGCATTCAAAACTTTAACAACACTGTATTTGCTGTAAGAAGAAGGGTTCAGCTTTTTAATGCCATTTAATCTCATATGATGAAGGGTTATGCTTTAATGCCATCTGATCTCTTATATCCATCATAGAGACACGTACAGTATGAAAATGACCAGATAATAGCACTAGCATTAGATCTAGCTAGCAAAGTTAGCATTAGCATTCAAACTTAAACTTACTGTACATTGCATGTATACAAACGGTTGCTTTAATGCCATCTAATCTGATATTCCAATGAATAGTGATGCTTTAATGCCATCTGATCTCTTATTTCCATCATAGAGGACACATACAGTATGAAAATGAGCAGAAATTAGCACTAGCATTAGATCGTTAGCATTAGCAAGTTAGCATTAGCATTCAAACTTAAACTTGCTGTACTTGCATGTATACAATAGGGTTAAGCTTTAATGCCATCTAATCTCCTTTTTAATCAAGAGGACATGCAGTATGAAAATGACCAGATGAGCACTAGCATTAGATCGCTAGCATTAGTAATTTGCATTAGCATCAAACTTAAACTTGTACTTGCATGTATACAAGTAGGGTTAGCTTTTAATGCCATCCTCATATCATGAAGGGACTTTAATGTACTTATATCCATCATAAAGTAGTATGAAAATGACCAGATATTAGCACTAGCATTAGATCGATAGCATTAGTAAGTTAGCATTAGCATTCAAACTTAAACTTACTGTACTTGCATGTATACAAGAAGGGGTTAAGCTTTTAATGCCATCTAATCTGATATTCCCCATCAAGGGTTATGCTTTAATGCCATCTGATCTCTTATAGGATAGAGGACACGTACAGTATGAAAATGACCTGATATTAGCACTAGCATTAGATCGCTAGCATTAGCAAGTTAGCATTAGCATTCAAACTTTAACATTGCTGTATTTGCGTATATGAAGAAGGGTTGCTTCAATGCCATCTAATCTCATAATCCCATGAAGGGTTATGCTTTAATGCCATCTGATCTCTTATTTCCATCATAGAGGACACATACAGTATGAAAATGACCAGATATTAGCACTAGCATTAGATCGCTAGCATTAGCAAGTTAGCATTAGCATTCAAACTTAAACTTACTGTATTTGCATGTATACAAGAAGGGTAAATCTTTAATGCCATCTAATCTGATATTCCCCATGAAGGGTTATGCTTTAATGCCATCTGATCTCTTATATACATCATAGAGGACACCTCCAGTATTAAAATGACCTGATATTAGCACTAGCATTAGATAGCTAGCATTAACAAGTTAGCATTAGCATTCAAACTTTAACATTGCTGTATTTGCGTATATACAAGAAGGGTTAAGCTTTAATGCCATCTAATCTGATATGCCCATGAAGGGATGCTTTAATGCCATCTCATCTCTTATATACATCATAGGACACATAACAGTGCATGAAAATGACCAGATATTAGCACTAGCATTAGATCGCTAGCATTAGCAAGTTAGCATTAGCATTCAAACTTAAACTTGCTGTACAAGAAGGGTTTGATTTTATAATGCTTATTTCCATCTTAATGCCATCTGATATATCCACATGAAGGTTATGTTTTAATGCCATCTGATCTCTTATTTCCATTATAGAGGTTCTTTTAATACAGTATTTGAAAATGACCAGAAAAATTAGCACTAGCATTAGATCGCTAGCATTAGCAAGTTGGCATTAGCATTCAAACTTAAACTTGCTGTACTTGCATGTATACAAAAGGATGAAGCTTTAATGCCATCTAATCTAATATGCCCATGAAGGGTGATGCTTTTAATGCCATCTGATCTCTTATTTCCATTATAGAGGACACATAAAGTATGAAAATGACCAGATATTAGCACTAGCATTAGATCGCTAGCATCAACAAGTTAGCATTAGCATTCAAACTTTTAACATTGCTGTATTTGCATGTATAGAAGAAAGGGTTAAGCTTTAATGCCATCTAATCTAATATTCCCATGAAGGGTTATGCTTTAATGCCATCTGATCTCTTATAAACATCATAGAGGACACGTACAGTATGAAAATGACCTGATATTAGCACTAGCATTAGATCGCTAGCATTAGCAAGTTAGCATTAGCATTCAAACTTTAACATTGCTGTATTTGCATTTATATGAAGAAAGGGTTAAGCTTTAATGCCATCTAATCTAATATGCCCATGAAGGGTTATGCTTTAATGCCATCTGATCTCTTATATACATCATAGAGGACACGTACAGTATGAAAAATGACCTGATATTAGCACTAGCATTAGATCGCTAGCATTAGCAAGTTAGCATTAGCATTCAAACTTTAACATTGCTGTATTTTGCGTATATAAAGAAGGTGTTAAGCTTTAATGACATCTAATCTAATATTCCCATGAAGGGTTATGCGATAATGGCATCTGATCTCTTATTTCCATTATAGAGGACACTTACAGTATGAAAATGACCTGATATTAGCACTAGCATTAGATCGCTAGCATTAGCAAGTTAGCTTTAGCATTCAAACTTAAACTTGTACTTGCAATTATACAAGAAGGGTTAAGCTTTAATGCCATCTAATCTGATATTCCCATGAAGGGTTATGCTTTATGATCTCTTATTTCAATCATAAAGGACACATACAGTATGAAAATGACCAGAAATTAGCACTAGCATTAGATCGCTAGTATTAGCAAGTTAGCATTTGCATTCAAACTTAAACTTACTGTACTTGCATGTATACAAGAAGGGTTAAGCTTTAATGGCATCTAATCTGATATATTGCCCATGAAGGGTTATGCTTTAATGCCATCTGATCTCTTATATACATCATAGAGGACACGTACAGTATGAAAATGACCTGATATTAGCACTAGCATTAGATCGCTAGCATTAGCAAAGTTAGCATTAGCATTCAAACTTAAACATTGCTGTATTTGCATATAAAGAAGGGTTAAGCTTTAATGCCATCTAATCTCATAATCCCATGAAGGGTGATGCTTTAATGCCATCTGATCTCTTATTTCCATCATAGAGGACACATACAGTATGAAAATGACCAGAAATTAGCACTATCATTAGATCGATAGCATTAGCAAGTTAGCATTAGCATTCAAACTTAAACTTGCTGTACTTGCATGTATACAAGAAGGGTTAAGCTTTAATGCCATCTAATCTAAAAATATTCCCATCAAGGTGATATGCTTTAATGCCATCTGATCTCTTATTTCCCATCATAGAGGACACATACAGTATGAAAATGACCAGATATTAGCACTAGCATTAGATAGCTAGCATTAACAAGTTAGCATTAGCATTCAAACTTAAACTTACTGTATTTTGCATGTATAAGAAGAAGGGTTAAGCTTTTAATGCCATCTAATCTAATATGCCCATGTAGGGTTATGCTTTAATGCCATCTCATCTCTTATATACATCATAGAGGACACGTACAGTATGAAAATGACCTGATATTAGCACTAGCATTAGATCGCTAGCATTAGCAAGTTAGCATTAGCATTTAAACTTTAACATTGCTGTATTTGCATATATAAAGAAGGGTTAAGCTTAATGCCATCTAATCTCATAATCCCATGAAAGGTGATGCTTTAATGCCATCTGATCTCTTATTTCAATCATAAAGGACACATACAGTATGAAAATGACCAGAAATTAGCACTAGCATTAGATCGCTAGCATTAGCAAGTTAGCATTAGCATTCAAACTTAAACTTGCTGTACTTGCATGTATACAAGAAGGGTTAAGCTTTAATGCCATCTAATCTGATAATCCCATGAAAGGTGATGCTTTAATGCCATCTGATCTCTTATTTCCATCATAAAGGACACATACAGTATGAAAATGACCAGAAATTAGCACTAGCATTAGATCGATAGCATTAGCAAGTTAGCATTAGCATTCAAACTTAAACTTACTGTACTTGCATGTATACAAGAAGGGTTAAGCTTTAATGCCATCTAATCTGATATTTTCCATGAAGGGTTATGCTTTAATGCCATCTGATCTCTTATATACATCATAGAGGACACGTACAGTATGAAAATGACCTGATATTAGCACTAGCATTAGATCGCTAGCATTAGGAAGTTAGCATTAGCATTCAAACTTTAACATTGCTGTATTTGCGTATATAAAGAAGGGTTAAGCTTTAATGCCATCTAATCTCATAATCCCATGAAAGGTGATGCTTTAATGCCATCTGATCTCTTATTTCCATCATAAAGGACACATACAGTATGAAAATGACCAGAAATTAGCACTAGCATTAGATCGATAGCATTAGCAAGTTAGCATTAGCATTCAAACTTAAACTTGCTGTACTTGCATGTATACAAGAAGGGTCAAGCTTTAATGCCATCTAATCTGATAATCCCATCAAGGGTGATGCTTTTAATGCCATCTGATCTCTTATATACATCATAAAGACACCTCCAGTATTAAAATGACCTGATATTAGCACTAGCATTAGATCGCTAGCATTAACAAGTTAGCATTAGCATTCAAACTTAAACATTGCTGTATTTGCATATATAGAAGAAGGGTTAAGCTTTAATGCCATCTAATCTGATATTCCCATGAAGGGTTATGCTTTAATGCCATCTGATCTCTTATATACATCATAGAGGACACATACAGTATGAAAATGACCTGATATTAGCACTAGCATTAGATCGCTAGCATTAGCAAAGTTAGCATTAGCATTCAAACTTTAACATTGCTGTATTTGCATTGTATACAAGAAGGGTTAAGCTTTAATGCCATCTAATCTTATATTCCCATGAAGGGTTATGTTTTAATGCCATCTGATCTCTTATTTACATCATAGAGGACACATACAGTATGAAAATGACCTGATATTAGCACTAGCATTAGATCGATAGCATTAGCAAGTTAGCATTAGCATTCAAACTTAAACATTGCTGTACTTGCATGTATATGAAGAAGGGTTGCTTTTAATGCCATCTAATCTAATATGCCCATGAAGGGTTATGCTTTAATGCCATCTGATCTCTTATATACATCATAGAGGACACGACAGTATGAAAATGACCTGATTTTAGCACTAGCATTAGATCGCTTTAGCATTAGCAAGTTAGCATTAGCATTCAAACTTTAACATTGCTGTATTTGCATGTATATAAAGAAGGTTTAAGCTTTAATGCCATCTAATCTAATATTCCAATGAAGGGTTATGCTTTAATGGCATCTGATCTCTTATTTCCATTATAGAGGACACATACAGTATGAAAATGACCTGATATTAGCACTAGCATTAGATCGCTAGCATTAGCAAGTTAGCATTAGCATTCAAACTTAAACATTGCAGTACTTTAATTATACAAGAAAGGTGAAGCTTTAATGCCATCTAATCTCATATGCCCATGAGGGTTATGCTTTAATGCCATCTGATCTCTTATATACATCATAGAGGACACGTACAGTATGAAAATGACCTGAAATTAGCACTAGCATTAGATCGCTAGCATTAGCAAGTTAGCATTAGCATTCAAACTTAAACTTGCTGTATTTGCATTTATACAAGAAGGGTTAAGCTTTAATGCCATCTAATCTAATATGCCCATGAAGGGTGATGCTTTAATGCCATCTGATCTCTTATTTCCATTATAGAGGACACGTACAGTATGAAAATGACCAGATATTAGCACTAGCATTAGATCGCTAGCATTAGCAAGTTAGCATTAGCATTCAAACTTAAACTTGCTGTACTTGCATGTATACAAGAAGGGTTAAGCTTTAATGCCATCTAATCTCTTATTCCCATCATAGAGGACACTTTAGTATGAAAATGACGAGATATTAGCACTAGCATTAGGACACTACAGCATTAAAATGACCTGATATTAGCATTCAGCATTAGATCTCTAGCATTTGCATGTTTACAAGAAGGGTTAAGCTTTAATGCCATCTAATCTGATAATCCAATGAAAGGTGATGCTTTAATGACATCGGATCTCTTATTTCCATCATAAAGGACACATACAGTATGAAAATGAGCAGAAATTAGCACTAGCGTTAGATCGATAGCATTAGCAAGTTAGCATTAGCATTCAAACTTAAACTTACTGTACTTGCATGTATACAAGAAGGGTTAAGCTTTAATGCCATCTAATCTGATATTCCCATGAAGGTTTATGCTTTAATGCCATCTGACCTCTTATATACATCATAGAGGACACGTACAGTATGAAAATGACCTGATATTAGCACTAGCATTAGATCGCTAGCATTAGCAAGTTAGCATTAGCATTCAAACTTAAACTTGCTGTACTTGCATGTATACAAAAAGGATGAAGCTTTAATGCCATCTAATCTAATATGCCCATGAAGGGTGATGCTTTAATGCCATCTGATCTCTTATTTCCATTATAGAGGACACATAAAGTATGAAAATGACCAGATATTAGCACTAGCATTAGATCGCTAGCATCAACAAGTTAGCATTAGCATTCAAACTTTAACATTGCTGTATTTGCGTATAAGAAGAAGGGTTAAGCTTTAATGCCATCTAATCTAATATGCCCATGAAGGGTTATGCTTTAATGCCATCTGATCTCTTATTTACATCATAGAGGACACATACAGTATGAAAATGACCTGATATTAGCACTAGCATTAGATCGCTAGCATTAGCAAGTTAGCATTAGCATTCAAACTTTAACATTGCTGTATTTGCGTATATGAAGAAGGGTTAAGCTTTAATGCCATCTAATCTAATATGCCCATGAAGGGTTATGCTTTAATGCCATCTGATCTCTTATATACATCATAGAGGACACGTACAGTATGAAAATGACCTGATATTAGCACTAGCATTAGATCGCTAGCATTAGCAAGTTAGCATTAGCATTCAAACTTTAACATTGCTGTATTTGCGTATATAAAGAAGGGTTAAGCTTTAATGACATCTAATCTAATATTCCCATGAAGGGTTATGCTTTAATGGCATCTGATCTCTTATTTCCATTATAGAGGACACGTACAGTATGAAAATGACCTGATATTAGCACTAGCATAGATCGCTAGCATTAGCAAGTTAGCTTTAGCATTCAAACTTAAACATTGCAGTACTTGCAATTATACAAGAAAGGTGAAGCTTTAATGCAATCTAATCTAATATTCCCATGAAGGGTTATGCTTTAATGCCATCTGATCTCTTATTTCAATCATAAAGGACACATACAGTATGAAAATGACCAGAAATTAGCACTAGCATTAGATCGCTAGTATTAGCAAGTTAGCATTTGCATTCAAACTTAAACTTACTGTACTTGCATGTATACAAGAAGGGTTAAGCTTTAATGGCATCTAATCTGATATTCCCATGAAGGGTAATGCTTTAATGCCGTCTGATCTCTTATATACATCATATAGGACACGTACAGTATGAAAATGACCTGATATTAGCACTAGCATTAGATCGCTAGCATTAGCAAGTTAGCATTAGCATTCAAACTTTAACATTGCTGTATTTGCATTTATACAAGAAGGGTTAAGCTTTAATGCCATCTAATCTAATATACCCATGAAGGGTTATGCTTTAATGCCATCTGATCTCTTATTTCCATTATAGAGGACACGTACAGTATGAAAATGACCAGATATTAGCACTAACATTAGATCGCTAGCATTAGCAAAATAGCATTAGCATTCAAACTTAAACTTGCTGTACTTGCATGTATAAGAAGGGTTATGCTTTATTGCCATGTGATCTCTTATTTCCATCATAGAGGACACGTACAGTATGAAAATGACGAGATATTAGCACTAGCATTAGATCGCTAGCATTAGCAAGTTAGCATTAGCATTCAAAATTATACTTACTGTACTTGCATGTATACAAGAAGGGTTAAGCTTTAATGCCATCTAATCTGATATTCCAATGAAGGGTTATGCTTTAATGCCATCTGATCTCTTATATGCATCATAGAGGACAAGTACAGTATGAAAATGACCTGATATTAGCACTAGCATTAGATCGCTAGCATTAGCAAGTTAGCATTAGCATTCAAACTTAAACTTACTGTACTTGCATGTATACAAGAAGGGTGAAGCTTTAATGCAATCTAATCTGATATTCCCATGAAGGGTTATGCTTTAATGCCATCTGATCTCTTATATCCATCATAGAGGACACGTACAGTTTGAAAATGACCAGATATTAGCACGAGCATTAGATCGCTAACATTAGCAAGTTAGCATTAGCATTCAAACTTAAACTTGCTGTTTTACAAGTATACAAGAAGGTGAAGCTTTAATGCCATCTAATCTAAAATGCCCATTATGGGATATGCTTAAATGCCATCTGATCTCTTATTTCCATCATAAAGGACACTTACAGTATGAAAATGACCAGATATTAGCACTAGCATTAGATCGCTAGTATTAGCAAGTTAGCATTAGCATTCAAACTTTAACATTGCTGTTTTTGCGTATATAAAGATGGGTTAAGCTTTAATGCGATCTAACCTCATAATTCCATAAAAGGTGATGCTTTTATGCCATCTGATCCCTTATTTCCCTTATAAGTAACACATACAGTTTGAAAATGACCAGAAATTAGCACTAGCATTAGATCACTAGCATTAGCAAGTTAGCATTAGCATTCAACCTTTAACTTGCTGTACTTGCATGTATACAAGAAGGGTTAAGCTTTAATGGCATCTAATCTGATATTCCAATGAAGGGTTATGCTTAAATGCCATCTGATCTCTTATATGCATCATAGAGGACAAGTACAGTATGAAAATGACCTGATATTAACACTAGCATTAGATCGCTAGCAATAGCAAGTTAGCATTAGCATTCAAACTTTAATATTGCTGTATTTGCATATATACAAGAAGGGTGAAGCTTTAATGGAATCTAATCTAATATGCCAATGAAGGGTTATGTTTTAATGCCATCTGATCTCATATATGCATCATAGAGGACAAGTACAGTATGAAAATGACCAGATATTAGCACAAGCATTAGATCGCTAGCAATAGCAAGTTAGCATAAGCATTCAAACTTAAACTTACTGTACTTCCATATATACAAGAAGGGTTAAGCTTTAATGCTATCTAATCTGATATTCCCAAGAAGGGTTATGCTTTAAAGCCATCTGATCTCTTATATCCATCATAGATGACACGTAAAGTATGAAAATGACCAGATATTAGCACTAGCATTAGATCGCTAGCATTATCAAGTTAGCATTAGAATTCAAACTTAAACATTGCAGTACTTGCATGTATACAAGAAGGGTGAAGCCTTAATGCCATCTAATCTAATATGCGCTTGAAGGGTTATGCTTTAATACCATCTGATCTCTTATTTCCATTATTGAGGACACATACAATATGAAAATGATCAGATATTAGCACTAGCATGAGATCCCTAGCATTAGCCAGTTAGCATTAGCATTCAAACTTAAACTTACTGTACTTGCATGTGTACAAGAAGGGTTAAGCTTTAATGCCATCTAATCTGATATTCAATGAAGGGTTATGCTTTAGTGCCATCTGATCTCTTTTATCCATCATAGAGGACACGTACAGTATGAAAATGACCAGATATTAGCACTAGCATTAGATCGTTACCTTTAGCAAGTTAGCATTAGCATTCAAACTTTAACATTGCTGTATTTGCATATATACAAGAAGGGTTATGCTTCAATGCCATCTGATCTCTTATATCCATCATAGTGGACATGTACAGTATGAAAATGACCAGATATTAGCACTAGCATTAGATCGCTAGCATTAGCAAGTTAGTATTAACATTTAACCTTCAACTTGCTGTACTTGCATTTATACAAGAAGGGTTAAGCTTTAATGCCATCTAGTCTTATTTTCCAATGAAGGGTTATGCTTTAATGACATCTAATCTCTTATATGCATCATAGAGGACACGTACAGTATGAAAATGACCAGATATCAGCACTAGCAATAGATTGCTAGCATTAGCAAGTTAGCATTAGCTTTCAAACTTAAACAAGACTGTATTTGCTTGTATGAAGAAGGGTTAAGCTTTCATGCCATCTAATCTAATATGCCCATGAAAGGTTATGCTTTAATGCCATCTGATCTCTTATTTCCATCATAGAGGACACGTACAGTATGAAAATGACCAGATATCAGCACTAGCAATAGATTGGTAGCATTAGCAAGTTAGCATTAGCATTCAAACTTAAACTTACTGTACTTGCATGTATACAAGAAGGGTTAAGCTTTAATGCCATCTAATCTGATATTCCCATGAAGGGTTATGCTTTAATGCCATATGATGTCTTATATACATCATAGAGGAAAATTACCATCTGAAAATGACCTGATATTAGCACAAGCATTAGATCGCTAGCATTAGCAAGTTAGCATTAGCATTCAAACTTTCACATTGCTTTATTTACGTATATAAAGAAGGGTTAAGCTTTAATGCCATCTAATCTAATAATCCCATGAAAGGTGATGCTTTAATGCCATCTGATCTCTTATTTCAATCATAAAGGACACATACAGTATGAAAATGACCAGAAATTAGCACTAGCATTAGATCGCTAGCAATAGCAAGTTAGCATTAGCATTCAAACTTAAACGTGCTGTACTTGCATGTATACAAGAAGGGTTAAGGTTTAATGCCATCTAATCTGATATTCCCATGAAGGGTTATGCTTTAATGCCATCTGATCTCTTATATACATCATAGAGGACACGTACAGTATGAAAATGACCTGATATTAGCACTAGCATTAGATCGCTAGCATTAGCAAGTTAGCATTAGCATTCAAACATTCACATTGCTGTATTTGCGTATATAAAGAAGGGTTAAGCTTTAATGCCATCTAATCTCATAATCCCATGAAAGGTGATGCTTTAATGCCATCTGATATCTTATTTCAATCATAAAGGACACATACAGTATGAAAATGACCAGAAATTAGCACTAGCATTAGATCGCTAGCATTAGCAAGTTAGCATTAGCATTCAAACTTAAACTAACTGTACTTGCATGTATACAAGAAGGGTTAAGCTTTAATGCCATCTAATCTGATATTCCCCTGATATTCCTTTGAAGGGTTATGCTTTAATGCCATCTGATCTCTTATACGCATCATAGAGGACACGTACAGTATGAAAATGACCTGATATTAGCACTAGCATTAGCTCGCTAGCATTAGCGAGTAAGCATTAGCATTCAAACTTTAACATTGCTGTATTTGCATTTATAAAAGAAGGGTTAAGCTTTAATGCCATCTAATCTAATATGCCCATGAAGGGTTATGCTTTAATGCCATATGATCTCTTATTTCCATTATAGAGGACATGTACAGTATGAAAATGAACAGATATTAGCACTAGCATTTGATCGCTAGCATTAGCAAGTTAGCATTAGCATTCAAACTTAAACATTGCAGTACTTGCATGTATGCAAGAGGACACGTACAGTATGAAAATGACCTGATATTAGCACTAGCATTAGATCGCTAGCATTAGCAAGTTAGCATTAGCATTCAAACTTAAACTTGCTGTACTTGCATGTATACAAGAAGGGTTAAGCTTTAATGCCATCTAATCTGATATTCCCATGAAGAGTTATGCTTTAATGCCATCTGATCTCTTATATCCATCATAGAAGACACGTACAGTATGAAAATGACCTGATATAAGCACTAGCATTAAATCGATAGCATTTGCAAGTTAGCATTAGCATTCAAACTTAAACATTGCAGTACTTGCATGTATACAAGAGGACACATACAGTATCAAAATGACCAGATCTTAGCACTAGCATTAGATCGCTAGCATTAGCAAGTTAGCATTAGCATTCAAACTTAAACATTGCAGTACTTGCATGTCTACAAGAAGGGTGAAGCTTTAATGCCATTTAATCTAATATGCCCATGAAGGGTTATGCATTAATGCCATCTGATTTCTTATTTCCATCATAGAGGACACGTACAGTATGAAAATGACCAGATATTAGCACTAGCGTCAGATCGCTAGCATTAACAAGTTAGCATTAGAATTCAAACTTTAACATTGCTGTTTTTGCATATATACAAGAAGGGTTAAGCTTTCATGCCATCTAATCTAATATGCCCATGAAAGGTTATGCTTTAATGCCATCTGATCTCTTATTTCCATCATAGAGGACACGTACAGTATGAAAATGACCAGATATCAGCACTAGCAATAGATTGCTAGCATTAGCAAGTTAGCATTAGCTTTCAAACTTAAACAAGACTGTATTTGCTTGTATAAAGAAGGGTTAAGCTTTAATGCCATCTGATCTCATAATCCCATGAATGGTGATGCTTTAATGCCATCTGATCTCTTATTTCCATCACAAAGGACAAATACAGTATAAAAATGACCAGAAATTAGCACTAGAATTAGATAAAAAGCATTAGCAAGTTAGCATTAGCATTCAAACTTAAACTTACTGTACTTGCATGTATACAAGAAGGGTTAAGCTTTAATGCCATCTAATCTGATATTCCCATGAAGGGTTATGCTTTAATGCCATCTGATGTCTTATATACATCATAGAGGAAACGTACAGTATGAAAATGACCTGATATTAGCACTAGCATTAGATCGCTAGCATTAGCAAGTTAGCATTAGCATTCAAACTTTCACATTGCTTTATTTACGTATATAAATAAGGTTTAAGCTTTAATGCCATCTAATCTAATAATCCCTTGAAAGGTGATGCTTTAATGCCATCTGATCTCTTTTTTCAATCATAAAGGACACATACAGTATGAAAATGACCAGAAATTAGCACTCGCATTAGATCGCTAGCATTAGCAAGTTAGCATTAGCATTCAAACTTAAACTTACTGTACTTGCATGTATACAAGAAGGGTTAAGCTTTAATGCCATCTAATCTAATATGCCCATGAAGGGTTATGCTTTAATGCCATCTGATCTCTTATTTCCATTATAGAGGACACGTACAGTATGAAAATGACCAGATATTAGCACTAGCATTAGATCGCTAGCATTAGCAAGTTAGCATTAGCATTCAAACTTAAACGTGCTGTACTTGCAGGTTTACAAGAAGGGTTAAGCTTTAATGCCATCTAATCTGATATTCCCATGAAGGGTTATGCTTTAATGCCATCTGATCTCTTATATACATCATAGAGGACACGTACAGCATGAAAATGACCTGATATTAGCACTAGCATTAGATCGCTAGCATTAGCAAGTTAGCATTAGCATTCAAACTTTAACATTGCTGTATTTGCATTATATAAAGAAGGGTTAAGCTTTAATGCCATCTAATCTCATAATCCCATGAAAGGTGATGCTTTAATGCCATCTGATATCTTATTTCAATCATAAAGGACACATACAGTATGAAAATGACCAGAAATTAGCACTAGCATTAGATCGCTAGCATTAGCAAGTTAGCATTAGCATTCAAACTTAAACTAACTGTACTTGCATGTATACAAGAAGGGTTAAGCTTTAATGCCATCTAATCTGATATTCCCCTGATATTCCTTTGAAGGGTTATGCTTTAAGGCCATCTGATCTCTTTATCCATCATAGAGGACACGCACAGTATGAAAATGACCTGATATTAGCACTAGCATTAGCTCGCTAGCATTAGCGAGTAAGCATTAACATTCAAACTTTAACATTGCTGTATTTGCATTTATAAAGAAGGGTTAAGCTTTAATGCCATCTAATCTAATATGCCCATGAAGGGTTATGCTTTAATGCCATATGATCTCTTATTTCCATTATAGAGGACATGTACAGTATGAAAATGAACAGATATTAGCACTAGCATTTGATCGCTAGCATTAGCAAGTTAGCATTAGCATTCAAACTTAAACATTGCAGTACTTGCATGTATGCAAGAGGACACGTACAGTATGAAAATGACCTGATATTAGCACTAGCATTACATCGCTAGCATTAGCAAGTTAGCATTAGCATTCAAACTTAAACTTGCTGTACTTGCATGTATACAAGAAGGGTTAAGCTTTAATGCCATTTAATCTGATATTCCCATGAAGAGTTATGCTTTAATGCCATCTGATCTCTTATATCCATCATAGAAGACACGTACAGTATGAAAATGACCTGATATAAACTAGCATTAAATCGATAGCATTTGCAGGTTAGCATTAGCATTCAAATCTTAAACATTGCAGTACTTGCATGTATACAAGAGGACACATACAGTATCAAAATGACCAGATCTTAGCACTAGCATTAGATCGCTAGCATTAGCAAGTTAGCATTAGCATTCAAACTTAAACATTGCAGTACTTGCATGTCTACAAGAAGGGTTATGCATTAATGCCATCTGATTTCTTATTTCCATCATAGAGGACACGTACAGTATGAAAATGACCAGATATTAGCACTAGCATTAGATCGCTAGCATTAACAAGTTAGCATTAGCATTCAAACTTTAACATTGCTGTTTTTGCATATATACAAGAAGGGTTAAGCTTTCATGCCATCTAATCTAATAATGCCCATGAAAGGTGATGCTTTAATGCCATCTGATCTCTTATTTCCATCATAGAGGACACGTACAGTATGAAAATGACCAGATATCAGCACTAGCATTAGATTGCTAGCATTAGCAAGTTAGCATTAGCATTTCAAACTTAAACAAGACTGTATTTGCTTGTATAAAGAAGGGTTAAGCTTTAATGCCATCTGATCTCATAATCCCATGAATGGTGATGCTTTAATGCCATCTGATCTCTTATTTCCATCACAAAGGACAAATACAGTATAAAAATGACCAGAAATTAGCACTAGAATTAGATAAATAGCATTAGCAAGTTAGCATTAGCATTCAAACTTAAACTTACTGTACTTGCATGTATACAAGAAGGGTTAAGCTTTAATGCCATCTAATCTGATATTCCCATGAAGGGTTATGCTTTAATGCCATCTGATGTCTTATATACATCATAGAGGAAACGTACAGTATGAAAATGACCTGATATTAGCACTAGCATTAGATCGCTAGCATTAGCAAGTTAGCATTAGCATTCAAACTTTCACATTGCTTTATTTGCGTATATAAAGAAGGTTTAAGCTTTAATGCCATCTAATCTAATAATCCCTTGAAAGGTGATGCTTTAATGCCATCTGATCTCTTTTTTCAATCATAAAGGACACATACAGTATGAAAATGACCAGAAATTAGCACTCGCATTAGATCGCTAGCATTAGCAAGTTAGCATTAGCATTCAAACTTAAACTTACTGTACTTGCATGTATACAAGAAGGGTTAAGCTTTAATGCCATCTAATCTAATATGCCCATGAAGGGTTATGCTTTAATGCCATCTGATCTCTTATTTCCATTATAGAGGACACGTACAGTATGAAAATGACCAGATATTAGCACTAGCATTAGATCGCTAGCATTAGCAAGTTAGCATTAGCATTCAAACTTAAACGTGCTGTACTTGCAGGTTTACAAGAAGGGTTAAGCTTTAATTCCATCTAATCTGATATTCCCATGAAGGGTTATGCTTTAATGCCATCTAATCTCTTATATACATCATAGAGGACACGTACAGCATGAAAATGACCTGATATTAGCACTAGCATTAGATCGCTAGCATTAGCAAGTTAGCATTAGCATTCAAACTTTCACATTGCTGTATTTGCGTATATAAAGAAGGGTTAAGCTTTAATGCCATCTAATCTCATAATCCCATGAAAGGTGATGCTTTAATGCCATCTGATATCTTATTTCAATCATAAAGGACACATACAGTATGAAAATGAACAGAAATTAGCACTAGCATTAGATCGCTAGCATTAGCAAGTTAGCATTAGCATTCAAACTTAAACTAACTGTACTTGCATGTATACAAGAAGGGTTAAGCTTTAATGCCATCTAATCTGATATTCCCCTGATATTCCCATGAAGGGTTATGCTTTAATGCCATCTGATCTCTTATACACATCATAGAGGAACGTACAGTATGAAAAATGACCTGATATTAGCACTAGCATTAGATCGCTAGCATTAGCGAGTTAGCATTAGCATTCAAACTTTAACATTGCTGTATTTGCATTTATAAAAGAAGGGTTAAGCTTTAATGCCATCTAATCTAATATGCCCATGAAGGGTTATGCTTTAATGCCATATGATCTCTTATTTCCATTATAGAGGACATGTACAGTATGAAAATGACCAGATATTAGTGCTAGCATTTGATCGCTAGCATTAGCAAGTTAGCATTAGCATTCAAACTTAAACATTGCAGTACTTGCATGTATACAAGAGGACACGTACAGTATGAAAATGACCTGATATTAGCACTAGCATTAGATCGCTAGCATTAGCAAGTTAGCATTAGCATTCAAACTTAAACTTGCTGTACTTGCATGTATACAAGAAGGGTTAAGCTTTAATGCAATCTAATCTGATATTCCCATGAAGAGTTATGCTTTAATGCCATCTGATCTCTTATATCCATCATAGAAGACACGTACAGTATGAAAATGACCTGATATAAGCACTAGCATTAAATCGATAGCATTAGCAAGTTAGCATTAGCATTCAAACTTAAACATTGCAGTACTTGCATGTATACAAGAGGACACATACAGTATCAAAATGACCAGATCTTAGCACTAGCATTAGATCGCTAGCATTAGCAAGTTAGCATTAGCATTCAAACTTAAAATGCTGTACTTGCATGTATACAAGAAGGGTTAAGCTTTAATGCCATCTAATCTGATATTCCCATGAAGGGTTATGCTTTAATGCCATCTGATCTCTTATATACATCATAGAGGACACGTACAGTATGAAAAATGACCAGATATTAGCACTAGCATTAGATCGCTAGCATTAGCAAGTTAGCATTAGCATTCAAACTTAAACTAACTGTACTTGCATGTATACAAGAAGGGTTAAGCTTTAATGCCATCTAATCTGATATATGATATTCCCATGAAGGGTTATGCTTTAATGCCATCTGATCTCTTATACACATCATAGAGGACACGTACAGTATGAAAATGACCTGATATTAGCACTAGCATTAGATCGCTAGCATTAGCGAGTTAGCATTAGCATTCAAACTTTAACATTGCTGTATTTGCATTTATAAAGAAGGGTTAAGCTTTAATGCGATCTAATCTAATAATCCCATGAAGGGTTATGCTTTAATGCCATATGATCTCTTATTTCCATTATAGAGGACACGTACAGTATGAAAATGACCAGATATTAGCACTAGCATTTGATCGCTAGCATTAGCAAGTTAGCATTAGCATTCAAACTTAAACATTGCAGTACTTGCTTGTATACAAGAGGACACGTACAGTATGAAAATGACCTGATATTAGCACTAGCATTAGATCGATAGCATTAGCAAGTTAGCATTAGCATTCAAACTTAAACTTGCTGTACTTGCATGTATACAAGAAGGGTTAAGCTTTAATGCCATCTTATCTGATATTCCCATGAAGAGTTATGCTTTAATGCCATCTGATCTCTTATAACCATCATAGAAGACACGTACAGTATGAAAATGACCTGATATAAGCACTAGCATTAAATCGATGGCATTAGCAAGTTGGCATTAGCATTCAAACTTAAACATTGCAGTACTTGCATGTATACAAGAGGACACGTACAGTATGAAAATGACCTGATATTATCACTAGCATTAGATCGCTAGCATTAGCAAGTTAGCATTAGCATTCAAACTTTAACATTGCAGTACCCTGCAAGTATACAAGAAGGGTGAAGCTTTTTAATGCCATCTCATCTAATATGCCAATGAAGGGATATGCTTTAATGCCATCTGATCTCTTATTTCCATCATAGAGGACACGTACTGTATGAAAATTACAAAATATTCGCACTAGCATTAAATCGCTAGCATTAGCAAGTTAGCATTAGCATTCAAACTTAAACTTGCTGTACTTGCATGTATACAAGAAGGGTTAAGCTTTAATGACATATAATCTGATATTCCCATGAAAGGTTATGCTTTAATGCCATCTGATCTCTTATATCCATCATAGACGACACTTACAGTAGAAAATGACCAAATATTAGCACTAGCATTAGATCGCTAGCATTAACAAGTTAGCATTAGCATTCGAACTTAAACATTGCAGTACTTGCATATATACAAGAAGGGTGAAGCTTTTAATGCCATCTAATCTAATATGCCCATGAAGGGTGATGCTTTTAATGCCATCTGATCTCTTATTTCCATTATAGAGGACACATAAAGTATGAAAATGACAGAGATATTAGCACTAGCATTAGACCGCTAGCATTAGCAAGTTAGCATTAGCATTCAAACTTAAACTTGCTGTACTTGCATTTATACAAGAAGGGCTAAGCTTTAATGCCATCTAATCTGATAATCCCATGAAAGGTGATGCTTTAATGCCATCTGATCTCTTATATCCATCATAAAGGACACATACAGTATGAAAATGACCAGAAATTAGCACTAGCATTAGATCGATAGCATTAGCAAGTTAGCATTAGCATTCAAACTTAAACTTAATGTACTTGCATGTATACAAGAAGGGTTAAGCTTTAATGCCATCTAATCTGATATTCCCATGAAGGGTTATGCTTGAATGCCATCTGATCTCTTATATACATCATAGAGGACACGTACAGTATGAAACTGACCTGATATTAGCACAAGCATTAGATCGCTAGCATTAGCAAGTTAGCATTAGCATTCAAACTTTAACATTGTTGTATTTGCATTAATAAAAGAAGGGTTAAGCTTTAATGCCATCTAATCTAATATGCCCATGAAGGGTTATGCTTTAATGCCATCTGATCTCTTATGTCCATTATAAAGGACACGTACAGTATGAAAATGACCAGATATTAGCACTAGCATTAGATCGCTAGTATTAGAAAGTTAGCATTAGCATTCAAACTTAAAATTGCAGTACTTGCAAGTATACAAGAAGGGTGAAGCTTTAATGCCATCTAATCTAATATGCCAATGAAGGGATATGCTTTAATGCCATCTGATCTCTTATTAACATCATAGAGGACACATACTCTATGAAAAATGACAAGATATTAGTACTAGCATTAAATCGCTAGCATTAGCAAGTTAGCATTAGCATTCTAATTTAAACTTGCTGTATTTGCATTTATATACAAGAAGGGTTAAGCTTTTAATGCCATCTAATCTGATATTCCCATGAAGGGTTATGCTTTAATGCCATCTGATCTCTTATATACATCATAGAGAAACATACAGTATGAAAATGACCTGATATTAGCACTAGCATTAGATCGCTAGCATTAGCAAGTTAGCATTAGCATTCAAACTTAAAACATTGCTTTATTTGTATATTAAAGAAGGGTTAAGCTTTACTGCCATCTAATTTAATAATCCCATGAAAGGTGATGCTTTTCATTGCCATCTGATCTCTTATTTCAATCAAAAAGGACACATACAGTATGAAAATGACCAGATATTAGCACTAGCATTAATTCCTAGCATTAGTTATGTTAGCATTAGCATTCAAATCCAAACATTACAGTACTTGCATGTATACAAGAAGGGTTAAGCTTTAATGCCATCTAATCTAATATGCCCATGAAGGGTTATGCTTTAATGCCATCTGATCTCTTATTTCCATTATAGAGACACATACAGTATGAAAAATGACCAGATATAAGCACTAGCATTAGATCGCTAGCATTAGCAAGTTAGCATTAGCATTCAAACTTAAACGTGCTGTACTTGCATGTATACAAGAAGGGTTAAGCTTTAATGCCATCTAATCTGATATTCCCATGAAGGGTTATGCTTTAATGCCATCTGATCTCTTATATACATCATAGAGGACACGACAGTATGAAAATGACCTGATATTAGCACTAGCATTAGATCGCTAGCATTAGCAAGTTAGCATTAGCATTCAAACTTTAACATTGCTGTATTTGCGTATATAAAGAAGGGTTAAGCTTTAATGCCATCTAATGTCATAATCCCATGAAAGGTGATGCTTTAATGCCATCTGATCTCTTATTTCACATCATAAAGGACACATACAGTATGAAAATGACCTGATATTAGCACTAGCATTAGATCGCTAGCATTAAAAGTTAGCATTAGCATTCAAACTTTAACATTGCTGTATTTGCATTTATACAAGAGGACACGTACAGTATGAAAATGACCTGATATTAGCACTAGCATTAGATTTTAATGCCATTAGCAAGTTAGCATTAGCATTCAAACTTAAACTTGCTGTACTTGCATGTATACAAGAAGGGTTAAGTTTAATGCCATCTAATCTGATATTCCCATGAAGAGTTATGCTTTTAATGCCATCTGATCTCTTATATCCATCATAGAAGACACGACAGTATGAAAAATGACCTGATATTAGCACTAGCTTTAAATCGATAGCATTAGCAAGTTAGCATTAGCATTCAAACTTAAACATTGCAGTACTTGCATGTATACAAGAGGACACGTACAGTATGAAAATGACCTGATATTAGCACTAGCATTAGATCGCAAGCATTAGCAAGTTAGCATTAGCATTCAAATTTAAACTTGATGTGTACTTGCATGTATACAAGAAGGGTTAAGCTTTTAATGTCATCTAATCTGATATTCCCATGAAGGGTTACGCTTTAATGCCATCTGATCTCTTATATCCATTATAGAAGACACTTACAGTATGAAAATGAACAATGTAGCACTAGCATTAGATCGCTAGCATTAGCAAGTTAGCATTAGCATTCAAACTTAAACATTGCAGTACTTGCATGTATACAAGAAGAATTGAAGTTTTAATGCCATTTAAACTAATATGCCCATGAAGGGTTATGCATTAATGCCATTTGATTTCTTATTTCCATCATAGAGGACACATACAGGATGAAAATGACCAGATATTAGCACTAGCATCAGATTGCTAGCATTAACAAGTTAGCTTTTAGCATTCAAACTTTAACATTGCTGTTTTTGCATATATACAAGAAGGGTTAAGCTTTCATGCCATCTAATCTAATATGCCCATGAAGGGTTATGCTTTAATGCCATCTGATTCTTATTTCCATCATAGAGACACGCACAGTATGAAAATGACCAGATATCAGCACTAGCAATAAATTGCTAGCATTAGTAAGTTAGCATTAGCATTCAAACTTAAACAAGACTGTATTTGCATGTATACAAGAAGGGTTAAGCTTTAATGCCATATAATCTCATAATCCCATGAAGGTGATGCTTTAATGCCATCTGATCTCTTATTTCCATCATAAAGGACTAATACAGTATGAAAATGACCAAAAATTAGCACTAGCATTAGATAAATAGCATTAGCAAGTTAGCATTAGCATTCAAACTTAAACATTAATGTACTTGCATATATACAAGAAGAATTAAAGCTTTAATGCCATCTAATCTAATATTGCCCATGAAGGGTGATGCTTTAATGCCATCTGATGTCTTTATATACATTATAGAGAAACATAAAGTATGAAAATGACCTGATATTAGCACTAGCATTAGATCGCTAGCATTAGCAAGTTAGCATTAGCATTCAAACTTTAACTTGCTTTATTTTATTTATAAAGAAGGGTTAAGCTTTAATGCCATCTAATCTCATAATCCCATGAAAGGTGATGCTTTAATGCCATCTGATCTCTTATTTCCATCATAAAGGACACATACAGTATGAAAATGACCAGAAATTAGCACTAGCATTAGATCGATAGCATTAGCAAGTTAGCATTAGCATTCAAACTTAAACTTAATGTACTTGCATGTATACAAGAAGGGTTAGCTTTTAATGCCATCTAATCTGATATTTCCTGATATTCCATGAAGGGTTATGCTTTAATGCCATCTGATCTCTTATATACATCATAGAGGACACGTACAGCATGAAAATGACCTGATATTAGCACAAGCATTAGATCGCTAGCATTAGCAAGTTAGCATTAGCATTCAAACTTTTAACATTGCTGTATTTGCATTAATAAAAAAGAAGGGTTAAGCTTTAATGCCATCTAATCTAATATGCCCATGAAGGGTTATGCTTTAATGCCATCTGATCTCTTATTTCCATGATAGAGGACACGTACAGTATGAAAATGACCAGATATTAGCACTAGCATTAGATCGCTAGCATTAGCAAGTTAGCATTAGCATTCAAACTTAAACATTGCAGTACTTGCAAGTATACAAGAAGGGTGAAGCTTTAATGCCATCTAATCTAATATGCCCATGAAGGATATGCTTTAATGCCATCTGATCTCTTATTACCATCATAGAGGACACGACTATATGAAAATGACAAGATATTAGCACTAGCATTAAATTGCTAGCATTAGCAAGTTAGCATTAGCATTCAAATTTAAACTTGCTGTACTTGCATGTATACAAGAAGGGTTGCTTTAATGTCATCTAATCTGATATTCCCATGAAGGGTTATGGTTTAATGCCATCTGATCTCTTATTTCCATTATTGAGGACACGTACAGTATGAAAATGACCAGATCTTAGCACTAGCATTAGATCGCTAGCATTAGCAAGTTTGCATTAGCATTCAAACTTAAACATTGCAGTACTTTTATGTATACAAGAAGGGTGAAGCTTTAATGCCATTTAATCTAATATGCCCATGAAGGGTTATGCATTAATGCCATCTGATTTCTTATTTCCATCATAGAGGACACATACACGTATGAAAATGACCAGATATTAACACTAGCGTCAGATCGCTAGCATTAAAAAGTTAGCATTAGCATTCAAACTTAACATTGCTGTTTTTGCATATATACAAGAAGGGTTAAGCTTTCATGCCATCTAATCTAATAATCCCATGAAAGGTGATGCTTTTAATGCCATCTGATCTCTTATTTCAATCATAAAGGACAAGGCTACAGTATGAAAATGACCAGAAATTAGCACTAGCATTAGATCGCTAGCATTAGCAAGTTAGCATTAGCATTCAAACTTAAACTTACTGTACTTGCATGTATACAAGAAGGGTTGCTTTAATGCCATCTAATCTGATATTCCCATGAAGGGTTATGCTTTTAATGCCATCTGATGTCTTATATACATCATAGAGGAAACGCATAAAGTATGAAAAATGACCTGATATTAGCACTAGCATTAGATCGCTAGCATTAGCAAGTTAGCATTAGCATTCAAACTTTTAACATTGCTTTTATTTACGATATAAAGAAGGGTTAAGCTTTAATGCCATCTAATCTAATAATCCCATGAAATGAGATGCTTTTAATGCCATCTGATCTCTTATTTCAATCATAAAGAGACACATACAGTATGAAAATGACCAGAAATTAGCACTAGCATTAGATCGCTAGCATTAGCAAGTTAGCATTAGCATTCAAACTTAAACATTACTGTACTTGCATGTATACAAGAAGGGTAAAGCTTAATGCCATCTAATCTAATATGCCCATGAAGGGTTATGCTTAATGCCATCTGATCTCTTTATTTGCATTATAGAGACATGACAGTATGAAAATGACCAGATATTAGCACTAGCATGAAGATTCGGTTTAATGCCAAGTTAGCATTATATTCAAACTTAAACGGCTGTACTTGCATGTATACAAGAAGGGTTACTTTAATGCCATCTAAATCTGATATTCCCATGAAGCATTAGCATTTAAACTCTGATCTCTTATGCATCATAGAGGACTGTAGTATGAAAATGACTTGATATTAAAGCATTAGATCGTTATAAGCATTAAAGCAAAGTTAGCATTAGCATTCAAATTTAACATTTTATTTATGCCTTTAATCTAACTTCATAATCCCATGAAAGGTGATGTTTTAATGCCATCTGATATCTTATTTCAATTATAGCGACACATACAGTTTGAAATTGACCAGAAATTAGCACTTGCATTAGATCGCCAGCATTAGCAAGTTAGCATTAGTATTCAAACTTAAACATAACTGTACTTGCATGTATACAAGAAGGGTGAAGCTTTTTAATGCCATCTAATCTGATATTCCCCTGATATTCCCATGAAGGGTTATGCTTTTAATGCCATCTGATTCTTATACACATCATAGAGGACACGTACAGTATGAAAATGACCAGATATTAGCACTAGCATTAGATCGCTAGCATTAGCTAACAGAGTTAGCATTAGCATTCAAACTTTAACATTGCTGTTTTTGAATTTATAAAAGAAGGGGTTGTTTTTTAATGCCATCTAATCTAATATGCCCATGAAGGGTTATGCTTTTTAATGCCATATGGACTTATTTCCATTTTAGAGTGACACGCACAGTATGAAAATGACCAGATATTAGCACTAGCATTTGATCGCTAGCATTAGCAAGTTAGCATTAGCATTCAAACTTAAAACATTGCAAACTTGCATGTATACAAGAGGACACGATTGTATGAAAATGACCTGATATTAGCAAGAAGGCCAGATCGCTAGCATTAACAAGTTAGCATTAGCATTCAAATTTAATACTGTTTTTGCATATATACAAGAAGGGGTTTTCTTCATGCCATCTAATCTAATATGCCCATTAATGGTGATGCTTTTAATGCCATCTGATTCTTTATTTCCATCACAAAGGACAAATACAGCATGAAAATGACAAGAAATTAGCACTAGAATTAGATAAATAGCATTAGCAAAAGTTAGTATTAGCATTCAAACTTAAATTTATTGCACTTGCATGTATACAAGAAGGGTTAAGCTTTTTAATGCCATCTAATCTGATATTCCCATGAAGGGTTATGCTTTTTAATGCCATCTGATGTCTTATATACATCATAGAGGAAACGACAGTCTGAAAAATGACCTTGATATTAGCACTAGCATTAGATCGCTAGCATTAGCAAGTTAACATTAGCATTCAAACTTTCACATTGCTTTATTTACGATATAAAGAAGGGTTGCTTTTTAATGCCATCTAATCTAATAATCCCATGAAAGGTGATGCTTAATGCCATCTGATTCTTATTTCAATCATAAAGCGACATACAGTATGAAAATGACCAGAAATTAAAACTAGCATTAGATGCTAGCATTAGCAAGTTAGCATTAGCATTCAAACTTAAACTTACTGTACTTGCATGTATACAAGAAGGTTAAGCTTTAATGCCATCTAATCTAATATGCCCATGAAGGGTTTTTTTATGCCATTCAAAAGTCTTCTTTATTTCCAATTATAAAGAAAGGAACA